>CM072773.1:42612500-43812500 GCA_036936925.1 Cenchrus fungigraminus
AGTCCGCCATTGCCGCCGCCGCGGTGAACTCGCCCCTCCGCCAGCTCCCGCGGCCGGCCAAGCACCCCGAGCTCCTCCCTAGACCCCAGTAGAGCCCCCACGACCATTTGTTGCCCGGCATTGCCTTCGCACTCGCCGGAATTCGGTGGACCGCGGGCGCGCCGCCGCGGCCTCGCCGCCGCCGCTCGCTGGAGCCATCTCCGGCCACGCCGTCGCCACCAATCCGTCCCTGGTGAGCCCAATTGCGCGTTTGTGTCATTTGTTGCCCACCTCCGGCCCCACATCGCCGGCGGCGACCTCACCCCGCCGCCGAGGGCACGGATGTGAAAACCCAGGGCCATACATGCAAAGCAAGGACTAGTTTGCGACGGTCTTGATCTTAGTTTTCTTACAGTTTAGTCCAGCCACTTAGAAAAATCATAGAAAACCGTAGAAAATTTAGAAAAATGTAAACTCAATTTTGTTGGTCTCAGAGGGATTAGATCTACAATTTATACAAAGCATGACCATATTTTTGACTTATAGAATTTGAATGAAAATTCAAACTCAGTTTGGCATACTTTTGCTGTAGTTCAAAATATAGAAAAATTATGGAGCTGAATTTTGGATATGTTGTGTGTTGTGTCATGCCTAGCTTCTGTACCAAAAATTGCACAAAGTTACTGTGTATATCTTTTATTATGAATTGTTTTGTATTTAAGCTGAATCTGTTTAAATGATTTTTGTAGCTAAAAATAATTAGATTGTTATGCTCAACTTGTGGCTATGATCATGATATGTTTAGACTCAACTTTCCTGCATTTATTGTGATTTTATCTCTGTCAGAAATAATTAATCTTGTTTTATGCTTAGATTTACATTTAAATGCATAGTTCAAATTTCAAATGTGATTTTGATGTGCATGCTGGTTTCCTAGGCTTGTTTTAGGTTAGAGATGTTGTAGGAATGAGTTGGGCTACAGAGAATCTTTATTTATTTATTTATGCATTTCTCATAATTCTAGTAGCTAGGAAATGTCTTTGTTGATAAATAAGTTTTATGGCTCTTTTAAAAATAAATCTTGGACCGGTAGCTTGTTTGGGTCATTAGGCCTGCAGTGCACCCTTTCCCTGTTTTTATGAGTTGTTTTGTAATTAAAAGTTTGGAATCCATATAGGCTTCATATTAGGTTTAATTAGGAAAAATCATTCCTGCTTCCTTAATGACCTTGTTAAAATGTTGTTTAGCTTAATTAGGGGCTATGGATCCACCCTTGCTGTTTTGTGTAATTAAATAGCCCTAATTGCTTAAATGTGTACACAATCACTATTAAAAAGGTTAAATAATAAACCTCCACATGTAATTACCTTAATGGGAAGAAATATTAATTACATGTTTGTCAAGGTGAATATGGCCAACAAGAGTTGGATGTGATCACTAAAACCTCACTCCACACCATAACCCTGCATGTGCATGCCGTGTAGAACTCCACGACGGTAACTACGCGCTCGTGCCGGAAGCCGAGGAAGGAGGAGCCGACGCTGAGCTGCAGTACGTGGAAGTGAACGATGACACCGAGGACCCCAGGCTAACTTTGCTGACGAAGGCAAGCCCCGGTGCATTAACCTAATTGTTTTTGGAAATTTATGCAACTATCTATGGATGTCTGTGCATTTACGTTCAGGAGTTGAAATGAAACCCTAGATGCATGATCCCTAGGTACCTATGTCTTTACTAGTATCATAGGTCGCTAGCTGCTATGCTATAGGATCGGTACAAGTCGAGTGATGCTTGTCACTCGCGAGATTAGGTTCTTATGTTGGAATCATAAGACTTTGATAAATGGAATTGCTCATGTGGTAAGAGCATGGGATGTGGGCTCCGGTCCAATGGCTTTCGTGGGTTAAGTGTTTGAACGTACTAAGCACTTGTCGGGAATGGGACCGGTACGCCTAGTACCTTAATGAGACGGTAAGGGATTTTACTGTGACTAATCTTGGGATGCGTCCCACGGCTAGCTACCGGTGGTGCATGTGTGATTCTGGGTGCCTTGCGGGGTATGCCAGATAACCGGTACCAAAGACTGTGGCCTTTTATCCCGAACCGAGGATTTTTGGGAACCGCCTGGTTGGTGGGCTCTTGGTGAGTACACCCTACCGTGTGTTTAGGTTTACCTTGCAAGGTTTTAAATCAACTGGTTGTCGGCCTCTCACCGTTATCTGAGACTACTTATCCAACTGGCCATGATATCCCTAATGATGGAACTTGGTGAATATTTATGCTTGATTAATTGATTGCACAACTGATGTTTGCAATAGCTTGCTCATGTAGTAAAGAGTAATCAACTAAGAATCTGAGCTAAAATCTTGAAAGTAAGGACATACTCTTTGTTGCTTTTCAGCAAAAGAACCCCTCTGGCCAAAAAGCCTTGCATATCTAGAGTTGGTGATGTAGTTGTCACTGACGGGTAAGTCTTGCTGAGTATTAGTATACTCAGCCTTGCTGTAATCTGTCGATTTCAGGTGTTGCTTTTAGTGATGTGTGGCCTGGAGAGATCCCGCCTGGCTGGAAGCTGGAGTGGGTGGAAGACGATGAATGAAGGCATCATGGCAGGCCTCCTGTGATGCTCCTCGCGCCATTTAGTTTAGTTCCGTTGTTTTCGAAACTCTAAACTTTGTTACCATGTCAAGTACCTTGGTTTGTAATAATTAAACCCTTCGGGGCAGATTTGGATTTTAATCATGTGTTGTACTCTGGACTCGCCTTCGCGTGAGTTTTAATGCATATTTGTCGATCCTTGTTGCTATGTAAGTGATTTCACCGGGCGTTAACCCGGCAACTAACGATAGGATGATACTTTATTATTGCTTAATGACCAAAGTGGATTGGTTTAGGCGATAGTACGGTATTTTCCTGGGCGGGTTGTCACACCTTCATTCTTCCCAAAATCCTTTTACTCATCCAAGAGTGAAATATCCGGATGATAGGATTCCAGATGCTACTTTTTTGCCGGTTATCTTCTCCCAAAATCATACTCCAAAATCCTTCCAATACACTTTCATTAACATCCACTTTCTCCGGGGCCACCTTCTTGAATCCAAGCAATTCTCTAATTTGCTCATAAGGAATTATTTGCTCATCATCCTTGAGTCGAAATGAGAGGGATGGTACCTCACTATTAATAATCGGTGCCATCGTCATGAGAATTTCCAAGGCAAGCTCCAAATGAATGCTCACCCCTACTCCATCAGAAAATTGCCTCCAACCAAGGTGATTCATCATTTGATAAATATCCGGATGAAATCCCAACACTTGGAGAGCATCGTCATCGAAGTCAACGTTGGGCACAATCCTCTTCTCAAGGCGAACAAGCCTCTCCTCTTCCTTCTCCGTCATCATGAAAAATCCATACTTGGAACACCGTGGAGTGTATGGTGGTGGAGCAGATGAACGAGTCGAGCGACGAGGTTGGACGGGTGGCTCCTCCGTGCGCCCTTGCGGTTCAGTGTACCGCATGGACGAGCTTCGCGTGTCTCTTCTTCCACTAAGGAGCATGGTGTCGCTCCTTGATGGTGCCACATCCTCCTCCATGCTTCGCGGTGACTCGGAGATAGAGTGCCTCCGCGAAGAACTTGTTGATGGCGGCTTCGATGATGACGATTGTGTCTTCTTCCCAAATGTCTTGTTGAAAGCCTTCCTCATTTTTTTATTACTGCACAAAGTCACAAACAAACTCTCCCGGGGGTTTCTTGTCAGTAGAATTATGCACAAAAGAAGTATATGGAAGGGCAAGAATTGTGACAAATTTTTCTGGATTTTTGGACATAGGATTGGAAAACGAATTTTTCGAAGGTGTTTCTGGAGGTTTTGGTCCGGAAGCTCAAGAACATGAACTAGCAATGGGGTGAATGACTTACTTGAGGAAGACGAGCACCGGGAGGCCAATAAATAAGCCAGGACGGCCGGCCTGGGCCGACCAGCCTAGGGCCCCTGCCCCTGTTTTGGCTCTTGTTTTCTCCCACTTGTTGTTACATGCATCATTGTTCTGTGTACTCGTGCTCCACGCTGTTCACCGTCCAAATTCTCCCAGCCACTTCTTTTCCTTGCATGATGAAGTCCTCCATCTTGATCATTTGCTTTGTGTCACTTCCATGCTTCCTTGCCTCCCATGCTTTCACTCATATCCTACAAAACAAAACATTGCTGCCCCCCCATGCTTGACCTTGCATGTGCTCAAGATGCCTTAATGATGAGGCCTTCCCGTGATGCATCAAGGAGCACTAGAGGTTCAATTAAGCTCAAAAACTTCCCTTGATCATGTTTAGATGCTAATTACTCCTCTAATTTCAAAAATTAAAAATTAACTCAGAGATATCAATGAGTTCAAATGTATTTTTAGAGGAGTTTTTAGGCATAAAAAACATTTGTAAGTAGAAAATTTCCGACTACATTGATTTTGGATACACTGAGATCACTTGCTTTCATTTATTGATAGCGAGCTCCTCCGGCTTGACCATGGGGGTATGGGTTTAGGTTCTGATTTTTGCCAAACATGAGAGAGATGTTTTGAATAAACAAAAATAAATGGGGCTTGGAAAAATACTAACTCTAGAGAAACCGGTGGATATCAAGTTGAATCAAACCAAAAATCGAATTTTCTAGGTTCACGCGAGTCCTAGCATGCATCAAAAGTTAAGAATCATTAAAGAACAATGCGGGGCTCTACTCGTGTGTTTTTATGATATAAAACAAACCAACCTTGTCATCATGAAGAGGATGAAAGGTGTGGGTAGGTTCTGAATTTTTGGTATTGGTTTCCCGATAAGAGGCAAATAAATCGTAGGATGGCTCATGTCATAGGTTTATGGTCAAATAAAATCCAAATGAAACATCCGAGCGAATTAAATGTCTCAAAAATAAGTTCAACCACTTAAGAGTTTATACCAAGTCTTGCATAGCAAATTCTATGACCAACTTACTTGAAATTGGAAATAATCCAGGTTGCCCTCCCGGCAGCTTTATTCTTGATCGGGTTGTCCTCCCGGTAGCTTATTCTTGACTCAACGAATGGGTTGCCTCCCGCCTAGCACTTCGTTTATAGTCCACGGCTAGACTTCTTCTCATCTTCACTTCAGATCAACGCTCTTGGTGGGCGTTGCAATCTTGGGTACCCACTTCCGCACCATCTTAGGTGCGGGCTTATTCTCTGGCTTAGTCATCTTTTTGGTCTTCATAGGCGGCTTTTGTTCTTTGGTCTTAACGGATGCAACAACTTCTTTGATCACCTTAGCTTCCTTCTTCTTGGGCTCTTCCTTCTTCTTTGGCTCTTCCTTGCTAAAGCGACAATGAGGTGGAACATATTTAACATTGATCATGTTGCATACCTCGAAACGTGGACGAAACTTGAATATGCTCCTTGTGCCATTGACGTCGAAATTGATCTCTCCCGTGCCAACATCGATCGTTGCCCCGACGGTCTTAAGGAAAGGCCTCCCCAGGATGAGAGGCGGCTTCTCCCTTTCTCCCATCTCGAGCACCACGAAATCAACAGGGATGAAGTGATCTCCAACTTTCACGGGCACATCTTCAGCGATTCCCACGGGATAGCGAATAGAGTTGCCGCCCAACTCTAAGCACATACCCGTAGGCACTAGTGGTAGGCGTAGCTTCTCGAACACATCTCTTGGCATGACACTCACACTTGCTCCAAGGTCGCATAATGCCTTCTCGAACGTGAATGAGCCAATAGAACATGGGATGGTTGGACATCCGGGGTCTCTTTGCTTCTCAGGCCCTTGATTTGCAATGGCGGCACTATGTCTTCGAAGTAGAGAGAGTATGTTGGAACTTGGAGAACGTCCAATAGCGGCATGTTGATGCTTAACCTGCACACCACTTCCACAAACTTTTCAAAATGACTATCAACTTTACCTCGAAAGTAGCGTATCTTTAGTGTAGGCATCTTCGTGCCATCATTTGGCATCTCGAATTCCGACTCTTCGGTAGCAATCTCTGGAATAGTAGTCACCTTCTCCTTAGTGTGACCCTCCGCTTTGACGGTTGGCTTAGGCTTCCTTGCTCCGGCTGGAAGTTCGGGATCCTCCGTCTCCTTTCCCGAGCGAGTTTGAATAGCCTTCACCGTCTCGGGACCTTGGGGCTGCCCCGGCAATCTTCCTTCATTAGCGGTTAGGTGCCCGGCAAGTTGTCCCACTTGCGTCTCCAACATCTTCATCATGTTGAGCACTTGATGATTGGAGATCCCGACCTCCGCCACCTTGTCATCGATGTTCTCCAATATTTTATCCATAGTATTGAACTTAGTGACGGTGTCCTTGTTGATCTTAGCTTGCTCGTCCATGAAATCCTTCAATTGTATATGAAGAGGCACCGTATTTTGAATGGACGAACTTGCATTAAATTGAGGTCTACCTTGCCCGTAGCGGAAGTTTGGCAAATCTCCTTTCCTCATGTAGTCGAGCACCTTTGCTTCCTCCGGACAATCTTTTTGGACACGGTCGTACTCCCCACACTCTTCACACGTGGATCTTGCTTCGGCGGCTTTTAGGTCTTGGGCTGCTTTCTTTTCTAGCTCCATCTTTTCCAACCTCCTCATGAGTGAGTCAATCTTTCCTTCTAGGAGTTCCTCCTTTTCAATGTGCAAAACACCTTTAACATTGCTCGTGGGTTGAACCAGAAGTAAGCGTCCGAATGACGCCCATGTATCATTATCCGCAACCTTCTTGAAAAGAGTGAATGCTTCCATCGGAGTAAGCTCGATGATAGATCCTCCTGCCGATGTATCAATTATGGTCCTCGATGCCAGATTGAGCCCTTGATAGAACTTTTGAACGAGGTCCTCCTTCGGGAACTTGTGATGTGGCACGGCTCGGGTGTACTCATTGAAACGGTCGAAAGCTTCCATGATAGTCTCTACACAAGCTTGGAGTCTTACCCAGCGAATAATACTCCTTCATGAAAGCTCTCATCAATGCTTCCCAATTTTGCACCGTCTCCATCGGTAGAGTATAGAACCATTGCCAGGCTTTTCCGAGTAGTGAGAATGGAAAAAGTCTTGCCCTCAATTGATTTTGATCCAGCCCTTCCATTGTGAATGTCTGACAAAGTTGAATGAATGCTTGAATGTGAAGGTTAGGATCCTCTTTACCGGTGAAAGATGTATGTTGCACCATGCGGATGGTTGAAGTCTTGATCTCGAACAGTCTTCTGATGTCAGCTAGGTTGAGGATGGGTAGATCAACAAAGCTCCGGGATGCAAAGCTCCCCAATCTTCCTCTCTTGTGCCATTGGTGGTGGTTGAGGTTGATCTCCCTTCAGACTTGGAGGTGGTGATTCCTTCGGAGATTCCGACGATCCTTCGGCCCCGGCTTTTGGATCTACAATCTCCAACTTCCTAGCTCGTGCTTCACATTTCCTTTGCCTGTAAAGTTTTTCTGGATCATCCACAAAATTTTTCGGTTTGTTGGAGAGGTAGCCGTCCATCTCCTGTTAGGGTTAGCGATAAACAAAATATACAAAAGATCTAAAAAAGAAAACTATAAACAAAAGGTTAGTCAAAAACTAGATTAGATTGGTTTTTGAGGATGATCAAAGTTTAATAGATGCAAAAGAAAACTGAGAATACTTACAAACGAGATACTAGATTGGATCTTGATTACTTGTTCCCCGGCAAAGGCGCCAGAAAAAGGGCTTGTTGACGGTTCAATAACGCGCCAAGGTTCACCGCAAGCTTACGGATCATGTAGTACCTTTTTCCCTCGAGTATCACCCAAGGTATTGAATCCGTGGAATATGTGCAATGCAAGACTCAATCTAATAACCGAGAAACACTTGCATCTTGAAGAAGTTTCTAATGCATCTAATCTACTAAGATCACAAGAGGTAGCGAGAGAAAGCGTAGAGATAACCGATCTAGAGAGCCTAGATCACGCTTATGTTGTAGTTCCTAGCCGAAGACAATATTGACAGGATTGGCGATGAAGTCTGCCATGCTCGTCGAGAAGGTGACACCGAGTCCGACCATCGAGTTGCACGAAGAGCTCTCGACCTGCCCCTACCTGGCACGCCAACTGTCAGGGGTTGATTCCTGAACAGATCCGCTAGGGGGTTACCCTAGAGGTTTGCAGGTTGACAAAGGGGCGGTCTAGGAACTAAGAACGTGATGGTTATGCAAGGCACAAAGGGAATCCAGCAAGAGACACGGGGCCAAGGCAATTTATACTGGTTCAGGCCTCCGGAGAGTAAAATCCTACTTGCAGTTGTTGGTGTTGTATTGCTGAGAGATTGCGTCGATGTCCCAGGGTGGAAGTTCTCCAGCATCAGCTCCCAAAGCTGCTCCCAGGAGTGAATCCTTCTGGCCTCCAGCATGGTGTACCAGGTACGCGCTATGCCGGTGACAGCCATCACGAAACTCTTGGCCATGGTGGACTCGTCCCCTCCTACGGACTGGATGGCCACCTCGAAGCTCATGAGAAAGTTGTCGGGTCATTTTTGCCATCGTAGGGCGCAATCTGGGGCATCTTGAAGCGCTTTGGCCATCCCAGGGATTGGAGTGCCGAGGACATGAGCGACTTGGGATCATGGACTCCGCTATGCCTAGGGGGTCTTCGGTTCGCTCCTGCTCTGGGGTCCGGTGCGGTCCTCGGCTGCTCCTGCCGAAACCCTCTCGGAGCGCCTTCTCTGCTTCGAGCTCTTACAGGAGCTGCTTTAGCTTCCGGGCTCTCCGGCTGGCATCTGCTCGGCGCCTCAGGTAGTCCTCCTCCCGTCTCCGAGCCTCTCGGTCGACCTCATCCCTAGTCGTAGAGTCTTTCTGCTCGGCTTCCCTTCTTGCCTTCTGGACTCGGGCCTAGAGCTCGGCCACCTCTTGCTTTGCTCGGAGGGCCTCCTGCTCCTCCGGGGTGGTGTCGCTGACTTCCCCCCGGGGCCGGAGGTGGACCATCGTCGTTCTCCAGAGGGTCATCGCTCAGATCCTCCAGGTCTTCGCCTCCTCTCGCTCGACTCCATCGGGATCTTGGAGCTCGTCCGAGGACCCCGGGGGAGGAGCCCCAGAAGTGTCACCCTCGACCGGGAGGTGCTCATCCCGGGAGGCCTCCGAAGCCGCCTTCCCCTATTTCTTGGTTGGATCCATTTTGGCTTTTCTCAGTCACACACGTCCCCCAGACAGCGCCAACTGTTGGTGGTTACAATAGCCCAAACAGTAAAAGGTGGGGGCCCTTGAGTCGGAATGTACAGCTTAGAAGGGCTATTAGGGGACTGAGTGACTATTAAGGGACTTTGGTCTTTGGTACATTCTCCCTCCCGCTACATGACACCAGACCATGCGTCCTTACAAACCCTTAAGGGGTCTTCCTGCCACGTGTCTAGTCCTCTCGGGGTCCTCCCAGCCTTCGGTGCTCTTCCGGGTGCTAGACGCGGAAGCCTCCCGCGTCCTCCATCTCCTGCCTTGCAGCCGTTCCTACCTTGCAATCAGGCTACTTCCTCCAGGATGGTCATCTTCTTCCTGGTGGGCCCACGTGGAGACTCCTGGCTGGGGGCCCACACCTTCGCCCTTGCCGTGGGCCCCATGCTGGTGTGGGCCCACTCCCCAGATCCCCAACAATATACTTCTGCAATGGATCTTTCAGACCTAGCTTGGTTTCTCACTGAACGCTTCAATGTGCATAGCCTTCTTTCGACAGGATACATGCATCCATATTGTACTGGACCTCTCAAGATTGCTTCCTTAGGCAAATGGACAGCCAAGTGGACCATAGCATCAAAGAACGCGGGAGGGAAAATTTTCTCAAGCTTGCACATAATTATTGGGATATATGTTTCCAGTTTTTTCAAGACATCCAACTTCAGAGTTTTGCAACATAGTTGCCGAAAGAAGTTTCCTAATTCTGTAATAACTATATATATTTCTTTATCCACTAAATCGTGAAGGCAAACCGATAAAACCCTTTGGAGTAGGATATGACAATCATGAGTTTTCAGTCTTTATAGTTTGCATCAATCAGCAACAATACACCTTGATAAGTTTGAAGCATATCCATTTGGGAACTTCACCTCACTTATAAAATCACAAAATAGCTTCTGTTTCTTTTTTGAAAGTACACACGGAGCTTTCTAGCATTTTGCATGACTCACCATCCTCAGTTGTCACCATGTGTAGATTTGATCTAACGCCCATATCTTTCAAATCAACCCTAGCATTGATGGTGTCCTTTGTCTTCCCAAAAATTTTAAGAAACGTTCCAATAAGGTTTACGCATATATTTTTCTCAATTTGCATCACATCAAGGTTATGTGCCAGCTTCAGAGATGACCAATACGGCAAGTCCCACAAACTAGCCCTTCGGGTCCAGCACTGTTTGGATTCCCGATTCCTTTTCTTACCTTGAGGTAGAGGATGCTTTCCTGGTCTAACGTCTTTAACCTTCTCCAGTTGCCGCGTCAGCTCCTCATGGGTATACTTCCTGGCTTTTCTCAGTTTTCAACAGTACCATCAAAATATGCTCTGTTTCTTCTCCATGGATGGTCAGTTGGAAGGAAACGACGATGCCTAATGTAACATATCTTGTTCTTCAATCTCCCTGAGCAAGGATCCTTGTCACAATGCACACATGCAAAATTGCCTTTCATGGCTCGCCCACACAATGTGCTCATTGTTGGATAATCATGTCGTTGGCGGCTGCTAAGTACCACTTTTAGCCGTCAATATTCTCACATAAATAGAGGCATATGCACTTATTACTCGCATTTTGGTATGAATAATGTAGTTCCACTTGTCCTTAGAGATTATTTGAATGTAGGTGATTTAAGCATAAAAAGAGATGGAAACCCACCTACTATGGAATGATCCATGCCAACTCAGCAGAGGAGGTGGCTGCCACACTAATTCTAGGTGGCATCCACGTCACTGATCCAAGGAAGGCAATCACCGATGAATCAGAGAGTGGCACATGGACTTCACAAGGATCCATGGGCCCACCTAGGATTCCAAAACAAGCCATGCACCAGGGAAAGCTCAGAGGGCCCACCTGGCAGCCACCACGAGGAAGCACACTAGGTGGGGCCGCCCTAGATGGTTAGTCGATCCTAGGATCGGTCGAACCGACCTAGGGGCGGTTCATCCTGGCCTTCCACGTGTTGGTTGCTCATTGGTCACTTGTTGCAATCTCGGGTGTTTTGGAGGCATTTGGTACCCGAAGCAAGCCTGGGCCTTGCCTATAAATAGAGGGGGAGGGGCTCCATTTCTCACACACAACTCTCTTGATTCTCCTCTCACTTTTAGTTTCTAAGGCTAGGGGGTAGGCTAGAGTAGCTCTTATTTAGGTTCCAAGTCTACTTTGGGATCTAGGTATGAGCTCTCTTGTATCTTTATTTCTTTGTATGACTTTGATCTACTTCAGTTATTCAGCTATTTGATATAAAGTTATGGTAGATCATGTGATTGATATGTTCTTCAGTTCATCCATTGTTCATCACTTAGAGGCTCGTGTTCTTCATGAACACTACCTTTCGATCCAGTTGAAGGATGATTTTCTCATTCCTTTTGTGTTTGTTCATAAGTTAGAGGCTCGTGTTCTTCATGAACACGACCCTTTGATCGTGTTGATTAGACATAAGAGAGTTCATATCCGTTCGTATGATTAGCCCTAGTTTGATCTAGATTGATGGCATCATTGTGTTGCATGAGGTTTGTGTTTAAGCTACGGTACTCAGTCTAAGTTGGCCAGTTATCTGGTGGCTTCACCCTGGGTCACAATAGTCCGGACCGGGTGAAGTCTAGCAGCAACGCAGGCATGGTGCCTGGGTTGTGTGGCTTCGTTAGTTATGAGCTTGCCCCCGTAACGATAGAGGCAGGCCGTAGTGGTGACAGCTGTTGGACCCTTTGAAACCCTCTACACTGGGGTATTGCTGTAGGAGTCTAAAGGATAGTTTCGCAAGAGTGCTGGTCATTGTGGGCTATCTCCCCGTTTGTACCAAGGTGCTAAACCTCCCAATCATGCAATGCATTGTGCCTCTTTTTCTTGTATCATCTAACTCTTGTATGTATAGTACCTTAGAACCTAGAGCTAACCCGTATGGTCCCCCCTATGCCATAGTGTGCTTGTGTAGAGATAGATCAGAGTGTGTGTCACACTACCCTTATCCTATCATTTATCTTACCCCTGTATTTGAGTTGTTGTCTTCTATTTCTATCTCATGGTTACAGTCATTGCAAAAGCATAAGTCTTGATATCCGCCATTGCCTTCCACGGATACGATACCCTTGGAATACTCACTTCCCTAGGGAAATGCTACAGTGGTTTATCTGTGCGCTTGCGAATTTGTTCACGATTGTTAGATTTACCTTTGGCAAGTCTTGACGCTCGCTCTAACTCGGCGTCATTAGTAGTGACGTTAAGAAATGCTAACAAGCATTTCTGGCGCTATCGCTAAGGATAGATTCTAAACCCGTTCTTAAGTGGTTGCGTTACGAAATGCCAACACATGTATGCACCAAAGAACCGCAACACGTAGTGTAAATTTTCCACCACTAACAGCATCCATTGCATGGACACCCTTCTAAAGATCCTTCAGCTCCTCGACGAGAGGTTTCATGAAGATATCAAAATCCTTTGATGGAGAACTCAGCCCAGGGATCAATAAGGCCATCATGAAATTTGATTCTTCCAAGCATACCCATGGTGACATGTTATACGACACAACAAATACTGGCCACATACTATATGAGTTGATCTGGTCATGTTGCCAAATGGATTGAAACCATCGGTTGCAAGTCGAAGTCTAATGTTCCAAGGTTCCTTTGCAAATCGTGGCCAAGTATGATCAAAGTGTTTCCATGCCTGGCCATCAGCTGGTGGCTAAGCTCATTATCCACCGGTTTTCACTTCAACTTGTGCCATTGTGCATCCTTTGCGATTTTTGATGAAAGAAACATCCTCTTTAGAATGGAAACCAGCGGAAAATGCCTCACTACCTTTTGAGGAATGCGCTTGTTGGTGTCTACATCCTTCCATCTTGAATCTGCTTCACAACATACTGGGCACACATCAAGTTTGACATACTTCTCCTTACGAAGCAATACACAATTATTTTTGCAAACATGAATTTTTCATAGTCGAGTCCCGTGCCATGTATGTACTTCATTGCCTCATCGAAACATTTTGGAAGTCACGCTTCTGGGAATCCTTTTTGTAACAACTTCATCATCCCATTGAATGCGATGTTACTCATCCGATGGAAAGACTTTATATGAAGTAACTTCACAACAAATGTAAATTGTGCTATTCCAGATGTCGGTGACACCTTACGGTTTAGATGTTCCTTTACGAATTCAAACATCCTCTCTCTGAGCACCTCACCCTTACCCATGTTAGCAATCAATTCAGAAATTACATCTCCAGGGCCTTCATCCTCCTCCATACCCGATATGTATTGGTTTTCCTGGATCATTTCCTGATCACCACCATCCTGTGGAGTTGTATTATCCATATCCCCCTCTACATCCGTCAGAATTGCAATTTCCTCAACCTCATCATCCTGCAGAATTGCATTTTCCTGAACCCCATTATCCTGAACATTTGCATCTTCGTCAACCATATCCTCCAAAGCTTCTCCATAATGGATCCACCTAGTGTAAGTGGTTGCCATCCCACTCACAAGTAAGTGAACTCCAATTCGCTATATAGTCCCTATAGAGTTATTGAGGCATCGACGACACGATCATAGTATTTCTTCATCGTCCTTAGCGTATATACTCCAAATAAATGTCTTGAAATCCTGGACCCTCTCTCATGCTCGGTGGTAAAACTACTACAACCGGTTATCCAGCAGCTATCCATTTGGAAAGTTTTTGGCGAATCCAACTCAAAATTACTGACCACAGAACGAATTGAAAAGAACATTATGCGAAATGAAATTTTCCGGATTTAACTCAAAATTACTTACCAGATTGACGCGCTGCTGCAGGAAGTATTACCAAGGTTGCGCCCGTAGGAGTGAGCCGCCATTGGAAGGCGCAAATCTCTGCCGAAATGATCTATTTTGGTCGCCTACTCGCCTCTCCGTTCTCCTTTTCCCCTTTCGGGGATGCGGGAAAACTATTTTTTGGCTGCAGTGTGGGCTTTTCTCTCGCCAACTTACCAGAACCGCTCTGTGCTGTGGTTGGGGCAGACGTGTCGGTGACCTGGTGCAGGTGGCCGACCACGTGTCATAGACCGCAACTGGTGTGGTTGGGGTGGCCGGCCACGTGGTGTTTGCGGTAAGGTGACTTGGCGCGGGCGGCTAATGGTGAGCTGGCACAGGACCACAAGAAAATATTGAATATATGTATAAAGTTTCACGAAAAAGTCATAGAATCATGAGGTGGTGCAGTGGTAAACAATGTTGTGTTGTTCCTGTAGGTCTTCAGTTCGAACCCTTGCGATGTCAAATTATTTTTACAATATTTCGATAGGGTGCTAGCAGTTGGGCTCCAGCTGTTTGAACTTACATGTGAGACCGATGTTGGTTTATGATGTTTTTGCAGAGCTTATGGCGTCACAAAACCAGCATAGAACAGGGAATGCCCGGCTACACTAGCAATCGTTATGACGATAGTTTTTTTTCACTAAATTTGCTCGGAAGTGAAATTTTATGACGAGTTTAGCCAGGAACGTCATAAATCAATGACGCTGAAATGTGGTTGCGTCACTAGTCCGTGTTTTTCTTGTAGTGATAAATACATATCAACTTGATTAATTCAAAGTTACTGCTTATCCATTATCGACCATTCTAAACACCTGATGATGGATCGAGATTATACAACATAAAACTAATATCAATCAATTTTCAGAATCTGTGTAATGGAGGTACATAAATCCTGGTACCTTTAGGATTTGCACATATGAAAATTGAATTGGACCATAATTCCCAAAATTAAATGGATGGAAAATTAATTGAATTTGCACATAATCACTAGCGATGGAGCTAGGAGCATCCCTAATAGTTCCCTAATTCCCAATCCAACTAATTGTATTGAGAGAATTGTTAAAAAAAAGTTCTCCAACAAACTCCTTTTGATTTTTCCTTTAAATAATGCACCACAACTCTTCCTAAATTAAGAAGAGGTTGTGACTCTCCCAATACACTAGCTGGATTGGGATGAGATTATTGCATTGGAAGACTTCAAAAGTAACTCTCCTAATAATAATCAAATGGATTTTGTTATAATATCTCATAAACTAGTTATTGAGAAGTACTTATCAGAATACTTACTTAGATGCTCTAGATGCATGAGGTCGAGATGCCAATGAGACTGCTAGATTGAGCAGGACTCATGGTCTCATGCGATGGATGGAAATGGAAAACACATGGAAAAAATGGACGGACGTAACAAGAACTGAAAAGGATAAAAAAGCACGGTAGAGTCCGGATCGAGGATAGAATAAGAAGTGTGCAAAGGTATTATAGGAAGAACAAAATATGATGATGGAATTAACATTTAGGCTTTGTAATATTAGGCACATATAGTCGTGTTGACACTCAAAATTGGCCCGAGGATGACCAGGCAGGACAGACCAGTCTGACCGGTGCCCTAAGGCAGTCTGACCGGTCTTGGCTGCTGTAGCCGATACGGCAAGCCACACCGGTCAGACCGGTGTCCCTGACCGGTCTGACCGGTGCCCCCGCGTCCGAACCAAATCAAGGAGTCCTGATAGATTTAGACTTGTAAAAGGACTTCTTTGCGAGGCAAGACCTCCCCACCCTATAAATATAAAGGGTCACGGCCGATTGAGGATCATCATCCAATTGATCAAACATATTTACCTTTATTTGTCTCGTATTTACTTTTATCTCTTCCTTAGCTTTTCCAATCTACTACTTGTTGTTCTTCCCTTGTCTCTGCGGTGTCTGAAGGCGTTCTAGGTGGCCTTGCCAACCCTAGAGCAACCCTACGTGCGCCGCTCCGATGGGATCCTGCCCGGGTGACGTTCGAAGGTCTACCGCCGGAATCTCACCGGCGACCAGTTTGACCGGTCCACCACACCGGTCTGACCGGTGTCGACACAGAGGTGCTGCGACAGCTGCCTTCGCGTGCTTGTTGACTCCTAATGGGTGTCAACAAATTGGTGACTCCATTGGGGAAGAAGATCTGGCTATCTTAACCGATCTATCTAACTCCGGCGCAATGGGCTCGAGGACTGAACTTGATCAAGACAATGTCATCGACGTCGAGGATGAGGAGCTCTCGCTTGAAGATCGCCAAGCCATGGAGGACTTCATGAAGAAACAAGTTGAACAACATCGTCAAGCTATAGAAGATCTCATGAAGGAGAAGGCTAAGCGAGATCGGCTTTACTACTTGTCGCACTTCAAGAAGAATCGTGAAGGCAAGGTAAAGAAGGTCAAAGAGATCACTGACGCTCCACCACCTGAGGTACCAATCAATGTGAGCACATCAACACCCCATCCTCTTTTGTTACCGCTAATGACCTTACTACTGTTATGGATAATTTTCATTTAGCAATGATTGAAAATATGCAAAACATGGTAGATAAGAGTCTTGGTAAACGTGTAGAGAAGGGTAGTGATGATGTATCTATTCCAACAACTGTGTCACCTCAGATCCCATCTGCTAGTACATCGGCTCCACCCATGTATAATCCTCAATATGGAATTCTGTTGAACTATTTTGCAGGACAAACAACACCACCGCCGTCTGGTCAATACAGACCGGTCAGACCGGTGCTGGCGCTGTGGTGTTATACCCCTCTTCTTCGGAGCCTTTAGCTATTGTACCTCCCGCTCAGGCTGCCTCTCGATGATCTGGTGATACTACAGTACCTCATGGTGTTCCGTTTATGGTTCCTTTTGGAACGGGCACTGGGTATGGTTTTATTCCTAATACACAACCTAATAGTCGTTTGCAACACAATTCCCCAAACCCATCTACACAAGCTAATGTGTTGCAAACGAACACTTCAACTACGCCAATGCCAACCACCATACAAGAAGTCTGTCGGGGACGGTCATTAGGGGTGTTGACACTTCAGAACGTCGATCACTTAAGAACAGATTTGGGATCCATCCTCAGCGTCAGCGCTAGAAGTGTCTTGTTGGCATTTCGCAATGTCACAACTAACTGGCGCAAATTAGCGTGAGCATTGAGAGTTGCCATAGGTTTAATCTAAACGATCATGAACAAATCCGCAAGTGCACAGATAAACCATTGTAGCATTTCCCCGAGGAAGGAGAGTATTCCAAGGGTATCGAATCCGTGGAATGGCTGATATCTTAGACTTATGCTTTTGCTCTGAATGTAAACCAAGAGATAGATATAGGGAAACAACACACTCAAAGACAGGGGTAAGATAAATGATATAAAGGGGTAGTGTGACACACACACCTCAAATCTACCCTACTCTAGAACACTACGGCTTAGGGGGAACATACGAGTTAGCTCTAGGTTCTAATGTACTAAACATACAAAGCTAGAAGATACAAGAGATAGGCATGAGCATTGCACGAGGGAAACATGGTTCAGCACCCAGGTACAAATAGGGAGCTAGCCCGCGACGACCAGCACTCTGCGAAACTAGACTTTAGACTCCTACAGTAGGTACCCCAGCGCAGAGGTTGCCCTAGGATCCAACAGGGCTGTCACCACCTGAGGACTGACCTCTCATTACGGGGGGTATGCTCATAACTATCGTAGCCAGACAACCCAGGCACCATGCCTACGTTGCTGCTAGACTTCACCCAGCCCGGGTACCGTAGCTTGAACACAGACCCCATGCAACAATCTCATGCCATCTAACAAGATCAACTAAGGCTAGACATACGAACAGATATGAACTCTCTTATGTCTAATCAACAAGATCAAAGGGTCGTGTTCGTGAAGAACACGAGCCTCTAACTTATGAACAAACACATAAGGAAGGAGTTTATCACCCTTCAAGTGGATCAAAAGGTAGTGTTCACGAAGAACACAAGCCTCTAAATGATGAACAGAGGATGAACTCAAGAACATATCAAGAATATGATCTACCATGACTTTATATGAAATAGCTGAATAACTGAAGTAGATCAAAGTCATACAAAGAAATAAAGATAAAAGAGAACTCATACCTAAACTTCCAAGAGGACTTGGAACCTGAAGAAGAGCTACTCTAGCCTACCCCCTAGCCTTGGAAACTAAAAGTGAGAGGAGAATGAGAGAGTGGTGTGTGAGAAATGGGAGCCCCTCCCCTCCTATTTATAGAGGAAGACAAGGCTTGCTCGGACGCCCAAATGGCCCCTAAATACCCGGGAGTGAAGCAAGTGACCAATAGGGAGCTGCCACGTGGAGGGCCAGGATGGGGCCCCCTAGGGTGGCCCTACCTGGTGGTTTTCCACTGGGTGGCTGCCCTGTGGGCCCTCTGATCCATCCCCGGTACATGGCTTGATTTGGTATCTGAGGTGGGCCCTTTGATCCATGTGAAGTCCATGTGGCGTCCTCTGATTCGTCGGTGAGTGCCTCCCCTGGATCAATGACGTGTCTTGCCATGTTTCCCTTGGTGGCAGCCACCTCCTCAGCTGAGTTGGCATGGTTGCTTCATAGAAGTGGAGTTTCCATCTCTTTTAAAGGGTAAATCGCCTACATACAAATAATCTCCAAGGACAAGTGGAACTACATTATTCATACCTAAATGCTAGTAAATAATGCATATACCTCCATTTATGTTAGAATATTGATGGTTGGAAATGGTGAATTTCCACCGTCAACAAACTCCCCCAAGCTAACCTCTTGCTCGTCTCGAAGCAAGACATTAGAGACTTAGGTTGGTTGATCAGGAGTTGCTACAATGTTGTATTCTCAACTTATGGCAAACATACAGCAAAGTACTCTACCAAGAGTTAAACAAGTTGGCAATGTTCTTACCTTTCGCTTGATACGTGGGGCATGTAGCTTCACCTGCCTTAAGCGGTTGAGAGACAGAATGGTTATATAGAGAATGCATAATCACTCATACCTTGATCAGCTTAGCAATCTGGAGGTTTTGCAAATTTTTCCAAAGAAAATCAGAGTTCCTCAAATGATACTCTCAGATCGCTCAAAAGTGTATGATTCCTCACCAAGGCATCAATGTTGCCTTTCTTCACATCCTACTCCTAATAGGCTTTATGTGGAGCTGTAGGTAGGGAAGATGTGGCATACTTGTCTCTCATATTTTGCTAAGTCAAAAACCGGATCCTTGGAAGAAACAAACATACACCCTGATCAAGATGTGCATATGTGTGTGATGGATATGAACATGGCAAGGTGGATACTAGGCCCGGAAATGGGTGCTAGATATTGCCATGTTTTATATGAGGGAATGAGGGATTGATGGTAAGGTGGACACTAGCCCCGGAGTAGGTACTAGTTATTACCATCTATATGGTGGAACTCTTTCTCTTGCACATATCAATCCCTTTTTCTCCTTTTGAAATTTTTCGAGACTTGGGCTAGCTCTCTTTATTTATTTTTGCCATGCTTTTGAGCATGCTTTTCTTTTTCTCTCTCTTTTTTTAACTAGCCCTTTGTCTCTATTGGAGATATTTGGAGAGGGATGAATAATGCAAAGATACATAGAGTTTTATTTTGCGGAAGAATGCATAAGCAGTGTGGAGTAAATGATGAATGCTTAACTTCCAGTGTAGAAGTTTAGCATGAACATGTACGTGATCTTGATCAGGGGAGTATGAGTTCTAACAAGGGTCACAACAATTTGACAAAGCTCAATGGGAGAACAAGCTGCATATGTGGAGGCTAAGAACTAGAATCTACATATGGCCTTGGATGGGAATTTCTCATCATTGAGGAACTCATCATGTTTTGATTTTTTTCAAAAAGGAAAACTCCGGATGTCAAGCATCACTAAGCACAAGATCATAGAACTCTATTCAACCATATCATGTCTCACTACAACTTAGGCAAGGATCATGCTTTCTGCTACCCACAGTTTTCAAGCTAAGGTTTGAGCATACAAGACAACAAACTCAAAACTTAGGTAGGATACGAAGTTGTAGGCAAGACATGAGGAGAATAAACAGAGCAACTATTCATCATTTCAACCATAGAGGCAAAGCATTCTTACTAAGCATATCAAAGCAAACTAAGCAAACGATGATGATGAAAGCAAATAAATATTTTTGGTCTTTTTATTTTGCAGATTTTTTGGATTTTCATTTATAAGATATTCTGAAAACAAAGGAAGATACAAGTTAACTCAGAATGGGGGTCCTCCCCCAAGCTAGCTTCAGGCTCACTGCGGAGGAGGGTAGAAGAAACCCTGACTCGCGTGGTAAGCCCTCTGCGCCTCCATGTACTGTCACTGATCTTGCTGCATGGCTGCTATCCTCTTGCCAGCCTGACGCTGCCACGCTGAGGTAGACTCGACGTGGGTGTTCAGCGTCTCCCCCAAATCCGTAACCTAGACGGTGAGCTCTCCCAACTGCTGTGCGAGCTGAGCGTCGCGTGCAGAGGCGGAGGAGTGCCGTCGGAAGGACGAAGATGGAGGTGGACGGCTGTGACAAGTTAGTACCATGGAACAAGCTCAAGGAATGTCCGGATGGACATCACTCCTGAACTTGCCCCAGCAAGAATGCAGAAAATACAAAGCAGAAGTAGATTGCTTTTCCCTAATCAGAATTTTATTGTGCAGAAAATAAAGATAACTTACCAAACTCACCTGTTGGTGTAGGGCTCATTATTTGAAGTCTGTAGAGCTAGACTTGGTTCCAAAATTCTTACCTGGGCAGTGGGGTAGCCGTTTCCTTCGGAAGAGAAGTCAGCTTCCTATTCACCCTCCGCCACATCTTCTGAGTGTTGTGTGGGTTGTGACGTGTAGGAGGTGATCTCTTGGATGGGGACTGAGATTTCCAGTATTGTTTCCTTCCCGAGCCCATGAGTTGGCGTTCTTCCTTCCAAAAATTCTTCATGAATTCAATGAGGCTGTCCACTTGCCGTGGTGGCACCTCGACCTCTCGTGCTGGGGTGTCTGAAGTTGGTAAGCCTTTGATCATCGAGCATTGTTCTTTTCTTGGACGAAACTCGAACCTCTCCTCTTTGCCATTGATGTAGAGACGGATCACACCAGCCCCCACATCAGTTTGTGCATCAGCTGTACTCAGAAATGGTCGCCCAAGTATGAGCGGCACCTCCTTGGCGATCTCCATGTCCAGCACCACAAAGTCAATGGGAATGAAGCAATCTCGGACTTTCACTGGAATGTCCTCAGCTATCCCTGCTGGGTATCGGACTGAAGAATCGGCCAGCTGCAGCTGCAAAGTGGTTGGAGATAAACTTGTATAGTTAAGTTGATCAAAGACTACCTTAGGCATGACGCTAACACTGGCCCCTAGGTCACAGAGAGCATGGTCGAAGCGTTGGGTCCCAATCATACAAGTGATTGTGGGACACCCTGGATCCTTCTTCTTTTCAGGAAGGTGGTTGAGTATAGCAGCACTGCACTCCTCCGTGAGTCGTAGTACTTCAGTTGTGGGTAGAGCTCGCTTCTTGGTTAGAATGTCCTTGAGATAACGTGCGTAAGTGGGTACGCGTATTGCCTCAAGCAATGGGACGTTGTTAAGACTTTCTGAATCATATCCACGAAACGATTGAATTGTTCATCCACTGTTGCCTTCCTGCTCTTTTGAGGGAATGGCATCACATTGGCTTCTACGGAACCCGGATGTGCTGTCACCCCTACAGGTGCCTTATCCGTTGGTGGCACCCTCCTTACCTGAGGGGATTCTTCCGAGTCGGATGAATCCTCATGGATATTCCCAACCTCTGTTATACCTTTCTTATCTGCCCCTGCATGGTTAGGATACGGTGGATCTCGAGTGGATTTACCTCCTCTTGTAGTCACCGCATTTGCATTTTCAACAAAGGGAACAGAAGCAGCCAGCTGGGCCAACTGAGTTTCTAACATCTTGTTGAAACTCAGCTGACTCTTCTGGGCAAAAGAAAAGCTATCAAGTTTAACGTTGAGACTTTCCATAGTTTCATCAAGGGCAGCTAGCTTCTTATTAAAACCTTCATTAATCTTAGCTTGCCCAAAAACAAGATCTCTCAAGGAAGGTTGGTTAGGATTGTAAGAATTACCTTGGTTACCTCCTTGATAATAAGGGCGTTGTTGATTCCACGATTGGCCTCCTTGTTGAGGTGGACGATAACCGTTGTTATTGCCATTCATGTACATCACTTCCTCCTGAGTTTCCGGACAATAGTTGCCTGAATGCCCAGTGTTGCCACAGACTTCACAAGTCATGTGAGAGTCCATGGGCAACGAAGTAGTGGCCATGGCAGCCTTCTCGCTGGTGTAGTCATCCAATCTCTTCATAAGAAGATCCATCTTGGCAGTAATCATATCTGCTTCCTTGACAGTATGAGCACCCCTCGGTCGTGGTTGGAGTCTTTCATCACTCCACCCTTGGTTGGAGACCATCTTCTCCATGAGCAATTTAGCATTGTCAACAGTAAGTGAGAAGAATGCTCCTTGAGCAGCAGCATCAATGTGGTTTCGCGCTGTCGGAGTCAACCCATTATAAAAGCTTTGAAGAATGAGCCAATCTTCCATCCCATGATGAGGACAGGCCAGGACATATTCCTGAAGCCTCTCCCAAGCCTCTAGAACAGATTCACTTGCTGCTTGCTGAAAACCAGAAATCCTTCCACAAAGAGCATTGGTTTTACCCAATGGGAAGAACTTCTTCAGAAATGCCTGTGAACACTTGCTCCAAGTGTCAATAGATTCCCGGTTCGCGTAGAACCATTGCTTAGCCTTTCCCAAGAGGGAGAATGGGAATAGCCGAAGACGAACAGCATCCACATTTGCACCCCTGATGACGAAAGTGCTACACAGCTCTAGGAATTGCTGCAGATGAGCATTGGCATCCTTATTTGGCTTGCCACAGAATGGGCTAGCCTGTACCATCGTGATTAGACCCGTCTTAATCTCAAAGTTTTCAGTCCCCATTGCCACATTAGGGCCTTGCAGCACCTGGTCAGCAGAAGGAGCTGAGTACTCACAAAGTGTCTTCTGGGCCATAGCGCTGGGCGTGGATGGTACAAAGGAAGCTGGTTTGTCCTCCGGACAAGTACGACGAGGTGAGTCGAAATGAATTCGAGCTTTCCTCACAAGAGACTCGGGATCGTCAGTGAAATTTCCCGGTAGGTCAAAACCAGTCATACACTACCTGTCTTCATCATCTAAAGATAAAAGAAGACAATCAAGGTTAGCCTGCATTGAGGGTTGTCCTAACCTACTCAGAGTTTATAAGCAGATGCAAAACATAGTCAAGATAATCCTGTGCCGTCCCCGGCAACGGCGCCAGAAATACTTGTTGACACTTCAGAACGTCGATCACTTAAGAACAGATTTGGGATCCATCCTCAGCGTCAGCGCTAGAAGTGTCTTGTTGGCATTTCCCAATGTCACAACTAACTGGCGCAAATTAGCATGAGCATTGAGAGTTGCCATAGGTTTAATCTAAACGATCATGAACGAATCCGCAAGCGCACAGATAAACCATTGTAGCATTTCCCCGAGGAAGGAGAGTATTCCAAGGGTATCGAATCCGTGGAAGGCAATGGCGGATATCTTAGACTTATGCTTTTGCTCTGAATGTAAACGAAGAGATAGATATAGGGAAACAACACACTCAAAGACAGGGGTAAGATAAATGATATAAAGGGGTAGTGTGACACACACACCTCAAATCTACCTCTACTCTAGAACACTACGGCTTAGGGGGAACATACGAGTTAGCTCTAGGTTCTAATGTACTAAACATACAAAGCTAGAAGATACAAGAGATAGGCGTGAGCATTCCATGAGGGAAACATGGTTCAGCACCCAGGTACAAACGGGGAGCTAGCCCGCGACGACCAGCACTCTGCGAAACTAGACTTTAGACTCCTACAACAGGTACCCCAGCGCGGAGGTTGCCCTAGGATCCAACAGGGCTGTCACCACCTGAGGACCGACCTCTCATTACGGGGGGTATGCTCATAATTATCGTAGCCAGACAACCCAGGCACCATGCCTACGTTGCTGCTAGACTTCACCCGGCCCGGGCTATTGTGACCCAGGGTGAGAGCCACCAGAAGACTGGTCAACTAGACCGAGTACCGTAGCTTGAACACAGACCCCATGCAACACTCTCATGCCATCTAACAAGATCAACTAAGGCTAGACATACGAACAGATATGAACTCTCTTATGTCTAATCAACAAGATCAAAGGGTCGTGTTCGTGAAGAACACGAGCCTCTAACTTATGAACAAACACATAAGGAAGGAGTTTATCACCCTTCAAGTGGATCAAAAGGTAGTGTTCACGAAGAACACGAGCCTCTAAATGATGAACAGAGGATGAACTCAAGAACATATCAAGAATATGATCTACCATGACTTTATATGAAATAGCTGAATAACTGAAGTAGATCAAAGTCATACAAAGAAATAAAGATAAAAGAGAACTCATACCTAAACTTCCAAGAGGACTTGGAACCTGAAGAAGAGCTACTCTAGCCTACCCCCTAGCCTTGGAAACTAAAAGTGAGAGGAGAATGAGAGAGTGGTGTGTGAGAAATGAGAGCCCCTCCCCTCCTATTTATAGAGGAAGACAAGGCTTGCTCGGACACCCAAATGGCCCCTAAACACCCGGGAGTGAAGCAAGTGACCAATAGGGAGCTGCCACGTGGAGGGCCAGGATGGGGCCCCCTAGGTCAGTTCGGCCGATCCCAGGGTCGGCCGGCCCCCTAGGGTGGCCCCACCTGGTGGTTTTCCACTGGGTGGCTGCCCTGTGGGCCCTCTGATCCTTCCCCGGTGCATGGCTTGATTTGGTATCTGAGGTGGGCCCTTTGATCCATGTGAAGTCCATGTGGCGTCCTCTGATTCGTCGGTGAGTGCCTCCCCTGGATCGATGACATGTGTTGCCATGTTTCCCTTGGTGGCAGCCACCTCCTCAGCTGAGTTGGCATGGTTGCTTCATAGAAGTGGAGTTTCCATCTCTTTTAAAGGGTAAATCACCTACATACAAATAATCTCCAAGGACAAGTGGAACTACATTATTCATACCTAAATGCTAGTAAATAATGCAGATGCCTCCATTTATGTGAGAATATTGATGGTTGGAAATGGTGAATTTCCACCGTCAACAAGGGGTCCCCTAACTAAGGGGATAATCACCCTCGTTAAACGAAAACTGCCCGTGGACTAATCCCCAAACCCTGGTCAAAGTGCACCACGGGCCCCACGGCCTCCTACGGCCCAGCGGCGGCCTTCACCGAGAAGGCCCGCTTGACCGCCTCGCTCGAGGGCCTCAGCCCCTCGAGCGGATTTCCGTCTCGCTCGAGGGCTCCGGTCCCTCGAGCAGATTTCCGTCTCGCTCGAGGGCTCCGGTCCCTCAAGCGGACTTTTGCCTCGCTTGAGGGATCCGGTCCCTCGAGCGAGTTTTCGCCTCGCTCGAGGGATCCGGTCCCTTGAGTGAGTTTCCGCCTCGCTCGAGGGGTTCGCCCCCCTCGAGCGAACGACCGTCTCCACTCTGCCCGACAGCGGCATTTAATGACCGGCCCCACGGCGGGATGCCAAAGTCAAGGGTGGATCCCCCCACACCGCGCATCTGACACGGTCAAAGCGCTTGACACCACCATAGTGCGGCCTAACCCGTCACTGTGTAGCCATCCTTGGCCCTATGCGGGCGCCGCGCGCCCCTGTGCAGACAGGCAGGCGTCATTCCATGACGCTGTGCTACCTGCTCCCGTCCTCCCTCGGTAGCGAGACCCTCGAACAGGCATGGGGGCATCCTCGAAAGGTGAATGGGCGGTGAGCGGGCATACGCCTTAACTGACGCCGCCGTACGAGCGGCGTGTGCCACGTCCCCTGCGCCAACTCCGGCGCCGCACAGCCATCCCGGGTGCTGTGCGGCCATCCCCGGCGCTGTGCCGCCAGTCCTACCACTGTGCGACAGTCCATGCAGCGCTGTGCGGACAGGCCGGTGACGCGCCGCGGCCCCACACCACCAACTTCGGTGCTTCCCGCGGCGGCTAGGCCCTCGATTCAGCAGGGGCAGCCCCTTGAAGTCAAAGCAGGACGGGTCATAGCGACCACCACGCTGCCCGCAGAACTCGAAGGGTGCTACCAACTCGCGCCAGGAACCACGACGTGCGGGGACAATACCGCCGGCGCCATACCTGTTAGTACACGGCCACTGTGCTGGCTGCTGAGCAGCATCATTGTAACTGCCCTCCCTTGGCCTATAAAAGAGAGAGGTAGTGGCCCCAGCGTGAGGAGGACGCTCATTCACCTTGCACTCGTTCACTCGCACGCAGCACACCACCCCGGTCTAGATATTGGCACTTGCCTCAATCATCTTAGAAGGGACTTGGGGGAATTTCCTCCTCTCCCGCCTTGCTTGTAGCCCCCCTCTACAGGCACCACCGGTGCAAGCTAATACAGTGCGCAAGCACACCCTGATGGACGTACGGCCACGTGGCCGGAACCAGGATAAACCTCGTGTCCCATTAGCTTAGCGCCGACCATCGAGAAGCTGATCTCAGTGCAAATCACTAGTTGGTGCCGGTGCTAATTCAGACACCGACAGTTGGCGCGCCAGGTAGGGGGCAACGCTGAGATCGTCCACCCGACTTCTCGATGGTAATCATCACCGAGCGCACGTCGGAGAGGCCCGCCTGGGGTCAATCTGATCCGTTCTCGGCCGGATTCGAGATCTGGTTCGGTAGCATCCACTACCAGGCCACTGGCAATGGCTACCACATGCGTGTCCTCAATAGGGACGCGCTCAAGGCGGCACCGCCGGGGACGACGGCTGCCCCAATGCCGGTGGTGTTTCCGCCACCACCCCGGCGCCGCAAGCACTCGGGGAGACGCTCGCGGCGAGCGTGCATGGAGCGATGCCAAGCAGTGGGCACTGGCTCCCCCCAGGGGGTTGAAGCCGGCGAGCTCCCCCCTATCGCCGCGGGGCAAGGAGGTACGCCCCCACCGATGAACGCAACGACGCGCCCCGTCGGGGAAACTACGGCTGCACAGCCGTAGTTCCCTTACGGATTGCGAAGCGCGGATATGGCGTACTCTTCGTCGGTCGGCACCAACTTGGCCGCGTACGAGGACCTTCCAGACCACCACTTCGCATCGATCCGGAACCTCATCGCCACCCCACCTGGCGAGTCCTACCGCGACTCCGACAGCGAGGAGTGCGGATGTGGGCGCGGGGCGCCGGAGTGGGACTACTATGGGCTTTGGAACCCCGACGCTTTCAGGCGGTTTCAGGCCGCGGCAGACTACTGCCTCACCTGCTCCGACGATTCCAGCGAGGAGGATTATGATCCCACCCGCGAGTGCTTTGTCGTCGTCCTCGGCGAAGGCGAAGACGCAGGTGGCGGAGCGAGCGATGCAGCGGTCCGCAACAACGTGGTGGTAGCCCCACCAGTAGGGACGCCACCACCGCCGCCACCTGACGCGGCGCGTGCCGCGGAGATGGCCCAGCTCCGCGAGCTGGAAGCAAAGCTAAAAGCAGAACGCGAGCAGCTGCGGCAGCTGAAAGCCACGCTGGAAAGAGACAGAGCCGGCCCCTCGACACAGGGGGCACGCGCTGCGGGACGCATGGCCCGCGAGCGCATCAACGCCGACGTAGACGAGGTGCCAAACATGGCGAGGGCCAGTCAGAAGCTCGTAGCTGCTGCGACCTTGATTCGGGCCATGCCCGAGCCATCAACGCCACAAGGACGCAACCTGTGCCGCGAGGCGCAGGCCCTCATCGAGCAAGCTGTGGTGCAACAAGCCGAGAGCTCCGCCTCCCGCATGCGCCACCACTCCAGTGTGAAGACTGGCAGGGGTGGCCGGGATCCGGAGGCGTCGGTCCACACTCCGCACCGGGCACCCACCGTCCACGAAGGCAACAAACGGACCCCCGTCAAGGACAGGATTCGGGACACGCGTGGCGCGGCCAACGACGGCGACGCCCGCAACGTCCTGAACAAGAAGAAGCAGGACGTTGCTGGGTCCCACGGCTACAACCCCCGGCGTGGGGGGCGGTACGACAGCCGGGAGGACAAGAGTCCATCGCCAAAGCCGCCGGGCACGCGTGTGTTCGGCCGGGCGATCCGCACGGCCTCAATCCCCCCGCGCTTCCGCCAGCTGACGACCATGAACAAGTACTCGGGGGAGACGGACCCCCGGGTGTGGCTCAACGACTACCACCTAGCGTGCCATCTGGGCGGCGCCACCGACGACGCCATGATCATCCACAACTTGCCGCTGCACCTGGCAGATGCTACGCGGACGTGGCTCGAGCACTTATCCACGAACCAGATCCACGACTGGGACGACCTGGGCCCTGGGAACTCCTGGGACCTCAAAGGCTGCTCCCAAAAGGTCGGTGAGTCCTTGAGGGATTTCATCCGCCGCTTCTCCAAGCGCTGCACTGAGCTTCTGAGCGTCAGTGGGTCCGAGGTCATGCACACCTTCCTAGAGGGTACGACTTGCCGGGACCTCGTGCGTGAGTTGGGGCGGAACCCTCCCACTAGCTTCAACAAGCTGTTCGACATCGCCACCAGCTACGCCTCTGGAGAGGAGGCGGTGGGGGCGATCTTCAACGACAAGAAGGGCAAGCGAGCCGAAGATGCACCCGCGGAGGGCAGAAAGCCCAAGGAGGCCTCGAAGAAGCAAAATCAAGGCAAGAAGGGCAAGAAGAACCTGGACAAGAAGCCCATGGAGTAGGGCGAGCGCTCCGAGGAGGTCAATGCGGTCGATGCCGCCAACAAGGGGGCTCGAGGCCCCCCTCGAGGCAGAGTGTTCGACGACATGCTGAAGAAGCCCTACCCGTACCATAAGACCCCTGTCGCCCACACCCTCGAGCAGTGCGACATGCTCAGGAAGTACTACAACTGAGTCACCGCAAAGGAGGACGACGCCAAGAAGGATGCGGGCGACGAGGGCAAGAATGGCTTCCCAGAGGTGGAGAACGTATTCTTCATCTTCGGGGGCCCACCGTCGACATGACGTCGCGGCAGCGCAGGCGTGAACGTCGAGAGGTCTACTCCATTCACCCGGCTGTGCCGTCGTACCTCGACTGGTCGGAGGAGACGATCTCCTTTGGCCGTGAAGACCACTCGGATCACATCCCCAATCCGGGGCAGTACCTGCTAGTTGTCGACCCCATCATCGGCAACACGCGGTTCTCCAAGGTGTTGATGGACAGAGGCAGCAGCCTCAACATCATGTACTCCTCCACCCTGGAGCTCATGGGGATTGGGTTGGACAAGTTGCGGCCCAGCAAGTCGCCGTTCCACGGTGTTGCGTCAGGCAAGCGAGTCCAGCCTCTCAGGCAGATCGACCTGCCTGTCTGCCTCGGCACACCGAGCAACTTCCGCAAGGAGGTCCTCACCTTCGAGGTGGTGGGGTTTCGGGGAGCATACCATGCCATCCTTGGCCGGCCCTGCTACGCCAAGTTCATGGCGGTCCCAAACTACACATACCTGAAGCTCAAGATGCCGGGGCCCAAAGGCGTCATCACGGTGGGCCCGTCATTCGAGCACGCGTTCGAATGCAACGTCGAATGTGTTGAGCACACTGAGGCGCTTGCGCATGACGAGGTGAAGGACTAGATTGGGCGACCAGAGAGGGGGGAGTGAATGGGAGCCGATAAAAATTCTTTCTCGAGGGAGATAGCTCCTCCAACAAGATGAACACGGCCTCGATCCCAAAATCACTTTCACCACTCTATCCGCACGTTTGCCAAGATCACGTAGCCACTGGAGTGCTACTGATCCTAGGAGCAAACCTCATTAGCAAACACTGAAACTACTCAACCACAACAGTGGAAACAACACACGGGAAATTTCCTGCTAGGGGCGGTCAGCCTGCATGGACAGGGCGGTCAGACCGCCTAGGCTGAGAAATTCCCCAAAACCACAACTCGAAGCTCACGACTCCAAATCGACCCAAGATTTCGCCTGGAAACTCCTCTGATCAAGGCAAACAAGCTCTCAGAGAAAATCCCCGAAAAACCAACACTTTCCTCGTGAAACCTCCAGGGAGGTCAGACCCGTGCCCTGGGCGGTCAGACCGCCTCCCCTGCAGAAACTGGCCGCGGGTCAACTCCCAACTTCCCTTCACCCGATCTCCCGATTCACTCCACGGATTGCAACGAAACTTCGGGGATATCTGGGTCACCTCATGAATGACCTCTCCACCAAAGGATATCCACCGAAACCCATCCAATCAAGAGGAATCGCGAATCGAAGGTCTCTAGGTCATGAACTCCAAAAACTCCGAAATCTACCCAAATCAAAGGATTTCCCAAAGGATTTCTAAGGCAAAGTCACCAAGAAAAGAGGCACGAAGACCTCATGTGTGACACCCAACAAGAATCCCTCCAAGAAACCCCTCAAACAAGCCACCACAAAAATCCCCAAAAAGAGCTCCGAAAATCACCAAAAAGGGAAAACGCCGGGAGACAAAGAGAAACTAGATGAACCACGCTGAAGCTTCTATACATACCATGAAAGGTTCATACAAGGTCTAGCAAGCCGCCCGAACATCCATCCCTCTCACAAGATCTCTCATGAAGCACTCAAGCTAGGCCTAAGGAAAACTAAAGAGCAAAGCAAATGAACTAGGGTTCCAAGAGGTGGCTGCCATCTCCTCTCAACTGAGTTTATATGGAGGGCAACCAATGACCAAACTACCCCTACTTACATAACTTAAGATACACGCCCACCAAGGGCCCTTTGGGAACTTTGATCTTTTTCTTCATCGGACGGACTCCCGCTGGCCGCAATCCGCTTCATCTCCACGCAAGCCTCACGATCGCGCCACGCGTCCTCCGCTTCGAAGCTTCTCGACGCGCTGCGAGCCAGGTGGTCAGACCGTCCTTCCTGGGTGGTCAGACCGGCCTCCCCCGGTCACTCCGGGCCAGGCGGTCAGACCGCTGTCACACCCTAAAACTCCATCACATTAAAAGTAATAGAAACAAGATTATATTTTTTTCTAAGGGTTTATTAATTTTGACTAATTAAATTTGCTCTTAAACTATCAAATAATATTTAATTAATTTAGAAATACTCAAGTGAATGTGCATCATTTTTGTATGCATTTGTTTTGTTTGTTGTGTGTGGTTTGAAAAGTTTTTTTAAAATAATTTTGAAAACTTTAAAAGGTTTTAAGTGTTAAAGGTTTGAAAAGTTTTGAAATAAAAGGTTTGAAAAAGAAAAGAAAAAAACAAAACCTCCCAAACCCCTAAACCCTTTCCCTCCTTCCCGCGGCCCAACTCCTCTTTCAGCCCAACCCCAAACCAGCGGGCCATTTTTCTTTTTCTCCCCCTTTGTCCTCCTTCTTTTCTCCGCAGCGGCCCACCACCTCTCCCTTTTCGGCCCACCACCGCCGGCCCGTTCAGCCGCACCTCCCTCCCCTCTCTCTCTCTGCTAGGTGGGACCCGCCCGTCAGGCGCATCTTCAATCTCCCGCCGGCCCTCTCCTCACCGTGGCCGCCGGCCACACCGGCCACCCCGGCGCCTCCCTCTCTCCCCGCGCCCCTTCCCTTCCCAACCGGGTGCGCATTGATGCGCCGGAGCACCACGCGCCGCCTCGGCCCTTCCTCTCCCACAGAAACGGCCGCGCACCGAGCTCATGGCCATCAATGGCCGGCACCGTCGTTGCTTCACCGAGCCACCGCCTAGCCGCCTCCTCCTCTCCCCCTCTAACCTATAAAAGCCGGGCATCATCCCCTCTACACCCCGCACCTCTTCCCCCTCTCCTCCTAGCCAGCGCAGCGCCGCCGCACCAACCGAAGCCGCCGGAGCTCCGCCCTCGCCGTCGATCTCCTCCGCCGGCGCCTCTCCCTCCTGTTCAAGGCCTTAGGTGAGATCCCCACCCTCTCCTCTTTCTTCTGGTGCTTGTCCCGTTGATTTTCGAGCCCCGGAGCTCTTTTCCGGCCGAACTCCGGCGAAGTCGCCGCCGGGCGCCGCCGGGCGCCGCCGGTCTTCGCTCGCAGCCCACCTCGGTCGTCCATTCTTGATCCAACGCTCCAGATCTACCAGCCACCACGGTCAAACATCAAACATAACGGTCAACACCAACTCTCCGCCACCATTTTGCAAAAAAGCCCCCGAAGTTTTAAATATCACACACATACCCTCCCACCTCCAAAGATCCTTACGGTTTAGTCCTGGTTTTCACAGTTAAGCCCCTAGACTTCTTAAGTTTTCCCACCCGAGGTCCAAACCTTGTCTTTTACGTTATAAACCTCCGATTTATATATGTAATTGTGTTTAGGTCCCTGGTTTTTTTAGATAAGCCCCTGGAGCCCAAGTTTTCTTACAATCTAGCTCCTAAACCTTGTTTTAGCCATATCTTTTCAGTCTTTTATCCGTTTTAAGCGTTCTTGGTGTCCATGCGACCGCCTCTTCAAGCCCGTCAGTTTTAGAAGCTTGTTTTAGCCTTTTCTAATGTTTGATGTATTGTTTTTAGTTATTGTATGATTTTTGTTGTGCGCGTAGATATTGTGCCAGTTGGAGCAGACCTTCCGATCGAAGATCAAGAGCAACTTTTTAAGGAAGAAGAACCCCAGTGTTTAAGCAAGGAAGGCAAGTGGATTTCCTCCCCTACATACTCTATTTTGTCCCACACAACTTGCATAATAACTAAATTTACATTTAATGTTGCTATGCATAAATTAATGGGAAAATTACCTTTTTAAGGACATGACTAGCTTTTTATCCCCATTACCTTGAACAACCCTTTTTAATAAATGTTTTGGGTAGAAATGCTTAGTTGCTATACCTTGGGATGGTTCAAATGGAATTTTACAAAATGATGAATGATGATCATGAAAACTTTGGTGAAGATGATGTTTTTGGTTAATATCAAGATCATATGTTTTAATTGGAACATGGAGAACCACCCAGGAAAACAGTGCAACCACAGTCCATATGGCTCTGGCTTAGCCAATTAATTAGGTGTGTGGAATTATCTGACAACCTTATCCGAAAGGAGCATAGGGGGCCGGAGTTGAAGGGGTATAGCCCGGTTCTTTTGGGGTAGCAGCCTTTGCTAAGGTGCTGACCACTAGGGAGGGTTATGGTCCGCTCCGCTGCTATAACTGTCGCGGGTTGTTGGTCATCTGCATATCTTTGTAAAGGCTTCGTAGTGGACCCCTAGCCACTCACCTCGGAAGTGTTTAAGGGTCTGGTCAACCCGGGCAACATGGGGAACACGAGCTGTGGGTAAAGTGTACGACCTCTGCAGAGTGAAAACTGATCGATCAGCCGTGCTCACGGTTAAGAGCGGCCTGGACCCTCACATGAGTAATGAACTTGAAGATGAGATTAAATCATGGTTTTATATGGTTTTGAGATAATGTTTTCTAAAGCTTAATTTTTTGGGATGGTATAAACTTACACCTAGTAAATAGGTGCTTACTAATAAAATTTGACCAACTTAAAAATGCTAACCGCTGCAAAACTCTTAGCCTATCCTTGATAGCCTTGCATACTTTCACCCCACTTCCTGAGCTCCAACCATAAGTGTGCTCACCCTTGCTTACCCGCTGTTCAGAGGAGAACACTGGAGAAGAGTACTTCAGCGACTACGATGAGTTCTGAGGATGCGTTTCCCCAGTCAGATGCCTATGGAGTTGAAGACGATGCTGGATCGTCTTAGCTATCGATGTTCGTGTAAAGACCTTCGTGTCTATCCATGAGTGTAATAAAAGTTAATAAACCTCTTCTTGTACGTTTTTGAGCATTATTTCTGTTATTACACTCATTATGTCTATCGTATGTGTGAAATTGAGATCCTGGCACACATATGAGATGCAGTCGGTTTTCTTCGAAAAATCGGGTGTGACAGAGTGGTACCAGAGCTATGCTGACTGTAGGACGCAGCCTTAGATAGAAATGGTCGAAATAAGGACTCATTTTCTAGAAAGCAGTGTCAGCTCTTCAAAATAAATTTTAATTCCACTTAAAAATCTATCTTATTTGTTCTTTGTTAAAATTGTACCCTTTTGTTTTATTCTGCTCTGAGTTCAGCTTTGTTCTATCAGATGGCCGGGATTGATCCGTACGGAAACAACGGAATGGAGCTGCCTCCGTTGGCTGATCCAGTCGTGGAGAATCTCAGTGATGGCAGTGGCAGCAATGGTGATGCAGAAGAGTACTACTACGACGGTCGTCGTGAAGGGGATCCGGCCTGTCGCATTCATTCCTCGGAGGATGAGCAAGGCTACTTTCCCTACCTGCTTCGTCAGACGCTGCGGGAATTGGGAAACATGGTGAAGCCCCTCTACGTCACCCACAGTTGGAATGAGCCACCACTTAGTACCTTCTACATGACTCGAATTCACGTCAGAGCTTATGAGGAGACTACCAGAGGCTACCCTACGATCAAGGCACATGATTCCACCACACCCCACTCCACCTACAGTGCTTCTGTTAGCAATGCTGTAAGAAGAGCTTTATGGTCTCTTCGTTCCAGGCGCAACCATGAGCTGAATATCAGTGACTTCCGTCACGTTCCTCGACGCGTCAGTGGCACTGAGCATACAGTGGTTCAAGTTGGATATCCCGGGGAGAATCGTATCAACATCCTTGTTCAGGTCGTTGCAGGACTCAACACTGACTTGGAGATTGCTACTGCTGAGTTAGACTAGACCCACGGGATGCTGAAGGATGCCTATGAAAGGATCGCACGGTTGGAAGCCGAGCGTGATGGCAGGGATCCACCAGAGCAACCCGCCGAGTTTCCTTGCGCTGCAGTGTCACCACCCCGCAAGAGGCTCTGCTACGGCTCGTCCATCGCCACAACCGGTCTTCTTGAATAGGATGCCTACCTTTTTGAGTTGATCGATAGATCCGTTCCTACGAGGATGTAAAAGATGTAATAATGTTTGTTGGGTGAAAACATGTTTGATTTGGATCTTTGTCATGTTTGAAATGCTTTATGGAGTGATGGCCATAAGTGCATTAATAAAATAATTAAGTTAAATTTAAAGTCTTTACCCCCTGTTCTTCTGTTTATCTTTATCAGTTCAACTTCCTATCTGAATATCTTCCCCTAACAATCAGATGGTAAACACCAGGTCAGGAGGTGGACAGGACGTTCCGCCTGTGATTCGTGCTCACATCTGAAGGACCGATTAGGCGAACCAGAGAGGGGGGGGAGTGAATGGGAGCCGATAAAAATTCTTCTCGAAGAAGATGAGAACTCCAACAAGACGAACACGGCTTCCAACTCACGTCTCCGACCCAACTACCCAAGTTGGTCAAGACCACGCAGCCACTGGAGTGCTACTGGTCCTAGAAACCAACACTCAACCTTCCTAGCCAAAACTCACCAAAACACACAGCGGAAACTTGCACGGCTTGCTGCCTGTGCTACACCGGTCAGACCGATGGCCTGCGCCGGTCAGACCGGTGACACCGGTCAGACCGGTGGACAGAGCCGGTCAGGCCGGTGGCTACAGCAGCCGCACAGCAAACGTTCCAGGAAGCCTCAGTGAATCCTCTAGGCCCTGGAACAAAAACCACCACGAAACACAACCTGTGAGGAAGAAGAACCCCTCACAAATCCTAGCAAAACAACTCCAAACACTCCAAGAACTGATCAGCAGGACCACGGGACAAAACCACACGGACAAGGCTGTTCCCCGAGACAAAAACCCACCAAGGGCTAGCACCGGTCAGACCGGTCAAGAGCACCGGTCAGACCGGTCGTGCCTGGGCAGCTCGGGATGAACAGCGCCCGCGAGTCAACTCCTCCAAATCCAACTCCCGATCTCCCGATCCGCTCCACGGTTTTGCACAAGACTTTGGGGATAGTAGGAACACCTCATGGGTACTCCATAGCCAAGATTTGGTCCACCAAAACTTGTCAAATCAAGAGGAATCGAAGAAATCCCACCAAGAACGCCTCTAACCCTAGAGCCACGAAAACCCCAAAATCGAGCCCCTTTGCTCACGGATTTGGAAGGGGAATCAAAGGAAAAAGAACCACGAAGGGTTCATGCATACATCCCCCACCAAATCCCAAAGAGAAAGGCCTCGAAATCGCTCCAAGAAAATCGCCAAGAAAAGGCTCCGAAAATCACCAAAAAGGAGAAACGGGAAAGACACAACCAAGCCTTGAGGAACCACGCCGAATCATCTATACATACCAAAGAGGTTCATACAAGGTCTAGCTTGCCGCCCGATCATCCTTCCCTCTCACAAGATCTCACCATGAAGCTCTCAAGCTAGTCCTACGAAAATCCTAAGAAAATAGGAAGGAAAATAGGAAAACCAAATGAGCTAGGGTTCCAAGAGATGGCTGCCATCCTCTCACCACTTGGGTTATATGGAGGCAACCGAAAGACTAAAATACCCTTACTAGCTAACTAGGGATACATGCCCCTCGAGGGCGAAATTGGAAGTCTTTGTCTTCGCACCATCGGACGGATGCCCAGCGACCGCAAACTTGCTTAGCCTCGACGCAAGCCTTGCGATCCCGACGCGTGTCCTCCGCTTCGAAGATTCCGGACTGCGTCGTCGCACACCGGTCAGACCGGTTCTCCTCACCGGTCAGACCGGTACCCACCGGTCAGACCGGTCAGACCCACCGGTCAGACCGGTCTGGAGCTGCTGCACCTCCGTCTTCGGTTCTTCGGTCTTGGCTTTGTGGATCAACCAAGGAACCCAGTGGTTTTCTGGTGAACCACCGGAAACCCCGCGAACTCGGTGTAGCCTCCGCCAATCACCACTCATGACTCGGCTCCCACGTAGTCCCGGCTCGACCTTGGTTTTGAGGCTCAACCAAGAAACCGTCCATGACTTCATCTTGCCGTTCTTGCCACCATGCGGCCCGCACTTGACCCCGCTGGCCACCGGGTCCCTCGAACCAAGCCTACTTGTCTTCTCCACACCTGGAGGCCTCACCGGCAACGACCTTTCACGCTTGTTCTTCACCTGCACCTGCACCAGTCAAGCCGCAACCTGCACCTGCAATACTTAGCCAAGAATCAGTCCACACCACGTTGTCAATCACTCATCACACCAGGAAGCGACCATCCACCGGTCCTCGAACCACACCTGGCTCTCAATCTCCCCCTTGATGAGTGCATTGACAACACACACGTTTTGGTAACCAAGAGAAAAGGAAAAGAAAAGAAACGACTAAAGGAAACTCCAACAAGCGATCGAAAGCCAAAGAAAAGGCAAAGAGCAAGATCACTTGAAGAAGACAAGTCTCGGACCCCTTAGGCAAGGGTAACAGCTCGACACATCCGAGACAAAACATGCTCAAGCAAAGAGCACAAACCATCAAAACAAAGCTCGAAAACCACAAAGAGCTCCCCCTGCACACATGCAAGCTCCCCCTGAACCGATGCAACTCCCCCTGGACAAATGCATGCGAACCACTTCACAAAACAGAGCAGCTGCAACAGCTCAGCTCTGACCGGTCAGACCGGTCGACACCACCGGTCAGACCGGTGGGCAACATGTGAACAGGACCAGCACTCTGACCGGTCAGACCGGTGACCTCAACCGGTCAGACCGGTGCACAACAGAGCCCAAAAATAGCTCGAAACCACCTGAAAACCTTCCAAATGCATTCAGTAGGCCAAAACATGCTCAAACTTCTCCCCCTTGTTGACAATGCATGAATCAAGCCAAAAATGCAAAAAATGCAACCTAGAGCTTCTCAAATAGACAAAATTCAACATAGGATGCTACACATGTCCAAACGAGCAAGTGAGATACTCTATAGCTTCGTAAAGACATAAACTTCATGATCACCAAGTTTCACAACCATTGGGCGAAGCTAAGATAGAATTTAGCAATATTGCGAAAAATCACCCTCTCATGAGCAAAGTCCTAAACATGAGCAAAACATGTCAAAATGGCAAAGCCACACAAACTTCATGCTAGGACAACCATTCTAAGCATAAGACCATCATAAACACCCACAAGCACCTCATGTCATGTCAAAGCCACCGAGCCATGTGCCTACTTCTATATATGAGACTTCTCATTGGTAGGCATCATGCAACGATTTAGCACCCAAAGCAAATTAAAATTAGCACATATGACATGGGAGCACATTTTTCAAGCAATTTACATTTCATTTTCAGATTTATCATTGGTACATGAAATGTCTTTGCGACAAAAAGGAACTTATGCCCCTCCACAAGATGAAGCATGGGGGCTAAACATTCATGATGGCAAATGAGCCTTTGGCCCCATATGATCAAAATAAGCTATCCAACCACAAATTAAGCATAGCCAAGCCACTAAAACATGTCAAGATCATGTAAAGGCATGTACTCACAAGAGAGCATATATATGAAATTTTTCAAAAACATAGCCATCAACCATGGATACAAACCAAGATTATCAAGAGCTAAGCCAAACTAACCATAGCTTACCAAATTAGCTCACAAAGACATATATGTCATTCCATGGTGAACAATGTGTATAGGAGAAGCCTTTCCTAAACAATGCATATGATACAAAATGCATGCAACCTAAGATACAAAGATGCCTATACATCATGCTACATATGCTATGCCAAATGCAAGAAATGCACAAAGGAAAGCTATACATATGCTACAAAGAAGCTCCCACACACAAAGCTCACAAACGACCGGCTCCTCGAGGGGAGGCAAAAAGGGCTCGACACCACCGGAAAAAAACAAAGGAGAACAAAACTCACAAGCTCCGTCTAAACACATGCATTAGGGCCAAAGAGCATACAAAGCTCACCCTTAGTACACATGATAGAGCAAAGAGCACACTAAGCACACAGGCTCCCCCTAAACTCATGCATTAAGGTCAAAGAGCATACAAAGCTCACCTTACATACATGAGATAGGGCAAGGAGCAAAACGAACCAAGTGGCTTGACCAAGGCCACACACTTGAAGATCACAAAAATACTTACCTTGATCATTTCTTCAGAAGTCACCCATCCTTGTCCACCGTCCCCGAAAGTGATGTACCTCCATATCATCACCGGGGTATGAGGCCGGAGAACCACCCCCGATATCAACCAAATGTTCTCCGGGTCTCCCACCTGCAACTCAAAACCAAGAGCGAGAGCGAGCAAACGACTCAACACTGGGGTTAGTACCAAAGGTGTCAAACCAGTGCCGGGCCATTTCCTCAAAAGTAGGGTTAGCAACATCCATCCTACCGCGCCTATCAAAACTGCGATCCATCCCATCTAACCTATCAAACCTGGAACCACCATGGGTAAACCACTCCCGTCTCACTGGAGGAGTACGAGTACCACAAAAGGGAAACCGTGGTCCGTAGCCCCTCTGAGACTCAAAGCTGCGACCTCTCCCAAACTCGTATTGATCACGAGGTGGAGAACGTCCAGCAAACTCAACACCACCAGACTCAAAGCGCCTACCACCTGTTCCACGACCAAACAGGCTGAACCCTCTAGCTTCACAATCCCGGAAACCAAACTGTCCAGCACTCTGCCTAGCACCGGTCTGACCGGTCACTCTGACCGGTCTGGCCGGTGGTCCTCGGCCAGCAAACCTGCCTCCACCTGAAGCTCTCCTATCTCTCCATGCTGGAACCATATGCACAACACCCTTTCCCTTAGGTAGTGGCATACGAGGCTCAGGCACACCATGAGAAGGGTGGTACCTGTCCTTGTTCGCCCACTCCTTAGCCAATCTCGCCTCTCTTCTTTTCTTAAAGCAAAACTCTCTCTTATGACCATCCTTTCCACAAAACTCACAATGGAAACGAATTGGTCTTGGCTTAGGTTTCGGGTGTGGCTCTTCACAAGGCTTCTCACTAGGTTTCTCACTAGGCTTCTCACTTGGTTTTTCTCTCGATTTAAGCAACTGGTTTGGCTTGGGTGCAAACTTGTCTTTGGGTGTTGGTTGTGGTGGAACTGGAGTATTCCCAAATTTCCCTTCTCTTACACCACTGCTCTCACCAAACTTATCAGATCCCAAAGCCCAACCATCAAAGCGCTTACAACTGCCAATTAACACACCCAGCTGAGGCTCATGACTGGACACCCAACTCAACACCTCACGCACCTTACTGTTCTCATCCTGCAAATGATCAACACATTTTGCAAGTTCCAAATTCTTCACAGCATGTAATTCACAGGTAGAGCAAGCAGTAGGAATAGGCACTTTCAAATCAGCCTCAAGCGAAACAATGCGAGAACGATGCTCAGCAATTTTTTCATGCAAACCAGGGCAAGAAGTACATGCACCAAGCAAAGTGGGTCTAGATTGCAGCTCAGCCAACTCAACCCTAAGCACATCTAGTTCCTCACACTTGGAGGCATGCTTTTCCCTAAGAGCAGTCAAATCAGCTAGGAAAACAGAGCAATCAGCACAATCAATCTCATCAGAAACCACAGGGCTAGCCTTAAGCGAATCAATTTCAAGCTTGCCATCAAGAACCTGTGTTTCTAGCTCAGCCACTCTAGTCCTAGCATCTTCAAGCAAAGCTCTAAGCTCCTTCCTAAGCTTCTTAGCCTCTCTAAGCATGTGATCGCGATTATCAAGCAAGTCAACCAACTCCTCATTCTCCTTGCGTAAAGAAGAGAGCTCATCACATACCTCATCCTCGGAGTCGGAGTCTGATTCCGAGGCGTTCTTCTGGCTTCTCTTGCTGCCGGAGCTGCGTGCCATGCCGCATAGCCCATCCTTCTTGTTGCAGCCTCTCGAAGTCTTGCTTGCGGTACAGCAAAGGCCGTTCAAGTACTTGCCGAAGTCCTTCTTCTTCTTTCTGTGCTTCCTCTTGCTGTCCTCTTCTTCTTCTTCTTCACTCGAGCTTGATGACACATCTTCAGAGTCGGAGTCGATGTCGCTCGATCTCTTGATCTTTTCTCGGGTCCGTGTCTTCCTCCCATGTTCATGTTCCTTCTTCTTGGATCTTCTTCCTTTGTCCTTGGACTTGTGCTTGTCGTGGTTGTTCACCTTCGGACACTCGACGAAAAAGTGTCCGGTCTTGCCGCACTTGAAACACGCTCTCGAGTTCCTCCTTGAGTTCACCCGGTTCTCGTGCAGCCTCTCGAACCGCCTGGTCAGCAACGCCAGCTCGTCCTCTCCAAGCACGTCGAACTCCTCGTCTGGCAAAGACATCAAAGAAGACAAAGAGTACATCCTGGAGGATGCGTTAGCATTAGACTTGGCTCCTTTGCCACTAACGAGAGCGAGACTATGAGAATCAGTCGGGCTCTCGATCTTGGCTGTCATACCACGGTCCAACTCAGCCGACTTGAGCTTCGAGAACAGCTCGTTCACCGTCAAGGTGTCATACTTCTCGGACTCAACAATAGCCTCAAACTTCCCGTCCCATACGGTACGATCCAACGAGTGCAAGAGCTTCACGGCTCTATCATGATCATTGTATGGGAGGACGTCCACATTGGCTCTCATGTTGTTCACAACGACCGTAAATCGCTGGAAAAGGGCATCGACGGACTCGCCGGGGAGATGAGTGAAGTTCTCGTACTCTCTCCGGTAAGTCGCGTACATCCGAGCCTGAACCTGAGCATTCCCAGCATGAGCATCCTTCAACTGCTCCCAAATCCTACAAGCTAAGTCCTCTGTCTGAACCCGATCGAATTCAGGTGGACACAGGGCACGAAACAAGTAGTCGACAGCCTTGTTGTTGGCTTCGAACATATCCCTCGATCCTGGAGCAAGGAAGTTCATCGGATGAACATAAGCTGTGTTCACCGTGACATCCCAAAGGATCTGACCCTTTCCGCGGAGGAACGCCGCCATCCGCCTTTGCCACATCTGGTAGTTCTTCCCATCGAAGTGTGGAGGACCCGAACCCCGTTCCTGGTACGCCATCTTTGGATCTTAGACTGGTAAGAGTCAATAAAGACCCGAACCGGCTCTGATACCAATTGAAGGACCGATTAGGCGAACCAGAGAGGGGGGGGAGTGAATGGGAGCCGATAAAAATTCTTCTCGAAGAAGATGAGAACTCCAACAAGACGAACACGGCTTCCAACTCACGTCTCCGACCCAACTACCCAAGTTGGTCAAGACCACGCAGCCACTGGAGTGCTACTGGTCCTAGAAACCAACACTCAACCTTCCTAGCCAAAACTCACCAAAACACACAGCGGAAACTTGCACGGCTTGCTGCCTGTGCTACACCGGTCAGACCGATGGCCTGCGCCGGTCAGACCGGTGACACCGGTCAGACCGGTGGACAGAGCCGGTCAGGCCGGTGGCTACAGCAGCCGCACAGCAAACGTTCCAGGAAGCCTCAGTGAATCCTCTAGGCCCTGGAACAAAAACCACCACGAAACACAACCTGTGAGGAAGAAGAACCCCTCACAAATCCTAGCAAAACAACTCCAAACACTCCAAGAACTGATCAGCAGGACCACGGGACAAAACCACACGGACAAGGCTGTTCCCCGAGACAAAAACCCACCAAGGGCTAGCACCGGTCAGACCGGTCAAGAGCACCGGTCAGACCGGTCGTGCCTGGGCAGCTCGGGATGAACAGCGCCCGCGAGTCAACTCCTCCAAATCCAACTCCCGATCTCCCGATCCGCTCCACGGTTTTGCACAAGACTTTGGGGATAGTAGGAACACCTCATGGGTACTCCATAGCCAAGATTTGGTCCACCAAAACTTGTCAAATCAAGAGGAATCGAAGAAATCCCACCAAGAACGCCTCTAACCCTAGAGCCACGAAAACCCCAAAATCGAGCCCCTTTGCTCACGGATTTGGAAGGGGAATCAAAGGAAAAAGAACCACGAAGGGTTCATGCATACATCCCCCACCAAATCCCAAAGAGAAAGGCCTCGAAATCGCTCCAAGAAAATCGCCAAGAAAAGGCTCCGAAAATCACCAAAAAGGAGAAACGGGAAAGACACAACCAAGCCTTGAGGAACCACGCCGAATCATCTATACATACCAAAGAGGTTCATACAAGGTCTAGCTTGCCGCCCGATCATCCTTCCCTCTCACAAGATCTCACCATGAAGCTCTCAAGCTAGTCCTACGAAAATCCTAAGAAAATAGGAAGGAAAATAGGAAAACCAAATGAGCTAGGGTTCCAAGAGATGGCTGCCATCCTCTCACCACTTGGGTTATATGGAGGCAACCGAAAGACTAAAATACCCTTACTAGCTAACTAGGGATACATGCCCCTCGAGGGCGAAATTGGAAGTCTTTGTCTTCGCACCATCGGACGGATGCCCAGCGACCGCAAACTTGCTTAGCCTCGACGCAAGCCTTGCGATCCCGACGCGTGTCCTCCGCTTCGAAGATTCCGGACTGCGTCGTCGCACACCGGTCAGACCGGTTCTCCTCACCGGTCAGACCGGTACCCACCGGTCAGACCGGTCAGACCCACCGGTCAGACCGGTCTGGAGCTGCTGCACCTCCGTCTTCGGTTCTTCGGTCTTGGCTTTGTGGATCAACCAAGGAACCCAGTGGTTTTCTGGTGAACCACCGGAAACCCCGCGAACTCGGTGTAGCCTCCGCCAATCACCACTCATGACTCGGCTCCCACGTAGTCCCGGCTCGACCTTGGTTTTGAGGCTCAACCAAGAAACCGTCCATGACTTCATCTTGCCGTTCTTGCCACCATGCGGCCCGCACTTGACCCCGCTGGCCACCGGGTCCCTCGAACCAAGCCTACTTGTCTTCTCCACACCTGGAGGCCTCACCGGCAACGACCTTTCACGCTTGTTCTTCACCTGCACCTGCACCAGTCAAGCCGCAACCTGCACCTGCAATACTTAGCCAAGAATCAGTCCACACCACGTTGTCAATCACTCATCACACCAGGAAGCGACCATCCACCGGTCCTCGAACCACACCTGGCTCTCAACATCGCTAATCGGCGAAATCAAGTACCACATCCACCACATAATCTAGCAATGGATCCAGCAGTGCAGCAATTCCTAGCAGCCCAGACACAATTGTTGCAAGCACTCACAGCTACTGTTCAGAACATGCAAGCTCAACAAAACCAGCCATTACCTCAAGCACCTCCACCACTTGCAAACAAACACAGAGAGTTTATGAGCCACCACCCACCCACCTACTCCCATTCAGTGGAACCTCTTGATGCTGATGATTGGCTCAAGACTGTTAACAAGAAGTTGGATTTAGTACAATGCACTGATCGTGAGAAAGTCTTGTACGCTGCAGGACGCCTGGAGGGTGCAGCAGCAGATTGGTGGGATGCATATACTGTTGCACATGCCGCTCCTAACACCATCACCTGGCAGGAGTTCCAGGACGGTTTTCGTACACATCACATCCCAGCTGGTGTGATCAAGCTCAAGCAGAAGGAGTTTCTAGCTCTGAAGTAAGGCAACATATCTGTTAGTGAGTATCAAGATAAATTCACTCAGTTATCTCGTTATGCTCCAGATGAGGTAGACACAGACCCAAAGAAGCAAGAACGTTTCTTGGATGGTCTCATTGGCCCACTCAACTATCAACTCCAGAGTCATATTTTTCCTAATTTCCAGACTTTGCTAGACAAGGCCATAGGCTTGGAAAGCAAACGTGCAAAACTTGTTGAGCAGAAGCGCAAGTTTAAATCTCATGGACAATCTAGCAACACACGTCCCCACTTCAACTCATCGCAGGGTTCTCAGTTCCGCTCTGGAGGATCAAGTGGAACTTATACTCAGAATTTGCAGTTGCAGCACTCAACTCAATCACCCCAGCATTCCAGCCAGCAGACACCACATGTTCCAAATCCTCCTCAGAATCGTTCAGATGCACCAGTGAGGAACAACACCCCAGTTCGACCTAGTGGATGTTTCAACTGCGGAGAATTGGGACATTATGCCAGCATTTGCCCACAACGCACACCTCAGAAAGGCAATGGTCAGAGATTCGGTCAGTCATCGTCTCAAGTACGCACTGGGAATCCAAATTTTCAAAGTAACAGAGGCCAACAGAACTACATGCGTGGTAGGGTGAACCACGTGACAGCTGAGCAAGCCCAAGAAGCAAAAGATGTTGTGCTTGGTATGTTCCTTATCAACTCTGTACCTGCAACAGTTTTATTTGATTCTGGGGCATCACATTCATTTATTACTGAACAATTCGTGGCAAAGCATGATGTACCCATGAGCTCTATGAAGACACATTTGCTAGTTGGTTCCCCAAACGGTGAAATGAAATCCACCCATGTATGCCCTCAGGTCAATCTTAAAATCGGAGAGATTGATTTTCAAGCTGACTTAGTAGTTCTAACGTCCAGTGGAATAGAAGTGATCCTTGGAATGGATTGGTTAGGCAAACATGATGGGATTATTCTGTGTGCCAAGAAGTCGGTGCTCTTGATCCGCCCGCAAGGAGATAGGATTGAGTTTGCTGCCACCACAAGCCCAAAGAAGAAGGAGAAGTGAATCAAGCTCTGTGGTTGTACCTCAACACCTTTCAAGATCAGCTTATATCTCCTCCAGTTGTTTTCCAATCTCTCCGAATCTCGGGACGAGATTCTTTTTAAGGGGGTAGGATTTGTCACACCCTAAAATTCCATCACATTAAAAGTAATAGAAACAAGATTAGATTTTTTTCTAAGGGTTTATTAATTTTGACTAATTAAATTTGCTCTTAAAGTATCAAATAATATTTAATTAATTTAGAAATAATCAAGTGAATGTGCATCATTTTTGTATGCATTTGTTTTGTTTGTTGTGTGTGGTTTAAAAAGTTTTTTTTAAATAATTTTGAAAACTTTAAAAGGTTTTAAGTGTTAAAGGTTTGAGAAGTTTTGAAATAAAAGGTTTGAAAAAGAAAAGAAAAAAAACAAAACCTCCCAAACCCCTAAACCCTTTCCCTCCTTCCCGCGGCCCAACTCCTCTTTCAGCCCAACCCCAAACCAGCGGGCCGTTTTTCTTTTTCTCCCCCTTTTTCCTCCTTCTTTTCTCCGCAGCGGCCCACCACCTCTCCCTTTTCGGCCCACCACCACCGGCCCGTTCAGCCGCACCTCCCTCCCCTCTCTCTCTCTCTGCTAGGTGGGACCCGCCCGTCAGGCGCGTCTTCAACCTCCCGCCGGCCCTCTCCTCACCGTGGCCGCCGGCCACACCGGCCACCCCGGCGCCTCCCTCTCTCCCCGCGCCCCTTCCCTTCCCCACCGGGTGCACATTGATGCGCCGGAGCACCATGCGCCGCCTCGGCCCTTCCCCTCCCACAGAAACGGTCGCGCACCGAGCTCATGGCCATCAATGGCCGGCACCGCCGTTGCTTCACCGAGCCACCGCCTAGCCGCCTCGTCCTCTCCCCCTCTAACCTATAAAAGCCGGGCATCATCCCCTCTACACCCCGTACCTCTTCCCCCTCTCCTCCTAGCCAGCGCAGCACCGCCGCCCCAACCGAAGCCGCCGGAGCTCCGCCCTCACCGTCGATCTCCTCTGCTGGCGCCTCTCCCTCCTGTTCAAGGCCTTAGGTGAGATCCCCACCCTCTCCTCTTTCTTCTGGTGCTTGTCCTGTCGATTTTCGAGCCCCTGAGCTCTTTTCCGGCCGAACCCCAGCGAAGCCGCCGCCGGGCGCCGCCGTCCGCCGGGCGTGCGCCGCCGGTCTTCGCTCGCAGCCCACCTCGGCCGTCCATTCTTGATCCAACGCTCCAGATCTGCCAGCCGCCGCGGTCAAACATCAAACATAACGGTCAACACCAGCTCTCCGCCACCATTTTGCAAAAAAGCCCCTGAAGTTTTAAATATCACACACATACCCTCCCACCTCCAAAGATCCTTACGGTTTAGTCCTGGTTTTCACAGTTAAGCCCCTAGACTTCTTAAGTTTTCCCACCCGAGGTCCAAACCTTGTCTTTTACGTTATAAACCTCCGGTTTATATACGTAATTGTGTTTAGGTCCCTGGTTTTTTTTTTGCAGATAAGCCCCTGGAGCCCAAGTTTTCTTACAATCTAGCTCCTAAACCTTGTTTTAGCCATATCTTTTCCGTCTTTTATCTGTTTTAAGCGTACTTGGTGTCCATGCGACCGTCTATTCAAGCCCGTCAGTTTTAGAAGCTTGTTTTAGCCTTTTGTAATGTTTGATGTATTGTTTTTAGTTATTGTATGATTTTTGCTGTGCGCGTAGATATCGTGCCGGTTGGAGCAGAGCTTCCGATCGAAGATCAAGAGCAACTTTTTAAGGAAGAAGAACCCCAGTGTTTAAGCAAGGAAGGCAAGTGGATTTCCTCCCCTACATACTCTATTTTGTCCCACACAACTTGCATAATAACTAAATTTACATTTAATGTTGCTATGCATAAATTAATGGGAAAATTACCTTTTTAAGGACATGACTAGATTTTTATCCCCATTACCTTGAACAACCCTTTTTAATAAATGTTTTGGGTAGAAATGCTTAGTTGCTATACCTTCGGATGGTTCAAATGGAATTTTACAAAATGATGAATGATGATCATGAAAACTTTGGTGAAGATGATGCTTTTGGTTAATATCAAGATCATATGTTTTAATTGGAACATGGAGAACCACCCAGGAAAACAGTGCAACCACAGTCCATATGGCTCTGGCTTAGCCAATTAATTAGGTGTGTGGAATTATCTGACAACCTTATCCGAAAGGAGCACAGGGGGCCGAAGTTGAAGTGGTATAGCCCGGTTCTTTTGGGGTAGCAACCTTTGCTAAGGTGCTGACCACTAGGGAGGGTTATGGTCCGCTCCGCTGCTGTAACTGTCGTGGGTTGTTGGTCTTCTGCATATATTTGTAAAGGCTTCGTAATGGACCCCTAGCCACTCACCTCGGAAGTGTTTAAGGGTCTGATCAACCCGGGCAACATGGGGAACACGAGCTGTGGGTAAAGTGTACGACCTCTGCAGAGTGAAAACTGATCGATCAGCCGTGCTCACGGTTAAGAGCGGCCTGGACCCTCACATGAGTAATGAACTTGAAGATGAGATTAAATCGTGGTTTTATATGGTTTTGAGATAATGTTTTCTGAAGCTTAATTTTTTGTGATGGTATAAACTTACACCTAGTAAATAGGTGCTTGCTAATAAAATTTGACCAACTTAAAAATGCTAACCGCTGCAAAACTCTTAGCCTATCCTTGATAGCCTTGCATACTTTCACCCCACTTGCTGAGCTCCAACCATAAGTGTGCTCACCCTTGCTTACCCGCTGTTCAGAGGAGAACACTGGAGAAGAGTACTTCAGCGACTATGATGAGTTCTGAGGATGCGTTTCCCTAGTCAGATGCCTGTGGAGTTGAAGACGGTGCTGGATCGTCTTAGCTATCGATGTTCGTGTAAAGACCTTTGTGTCTATCCATGAGTGTAATAAAAGTTAATAAACCTCTTCTTGTACGTTTTCGAGCATTGTTTCTGTTATTACACTCATTATGTCTATCGTATGTGTGAAATTGAGATCCTGGCACACATATGAGATGCAATCGGTTTTCTTCGGAAAATCGGGTGTGACAACCGCCTCCCCTGGGCGGCCTGAGCAGGCTGGTCGCCCCGTCGAGCCTTCAGCATTGGGTTTGTGGCTCAGCCAAGCAACCCAGTGGTTTTGTGGCCAAACCACTGCAAACCCCGCGTGCAAGCTTTATTTGTTAGCTGCTACCTTGCATCGGCTCCATCCCTCTCGACGTCGTCTTGCTCTTCTTGCCAGCGTACGGTCCGCACTTGATCCCGTCGGCCACCGGGTACCTCGATCGAAGCCTACTTGTCTCTCCGCTCCTGGGAGGTCACACAGACCTAGACCTTTCGCAATTGATCTTCACCTGCACCACGCGAATCAAGCCGCAACCTGTACCTACAATACTAGGCCAAGAGTCAGTCCACACAAGGTTGTCAATCACTCATCACTAAGGAGCGACCATCCACCGGTCCTCGAACCACACAGGTCCTCAATCTCCCCCTTGATGAGTGCATTGACAACACCCACACACGTAGTAATCATCAAGAAGAAAGAAAAAAAGAAACAACAAACAACCCATAAAGTGATCCGAAAACCAAACAACACAAGCCCTGATCACTTGAAGCCAAAGTCTCGGTCCCCTAAGGCAAGGGCAACAGCTCAACACAACCGAGACACAAACCAAAGCTCACAAAGAGCAAACCACCAAAGCAAGAGCTCAGGCGACACACGGAGCTCCCCCTGAACACATGCAGGCTCCCCCTGAGCAAATGCACTCCCCCTGAACATATGCATGCAAGAACTACTGCAGATGCATGAAAAAAGAGCAAAACTTGCTCTCACTGACCCAGGTCGGTCAGACCGCCCAGCCAGGGCGGTCAGACCGCCCTATGTGACCGCCCCCAGAAAAACATGTTCTGAAACAGTTCGAAACCAGCCGAAAACCTTCTAAACATGCTCAGACCTATTTTCCATGCACAAACTTCTCCCCCTTGTTGACAATGCATGAATCAAGGCATTTCTACGAAAATTACAACCTAGAGCTTCTCAAATAGACAAAGAGCACTATAAAATGCTACGAGTGAGCAAATGAGCAAGCATGACATTCCAAAGATTCGTATGAGCATTGCCATCACGATAGTAAAGCTATATGAGCAAATGAGCAAGCCATGATCAAAGTACACAATTTTGCGAAAAAATTCCCTCTCATGAGCTAAAGACCAAAACATGAGCAAAGTCTACCACAGTGAATTTAAATCACACGAACTTCATGCTAGGTCACATATTCTTAACACAAGATCATTACAAACACCCATAAGCATCTCATGTCATGTTAAAGCCATCGAGCCATGTGTCTACTTCTTAAAATGAGACTTCTCATGGTAGACAACATGCAACAATTTAGCACCCATATAAAATCAGATTTAAAGCATTTATGACATGGATCAATTGAGAGCACAATTTTGAGCAAGGCATTTCATACCAAGTTAATTTTTCATATTTAAGCATAGAATGGTACATGAAGTGCCTTTGCGGCAAAAAGAAGCTTATGCTCCCCCACAAGGTAACACATGGGCTAAACATTCATAATGATACATGGGTCTTTGACCCCAAGTGAGAAGCACATGATATCCAACCATGAATTAAGTGAGACATAAACCACCAAAGCACACTAAGATCATGCCAAGCCTTAAACTCATAAGAGAGAGCCTATCTAAACATTTTCCAAAAACTAGCCACCTCATCATGCAAATATAGCAAGACTATCAAGAGCATAGCTATCCTTCACAAGTCACATCAAACATGCTCACAAGGTCACAACTAGCATATCATAGTACTTAATGTATATAGGAGAAGCTCATCCTACCATATGATACAAAAGACAAAACAACATAAGATACAAAGATGACTATACATCATGATACAAATGCAATGCCATGCAAAAGATAAATATGATACATATGCTACACAGGAGCTCCCACCACCAACTCAGGAAAGCAAACACACACCGAGCTCACCCCGCAAGCGAGAGAAAGTGGCTTGGTCAAGGGGTTTGGTAAAGATATCAGCAAGTTGGTTCTCGGTGGGTACATGGATCAAAGCAATCTTTCCCTTCTCCACATTGTCTCTCAGGAAGTGGTACCTCACCTCTATATGCTTGGTTTTGGAGTGGAGAACTGGGTTCTTGGCTACACTTATGGCACCGGTGCTGTCACAAAAGAGTGGGACATGGGAACACTCCTCACCAAAGTCGCTCATAGTGTAGGTGATCCATAGGAGCTGGGAACAACAACTGGCTGCAGCAACATACTCGGCCTCTGTAGTGGACTGGGCTACACTTGACTGCTTGCGGGATGACCAAGAAACCAAAGAAGACCCAAGAAATTGACACCCACCAGACGTAGACTTACGATCCAAACGACACCCAGCGAAGTCAGCGTCCGCAAACCCGTGAAGGTTGAGTGTCGAGGTCGCAGAATACCAAAGACCAAACTCAGGGGTGTAGTTCAAATACCTGAAGATCCTCTTGACGGTCTGCCGATGTGAAGTCCTCGGTGAAGCCTGAAAACGAGTGCACAGACACACACTGAACTGTATGTCCGGCCTCGTCGCCGTCAAGTAGAGGAGGGAGCCGATCATGCTCCGGTACTCCTTCTGGTCCACGGGCTCGCCATCAACATCCGCATCCAAAGCTGTAGTCGTACTCATCGGCGTAGCCATCGGCTTCGAGTCATCCATCTTGAATTTCTTCACTATGTCCTTTGTGTACTTGGCTTGATGCACAAACGTCCCGTCCTTGCACTGCTTGATCTGGAGCCCGAGAAAGAACTGCAATTCACCCATCATGGACATTTCGAATTCCCTGCTCATGTCATCTGCAAACCTGGCAACCAAAGTGTGAGAGGAGCCACCAAATATTATATCATCCACGTATACTTGCACGATCAGAATGCAACGCCCTGCCTGAGGAGAAAGAGAGTCTGATCCACCTTTCCCATCACAAACCCCTTACTAAACAAGAACCCTCTCAGCCTACCATACCATGCCCTGGGAGCATGTTTAAGGCCATATAGTGCTTTTCTGAGTTTGTATACCCGATGGGGAAATCTTTCACTCTCAAAGCCCGGGGGTTGCCTCACATACACTTCTTCCTCTAAGAACCCGTTCAGGAATGCACTCTTCACATCCATTTGGTACAACTTGAACCCTTTAGCAACTGAAAATGCTAGAAGGATCCTAATTGCCTCCAAACGAGCCACAGGAGCAAATGTCTCCTCATAGTCTATCCCCTCTTTCTGGCTAAACCCCTGAGCAACCAACCTTGCCATGTTCCTCACAATCTCCCCATGTTCTCCCTCTTTGTTTTTCCACACCCATTTTGTCCCAATAGGTTTGCAATTTGGTGGAGGCTCAACCAACTCCCACACCTGATTCCTCTCAAAATTCTCAAGCTCCTCATGCATAGCGTTCACCCAATCTGGATCGGAAAGTGTGTGTCCAATATCTTTGGGCTCAAAAGAAGCGACAAATGCAGAATGAGCAAAATGAGAATGCCTTTGTGACCTGGACTGTGTAGTACGTTCATGAATTTCACCTATGATCGACGAAGGTGGGTGATCCACCTGAACACACCGGGGAGCCTCACGTCTGGAGACCACCTCCCCCTCAGCAGCAGCAACCTCTCGAACAGCCTCTGTCGTCATCGGTGTAAGTGAAGGACCATCCTCAATCGTCGTCGTAGTCGTGGAAGTAGTAGGTACACGGTCAACTGCGGGAACACCACCACCATCATCTTCTTCGCCATCTTCCTGCACCTCCTCCTCAAAGATCTCCTGGCCGAACTCCTCATCACCTGCACAATCAAAGACCAAAGAGCTACGCGGTTGTGTCTCGTCGAAGGTAACCTCGCAAGTCTCCACGATTTGGTTAGTTTCCAAGTTGAGCACACGAAATGCTCTAGAGTGAGTAGCATAACCGAAGAAAATACCATCGACCGACCTAGCCTCAAAGTTGTCCAACTTTCTGCCCTTCTTAAGAATGAAACACTTGCAACCAAAGACATGAAAGTGACTCACCTTGGGTACTCGCCCATGCATCAGCTCATAGCAGGTTTTCTTCTTAAAAGCTCGGAGGAGAATCCGGTTTGACACATAGCATGTGGTATTCACTGCCTCAGCCCAATATCTCCTAGGAGTCCTGTGCTCATCGAGCATCGTCCTAGCCATCTCACACAGGGTCCGGTTCTTCCTTTCCACAACACCATTCTGAGGAGGGGTGTACGGAGTCGAAAACTGATGCTCAAGACAAAGATCACGACAGAAAGTCTCAAAATGAGAGTTCTTAAATTCTGTGCCATTGTCACTGCGTATCGCTCTAATGGCATCCCCATGTCTCTCGTTCTTCAACCTCAAGATCAGGTCTCGAACAAAACCAAACGTCTCACCCTTCTCCTCCAAGAAAAACACCCAGGCATAGCGAGAGTAATCGTCCACCACCACTAGGACATACCACTTCCCACCCACCGAGCGAACTCGAGCTGGCCCAACAAGGTCCATATGCAACAACTCTGTCGGACGCTCTGTCATGACAGTAGTCAGGGGTGGATGGGGAGTGGCTACCATCTTGCCATGCCTACAAGGCGCACAAACCAAATCCTTCTCAAAACGCAACCTGGGCAATCCTCGGACAAGATCGAGTGCACTCAAACGGGAAAGAAGCTCAAAGCTCAAGTGCCCCAACCTCCTATGCCACCTCCACAACTCAGAAGAAGGACCAGTAACCAAACACCTTGGGGGACCGAAAGACTGAAAAAAATAAGCGTGAAAGATCTGTCCCTCGGGCACGATCGTACAAACAAGATCGCCTCGAGAGTCAAGAACACGAGAAGCCCCCAACTTAAAACGCACCTCATAACCCTCGTCCAGCAACTGAGATACTGACAACAGGTTATAACCAAGTGACTTGACCAGAGCCACACGCTTTAGGGTCACCAACTTGCTCACCTTAACCTCACCTTCTGAACTCACCCATCCTCATCCATTATCCCCGAAAGTGATGTACACCTTTGACACCACCGGGGTGAGGCTGGAGAACCACCCCTTGTCTCCGGTCATGTGTCGCGAACAACCGGAGTCAATCAACCAAACGTTCTCCATGCCTCCCACCTGCAAATCAAAAATGAAAACGAGAATGAGCAAGCGACTCAACACTGGGGTTAGCACAAAAGGAATCAAACCAGTGTCGAGCCATTTGCTCAAAAGTGGGGTTAGCATCATCCATCCTATTACATCCAAAGCTACGACCACCACGCTGAACCACCTCACGTCTCGCTGGAGGAGAACGACTACCACGAAAGGGAAAGCGTGGCTCGTAGCTCCTCTGACCCCCAAAGCTGTGACGATCTCTACCACCCTCATATCGATCACGAGGAGGAGAACGTCCAGCAAACACACCACCACCAGAAACAAACCCCCTACTGCCTGTACCACGACCATAGGAACCACCACGATCAAAGTCACGACCACGAACATCAGCATCCCTTGCTCCCAGCAGGGACGCGGTCAAACCGCCTGCCCTGGCCAGTCTGACCGCCCCCCTGGGCAGCAACACGCGAACCACCTCGGTTGGGAATTCCTCTCGTTCCCCAACCCGGAACTGTACGTACCTCAGCCTGACCCCTAGGCAGTGGCATACGAGGCTCAGGCACACCATTAGAGGGGTGGTACCTGCCCTTGTTCGCCCACTCCTTTGCCATCCTCTCATCCCTCTTCTTCTTGTAGCAAAACTCTCCGAGGTGACCGTCCCTCCCATAATACTCACAATGGAAGTGAACTAGTTTAGGCTTTGGCTGTGGAGTTTCTCTCGGTCTCTCTACCTCTTTTTCTCCTGATTTCCCCTCAAATATGTTCCCAAGGGTGCTCACAAACTTCACCGGTTTCTGAAAGTTATCAGTTTTGTGGGGAAACACTGGTGGATCGGGAGTGGTGTCTAGCTTGTTTCTCAGATGGTTGGGTTTTGGAGCAAATTTGTTCATGGGTGTTGTTTGTGGTGGAATGGGAATCTCTCCAATTTTCTCTCCCTCACCACTGCTCTCACCAATCTTGTCAGAACCCAACGCCTGACCATCCGACCTCTTAAACTCAGCCATCATCAAACTTAACTGTGGCTCATGCCTAGACAACCAACTCATAAGCTTTCTCAGCTCATCGTTCTCATCCTGCAACCGGTCAACATAGTGTGCCAATTCCATATTCTTAACAGAATGTAATTCACATGTAGAGCAAGATGTAGGAATTGGAACTTTCAAAGCAGCCTCCAAAGAAACAATCCTATCATGAGATTCATCTAGTTTGGCATGCAACACAGGATAGGAAGTGCAAGCACCTAGTAAAGCGGATCTAGATCTCAACTCATCAATCTCAGCCCTAAGCAAGTCTAGTTCCTCTAACTTTGAGGCATGCTTTTCCTTAAGCAAAGTTACATCAGCCAAGAAAGCATTGCAGTCATCACAATTAGGAGCATCAGCAACAACAGGAGCAATCTTAAGGGAATCAATCTCTAGTTTAGCATCAAGATTCACAGATTCTAGCTCAGCAATTTTCTCCCTAGCTTCTTCTAGTGAGGCTCTAAGTTCTTTCCTAAGTTTCTTAGCCTCTCTAAGCATGGTATCACGGTTGTCAAGCAAAGCAACCAACTCAGCATTCTCCTGGTGCAAAGAAGAGAGCTCATCACATACCTCATCCTCGGATTCTGATCCAGAGTCATCCTTCTGGCTTCTCTTACTGCCGGAGCTGTGGGCCATGCCGCAGAAACTGTCCTCTCGTGCGAAGCAACTCAGGCCACTCAGGTTCTTGGAACCGTGCTTCTTGTTCTTGCGCTTGCTGTCGTCGTTGCTGTCGCTGGAACTCGACGAGGTGTAGCAGGAACTGGACTCGACGTCGCTCGCTCCCACCATCGCCCGAGCCTTCTTCTTCTTGTCGTAGCCGCCGCCCTCCCTCGACCTCCGCTCGTCCTTGTCCTTGTACTTGCTCTTGTGCTCACGCCTCGAGAGGTACTTGTTCTCGATCCTTGGGCGGTGCTTGTACTCGTTCTTGGGCTCGATCTCGGGCTCGATCTCCTGTGGGCACTCGGCGATGAAGTGTCCCTGCTTGCCGCATCTGTAGCACGTACGAGTGGTTCTTCTCATGTTCACGTGGTTCTCGTGCAGCCTCTCAAACTTCCTGGTCAGCAGGGCCAGCTCGTCCTCTCCAAGCACGTCGAACTCCTCATCTGGCAAGGACACAAAGGAAGACAGAGAAAACATCCTCGAAGAGGAGTTAGTGCTAGTCCTTCCACCAGATCCGGACACAAGAGCAAGACTATGGAACTCAGTCGTGCTCTCAGCCTTGGCTCTCAGGCCACGATCCACCTCTGACGACTTGAGCTTAGAGAACAGCTCGTCCTCAGTCAATGTGCCATACACGCTCGACTCCTCAATGGCCTTGACCTTGGCACTCCACACGGATCTGTCAAGTGCGTGCAAGAGCTTGATAGCTCTATCATGATCCGTGTATGGGAGTACCGCCACATTGGCCCTCATGTTGTTCACAATACAGGTGAAGCGCTGGAACATGGCATCAATCGACTCACCGGGGAGACGAGTGAAGTTCTCGTACTCTCTCCGGTGAGTGGCAAACAAGCGCGCCTGAACCTGAGCGTTCCCAACATGAGCGATCCTCAACTTAGCCCAAATCTTTCCAGCCACCTTCTCTGAGTACACGCGATCGAACTCCGCAGCACACAGAGCATGGAACAAGTAATCCACGGCCTTGTTGTTGGCCTCACACATGTCCCGAGCACCCGGGAGGATGAAATCGTCCGGAATGACATAATTCTCATTTTGCTTCACATCCCAGATCAATTACCCTTTCCCACGCAAGAACGCGCCCATGCGCCTCTCCCACATCTGGTAGTTCTTCCCATCGAAGTGCGGAGGACCCGACCCCTTTCCGTAGTCACCCATCTTTGGATCTTAGACTGGTTAGAATGAAAAAGATCCGTAACTGGCTCTGATACCAATTGAAGGACCGGATTGGGCGACCAGAGAGGGGGGGTGAATGGGAGCCGATAAAAATTCTTTCTAGAGGGAGATAGCTCCTCCAACGAGATGAACACGGCCTCGATCCCAAAATCACTTTCACCACTCTATCCGCACGTTTGCCAAGATCACATAGCCACTGGAGTGCTACTGATCCTAGGAGCAAACCTCACCAGCAAACACTGAAACTACTCAACCATAATAGCGGAAACAACACACAGGAAATTTCGTGCCAGGGGCGGTCAGACCGCATGGACAGGGCGGTCAGACCGCCTAGGCTGAGAAATTCCCCAAAACCACAACTCGAAGCTCACGACTCCAAATCGACCCAAGATTTCGCCTGGAAACTCCTCTGATCAAGGCAAACAAGCTCTTAGAGAAAATCCCCGGAAAACCAACACTTTCCTCGCGAAACCCCCAGGGCGGTCAGACCGCGTGCCCTGGGCGGTCAGACCGCCTCCCCTACAGAAACTGGCCGCGGGTCAACTCCCAACTTCCCTTCACCCGATCTCCGGATTCACTCCACGGATTGCAACGAAACTTCGGGGATAGCTGGATCACCTCATGAATGACCTCTCCACCAACGGATATCCACTGAAACCCATCCAATCAAGAGGAATCGCGAATCGAAGGTCTTTAGGTCATGAACTCCAAGAACTCCAAAATCCACCCAAATCAAAGGATTTCCCAAAGGATTTCTGAGGCAAAGTCACCAAGAAAAGAGGCACGAAGACCTCATGTGTGACACCCAACAAGAATCCCTCCAAGAAACCCCTCAAACAAGCCACCACAAAAATCCCCAAAAAGAGCTCCGAAAATCACCAAAAAGGGAAAACGCTGGGAGACAAAGAGAGACTAGATGAACCATGCCGAAGCTTCTATACATACCATGAAAGGTTCATACAAGGTCTAGCAAGCCACCCGAACATCCATCCCTCTCACAAGATCTCTCATGAAGCACTCAAGCTAGGCCTAAGGAAAACTAAAGAGGAAAGCAAATGAACTAGGGTTCCAAGAGGTGGCTGCCATCTCCTCTCAACTGAGTTTATATGGAGGGCAACCAATGACCAAACTACCCCTACTTACTTAACTTAAGATACACACCCACCAAGGGCCCTTTGGGCAGGGACGGATCCAGCGGTGGGGCGGGCGGGGCTCAAGCCCCCCCGACCGCTGGAAATTCAATAGAACCCCTCTTAAACTTCCCTGTAAATTTGAGGAAGAAGAATGAAGGAAGGAGGGGCTATAGGAAGAAGAATGAGAGAAAAGCCTCCCCGAAAATTAATCCTAGATCCGTCACTGCCTTTGGGAACTTTGATCTTTTTCTTCATCGGACGGCTCCCGCTGGCCGCAATTCGCTTCATCTCCACGCAAGCCTCACGATCGCGCCATGCGTCCTCCGCTTCGAAGCTTCTCGACGTGCTGCGAGCCAGGCGGTGAGACCGCCCCTCCTGGGTGGTCAGACCTGCCTCCCCCGGTCACTTCGGGCCAGGCGGTCAGACCGCCTCCCCTGGGCGGTCAGACCGACCTGAGCAGGCTGGTCGCCCCGTCGAGCCTTCGGCCTTGGCTTTGTGGCACAGCCAAGAAACCCAGTGGTTTTGTGGCCAAACCACTACAAACCCCGCGTGCAAGCTTCAGTTGTTAGCTGATACCTTGCACCGACTCCATCCCTCTCGACGTCATCTTGCTCTTCTTGCCAGCGAACGGTCCGCACTTGATCCCGTCGGCCACCGGGTACCTCGATCGAAGTCTACTTGTCTCTCCGCTCCTGGGAGGTCACACAGACCTATACCTTTCGCACTTGATCTTCACCTGCACCACGCGAATCAAGCCGCAACCTGTACCTGCAATACTAGGCCAAGAGTCAGTCCACACAACGTTGTCAATCACTCATCACTAAGGAGCGACCAATCCACCGGTCCTCGAACCACACAGGTCCTCACGAGGCCCTCGTGGCGGACCTAGAGAAGCTGGCCAACGAGAGCCTCGACTCCACCAACAAGCACACCGGCAGCTTCGAGGCCGCGGAGCACACCAAGGCTGTACCCCTCGACCCCCAGTGCCCCCGAGGGCAAGGTGCTGAGGGTCAGCTCCACCCTCGACCCGAAATAGGAAGTGTTGCTCGTCGACTTTCTCCACGCCAACGCCGACATCTTTGCGTGGAGTCCCGCGGACATGCCAAGCATTCCGAGGGAGGTCGCCAAGCACTCACTTGATATCATGCCCAACTCCAAGCCGGTATCTCAGCGTCTGTGACGATTTGACGAAGAGAAGCGCCGGGCAATCGGTGAGGAGCTGCGCAAGCTCTTGGAGGCCGGGTTCATCAAGGAGGTATTTCATCCCGTGTGGCTAGCTAATCCTGTACTAGTTAAGAAAAAGAATGGGAAGTGGCGGATGTGCATAGATTACACCGGTTTAAATAAAGCATGTCCCAAAGTTCCTTTTCCTTTGTCACGGATTGATCAAATAGTTGATTCCACCGCGGGGTGTGAGTTGCTATGCTTCCTTGATGCGTATTCCGGTTACCACCAAATCAGGATGAAGGAGTCAGACCAGCTCGCGACCTCCTTTATCACGCCATTTGTTATGGTTTCCTACGTGACAATGCAATTTGGTCTCCGAAATGTCGGGGCGACATACCAGTGATGTATGATCCACGTCTTCGGGGATCACATCAGGCGGACCGTTGAGGCATACGTCGACGACATCGTAGTAAAATCCAGGAAGGTGGACGACCTGGTGAACGATTTACGCATTGCGTTCAATTACCTCCGGGCAAACGGGGTTAAGTTAAACCCCGAAAAATGCGTCTTCGGGGTGCCGCGCGGCATTCTTTTGGGTTACATTGTCTCCCAGCGAGGCATAGAGCCCAACCCGGAGAAGGTGTCGGCCCTCAAGCGGATGGGGCCGATACGTGATCTGAAGGGGGTGCAGAGGGTCCTGGGCTGCCTCGCCGCTCTGAGTCGCTTCATCTCACGTCTCGGTGAGAAGGGCTTACCCCTGTACCGACTTGTGCGGAAGAGCGAGCGCTTCTCCTGGACCGCCGAGGCCCAGGAGGCCCTCGACAAGCTAAAGGAAACACTCGCCCACGCTCCGATATTGACTCCGTCCCAGGAAGGCGAACCCCTGTATCTCTACGTCGCCGCCACGACCCAAGTGGTCAGTGCGGTCATCGTCGTGGAGAGAACGGAGGAGGGTCACGCCCTGCCTGTCCAGAGGCCGGTCTACTATATTAGCGAAGTGTTGTCAGAAACCAAGACGCGATACCCTCAGATCCAAAAGCTGCTCTATGCGGTGGTGCTCATGCGGCGCAAGCTGCGGCACTACTTCGAGGTCCATCCCGTCACCGTGGTATCTTCTTTCCCTTTAGGGGAGATTGTCCACAATCAGGATGTCTCGGGTAGGGTAGCTAAATGGTCCGTGGAGCTCATGGGTGAAGCCCTCACCTATGCACCATGAAGGGTGATAAAATCGTAGATCTTGGCTGATTTCGAAGCTGAATGGACCGACGTTCAGTTACCCACTCCTCAGATCCAAGCTGAGTGCTGGACCATGTACTTCGATGGTTCAATGATGAAAACAGGCGCAGGCGCGGGCCTGCTCTTTGTCTCACCCCTTGGAGAGCACATACGGTACCTGGTGCGCTTGCACTTCCCCGCGTCGAACAACATGGCGGAGTACGAGGCCCTCCTTAGCGGCCTGCGCATCGCCATCGAGCTCGGCATCAAGCGCCTTGACATTCGGGGAGACACTCAGCTGGTCATTGACCAGGTGATGAAGGACACAAGCTGCCACGATGAGAAGATGGAGGCATACTACGCCACGATGCGCAAGCTCGAGGACAAGTTCTTTGGCTTCGAGCTTAATCACATCGCGCGCAAGTACAACGAGGAGGCGGACGAGCTGGCTAAGTTGCTTCGGGGTGGATCACCGTTCCCCCGAACGTTTTCGCCCGCGACCTCACGAAGCCCTCTATCGACCTCGACAAACCCGCTGAAGCCTCTGGCAAAGCCTCGGGGGCTGGCCCCTCGAAGGCCGCAGGCACCGAGCCCATGAACGAGGACCCCTCGAATGGGGAACTCGAGGCCTCGGACCTCGAAGGATCCCAGGCGGACGAGGCCGAGGCGATGGAGATCGACGAGCTCCCGCCCCCTCCGCGGGACTGGCGCAACGAGTACCTCGCCTGGCTCGACTGGGGGGAGTTACCTCCGGATCGAACCGAGGCGAGACGGATCGCCAGGAAGGCCAACTCTTTCGTCGTCATTGACGGCGAGCTGTACAAGCGCAGCACCTCGGGGATCATGCAGCGGTGCATCTCCATCCCTGAGGGTCGGGAGTTGATTCAGGACGTCCACGCGGGCGAATGCAGCCACCACGCCGCTCCGCGCACCCTCGTGGGTAAGGCATTCTGCCTGCGCTTCTATTGGCCGACGGCGGTCACCGACGCCAACGAGGTTGTGCGCACCTGCGAAGGGTGCCAATACTACACGCGAAAGACCCACCTCCCGGCTCACGCGCTGCAAACCATCCCCATCACGTTGCCCTTTGCCGTGTGGGGACTTGACATGGTCGGGCCCTTGCGAAAGGCGCCCGGGGGCTTCACCCACATACTGGTGGCCATCGACAAATTCTCGAAGTGGATCGAGGTCCGCCCCATCAGCAGCCTCAGGTCCGAGCAGGCCGTGCTGTTCTTCACGGACATCGTCCACCGCTTTGGGGTACCTAACTCCATCATAACGGACAACAACACTCAATTCACCGGCAAGGAGTTCCTAGAGTTCTGCGACAGCTACCACATCCACGTGGATTAGTCGGCCGTAGCACACCCACAGACTAATGGCCAAGTAGAGCGTGCCAACAGCATGATTTTACAAGGCCTAAAGTCAAGGATCTTCAACAAGCTCAACCAGTTTGGCCGGAAGTGGATTCAAGAGCTGCCATCAGTCGTTTGGAGCCTCAGGAACACCCCGAGCAGGGCCACGGGTCTGAAACGAACCAGATTTCCGAAATTCGAAACCCGATCCTCTGCACCTCTGTGATAGTCCCAGGAAGTGGCTATCACGTGCAAACCCTGTCTCAAGAGGTACAAATCCATACAACACAGGAATAGAGGAAATATTACATAATTTTATTAATACATCAGAGTACAACATTTCGGCATAAGCCGGGTACAAGTCCAACTAGACTAAACAAGAAAGGTAAATCATCTACGCAGCGGATCTATCGAAGCGAAGTGTCTCCAGCTCCACAGGCAAACTTGAGTGTAGGACCAGCTCTAGTCTTCCCATCCTTCATCGTCGAGGTCGTAGTCGATCTCCAAGTCTGAAAACATTGCCATCTACCCGATAAGCGGGTAGGTCATGTCAGCTTCCCAACAAAGAGCAAAAGCGGTGGATGAATTCTAGTATGCATGGATAAGCCAATATATGGCTGTAGTAAGTTTATGCAAGCAGCGGTAGCAACATAAAGGTAAGCGGTATTGCAGAGAGGTCACCATCTCCGAGGAGATCCACACCTCCGAGGCCAACGCCTCCGGGGTCAACACCCTAACCAAGGAAAGTACACCAAAACACTGGACCTCAACCGAGTCACAGCGTCCCACTCTCATCTGCGATGTGGGGTCACCAACTCCTATCCCCACATCTCAACGGCATCAAGCCGGGCTCTCACACTCGGGGGAGAGAAAGCAGCACAAAAGAATACTAGCTAGGTGAGAGATCGAAAGGGCTGTCCATACCAGTGGACACGGACTATAGCTATAGGTTTAACACTCTGCAGAGGTTGTACAACTGGACCCGCCGGATAGGGCAGAAACGGGGATCAGCCGTTCCACATCCCTACCTAACGGCCGGAGACCTAGCAGTGGATAGCACTCTCCTGCCTCTCCGAGCCTGACTCGTCCTGAACTGGGGCGCGAAACTTACCAGCAGGGCCTCGGAGCTGTGAAACCATCCCCGGAGGAGCCGGGGTGACGTCTACTCGGGGGGTATAAACCGTCCCCCTCACACGACCACACCGGTCCGCCTACAGGCTGGATGCCATCCACCTACTAGTTCTCGGACCGAACCCCGCCCATAACAAGGCGAACGGTTTGTACGAAAATAGCCCAAAGATCAAGGTCACACAGTCGATCGGTCCTTAATTTGCAAGGAGCGAGCACTCCACCAACTCCACCCGTCCGACACGCCGCTAGGGCGGGAGGCCAGGTCGCATCTCCCCTAGACAGGCGTTCACAAGTAACTAAAGCGGCTCGCTCCCGCGGTAACACGTCAAGGATACACACTCACCCAAAACACACGCTAGAATACCGAGATATCCCAATCTCAGTCCGAACCAGAGATCCATCCATATCACGAAACCGGTAAAAAGTATGGGTAGCAAATATCGGGGACTAGCTAGGGGTCTGTAGCTAGTCCCAAAGGTAGGAAGTTCAAGGAACAGGGTATATCAAATCCAAGGCATGGCTAAAAGATTGTCTATGCATTTCAATCATCCAAAGCATCATAAATAAAGCACTAGCAACTAAATAGCATGCATGGGATCTACGTGGTCGGGAGTGACATGACACCTGCGCGGTAGTCGTCGTAGAGTAGTAGAGGTTGGGCCCTTCCTTCGGGGTAACGGTCTTCCCGATCGTCATAGCTCGGGTTGTCGTCGCAGCTCGGGTCTTCAAACAAGGTTACAAACCTACACGAGATGCGATGCGGAAATAAATAACGACAATCATCTAGGCAATAACTCCAAATAACATCAATTGAGAAGAACCAAGTAAATCCGATCTAGCTACAAGCAGCACTAGTTTAATTTAAGGAAATCAAAGTAATTAGTTTTATATTAAAATAGTTTTAAGCTACTAGCTTTATATACTAGAAAACAAGTTAGAGAGAAGGGTTAGTTCAAGGTTGGGTTTGCCGATCAAGGCTAGAGGTTTGGTGATTGCGCCTGCAAGGTATTAGCGCAACCGATAGGTGCAACAAAGCGGAAGCTCGGAGGATGATGAGAGAGAAGTAAGATGATTCGAGCTAGGTAAGGTATTATCAGGCCAAGGTGTGCAGTAGCAGCACAAGGAGAAGAAAGATTCAACTTGTGGTCGGAAAAAGGGTGATGAGGTGGTAAAGCGTGCTCGAGAGCGCGGTGGAGCAAGTGCTAGCAATGCGTCAATAACCACGGCGTAGTAGCTAGGTTGCAACGCGGGGTTACCGTGCTTGAAGCAGTGGCCACTGCTCATGGCACGGCCGTCCTTCACGCGCGGCATCCTTGTTGCAAGCATACCCTTCGCAGCACGAAACAAGGTAGAGCGAGAGCGGGTACGCGGGTTGCGGCACAAAGCGATGTAAGCGGTGCAAGCAAGGAAAGCAGTGTGAACACGTCTTGCGGAAGGTATTCCTGTCCGCGGCATGCCAGTGGCTAGTTGCGGGGCTCCGGCGTCCCAGACCCACAATAGCGCAGTGGCGAGCAGCGGCCACGAATTCTACACCAAGATCGTGGGCAAAAGGGGCTTGGTTCAAAAGCAAGAGCGGACAAGGATAGGGTAGCAGCGAGCGGCTCGAAATTATGAAACCAACGCAACTGGTTTCATAATTTTCGGAGCTCCGGATAATTAGTTATGAATTTTTAAAGGAAAAGAGATTTATAAAACATTTATTAAATCCTTTTAGTAAATCAGAAAATAATTTTATTAAAACAATGCTGACATCAGCATGACGTCAGCGGTTTAGTGGCCTTAGGTGGGCCGAAAGTGGTTGTGGCCCATTGGGCCGGCCCAATTTTGACCCATGGTTTAGCAAGTCTGAAGAAGCACCCTCAACTTTTATTCTGTCTGGCCCGATTAACACCTGGGCCCAGCTGGCTTCATGGGCTGAGGCCCATCCAGAGTTCATGAGGGGAAGTCCGGTTTCACACCCTGAACTCTCCTGGGGTCCGTCCGTCACGAGGACTGCGGGATCCTCTGTGGCTTGTGTGGTCAGGTGTGCGTGTGGCCAGGTGTGTGGCACCACTCAGGGTTAGGAGAAAGAGAGGCTGCACCCCAGGTGTTCGGTAGAATGCCAAAAAGGTGCGGTGGCGCGGCGAGGGCTGGCCGGCGGTGAGAATTAGCTACGGCGGCGCGTTCACCTGCACAAAAACTATATGGCACGAAGGCCAGTCCTCAACACACAGTGGCACGAGCACGACACGGCGGCGCAGCGCAGCTGCAGGGCGGGGCGACGCGGTGCGACGCAAGGCTGCGCGGCACGACACGATGAGCGCATCGAAAGGTGGAGCAGCGGCGAGAAGGCGGCGCGGTGTGCGGTGAGCAAGAGGGCGGCGGCGGCACCTGCAGATGACCACAACGCGATGGTCGGGCGAGAGGGCGCAAAAGGGGAGGGACGCGCGGCTGCACTCTCCTCGCACCAAACGTCGAACACTCAGCGGGCGTTCGAAGAAGCAACTGCAGAGCAGCGCCCAAGGTCGCTAAGGCTCGACACCGGGAGCAAGCAACTCGGCACGAAGGCCGGCCAACACAGGCAGGAACATGAGAGCTAGCAAGGTAACAGATGAGCGGCTTGGGTGCTGGTGGCTCACCGTTGGGCTCGACTGAGATCATGGCGAGGCAGGGCGATGCAAGGCAACGCGGCGGAGCAGCGCGGCTGCGACGCAACAAGGGGTGTGATGCCGTGCCGGGGTGCGCGTGGCCGATCGGCGAGAAGCAACGCGGCGCAACGAGAAGCGGAGCGGCGCACGGTGGGTCAGCAGAGCGCGGCGGCGCAGTCCCTGCGCGGATTTGCGGCGAGAAGCGGCGATGCGAAGCAGAGCGGCGCGAGGCTACGACACGGCCGGGCAGAGCGCGCAGCCTAGCGGCAACAAAGGCGCGGCGCGGGCTCCAGAATGGCGCGACGCGGTGAGGCAGCGCGAAGCAAGGTTGAGCAGCGCGGCGCGGTTTTCAGCAGAAGCGCGGCACGAAGCAGAACGGCATGGCGGCGCGGCGCAGCGCCTGCATGGAATCGCGGCACGATGTGACTCGGCCACCACGGCGCGAAGGCCGGTGCTCACAGCATCTTGTCAGCGAAAAGGTGGTGGAGCAAGACGGCGAGGTCCGGCGCGGCGCGGGGGCGCACCACGGCGGCGTGCTCGCGGAGGGCATGGCACGAAGGCCAGCCGATGCATCGCAGGCAGATCAAGGTAGTGGGAAAGAGAGGCGGCAGGATGATGGCTCACAGCGAGGCGACGGTGTAGGCGTGGCCGGGTTGACGAGGACGGCGGCGCGGCGGAGGTGTTCGTGGCGCGGCGGCTCCTCTGCTTCCCCTTCCGCGTCGGGTCCTGGCGCGGTACAGCTCTCCCCGAACGGCGTCGTCCTCCGGTCTTCAGCACGAGCAGCTACGGTTCCCGGCAATGACGGCCGCCTCGGCTCCTCTCCTCCTTCTTCTCTTCGGCTCTCTTCTCCCCTTCTTCTCTCTCGGCACGGAACAGGGGAAGGAAAGGGGAAAAGATTCCCCAAGTGGTGGCGAAAGCCAATTGGGGCTTGGCCGCTGGTGTATAGGCGTGCGAGTGGTCAAGGAGACCAGGGAGGTTGAGTGGGGCACGGCTGTCCCCCACCTTGCCTTGCAGGCGAAGACGCAGCGCGGCGGAGAGAGGAGGTTGGCTTGGCGCGCGAGCAAGCGCGATGGCAAAGAGGTGAATCGGGGCGGCGTGAGCGTGGGGTCCGCCCGTGCGTGCGCACGGCCCTCGGCGTGGGGACCGGCTTGGCGGGGCGGCGGCGCGGTCTGGTTCGGGTGCGCGAGTTGCGGTGCGGTGAGGCCAGTGCTGCGGCACCAAGTCCAGCCGGGGAGGGGAAAGGGATGACGAGTGGACCCCTCCCGTCGGCGAGACAGAGGCCGCGGTGTGCGGCTGAAGCGGGCCGCCTTACTGGGCCGGGCAGAAACAGAGGGGCGACGATGTTCACGGTCCAGAAGATGAGGGAGGTTGGTTGGACTTCAGCAGAAGTTAGCAGGCCCAAGTTAGTGTGTTAGGATTCGTAAATAGTTTTGAATATGGTTTGATATATATATAGTTTTGAATTTGAATAAAGTTCAAATTCAAACTCCACACAAGTTTAAACTCCAAAGTAAAATCCAAAAAAAGAACCAACTCAATTATTTAAATCATAATTTGAAAATAATTAATACTTGGTTTTAATTTATATGGAATTTGAGGTGAGAGGCTAGCAAATTAGGATCAAATTTGGTAGCACACATGTTCACACAAAAAGTTTCAAATTTTTGTGAAAATTCACACTTGGCAAAACATTCAAAATTTCGGGATGTTACAGGGTCTCACCCCGTTCTTCCTGGTCTACGGCGCAGAGGCCGTCCTACCCACGGATCTGGACTACGGGTCCCTGAGGGTCAAAGCCTACCAGGAGGGGCAGAACCAACAAGATCGCGAAGACGTGCTGTACTGCATCGACGAGGCCCACGACGTGGCAGTCCTGCACTCTGAGAAGTACCAACAATCCCGGCGGCGTTACCAAGTGCACAAGGTCTGGCCTCGAGACCTCAACAAGGAAGACTTGGTACTCCGACTTCGACAAAAGAATGAGGGCCGCCACAAGCTCACGCCGCCGTGGGAAGGGCGGTACATCGTTGCCGAGGTCCTCAAGCCCGGCACGTACAAGCTCGCAAACGAGCAGGGCAAAACCTTCACCAACGCTTGGAACATCCAACAGCTACGTCGCTTTTACCCTTAAGTTCCAAGTCATTTTGTACATATCCGGCACCCAAGCCGGTTGTATATACACTAAGGTTGTGAATAAAGACAAGGGAGACTCGGCTTTCCTATGAAAACCAAGTCCCCCTCAGGGGCTACTATGGGGGCACCTCCCCCCCCGCTAAACGGTCCTATTTTTTCGCAAAAAACCTTTCCTTCTGAAAATGCCAGGCGTGTCGTGCCTCGGATGCTTAGGCAGATAGAAGCAGGGCGTGAGTAGCTAGGAGGTAAAGCCGGACGAGTCTGGGACTGCCTACGCCTCCAGCAGGATACGGCTTCCCTCTCTCACCACTTCACCTTCAGGTTACTCGTGAAAACGACTGATCCCAGCTGAAGTTCACCTAGCTTACGAGAAAGTCACAATGGCATACATAAAACAAGTCACACTTAAGTTTACGAACTTAACAGATGATTTGTTCATTTACATGAGCCGCCTGACTCAAATTCTGGCCACGACCTAAGGGCTTCTATGCCCGGCTACTTTCAGGGCTCAAGGGGGCCTGCAGGGGCAGCATCCAGGAGAGGTCTTCCTCGAACATGTCGGCGAGATCGGCGGTAGCATTGGCTTGGTTCATGGCATCGTTTGCCCCATCGTCGTCAAGGCCATCCGCGATGACGTAGCCTGTGGCCAACGCTGCGAAATCGACGATGTAATGCGTCGACACCACGCCAAGGGTCTTCTGGACGCCGAGACGGAGAGCGCCCTTCCCGCGCTCGAAGACGCGGCCGCTCAGAGCCCGAAGGCGACTCGCCAGCGAGCTCCCCGACAAGTCGGTACCCTCATCGACATTCTGGCACGCTTCAAGGGCCGTCTGCTCCAGGGTCGCGAATTCCTACTGAGACGAGGTGTAGGCCACCTGAAGCGCCTCCGCCTGCATTGCAGACTCCTCCAGAGCTTTCCGCAGCCCTGGGACAAAGAAAAAAGGTGCGTCAAGAGCAGATCTTGACGAGCCCGAACAACAACCAAAGACTCAGGGGCTGCGACTTACCCTCGGTCTGCTTCTCCGTTTCGAGCTCTACACGCACGGCCCCGGCTTCTTGCCGCAGCTGCAGGATCAAGGCGTCTTTCTCCCCGGTAGTGGTTCTCAGGGCCTCGACGGTGATGCCCTCCTGAACCAGGGCCCCAGTGAGCCGCTCGGTTTCCGCCTCCCGAAGCTGGAGCGTAGTCCCGGCCCCCTCGAGGGTGGCATGCTCCTGCTGAAGCTGGGACTGCGCCTCCTCTCGCGCTGTACACTCACGTTGAAACGCGGACCTGGCATCCTCAAGCGACGTGCGCTCTTGTTGGAGTTGGGTCTGCGCCTCCTCGCGCGGGGTGCGCTCCTGCTGGAGCTGACCCTCCACCCCGGTGAGCGCCTCGGCCTTCTCCTGCAGAGCAGCGCCCAGCTTCTCGACCTCCTGGGTCTACTGCTCGGCCTGGGTCTGCCAGGACCTCGCTCCCTCGAGGGTTGCGTGGTCCTGCTAGAGTTGGGCTTGCGCCTCAGAGAGGGTCGTCTCCTTCTGCGCCAGCATGGCCTGGACCTCGACGAGTGCCTCGCGCGCCTTCCGCAGCTCCTCATTCGCCGCCGTCAGCGCCTCCTCTTTCCCTTGGAGCGCGGCCTTCATCTCCTCGGCCTCCTTGGCCTTCTGCGTCGCCATGGACCACTGGTTGTTACGCGCCTCCTCCGCGCGCATAAGGTTGTACTTGAGCCAGCCATTATTCGTCCGCAGGGCCTCCACCATCACGTCCAGGGCATCGTACTGCGTCCGGTACCAGTCGAGGTTGGAGCTCAGCTCGGCAATGCGAGTGAACCTCTCGCCCGCCTGGCCCTGCAGCTCCTGCGGATGGTGAAGGGGGAAAGAAGAACAAAAATCAAACGAAAAGCACATAAGTAAGGAAAAAAGAAACGAGCGGTGCTCGAATAAGCACGCTTACATGAAAGACCTGGAGCGATCTGCCCCCGTGGAGTTGGAGGGCATCAGCCAGGGCGGCCTGCAAGGATGCACCAAGGGCGCCGAACTCCCGCCATAGCTCCCTCTCCGACCACGCCTCTTCCACCAGGCTCGGTGGAACTCCGGGGAGCCGGAGCCTCTGCTCCCACTGCGGCGCGCTGGCACCGAACGTTGGGGCCATGACGTCGGACGTCAGCGCCCCGGCACCGGTGGCTGGCACCTGCGACATCACGCAACCGTCGGGCTGTACCACCAGCACCTCGGGCACGGGCCCGGGGCTGGCGCAACCGCGGCCACCACCTGACCCCCAGTAGGGGTCGAATCACCATCAGCAGGAGCCCCGGCCGTGCCGCGGACCTCTGCTCCCCGACCCGCGGCGCGGGCCTGCTCTCGCCCCCGCTGGGTCCCACAGGTCACCGCCACTCGAAGGGCTTCCGCCGCCGCCTCCTCTCGCCGTTGCGGCCCCGTGCCCGCAGCCACAACTCGCGACGCCTCGCCCGTCGCTGTCGTACCCGCCATCGTCCGCGACGTCCTCGCCGAGCGAGGCCTCGTCGTGCGCGGCACATCTTGCGCTCCCACCTTGAGCACCTTGATGGGTCCAAGGCTGGGAACAGCGGGCCCCGTCCTAATGACAGAATAAAGGAGAAATCAGCAAACCAATTCATGATATCAAGAACACGAAGAGCGAAATGCGACTTACCTTATGCCGGAGATGCGCCGCTTGCGCTTCCTCGAGGGCTCTGGGGGTGCCGCCCCAGACCCAACTAGCACCCTCGATGGTGCCCCCTCATCAAGGGGCACCGTATCCGCCCCGGGGGCTGGCTCCGCGAGGACCTCCTCGACCCCCAGTGATGGGGGCAGTGCGGCCTCCCACCTGTCGGAGATAGTCCGCTCCCCCTCACTCTCCTCCTCGTCCGAAGACGTGTTTTCCGGCTCCGGCGGGGGGAGAGACCCTGCTGCTCCTGCACCAGGTACTCCTCATTGTACCTGTTGAGGCGCTCTGCCTCCTCATCTTCTTCTCCTTCGCCTGGTCTGCTAGGTCCTTCTGCCTTTGCTGCCTGGAGCGGTTGGCAGCGTGCGACTTGGGCGTCGGCGGATCTGAGGTGGGGACGTTGACGTGCACCCCCTGCGACCAGCAATCACTATTAGATCGAGCACGGGGATCAGACAGGCAAAAACAAGGAATCGAGTCTCACCAGATCGGCGTCCGGAAGCATCACGAACGACCACAGGTCGTCATCGTTGTGCGGCACCACCTTGAGGTTCACCGCGCGCCTTGCCCTCACGGCCGCGTACGCCTGGGGGGCGGCTCCTCCAGCAACCGCAAGCGCGCCAGGGCCGCGGGGTCGGCATCGTTCCTCATCATGAAGATGGGAAGTTCCCTCTCCATGAGAGGAATCACCCGCCGGAGGTGGAAGTTGGCGATGACGGCCGCCACGGTCAGCCCGGCATCTGCCAACTGGCACAGGGCGTCGGTGAGCGGCTCGAGCTTCTTCTGCTTCGACACGGGCGACACCCCGTGCGCCCACGAGATCGGCCTCTCCATCAACACCTTCCCGATGTATGGCGGAAGCCCGACGCCGTCGTTACGCAGATAGAACCACCCCTTCTCCCAGTCAAAGTTGTTCGTCGTCATTGAGCAGGGCAGGTACAGCTCCTTCCGGGCGTCGCGCGCCGAAAACGTGAGACCACCGGCACGAACGGCCCGGCGCGTCTTCCTCTCCCCTGCGGCGAGCGTATGGAGCTCACCACGGAAGAGATGGATCCACAACTCCCAGTGCGCCGGGATTCCTAGGAATCCCTCGCAGACGGCGACGAAGGAGGCCGCCTGCGAGATGGAGTTGGGGGCGAAGTTGTGGAGCTCCACCCCGTAGTGGTAGCACAACCCCCGCATGAACTTGCTCGCGGTGGCGTTGAATCCGTGCTCGTGTAGCCGCATGAAGCTCACGACATAACCCGACGGCGGAGACGGCTCCCGGTGCGCCAACGGCGGCATGATCCACGCCGGGTTCGCCTCATCACCGGCCGGCACCAGCTGACCGCCGGCTACCAGCCCCTCCATGGACTGCCGGTCCACCGACGACCGGGGCCACGGGTGTGCCTCCAACACTCTGACCGCAGACATGGTAAGAGCGGCGGGGATGCGGGGAGACGGAGCGGAGCGGCGAAGCGCGAGCGGATCCGGAGCAGCGGAGCGCGCAGCGATGGGGAAGGCGAAGAGGAAGAAGTGGTTGCAAATGGCTAAGGTAAGGGTCTCCCCCCCCCACACCCCCTGCTTTTACAGAGTAGGAAGGGGTGGAGCGCTCAGAAGCACGGCAGACAGCAGCAGTTAATGCGGTGGGTGCCGCCCGTCACTGATGGCAGGGCCCCACCGCCCCGAAGCCGCCGCACGCGCGCGCGTGCGCCATAATTATCGCGTAGTAATCCAAGGGACACCGTGTCCCATATTATCGTCATCGCACGTCGCCCACGTCACTTCGCCTGAAAAGACGTGCCCGCCTCGCCTGCCCCACACCACGTCAACCACGATCGGGTGGGCGCGGTACCCAACCGCCCTGCGGACGAATTTCAAACGCCAGGGGATTCCTTCTCGTATAAGGAAAGCCCCAGGTAACCTCGAGCCGGGGGTTCGAGGCCCGATCCCTCGAAGGGATACGACAGGCGCCCCGATCCGAAACGGCTAAGGCCGCAAGGCCACGGTCTATCAACGTACCCTCGAGAACGAACTCGAGGAAGCCCAGGGCTCAGGTCCACAAGGCTCTACTGATCAGCGGCTCGAGGCCCGGCCTGCTGAGGGTACGACGGGCGCCGCAGATACCCCTCAACTTGGGGATGTACTGATCAGTGGTTCGAAGCTCAGCTCGATGGCGAATCGACGAACGCCACTGATCTGCCAAGACGGGAGCACCCAGAGCCCCCTGCAAACGCCCTACTAATCAGAGGTACGGGGCCTGACCCTCGACAGGTTCGAACAGGTGCCTCAGATTGACAGAGTCAGGAACGATCGGGGCACGCGTGATCGAGCCTGTCCCCGAACGCGAAGTTCAGGGGCGCCCCACATATCGTGTTCAAGGCCAAGACGAAGGTAGCCAATCGAGGGATCCCATCGAGGGAGTGCTTCCGCGCCCTTGGCCCCAATCGAACGGGACCGAGCCCTGGTTGGCAAACCTTCGCAAGCGCTTACATGGACATGTCTCCGGACCACGAGCCGACCCCTATCGAACGGGGCACAGACGCCCACTTGAACTATCTGCTAACAGCTCACCGAGGCAACCGTCGCTCGCCGCCCGCTCGAGGGTAGCACGGTCTGCCTCACCCCTCTACCCTGCGGAAGGGCAACAAGGGTCGTAATAACAAAGCCGAGAGTCTTCACCCGATCGCCCCTGATTGGGCCAGGGCTCGGGGGCTCCTCGCACCGCGACCACCCGAATGATCGCCGCATCAACCTACCCAGGGTTACGCCCCCCGAAAGCGGTCAGCCTGCCCGAAACGTCTTGGGTCAACACGATGCCTCCGCACCTGCGTAGATTGTCGATGCCGGCTGAAATAACACCGATGCTGGCTGAAACAAACGCAAGGAGAGCCACATCACCCTATGTATTTAACTCCTGCACGAGTGCACGCACTCCTCAGGGCTTCGGGGGCTTACACCCACGGGTGCGCTAGCGCGCCCCCACAGGAAAACATGCACGATCAAAGGGGACGAGACTCGCACATAGCACCCGAGAACAGCATCCTTTGCCGGAAAAGTCCCCTTTCCAGCAAAGGCTCGGAGGCTACTGTCGGGGACGGTCATTAGGGTCCCCTAACTAAGGGGATAATCACCCTCGTTAAACGAAAACTGCCCGTGGACTAATCCCCAAACCCCGGTCACAGGACACCACGGGCCCACAGCCTGCTACGGCCCAGCGGCGGCCTTCACTGAGAAGGCCTGCTTGACCGCCTCGCTCAAGGGCCTCAGCCCCTCGAGCGGATTTCCGTCTTGCTCGAGGGCTCCGGTCCCTCGAGCAGATTTCCGTCTCGCTCGAGGGCTCCGGTCCCTCGAGCGGACTTCCGCCTCGCTCAAGGGATCCGGTCCCTCGAGCGAGTTTTCGCCTTGCTCGAGGGCTCCGGTCCCTCGAGCGAGCTTCCGCCTCGCTCGAGGGGGTCGCCCCCCCTCGAGCGAACGACCGTCTCCACTCCACCTGACAGCGGCATTTAATGACCGGCCCCACGGCGGGACGCCAAAGTCAAGGGTGGATCCCCCCACGCCGCGCATCTGACACGGTCAGAGCGCCTGACACCACCACAGTGCGGCCTAACCCGTCACTGTGCAGCCATCCCTGGCCCTCTGCGGGCGCCGCGCGGCCCTGTGCAGACAGGCAGGCGTCATTCCACGACGCTGTGCTACCTGCTCCAGTCCTCCCTCGGCAGCGAGACCCTCGAACGGGCATGGGGGCATCCTCGAAAGGTGAATGGGCGGTGAGCGGGCATACGCCTTGACTGACGCCGCCATACAAGCAGCGTGCGCCACGTCCCCTCCGCCAACTCTGGTGCCCCACAGCCATCCCGGGTACTGTGTGGCCATCCCCGACGCTGTGCCGCCACTCCTGCCACTATGCGACAGGCCGGTGACGCGCCGCGGCCCCGTACCACCAACTTCGGTCCTTCCCCCGGCGGCTAGGCCCTCGATTCAGTAGGGGCAGCCCCTCGAAGTCAAAGCAGGATGGGTCACAGTGACCACCACGCTGCCCGCAGAAGCCGGAGGGTGCTACCAACTCGCGCCAGGAACCACGACGTGCGGGGACAAGACCGCCGGCGCCATACCTGTTAGTACACAGCCACTGTGCTGGCTACTGAGCAGCATCATTGTAACTGCCCTCCCTTGGCCTATAAAAGGGAGAGGCAGAGGCCCCTACGTGAGGAGGACGCTCATTCACCTTGCACTCGTTCACTCGCACGCAGCACACCACCCCGTTCTAGATATTGGCACTTGCCTCAATCATCTTAGAAGGGACTTGGAGGAATTTCCTCCTCTCCTGCCTTGCTTGTAGCCCCCCCTCTACAGGCACCACCGGTGCAAGCTAATACAGTGCGCAAGCACACCCTGCTGGACATACGGCCACGTGGCCAGAACCAGGATAAACCCCGTGTCCCATTAGCTTAGCGCCGACCATCGAGAAGTTGATCTCAGTGCAAATCACTAGTTGGTGTCGGTGCTAATCCGGACACCGACAAAGTCATTGATAGGTTTAATGCTAATCTTGCTAAAGAAACGAGAGATGAGTATGGGATAGAAGTAAAGTATAAAAATTCTTCATATCAAAAGTCGTATCTTTCTAGTTTTGATTCGGTTCCCTATCCTATTGGTTGGCGTTGTCCTGAATTCGTAAAGTTTAATGGGGATGATAGCAAAACTACTTGGGAGCATGTTAGTCAACATCTTGCTCAATTAGGAGAAGCTAGTGCCATAAAAGAAATAACAGTGTGTCTATTTTCTTTATCTTTAACTGGCAATGCTCTTTCATGGTTTGCTTCATTACCTGTTAACTCTATTCATACTTGGCAACAATTAGAGCAAAAATTTCATGATCACTTTTATTGTGGAGATAATGAGTTAAGATTAAGTCATTTAACATCGGTTAGGCAAAAGCATGATGGGCCTATTACTAATTATATTAGGAGATTTAGAGAAACAAAAAACTATTATTATAGTCTTGTTATCTTCGAAAGGGATCATGCTGAATTAGCTTTTAATGGTTTGCGATCCCATATCAGATAAAAATTAGATGGTCATGAATTTGCTAATGTTGCCCAAGTTTTAACAAGAGCTTTAGCTCAAGAAAACCGAAGCAAAGATACTCGGTTCAAATCTAATCGTCTTAATATGCATATGCTAGATTATGAGTCCTCGGACGATGAGAGTAAAGAGGTGTGTGCTGCTGAATTTACATGGTCACCTAATGATAAAGCAGACACTTGTGCTTCTCTAAAGCCGTCTCATAAGAGTCCGGAGGAGATGAAATTTACTTTTGATGTGGCTAAGTGTGATAAAATATTTGATGAATTGCTTAAGTCAGGTAAAATTAAAATAACTCACACTATACCACCTCTTGATCAATTAAAAAGACGTGCATATTGTAAATTTCATCATTCCTTTTCTCAAGCTACCAATGATTGTAATACTTTTTGTCGGCAAATACAATCGGCCGTTAATGAAGGTCGTTTAAAATTCCATGAGATGCAAGTCGATGAAAATCCTTTTCCTACTAATGCCTTTGTGAAATATTCTTGAGTTATCAAATCCTAAGGTGCTTATTCGGCCGGATCAAGTTGAAAAGGCAAAGGGAAAGAACATGATCATTGGAGAGCAAAGACCTGACGAGAAGGTGCTTCTGGAGAAGATCCCCAAGGCTTCAGCGAAGACTTCAACGCTTGGGGGGCAAGACAAGACAGAGAAGACCGGCAAAGCGTTGACCAGTCTGACCGGTGCGCAGGCCGGTCTGACCGGTGTCTCAGACCGGTCTAACTAGTGTCTCCAGAAAGGTTCAAGATGCTCCAAGTCTAAGAAAAGAGCAAGGCCGAGTTTCGAAGAACTCTTGGCCAAGTATAAGAGGAAGGGAGCTGCTAGGAATCAAAGGAATCTGCCAAATGGTGCAAAGTGCATAAAAGCACCACCAAGACATGAAGGTATGAATCACCAACAAGGTAAACCTGCACCTGCACCATATCTTTTATTGGATCAGTTATGCCATGTTCTTGGTATTATCCTTGTTATTATTCACCTGCTGATTATAGTAGTATGTACATGGAACCATATATGATTCAATATCCTATTGCATATCTGAGTGGTGCATTGCCAAGACCGATTGTTTGTAATAGTAATCTGGTTAAAGGTGATGTGTGTACTCCTATTAAAGCAGGTGAAGATGACAACAAGAAAAATTCTAAAGGTATATAGCCGAGGTGGTATCCCTCAGGCTTATCCCACACTCAAAAAAGGAGACTGCAAAGATTGCGAAAGCGGGGAGCAATGGAACAACCATCTGAAGAGAGGCCAGCTAAGTCAACACGGACCCGAAAGGAATGGAGGCTGAAGCAGGCGTCAACCTCGACTTGAGCAAACATGTATAAGGCCGGTGTTTGATAAACATCATCCTAAGTGTTTTTTAGTTTAGAAAAGTATTTTTTGGCACGTATACTTTGCCAAAAAAATAGGGGAGTATATGTTGACACTCAAAATTGTCACGAGGCCGACCAGGCAGGACAGACCGGTCTGACCGGTACCCTAAGGCGGTCTGACCAGTCCTGGCCGCTGTAGCCGATCCGGCAAGCCACATCGGTCAGACCGGTGTCCTTGTCCGGTTTGACCGGTGCCCCCGCGTTCGAATCAAATCAAGGAGTCCTGATAGATTTAGACTTGTAAAAGGACTTCCTTACGGGGCAAGACCTCCCCACCCTATAAATATAAAGGGTCACGGCTGATTAAGGATCATCATCCAATCGATCAAACATATTTACCTTTATTTGTCTTGTATTTACTTTTATCTCTTCCTTCGCTTTTCCAATCTACTACTTGTTATTCTTCCTTCGTCTCCGCGACGTCTGAAGGCGTTCTAGGTGGCCTTGCCGACCCTAGAGCAACCCTACGCGCGCCGCCCGACGGGATCCTGCCCGGGTGACGTTCGAAGGTCTACCACCAGAATCTCACCAGCGATCGCCACACCGGTCTGACCGGTGTCGCGCAGAGGCGCTGCAACAGCTGCCTTTGCATGCTTGTTGACTCCTAAAGGGCGTCAACAAGTCGATTGTTCATTGTTGTTGTCTTCATGTTTACATGCGACTTGGTGATTAGTTGAAATACTGACAATTATCTAAGGCTAAGAAATAATCATTTTTAGGAAGATAAATAGGAGTTTTTTTAAGAGAAATAAATGAGTGTTTTTGTACTTTAGCAAGAGAAAACCCAGCAAAAATTTTGATTCTTTTAATTTTTTTTCATTTTTCAAAAATAAATGCCGGATTTGAAATTTTTCAAAACTACACATCCACCACCGTTAGAAATAGCGGTTGCACCTAATCACTATTTTAAACGGTGGTTCAAGCAAACTGCCTTTACAAACGGCGGTTGGGTCCTTGGCTGGGCGGTTGGGCTGCTCGGCTGGCGGTTGGCCTTAAAGACCCAACCGTCGTTTCATACAGCGATTGAGGACCACCAACCGCAGTTTGAAACGGCGGTAGTGCAAACTGCCGCTTGGAATGGCGGTTGGAGGTTTTTTTGTTTGCTTTTTTTTTGCACAAACATCTTTGCGTCTCTCACTCTCTCCTGTGGCGTTGGTCCCCAACGTTTTTGCCATGGAAGAGTTCCAATTCTACAAGGACGAAGTGGAAAAATACCAAGGGCTCAAGCTCCACCAGGATGAGAGGAACTTAATATAATACGAATACGAATATAATACTAATACGAACGCAAGGTAACACGGATATCGATAAAACAAAAATAGTTTACACAACTAAGAGTTCGCTACGATAGAACTACATACGGTCGCGCTTCACGCGCGGTGGCGGTGGTCCCCTAGCCACCCTCCAGGCTGCCTGTGCTGCCCTAGTGTGGTTACTAGGGTGCGTGAGGGGGTCCGGTGGTGCCTGGCAGCGTCGTGCGACATCCGGATCGGGGGCCGGTGTCGCCAACGCCTCGGGTGCTACTCCAGACCCCGACGGCACCTCCTTCCGTACCAACGTCTGGGGGACATCATCACCCCTGATCCAGCTGTCGCCGCCTCCTCGAACCCGGCCTACTGGTGCTCCTGCGTCAGCTGAGATCCGAACTGCTACGTCAGCGGCTGCTCCTACTACGGCGGCGGTGGCGGCTGGTGCTGCTGCGGTGGCGGCTGGTGCTGCGTCGGTGGCTGCTCCTGCTGCGTCGGTGGCTGGTGCAGCGGTAGCGACAGCTGGAGTTGCGGCTGGTACTGCTAGTGCTGTGGCTGCTGCTGCTCCGGCATCAGCTGCTTGAGGTCCTCGACGTCCAGGAAGAGGTCGTCCATGGTTGGCTCTGAGGAGTCAGGTGTGCCGCCAAAATTGTAAACTGCATTGAATTAAAATTTGTTAGCAAGTTTGTTGTGAAGAGCGTATAGGGTTGGAGATACATAATGAAAGTTATCACCTAGGAGGGGCTGCTGCGGCTGGTGCTGCTGCACTAGAGGGCGAGAAGGTGCTGACCAGTTCGAAGGTCCCTGGCCCATCGGTGGTCGTGTCCCTGTAAAAGATTACATTACATGTCACGAATCAATAAAATCAACACAATATGTCCTGCAAACTAGAATGTAGAAAAGAAGATGTACCTACTGCTGTGCCAAAACTAAACGGTCGTGACACATACATGCCAGCCGGGCGGAACGACAGCAGCTGGACGAACGTCGAAAACTGGCTGAAGCCCTGCAGCCGCCCACGGTGGCTGTGTGGTGGAGATAGACGGCGCCTGGGCCGAACGAGCAGTAGAGGTAGAGCTGCAGGAGGACGACGGGATACGTGGAGGCAGAGGAGCATCGTGCCCCTGGAATTTCACCCCGTGCCAGTACCCCCTGATGGCGACCATCGCCCTCTGGTACACCTGCTCGTGCTGCGGGATCGTCAGGTGTAGCGCCTGGGCATGCACCTCCTGCATCATGGCGTACACCTCCTGAATCACGTCGTGCTGCCAAACAGAAGATGGATTAGTTTCATCGAACATCATCAAAGTAAGAATGACGATTTTGTAGTTTCAAACTTACTGCGATGGCAGACGTCTGGTCATGGCGGACGAGGTACCCCTGCGAGGCGACGACCGCCGGCTCCGGCTCCTCCACTAGCTCGGGTGGGACGAACATCACGCACGTCCGAGTCCTCACCAAGTACCAGTCCAGGTACGCTCTCCAGGCCTCAGCGTCGTAGGGCCGCTTCTCGGTGACGACATTTTCCGGCTGGGTCGCGGCTAGCCAAGCCTGCACGTGCGGAAGGAGCTTATGCTCCATTCGGATCGCAGTCTTCATGCCATTCCTCGACCACCTAGCACAAATGCAGTGAATCTGTCAACAATTAAAGATACTTACGTGAATGAGAATTTTTTATGAATTAATGATAATTTACATGTGCGCTGCAGTGGGAACGGTGTGCACGACAGGCATGGGGGACTCCTGGTACACCCAAACTGCCTCATCACGCGCTCTGGGTAGTACTCCTCCACCACTACGTCGTACACCACGGGCATCTTCATCAACCAGTACTACTCATCTCGGTAGCAGAGCGACGAGAGGCCCTGAGGTGCGCGGGCGTCGATGGCGTCGGCGGTGTACGGCGTCCAGACGACCTGGTTGTCTACCAGGGAGTCGATCTGGCCGTGGAAGTCCGCGTACGAGCGTCTGGTCTGCTGCGTGTAGTCGTGCTGCATAACACACCAGAAGTTAGTTGGTAAAAATGTAGAAATCACTAGAATATAACTAACGAGAGCAAGAAGTATGTACCGCTCGATGGCACCACAACAAGCCCATGGTGGGCCTGTCGGCTGGGTCGTGTCCAAGCGGCAGCGCAGGGTGCGGACTCCGATCGACCAAGGGCCTACCCACCGGCAGGCGCTCGTACGACCAGAGCTGCAGTAGCAGGGGACAGCCGAGAAAACCGGAGCTGCTCAGGTCTTTCGACACGCCTGTGCACAAACCCCTGTAGGTCGCCGCCAAAACAGCAGCGCCCCAGCTGACCTGGGGGACGGCCTCCAAATCCGCGTCGGCGATCCCCCGAGCATGGGGGATCAGGAACCTCGACACCGCGTCACCCTTCAATCCGCAGAACATCACCTGGCCGAACAGCCACAACATGTACGCCTCCAAGTGCCTGGCGACTGTGTAGTCGTCAGCGTCGGCTCTCATGTAGTCGGCCCGCACAAAATGAAAAATTGTTAAAACGCTTGTGATAATTTATTGTATTTTATTACATAAAATGAGAAATTGTTAAAAACGTCAGAATACGTACGCTGTACTACTGCAACCAAGAAGGGGTTGGTCCGTGAGGGTGGTGGAAGGGCATGACTAGCTCGACGGCGTGAGCGTTGCGGACCACTAGCGTGAACCTGTCCAGCAGATCCTGATGCCACGTGTCGAGGATGTCCCGCGGCCCCATCGTCTCGCCTCCACACGGTAGCACAAGCAACATAGCCACGTCCTCCAGAGTTAGCGTCATCTCCCCCAAGGGAAGTGGAAAGTGTGTCTCTGGGCGCCACCGGTCGAGTAGTGCGCAGATGAGGCCGTAGTCAAACCCGAACCGCGTGTGGCGGTCCTGTGGACGAAGCGCGCCCCGCATATGGTCCCCCTCCACTAACTGCGCCAACGGAAGAAGTCCTGTTGCGCGTAGCCTGCTCAAAAAAATGTAATAGTTGTTAGTGTAATGAAAAATGCAATGATATATTATCATTAATAAGGTATTGTATTATGCACTTGGGAACCCAACGATCATCTAGCGGCATGTAGTGCGCCGGAGTGCGCGCACGTACAGTGCCTAGGGTCGTACCGCAAATCACGGAGTAGTACGAATGGTGCTCCTTGTCAATCCTCTCATCAAAGAGACCTGGAAGCACGTACTGCACAACAGCTTCCTGTGGTGCAGGAGGCTGCTGCGGAGCAGCCTGTTCTTCTGCCATACCTGCAAAAAATCTAGAATTATAAATAATTTCTAAACAATTTTCTAATATTTCTAAGCTATTTCTAAAATTTTTAAACTATCGCTAGAATTTCTAAGCCAATTCTAGAATTTTAAACTATTTTCTAGAATTTCTAAGGCATTTCTATATTTTCTAAATTATTTCTAGAATTTTAAACTATTTCCTAGAATTTCTAAGGAATTTCTAGAATTTTAAACTAGTTTCTAGATTTTCTAAACTATTTCTAAAATTTCTAAACTGTCTCTAAAAAATTTAGAATTTCTAAACTATCTCTAGAATTTCTAAGTCATTTCTACAATTTTAAATTATTTTCTAGAATTTCTAAACTATTTCTAGATTCTCTAAACTATTTCTAAAATTTCTAAACTATTTCTAGAATTTCAAATTATTTTCTAGAATTTCTAAAGCATTTCTAGAATTTCTAAACTATTTCTAGAATTTCTAAACTACTAGAATTTGTAATATTTTCTATATTATTTCTAATATTTCTACTATTTCCTAAACTATTTCTAATATTTATAAAATTAAAAAAGAAAAAAAGTAGGGGGAAGGGGCGCTGGCGGCGGAAGGGGGGCGCGGGGGGCGGAAGGGCGACGAGGGGCGGGAGGGGGGGCACCCGCCAACTTTGAATATCCTGCACCGCCGCTTCAAACGACGGTAGGCGCAGTGCCCTACGTTAGCCGGGTCACCAACCGCCGTTTCAAACGCCGGTGGATGTGTAGTTTTGAAAATTTTCAAATCCGATATTTATTTTTGAAAAATGAAAAATTTCAGATCCTAAAAGGACCGTGCTCGGAAAAAAAAAGTATGTAGCGCGACGCACTGCAGGGCTCGCGGGCTTAATAGGGTGATATCTACGATCTCGATCCATTCAGTTCTAAGCCAATTCTAGAATTTTAAACTATTTTCTAGAATTTCTAAGGCATTTCTAGATTTTCTAAATTATTTCTAGATTTTCTAAACTAATTCTAGAATTTTAAACTATTTTCTAGAATTTCTAAGGAATTTCTAGAATTTTAAACTAGTTTCTAGATTTTCTAAACTATTTCTAAAATTTCTAAACTGTCTCTAAAAAATTTAGAATTTCTAAACTATCTCTATAATTTCTAAGTCATTTCTACAATTTTAAACTATTTTCTAGAATTTCTAAACTATTTCTAGATTCTCTAAACTATTTCTAAAATTTCTAAATTATTTCTAGAATTTCAAATTATTTTCTAGAATTTCTAAAGCATTTCTAGAATTTCTAAACTATTTCTAGAATTTGTAATATTTTCTATACTATTTCTAACATTTCTACTATTTCCTAAACTATTTCTAATATTTATAAAATTAAAAAAGAAAAAAATAGGGGGAAGGCGCGCTGGCGGCGGGAGAGGGGCGCGGGGGGCGGGAGGGCGACGAGGGGCGGGAGGGGGGGCACCCGCCAACTTTGAATATCCTGCAACCGCCGCTTCAAACGACGGTAGGCGCAGTGCCCTACGTTAGCTGGGTCACCAACCGCAGTTTCAAACGCCGGTGGATGTGTAGTTTTGAAAATTTTCAAATCCGGTATTTATTTTTGAAAAATGAAAATTTTCAAATCCGGTATTTATTTTTGAAAAATGAAAATTTTCAGATCCTAAAGGACCGTGCTCGGAAAAAAAAAGTATGTAGCGCGGCGCACTGCCGGGCTCACGGGCTTAATAGGGTGCTATCTACGATCCCCCCCCCCCCCCCCACCCCCAGGCTTAATAGGGTGATATCTACGATCCCCCCCCCCCCCCAAGAAGTCGCAGGCTTTAGGGGCCTCATTTTGGTCACATATTATCCGTCCGTGAGAAGGAAGGGAGATGTCGTGGCCTATTTATTTTTTACACAAAAGACCCAAATAACTATATGGGCTATTAGGCTTAGTGTTGTTGTACTTTTATGGAAAATTTCATGGCGGCCCATTTCTTTTGCGCTATTGGACTATTGGGCTTATTCTAGTTTGTGTAACATGCATATGCTGCTACTACTAGTACTCTTATTTTTCCCTATAAAAAAAACTAGTATTCTTATTTGTGCCATTTCCAGTTGCACGATGCTTCGTTATCCCCCGAAACGGTCTTTGCTTAGCTCGAAGTGAACACCATGGTTGGCGAAGGGATGAGCTATAGCAGCGCAGTAGCGCACTAGCCCACCTGGCAAAATCCAATTCCAAGGTGAGCACAACCGCCTAGTCGGCGGGAATCAAGATCCGGTCCGGCGGGACGTGGCATATGATGAGCAGCCACCCGTCGTACGTCGAACTGCGCAAATCATTTGCCATTTATGAGCGAGGTCTTGTTTCCAAATCATGCATGAGCTGCATTTTCAAGTAGCTAGGATCTATCGGCACAGGTATGCGTGTTTGCTCGCAATAAAACCAGTGGGCTCGGCCGATGGATCATCGCTCAGATCATTCGTGCGTGCGCGCGTCTTCCTTCGCCGGCCGCCGCGCCGCGTCCTCGTAACTGGCCGGCCCAGCACACCGTCGGCGATCATCGGTCGACGGTTGCGTGGACGCTGTCATGCGCAATCAATTTTGGGCCGACCGGGCGGAGCGGCGCCCCTCCGCCGTTGGTTGGTTCGCGCCCGTTCGTTCCAACGAACCGGGAGGACCAGTGTGCGGCCACGGCCCTTTCCTTTCACACACACACGGGCACACGGCCGGATCTCCATCGATCCACGGCCCAACCGCCGAGCCTAGCTAGCTCGTTCTCTCTCCCTCCGATCCAGGGTCCGGTCACTGACCACTCACCTACAGCCACAGGCTATAGCGCGCGAGCTGAACTTTTGCACGGCGCAACTCGGGAGAACCAGGGTCAGCGTGTGGCCACTGGCCACGGCCTTTCACACGAACCGGGAGGACCAGCGTGGTAGCCTGCGCGTACCATACTCTCTCCGATCCATTGACCACTCACCTATAGCGAGCTGGGCTTTGCACGGGTACGTTACGTGTGCATGCGCACTTTCAGACGGGGTAATATACGTTGCAGGGCACCGGCGCCCGACACGTTGCCCAGCCAAAAAAAGCCACAGGCAGGCACACTACGTCAAGTGCAAAAAATGAATGGATGTGCGAAATGTATCTCTTTAATGGCATATGTGGTTTACTAATCTCATCAAGTGCAAAAAAAAAAAGAGAAACATTTTAGCAACCTGAATCCAGTGGTAATAAAAAACCATGCAAGGGGCACTTTTTTAGATAGCAACGGATATATGCGTTGGTAAAATATCCGTTGCTAGCATGCAACACTTTTACACAACTTACCAACACATATGTATATGTTGCAATAGACCCTTGCAACACCACTTCTCGCAACGCATAAACTATGTGTTGGTATAGATCCTACCAACACTTATTTGGATTTCTAGCAACACATGTATGCGTTGCAAAAGGGGGGTTTGATTTGTAGTGGCACCCCGTGGAGTGCCTCGATCGGCCTGGCACTGGACTCAGGGTCAATGGTAACAAAACACTGCCCTCCCTGTATACATACGACACTGACGTGGCTTCCAACGACTTTTCTCTCCGGCCATGTTTGTTTCAGCTCGTTAGTTGTGAATTTTGTACTATAAGCTAGAATAGATTAGTCTTGCTAGATTTTAAGAAACTATAGGCGGGGGCAGATCGATGGTTACACAATCCAACATTTTGCTTCTTGTTGTCACGTCGGCACACAAAACGTGTACGGAGCAACACGGACGACCCGGGTACGTCGTTGCTGTGATCGAGCTCGTCTCCTCCGGTCCTCGCGCTAGCTGGTCCCGATCAAACGAACACACCCGGCCAGGCACGAACGGACAACAAACCGCGGTGCACGGCGCATTCATTCGCTAGCTCGGGCATGCATCGGTCGCTCGTCGTCGTCGTCCGGACCGGGTCCGACCCAAATCACGACGCGACGTGCCACTGCCCCGTGCGAGGGTACGCTACGCGTGCGCCTGCTGGCACGTGTCCACGCTTAGGCCAAAAGCTAATAAGCCATGCTTGGACATATGCATATGGGCACCGTTTAGTTCGGTGAAATTTTGAGAAAAATAATGAAAATTAGGAAGTGTGTTCTGTGAGAAGTGACACGGTTTGCGATGTGAAAAAAATTTAAAACTTTTGGAGAACTAAACAGGCCTTAGGCCTGCCCCTTTTTAAGAGCCAGCCTTTTTCCCCGCTCGGGGGACCGAAATATTAAAACGGCAGCTCGTACGAATGGTAAGGTTGGTCACACCCTCCATTTGTTAGTTTGTTATATATTATATATACTCCGATCCGCTCCAAAAATATATGCCATCTAAACATGCTCTAGGTTTACCAACAAGATTTTGTTTTCTACTTTGCTTGAAGATGACAAATTCACACCAATGATTTGTTAAAGTGTTGGTGGATGCTGCGTCAAGGCTTTCATTTCGCCATCGTGCTTTTGTGCAGTCATATTGATGTTCCAATCAACCCGGACGGCTTTGGCAGGTTTTAAATTGAGTGTTATCCACGTTGATGTCCCAATCCAGCCGGGAGAGTATATAATTTTTTTCTTTTTTTCCTTCCTATGGCTTTAGGATCGTATGGAGTAGTCTTGTATTTTCTGCTAACTCACAATGTCTGGTGTTGTTTATTACCAAAGGTCCTCTAGTCTAGTTGGTTAGAGGAGCTGAAGTATGGTCGTAACCACCCAGGTTTGATTCAAAATCCCCTCGCCGGTAAAACCGGGATTAGAGGATTTTCTAAGTCGGAAGAAGGTTTCTTCTTCTTAATAAAAACCGTGGGGGCGGTCTTACCCTCACCGACTTAGTTTTTGTCTGGTGTTGTTTATTGAAAAAATGGATGTGCTCCATTTCAAACATTGGGATGTGTTTTGGAAATCAACCGGAGACTACTACATCTAGCTATAGTTTCCGTCTCCCTTAAACCAAGGTTTTAAAGGGTGCGTCTGTCCCGCACGGTCGCTGAGGCCCTACAGGTGGGGGGGCAGGGATACGTTGGGTCGCGGACGTCACCCACGCCAGGACTGTGCAGGTGCTTTTGCAGTACCTTACCATCTGGGACCTGGTGCAGCAGGTTAGGCTCACGACTGAGCCTGACAGATTCATATGGAAGTGGTCGCCTAGCGGGGTTTACTCTTCGGCTCCGGCCTACTCCGCCCTCTTTCTTGGTCCCGTTGAGATCCTCGGAGCGCGCCAGATCTGGAAGGTTCATATGCCGGGGAAGTGCAAGTTTTTCGCCTGGCTGGTCTTGCACGGCCGTTGTTGGACCTCTGACCGGCTCCACCGTCACGGGCTCAGGGGTTCGGATATCTGCGCGTTCTGCGCACAGGAGTCCGAAACGCTGGATCACCTGATTGTGGACTGTGTCTTCAGCAGAGAGACCTGGTTCTTGGCACTCAGGCAGATTCTCCTCCAGAACCGACCGCCCGATGAGGTTCGCGGAGTGGTGGTGCTCCGCTAGGAAGCAGGTCGCTAAGGTGCGAAGGAAAGACTTCGACTCCTTCGTCTGGCTGGTCGCTTGGTCGCTGTGGAGGGAGCGGAACAGGCGCGTCCACGACAAGGAGGCTCTCATGCCGGTGGCGCTCGTGCCGGCGATTCTGGATGAGGCTAGGTCTTGGGTGCGCGCGGGCTTTCTTCCGCTTGCTCGCCTGTTAGGTGTTCGCCCGGTGCGGGCGGTGTAACCCTTCTACCCTGGCTTTCTTTTCGTTTGGTTTTGTGCCTGTCTGTAACCAAAACCGGCAAACCTTTTTCTTCTCTCTTAATGAAAAACGTGCTTTGCACGTCTTAAAAAAACCAAGATTTTAAAAAATAAGGTTTAAGAAAGCAACATCAAAGATGAAGGTTAGATCGATAATATGCGTAAGGAAAACACTCTTCGTACGCTAAAACAGATCCAAATGGCCGATTTTTAGTAAAGTAATAGCCACATTGTGTAATCGGCTGTTTTTTTCATTCATTCACATTTTACTTTTCCTGATTTATGATTGCTCCTGCTGGTGCATTGAACAATGCATGCCAACCTATTTCATACACAAGTCCACCACCGATATCTGATAGGTTTGTAGATTTACACTAGAAACAACTCGCTAATTAACACAAAGATAGTAACACACTAGCTAGAAACAAGTAGCTAACACAAAGATAGGAACAAGTTGGGAGCGATAAGGTCACATACACTTGCCTCTAAATCCGTAAGGTTTTTCCCTCCTACTCCCTCCGTCCCAAAATAAATGCAATTCTAAAGTTTGAAATTTGTCCTATAAAGAATGTAACTTTGACCAATCAATCACAAAAGATAAGCCACTCTAGAAGGTTATCACACAAAAGACAAGTTCACATCTAGATCTTTCTCATAAAAGACAAGAGGTAGTTTGATCATTTTACACTGCATATTGGTTTGTGTGCCCGGTCCTAGAATTGTATCTATTTTGGGACGGAGGGAGTACTGTACAAGTCAAGAACAACAGCTAGCCTATTCCTACTAGCTATGCCCTGACTGTATGCGAACCACCAATGCAACCTGGCCCTATCAGCAGCTGTTACTTTCCCAAATATCTGTGGTGTACTAGAAAAGCCTGTCAGTGACTCTCTCTTCCTCTCCAAGGGTTAAACCAGCTACAAAGCAACGCGTGGCGATGCCGTTGGTGGCGGCCGCAGCAGCATCAACACGGAAAAGGGTTTGTTGATCAATAAATAAGCGAGCAGTGTGTGCGATCGATCGACGACTGACCTGGTCGATCTGGTATACACAATCATCAATGAGGGAGTGATGATACGATACCTAATAAGGTTGGCGAGATTTATTTTTTTTCAGTTCTCCCTGTTCGAACGGCAGCGTCGGCGGCCGCCGATCGATCCATCGACGCGACTGTTTATCCGCCGCAGCCGCAGCCGCACCCCCATTTTTGCTAGATTGGTGATCGATCGATGGAGCTAGCTTCTTCGATCTCTAGCTACCAGTAGATGTGTGGATCCTGTTTCTCTCGTTGAGAGAGAGGTAGCTAGCAGCAGCTAGCTAGTACTCTAGTTGTGACTGGGTACCGACTTGTGACGCGTGACAAGAACTGGATATCAAATTGCATCCGGTGGAGAGTGTAACAGTAACTCAATTCTGTCACTGTGAAAAACCCCATCCCGTCAAGTGACCCTGACGTGCATATCCATATGAACGACCTGATCGACACGGCCCGGGGCCTAGCTCGCGATCGTGTGCTGTCAGAATCCTAGCAGAGAGGTTGTGTTGTCCGTGCTCACCCGCCCCTGGCCGGTGTGCTTTTCACCGCCCGGCCGCTCCGGAACGACACGCCGTCGTGGGATGCGTGGGCGTGCCCGTGCCATGCCATGCCGACGAGGGGCGAGTTCGCCAGACTTCCTCGCGATCTCCCGGCTTGGAAACCGATCGATCGAAGCTCCGAGGCGGACGGCCGGCCGGATCGGACGTCCCGCGACGTGACATGGTGGCGCTGTAGCCACGCCGGATGATCTTGACAGTAGCGGCCGGCGAGATCGCGCCCGGGCAATAATACAAAAGTTAACCGTCAGATCGACGACCCTTCGTGAGTAGGAGAGAGTATCTTGTTTACTGTATCCGGTCTTTTCCCCGACGGTGACTAGTTAATCATGTCACCACGTACGGTTTATTAATTGACAGTAGCCGTTGAATGACATGGGCACATGGCAGCTTCATTTGTTTCTATGATGATCTCATTGAGTAAGGAACACGTTGGAGATGACAGGTACACACCATATGTACATTGAACCAATTACAGGGGATTTGCTGCATTTGTTGCGGTCAACATACACAATTAAATCATGAGATATGCAGTCATTGCACGAGTCGTGATTTTTTTTTTTGATATGTAGGGTCATCACACTACCGGATTCACAGACTTTGCTGACAGCGAGATGCTCTCGGTACAGCCCCCTTTCCTCTCGGCACAGCCTGTGTCGAGAGGGAACCCTCGGCACCGCTGGACCGGCACAGGGAGCTTTGCCGAGAGCCAAACCATGCATTCTCGGCACAGATGTGTCGAGAGCCCAATATAGCTCTCGGCAAAACCGCGGTTAGGAGTCACGCCATCAGCAGCCGAGAGGTGGGGCCGGGAGCTGGCGGGCTCACTTCTTTACCGAGAGGCACATGTGCACGTACGTACGTGAAACGACTCCTTAGCTTCAATGCTCTTTCAGCCGTTCGAAGAAGACCATTAGTTGGCACTGTGCTGGGACGAGGAAAGCTCTAATAATACATTAACTATATGTTGCCTATCAGATTGATCGAGCGGCACATGGACGAAATCTTGGAACCAAGTACACATGCTGATCCCCTCAGAAAGCTAATAAGCTAGCCAACAACAATGCAGCAACAAAACTAGCATGCCATGCTGACTGCTTTTCCTCTCCTTTTCTGCTTGTGGCGATGTGTCGTTTGAGTGAACCAGGCGCATGCAGTCACAACTCAATCACACCGGCCGCGGCTGGATGAGCTAGCTAGCTAGAGGCACGGGCACCTAGCTTTCAGTGTACATGCGCCACGTTGGAGGCCGGGACGTGGTCTCACATGCCGTGTCCATCCCAATTCCCAGTTGCCCCGGCGTGTGCCTGTCCCCCCGGCCGAGCACCGCCTTTGCTTTACCCCTCTGCCCCCAGCCCGGCGGCCGTTGCTGTCCCAGGTGACGCACCCTACTACGTGCTGTGTTGTGGTGCCAGCGTCCATAGATCGCGCCGATCCCGGATCGCGTTCTAGGTCGACGCCGTCGAATCTATCATCGTGGCGCCGGCCCTCGGTCCATCGAGCATCGAATGCACCGACTTGAATGGGGATCTGATACTGATCTCGATCGGATAGTTCGTTCCACGCACTCACGGGGGGTCGGGGAGAAATGCATGCATGCATGCGCGCTAGCACTAGGGACGTCGCACAGGTGTCGCGCGTAGGCTGCAACGGCCACACCTGGCCTGAAGGCGCAGTGGTGGTATTCATTCATTATTAATTAGGCGCGCGGCACTGTGCAGCTGCACACGTACGTACAAGAAGTTGGATCACATGCATGCAACGAGCCGGCACTGTTGGTTCGCCGCAGAGCGTGTGTACTGTGCACGCATGCGTCCACCCCGCTTTTGCGCTTTTTGCAAGCTCGCGGCACGTACTTTTGCAGCACCAGGGGTAATATCCAAGTGTAGTAGGCTGCATGTTATTGTTTCGCCCCGCGGACCTGTCTGTCCTCCGGGGAGACGGGAGAGAGAGAGACGACGGACGGACGGAGCTGCGGCTGGACACGTATAGGCGGCGCTGCAGCTCTGCCAGGCTCGATCACACTACAACAAAGCTGGCTTGGCCCTGTCCGCTTTCTCGCAACGGCAACGCTCGTGGTCGCTGACATGCGTGATGGGGGGGGGGGGGGGGGGGGATTCCCGTGTTTCCCCCATGCCATTGCCACCAACTGGGAATTACACGTACGTAACCGGTGTGCTGCATGAAAGCAGGAGTATACGTAACGTGAAGAGAACATTTCGTTAATTCTCGTCCCCTGATATAGTTAATAACAAGCTGGTCGATCGATATAACAGCATGTACATGCTGTGATCCGATCGAGAGAGTCAGTTTCCTGTGGTTGAGCAGACGGGCACATCAAGTGATGAAGCCTCTTTTCTTCGGTCCCATGATGAAATAAATCTGACCATCGATTCACCAGATCCCAAATTCACGGCGAGCTAGGGAATTGATTGTAAATCGTTTGGTTGTGGACCTTCACTTTATATATCTCAAAATTGTAATGCACTATCTCCATTCTTTTATATATGGCGTTAGTTAGTTTATTTTTTAGCTAACAAACATCATGTATTATTGAAGGATGGAGGAAGTATGTATATACACGTACAGATGTCTAAATAGTGCATTGGTATTCTTTTTCCTCCCTCTCTCCATCGAGAAAATTGTTAATCGTGACCTGGCCGCTAGACGACACACCCTTAAATCATATTTCGCGCCATGCATGAAGCGTAAGCGCACAAGGAATCGAACGAGGGCCACTAGTATTCTAGTAATAAGCTTCGGCGTGGCTCTAGTAAGCTCCAGCGCGACGCCTGCTAATCATGCGCGGTCAATATACTCGATGGCTAGCTAGCTGCGGCCGCCGGCGAGGTCATTCAGTGTACATACGTCGTTCTGGGCTACTAGCTCCCTGGCGCTGCGCAGTGAACACGGGCCTAGCCTGAACACCGTCCATCCAGCGATGGATCTATATCTGGCTTCCTCGCCTCGTCCGATCCGGTGGTCATCGTAGGTAGGCAAGCGGAACTCGGCGACGGAATAATGGGGAGCCAGCAGTGGTATCTGAGACGGCCTCGAGGCGTCACGTCCTCCCTGCCGGGCGGACGGAAATAATTTGTAGTTTCTCCATGATTGGAAATGGTCCGATCGGCGTGACACGTACGAATGCTAGATCGACGCCGGCCACAAACTTGGCAAACCGCCGTGCAGTGTGTCGGGGAAGCCAAGCCAATCCAGGCTTACTAGCTAGGTCGATCGCGATCGCACATCCAAAATGCATGTGCTGGTGGAGTTCAGTTTGAAAACAGCTAGAAAATACTCACTCCTTACGGAAGGCTTTCGGGAGCTACCCTGGCGGGCCCTCTGCTGCGTTTCGCCGTTTCGGAAGCTAATAATAAGCTACTCATAGCTACTACCCTTTGTAACAGTAGTAGGTCTTCTTCAATTATTGACCGGGCGCGCATTGACGCGTGACACGATTGCGTACCGTACGTCGCCCGATCGTTTTTACATGTGGGCGTTTTACCTTAAAAGCCTCGAAACGCTTAGCTCGCGTGCGTCCAGCGAGGCTGATGAGGATCTGATCAGCTTGCTAGCTAGCAGCTCGATCGGCCTCGTCGCGTACGTTACCTCACAAATAACGCGTCTAGAAATAGCAGATGCCACCTGCCTAGCTATACGCGTGTACCGTCTTCCCCTTTTGCATGTGTTGCCGGATCTGTGCATCGCGGACGGACGCTAGCTGTGTCTGCAGTGACTCTGTGTGCAGCATGCAGCAGGCTGCAGGCTGGGGGTCACCCATTAACTGCCGGCGAGGCGATAGATATTACTAGATCTGAGCGCGAGCGGTAACGTGGCGCCGCGAACTTTGCAATTGCAGCAGGAGGGGAGGGGGAGACGGGAGAGGCCGGCACACGCGAGAGGAGCCTGCGCCGGCCGGCTTGCGGTTGGCGGAGAGGCCCCGGAACGGAACACGTAAAGAGCACTTTAACCAGGAATTCAGCCGGGAGCCACCCCATCCATCCGTCGCCGATCCAACCGACGGCGGTAGTGCCCGGGCAGAGCAAGCCACACACCTGCCTTGTTGCTGCGGCGCGCGCGCGAGTGGTGATGTGGACGCGAAACGGGACGGGTGGGGAGGCGCCCTTGCGCGTGTCACCCGCCGCGCCCGACCGCTGCGCGTTCTGTTGCATGTGGCGCGTTCTTTTTTTCCCCCTTCTCTTCCTCCCCTGTGTGGCGGGCGTGTCACGCATCCGTCGCTCGACGGGGTGGTTGTTGCATCGGCGGCGCGGCGGCGGGCTGACATGGCTCGATCGATCTTCTGTTTGTCGACGTGGGCAAGCAATGCAAGCAAATATCGATCGGCAAAGCAGCTGCATGCTTCTAGACGTTTCATCACCTGGCCCCGGTTCGGCCGGGGCCGCGTTCGCGTTTCGCGCCGAGTGTGCCGTGTCTTTTTGTAGAAAATGGCGTGAGGGGGCCGTTACGAAAGGCTCGAGCTTGAGGGCGATGACAACTAGTAGTCTTGTGTGCGTGACCGTCTGAGTGCATGTCAACCAGCTTAGCTCTAGCTTGTGGGAGCGAGAGAGGCGAGAGCCGCCGGGCGCGCGCGCGTCACCGCCTCACCGGACGGACGGACGCGCGTCTCGGTACATCATCATGCATGCCCGGCCCGTTCCTTTTCCTCTCCCGGCGGCGGCGCAACAAAATAAACGGCCAGGAATGGCTACCTTGGCCCTCACGCAGGCAGCACTACTCTGGTGCATGCATATGTTTGCAAGCTGCATGCCTCAATGCCGGCCGGCCGGCCTGATGAACCGACCGACGTGTACACGCAATCACGCAGCAGCATGCCGCAGCACCAGGGGGGGGTTGTGCGCGCGGCGGGCGGCGTACTCCACGAGCCACCGTGTATGTGTTGTGCGCCGGCTTGCATGCCCAGCTGCTAACCCATCCCCCTGCCTGCCTGCCCCGGTCTCGTTCTCTCGCCGCCAAAAGCAAGCACGGCGCGACAAGTCACCGTGTAATCATAGATCCAACGGGCCCACACCCCTAATGACTCCTCCTCCTCCTCCCCGAGCCCGCTCCATCTCTCCCTCTCCCTATATGTAGGAGGCCTGCTGGTGCCAAGGTTCTCCAAGAGCCCAAGGCAGCTGAGAGCCTCCTCCTCCTCCTCTGATATCGAGCGAGCGAGCGAGCTCCTCTGCCCTTCTGCTACCTTCTCTCTTCCCCTCCTCCTCCTCTCCACCACAACCGCCGCCGCCGCCGCCGCCGCTTCTCCACTGACTGCTCAGTGCAGTAGATCTCTCCCGATCCACCGAGCAAGAGGAGAAGGGGTCGCCGGCCGTATCTTGTTTGTGAGGAGAAAGAGAGAAAGATCGAGATGGCTTTCCTCAACATGGAGCAGCAGACCTGGGCCTTCACCTTTGGTATCCTAGGTAAATACTAGCCGCTACTTACTGCATCCATCCATCAGCCTCTCATGCTGCCTGCATTCATCCATCCTCTAGTGCTCTAGCTTCTTCAATTCCTTCATCACCTCTGCATTATATTGTTATCTCCCATTCATACCCCTTGAAACGCATGCAGACATGCCACCATCTTCTGATGAGAACCAAACCAAACTACCAAAGCAACAATATATAATCACCCTTTCCCTGATCTGATTTTTCAGTTATCTAGTTCCCATGAGTCTTTCATTTCACACTCAATTAGCAGCGCACGACGTATACGTGTCCTCGTCAAGCGATCTCTTTCCAAGCCACAGTAGGTAGCGTTACTGTCTGTCCCTCGAATAAATGGAACTGCCAGGGCCAAACTTTTAGCGCCTAAATGAGGTGGTTAGCCCAAACCAAGAAACCAATCCCATCATACATGTTACATGTACCAGCTTCACGAGAACCGTACCAGCAGCTTCATGAGTTTCTTCTACCTCCAAGAAACCTGGATGTATATATGCTGCTTCCTCACGTCTCGTTTCGTTTCTTCTCCGCCTGATCATTCTTTGATACAGTATAAATAAATTGAGTACTGCATGCGATACATACCTTGTTGTCTGACAGATCTTGGTACGTTCTGATTTGCTTTTCAGGTAACATAATCTCACTGATGGTGTTTCTGTCACCGCTGTAAGTCGTCACTCTGCTTTCCCATGCCTTTTTTTTTTGAGAAAAGTCCGATTTACAACCTTGAACTAGCACACAAGTCTGGTTTTCAACCTTAAACTACAAAACCAGACATAAAAGGCCATCCAACTATCAAAACCGTGCAAGTTTCAACCTTTGAGCGGTTTTGGAGGTGGTTTTCCATTTTGTAAAAATGTTAAAAAAAATAGTTTCATCTAAAAAATCATAACTAATTCATTTTAAATCAGAAAAATATGGAACTAATACCCAAAGTTTTATAAAAATATCACCTATCTATTGGTGCACTATTTGGAGTTTTTTTTAAATATTATATGTTCAAGTTTATAGTTTTTATTGCTTTTTCTAAAAATACTAGGAATATGAATAATAAGATGCAGATGACTCCAAATAGTTCACCAATAGATATGTGACATTTTTATAAAACTTTGGGTATAAGTTCCATATTTTTCTGATTTAAAATGAATTAGTTATGATTTTTTAGATGAAACCATTTTTTTTAATATTTTCACAAAATGGAAAACCACCTCCAAAACCGCTCAAAGGTTGAAACTTGCACGGTTTTGATAGTTGGATGGCCTTTTATGTCTGGTTTTGTAGTTTAAGGTTGAAAACTAGACTTGTGTGCTAGTTCAAGGTTGTAAATCGGACTTTTCCCTTTTTTTTACTACTACCCGCGGTTATTTTTTTTTCAGATGGGCCCACGCATGCATCATGCATGTTATATACCCGTCCTAGTATTTTAAGGAGCATTGGTTACTCAGTTGGAAAAAAAACATTAAAAAACAATACTGTACAAATGCGTATATATACATGCATCTCACTGAATGTCTGAGGGGTCGCCATCGCCGTTCATTCTCTTCTAGAATTATATAGTATGCTTATACCTGAAGACAACATAGGAAACTTGATGAGAATTCTCGTGTTAATAATAACCAGGAGTTGAGTGAGAAAAGAAAAAAAAACTTGCACGTCACTTTTAGTTGCGAAGTGTCATTGTTGGGTAGGTGCACTACTAGCTTTTATTGAACAACTAGCAGAGTGCTTTGTTCCAATCTAGTCACATGGTAAAAATCAAATCAATGGAAAAATTAGTCGGTCAATAATTAATCACTGCCTCCAAATTAAAAGAGAGAAATTAAACGGCATGCAGCAGAGAGAAATATATGACCGATCCCCTGCTATGTTGCAGGCCGACGTTCTACCGCGTGTACCGCAAGAAGTCGACGGAGGGTTTCCTGTCGACGCCGTACGTGGTGACGCTCTTCAGCTGCATGCTGTGGATCTTCTACGCGCTGCTCAAGACCGGCGCCGTGCTGCTCGTCACCATCAACGGCGTCGGCTGCGTCATCGAGACGGTGTACATCGCCATGTACCTCCTGTACGCGCCCAGGGCCGCCCGGGTGCTCACGGCCAAGATGCTGCTGGGCCTCAACGTCGGCGTCTTCGGCCTCGTCTCGCTCGTCACCATGGTGCTCCCCAGTGGCGGCCTCCGCGTGCACGTGCTCGGGTGGATCTGCGTCAGCGTCGCGCTCAGCGTCTTCGCCGCGCCGCTCAGCATCATGGTACGCGCGCGCAAGGTCGATCGATCGATCGATCGCGCGACGATCTGAATCTTACGATTCATTGTTTGTTGTTGTAGCGGCGGGTGATCCGGACCAAGAGCGTGGAGTTCATGCCCTTCTCGCTGTCCTTCTTCCTGGTGCTGAGCGCGGTGATCTGGTTCGCGTACGGCGCGCTCAAGAAGGACGTGTTCGTGGCGTTCCCCAACGTGCTGGGCTTCGTCTTCGGCCTCGCGCAGATGGCGCTGTACATGGCGTACCGCAACAGGAAGCCCGCGGCGGCGGCGGTGATGGTGGAGGAGGCCGTGAAGCTGCCGGAGCACGTCAAGGAGGTGGCGCCGGCGGCGCATCACGAGGGCAGGGCCAGCTGCGGCGCCGAGGTGCACCCCATCGACATCCTGCCAGCGGAGCCTCCTGTTCCGGCCGTGGCGGCGCACGACCCGCAGCAGGTCGCGGTGGCCATCGACGTGGCGGAGCCCGTCACGTGCGCGGCTGCTGCTGCGGCGGCAGCGGCCGGCGGAGTGAGCGGCGACGGCCTCGTGGCGGCGGCGCCGGAGCTGCTGGCGATGATCAAGCCTGACACGGCCATTGCCGTGGAGGTGTAGGTTAGCCAGTAGCCATGGCAGAAGGCGTATCAGTCAGTACTCATCAGTAGTAGTAATTCTCATGTGAAGAAGAACGGCCGGGCCTGCTAACGCTACAGCAGCTAGCTGCGGCCATGTATGCGCGACTTGTCTCTCCGCAGGTCAGTCTGCATGCATGCAGGCCCGTTGACCGGTCGAGGAGGTGGAGGTAGCCGGGCCCGTAGGCGAGTAGCGCCTTGGCACCCACGGGCCAGCCGTACTGCTTGCCTGTGTGATGATGAACCGGCGTGAGATGATGACGACGTAGATAATGCGAGCGCGAGAGGGTTGGTTCATCAGATTCATACGGCCTGGCTGCAGCTAGCGGCTGTTGAGCCCGTGTGCGTGTAATCGATTCGATCGCCTTTGTGTGTGTGTGTCATATTCTGATTGTTTCATTCCATTTCATGCCTTGCCGTCTCAGCAATAAACTCGGAATGGACGATTCACTCACTATACGTGACGTGCTCCTACATTTCCACCTCATCGTTCTTGTGCTCTTGTCTATGCATGGTTTGTGCTCCTGCGTGGCCGGCAGATTTACCGCGCCTGCATGCCCCGCCGAGCAACTCTTCCATTTCCACATGGTACGCGCGCCCAGCAGGTGGTCACGCGACAGAGGAGTAGTAGTACGGCGCGGGACAAGTGTGCGGCGCTGCGCGACTCGGCAGGCAGCGGCATATGCAGCGCAGCAGGTGCACGCGGAAGCGAACAAAGGGAAGCCTGGCGCCCCGGGAAAGCTGGAGCGAGGCGGGCGCGGCGGACAGACGTGCGCGCGCATTCAAGGCTACCCTTGTCCCGTTGCACACCTCCCTCCTCCTGTTCCGGTTGGGAACGCGCGCGCCCGGGGTTGGGAACGTCAGGGAGAAACGGAGAAAGTGGCGAGCGCTTTCCGTTGCTCGGCGGCTGGTCTGGGCGTGCTGGGGGGTGACGGAACCAAAATGACCCGGCATTTGCACGGCAAACGGCAGCGGCGCCAAGGCCGGCCCGGCCGGACACCCGGGGAACTGGGGAAGGCAGGATCCAGAGCGCGACAAGTTCGCGGGCACCGAGTGTGAAAAAGGCCATGGGAACGCCTTGACACGCATCTGTACGTTAGCCGACGCTGTTCCAGCAGCATTTAGTGTTTTTTTTTCTTCAAGAGCCAAATAAAGTGAATCGGATATTGAACCAACAACATCTTGTTGCGTTGCGTCTCACAACAAATTAATAACTGGACCTCAGTATATATGGCGGAACTAACTAGTTGTGTAGTATGAGAAAAAAAGTTTGAGCCACCAAATGACCGAGCTGCGAGATGGGAAATGGGAAATAGGAGAGCGCGGCGCGGACGCGGCCCGCACCTCCATTATTCCAATATGTGCAAGTCACTGTCAGGCGTCGACAGGGCTCACCGAGGCCGCATATTTGATGCTGCCGTTAGTTAGATCCGGCTGATTGCGGCCAGTTGATGTCGCTGATGCTGGTCCTCTCGCTCGCTCGATGATGCACGGCCGCAGCTTGCTGTGGCCTGGCGCACTGGCCTCCGCGGATTCGGGCTGTCGCCACCGTGATCTACCCCTGCACGACGCTGGTCGATCTATGCCGCCTCCGGGTCAGTGACGGCCTGACGGGTGCCTTGTTTGTTTCCCTTTGTTTTGAAAGGCGCCTAATGTATTTACGAGACCGAGAGGGATCGGTTTTAATCTCTGTCTCAAGTCTCAACCACTGATTGATTGGTCAAAGGCAGAAGGCACAGTGGTGATCGGTGAATGCTGCGTACCGCCTCTTGAGTCTGCAGTGTCGCCACACCTGTGCACAACAGAGAAATAAAAGGGTTTTGCTGGGAAGAGGTGATGGGTGAAAGAGAGAGGACGACGGAAAAACAGATCGCGAACAAAGGGTTCATGCATATATTACCAAAGTATATACCAAAATACATAGGACATCCGTAGATACTAGCTAAACCCTTTTAGCTTGCACATGCAACAAAAGCTTGCCTTTTTGTACGCATGGGCGGTATAGGACAAGCGGCAGGCTACCCCTACCCTGCTTTGCTGCACCGACTGTTGCAGCATCTCGCCGGATGGGGCAGACCGGGGGACGGGGCCGAGCGAGGAAGGCGCCTGTGAACCGAGTCGTGGACTCGGTCCCCGGGTGTGGCCCCAGCGCCTCGCAACTGCCAGTGCAGACGGGCGGTGCGAGTCCGCCACGTTGATGCGCGCGAGTGCACCGGAGTTAGTGTTGAAAACAGACGGGTAAAATCCCGTTCCGACCCGCACCGTTTTCTACATTTGACCTGCCTGTTTTCGTATTTTTTGGAAAAATCCGGGTTCGGGACGGGTCACAGGTCGGCTGTCCGCGGGAGCGGGACGAAAACGGGAGAGGCTCCATCCCGACCGGATTGCCGGATCCCGTATTTGGTCGGTATGGACCTGGATTTAACCCGAATTTGACCCGTACATCAGCCCATCAGACATCAGCCATCCAGTCCATATTCCAACAGCCCAGCCCAATTACTAACTCTAACCTTATCTATTCACGGCGCCTCGCCCGCGCGCCCACACCGCCGCCGCCTCCAGCACACATCGCCGTGCGCCAGCTCCCGCACGTGCTGTGGGCCGTCGCCTCCCTACCCCGACAAGACGAGCGCACGGTCTCCTGGCTCTGATCTTGCCATCCTCCGCAGCTTGCGAAGATGAGACGCTCTGGAACTGGTGCTGGAGGAGGAGCATGCTGTTCCGGCTCCATCTCGTTGCCCCCGGAGAAGAACCTGGATTTGGGAAGCATGTTGCCAGTTTGCCACTGCCACCCCCCGCAGCCGCAGCGACCATCACCTTCTGTGAAAGGCAGCACCGGCGGCTCGACTTGTTGTAGGCAGTAGCAGACTACGCTTGCTCATGAATTATTCAGTAGCATAATAATCAATACAATTTGTGAACATATGGTTGTTTTTTATACTTCATGTTGGCTGCTGCTTACTTGCTGTACTTGTACGTCTTGTCTTGCTATTGCTGTTGCCGAGTTGAATATATCTTCTCATGCTTACTGAATTGACTGCACGATGTATTGATGTGGCTTCTTGCTGATGCACCAGCACAACAACAGTCAGCAGCTGTGCGTATATAACTATGGTTGCTGTGGTCTTTGTCCCGACTAAGTTTTCGGTTTCCGTCCGTTTCCGTCGAGTTTCCGCTCGTGTTTGTTCGTTTCCGTACACCTGTATATTTTCCGACCGTTTCCGCTCCCGGTTGTTCCGCTTCCGCTCCCGACGATGAAGTACGGGAGCGGAAATGAGAGAGGGTTTTTCCGTCCGTTTTCATCGCTAACCGGAGTACCTTTCACGGGCGACCAGATCTTGCTGCTGCTGTGCTGGGCGCGCGGACGACCCCGGGCCCCAGGTAGCTCCCCTTCCCGTGCGCGTCGCGTCGCGCAGGCGCAGTACGACGAGGATCAGCGCAGCGGGGCGCGGCGACAATCCACCGTCGGTAGCCTTTTTTTGAGAACCTCCCACCGTCGGTAGCCGTCAGCCGGTAAAAAGTCCGGCCCGTCCGTCGCTGATAGGCCCCTCAACGAGGATGGCCGGCCGGGTGGGCGGTCGGACGCCACGCTCGGATGCTGGATTTCGGCCCACTACTGGTGCTGCAGTGAGCATAGTGCAATCTGGCCCCATCCTTCTTACACAACGTCGTGTCCGTCTCTCAAAAATCAAATTGGGGCTTGGGGGAGTGTCTTGTCTGTACAAATAATCTTACAACAAATCCAAAGTCATCAACATTCATGGCTTTGAGATTACGAAAACACCAGGGGGAGGGAGGGTTCCGTTTGTCCCAGAACGTCTGCGCGCTAGGCATTGTTCATCAGCTCATTATTCAAGCATCATACATGAGTCGTGATGACCGGCTGGTGGAGACCTCACGCAGCAGGAACCAGAGGCGGCCCTAAGCATGGGCGATCATGTGAGACCGTCGAGGACCCAAGTCCTGGCTAGTGTTTCAATTACCTATCGAATTCTCTCTGAACTTGTGGCTGTAGCTTCAGCTGAAAGAAGTTTCTCAAAACTGAACTTGTTGAATAACTATTTGAGATCAACTATGTCACGAGAAAGATTAAATGACTTGGCTATGTACACCATAGAGAGGGCTATTGTCGGAGTTCTCAACCGCCGGCAGTAGATTTGTAACGTGTCGTGCGTCGGACCCGGATGGATGGCACGGGAGACACAAGGTTTTATACTGGTTCGGGCCTCCGGAAAGTAATACCCTATGTCTAGTTCCGAGTACTCGTGTTCCTATACCAGGGGTGTCTGTAGTAGGGGTTACAAACTTGGTGATCGGTCAGTCTCTCAAACGGATGCGCTCCCCTCCCTTTTAGAGATGCAAGGGCGAGGGGCAAAGAGGGAAAACGAAAATAAGCTACAGTGCTACGGTAGTGGAGGGTCTTGTCCAACATCGACGTCCGTCAGGCGGCATTGAAGGGTGCTGAGCTGTGGAGGCGTTGAAGACTGCCGTGTGTGCGGGCGGCACTGTTTGTTCTGGGTACTTGGCGTCCCCTCCGAGTAGCTCCCTTGATGACTCAGTCCCTTTAAGTGTTGTTTAGGCCCGCCACGTCGTAGCCTAAGTGTCGGTAGGCGCCTCTTGTAGATGGTAATCGAGTGCCTGCTCTGACGGGGTGGCGTGCATTTGGTGTTGGATGAGACGGCGCGTTGGAGGCCGTGGCGTTGCACTATGCTGTATTACGGCTCGTATCAGAACCGGCCGTCCTCCCGTCCCGCCAGCTGTGGTCTTTGCATGGCGTGGAAAACTGCCACCCCGCGTGTCGTTGCGGGGGAGTCCGAGAGCTGGGGCGGCACCACGTTCGTGTGGGGCCCCTGACCCGCGCTCCGACCTTTACACGTGGGCCCCGCCCTAATCGGAGACGGAGGCTGCTCGTGCGAACGAGTTAGTCAGAGGCGGAGCGGAGTGTACTCGTGCGAGGCGGAGAGTACTCGTACGAGGCGGAAGGTACTCGTGAGAGGCGGAGGGTACTCGGAGACGAGGCGGAGGGTACTCGGAGGAGGGGAAGTCTTGTCAGTGAGGGTCTTGACGAAGATCTGCATCCCTCCCTGTCCTAGATCTTAGCCTTGACATTGTCAATGGTGTCAGATGATGCCACTTCGAAGAAGATTATCTCGTCGCTTAGGGGGCGCTAATCCAGGCCCTCGTCAGTAGCCCCCGAGCCTGTGGTGGGAGTCAAGGACTCACTCGCGGGCTCAGCATTGGGGAAGTGCCGTAGTTTTTGTTCCTTGATTTACTCGGCGGGTGCGCGCAAGCGCATCCGCCAGATGTAGCCCCCGAGCCCACGAAGGAGTTGTAGACTCGTTTGTGGGGTTTGAATCTTGAAAAGTTGTTGCTTCGAAATCTTCGGTCGTGGCGGTCATGGCCGTATCGGTAGTTGCGCCCGTCATGATGGTCGTGGCTGATGTGGTGGTCGTGACGGTTGGAGGGGGCGGCGCACTGTCAATTCAGATCCGCGGACCCACCCGGCGTCAAACCGTCACGCGAGCGTGCCCCTGTCGCCTCGGGGCACGCGCCCTCTGAGCGGGCGGTTTTACGGCGTGGTGGGGCCAGCATTTAAGGCTGGCAACCACGTTTGCCCCTTATAAACCGCGCGCCGGTTGGGCTCCAAACCATTTGCCCCCCTCGATTTCTTGCCATAGCCAGTGTTGCTCTATCGTTTGCTCTATCCGTTGCGCCGCCGCTGCCGCTTCTTCCATCCGCTCCACGGCCCCAGGCTCGACAACGCCATGTCAAACTGGACGCGCTCCAACGTTACCCGCGGGATCCTCCAGCGTCTCGTCGCCGCCGGCCAGCTGCCGGTGTTCACCGCCGCTGAGGAATGGAAGGTTCCAAGCAGCGAGTCCGTTCCGCACCCGCCGCCCGACTACGTCGTTTCGTTCGTGATGTTCCATGAGCGGGGCTTCTCCGTTCCCGCCGGGCGATTCATCCGCGCCGTCCTCGCGGAGTACTGGCTGCAGCTCCACCACCTCAACCCCAACAGCATCCAGCACATGGCGGTGTTCGAGGCGCTGTGCGAGGGGTACCTGGGAGTGGGAGTGCACTGGCACCTCTTCCGGTACTTCTTCAAGTTTGTGTGCTTGAAGGACAAGTCGCTCCCTACGACGATCGGGTGCGCCAATCTCCGGATGAAGATGGGGAGGGGAGAGGAGTACATCCCCTTCACGCTGACGAGCTCCAACAGCGGCTGGCACAAGGGTTGGTTCTACCTTAAGGACGACCCTGAGCACCCGCTGCCGAAGTATACCGGCACCTCAATCGCCGAGGCGCTGGCGAACTGGAGCTACGGGTCCCCGGAGGCGGAGCAAGAGAGGCTGCTCGGGGATTGCTGGGCGGTGCTATCCAAGCTGCGCGACGCCGGGGTCGACTTGGCGGCCGTCATCAGCCAGTACCATGCACTGGGGATTGTCCCGCTCCGGCGGCGGTGCCTGCGCATCTGCCAAATGACGCCCGACAAGGCTCCCTTCGAAGGGACCGTGACGGCGCCCCAGCTTCCCTCGTTGGATGAGATCCAGCGCCGTGTGGGGTTGGCCATCGGGAAGGCCACCTACTCGTGGCCGCCGTCCCGACTCCTACCCATGCTCCCCCGAGAGGGGACCAAAAAATACGTAAGTCCTTCTTCCTTCCGACTAACTTTCCGACTATCTTGCGTTCTTCGTGTTTATTCTCATTTTCTTCCTTGCATTCAGTTGAGGCCCGCGGCCTCTCTCCCCGCGAAGCCCCCTCTTCCTCAGGACGTGATGCCGAATCGCGCCCAGGCCGCCGCAGACAAGAGGAAGGCCGACCGCAAGGCCAAGCACAAGGACCAGGAGATCGCGAAGTGCGAGCGGAACGACCGCTGCACCAAGCGTCGGAAAATGAAAGAGGTCGCCGTCTCCTCAGACGAGGATCCTTCGTCGTCACCGCTTTGGTCCGGTGACGATGGAGGTGCTGGCGTCGACAGGAGCGCACTGTCATTGTTGTCTGTGTCGCCCCCTCCCCAGCAGCAGGCCGTGGGGACCAGTTCTAGGTAGCGGCCGAAGCCGGCCGCCCGTGAGCAGGGGACGAGTTCTAGCTCGCGCCCGTCCCCACGCCCCATCCAAGAGGATCAGAGGATGACACGGTCTCGGTCGGGCCCCGGCGGCCAAGAACATCAGTGGGAGAGGAGGAGCTCCCCGCGATGAGACGACTCGTCCAGGCGGCCGGCGGACCGCGACTCATCCGCCCGTCGCCCCTCAGGCGACTCATCGCGGCGGGGGTCGCGTTCTTCGAGGAGGCGGTTGCCTCCGACGACGAGATCGACATCGCTGGCGCCCGCTCCGAGTGCGTCGCAGGGGGAGAATGTGAGTGCTCCCCCGCGGCGCCTCCAGTCCCTGGTCATCCGGGGCAGCGGGGCCCTGCCCGTGCAGGTTCCCCTCGCCTAAGGCGGAGGTCAGAGCCCGCCGTCCGATGTGGCGGCGAACAAGAGGCCAGCCCCCGAGTTGTCGGGCGCGGCCCCCAGGCCCATCAAGCGGGCCCACGTCACCTCCTCCATGTAAGTGTCATTCCGCGCTATCTTGTTACCTTGTTCTTGATTTTTCGTTTGCCTTTTGACTCGCTCGCTCCTGCCAGTCGTTCCGATACCGGCGCGCTCAGCCTTGCGCCGGGAAAGCGCGCAGCCTTGAGCGCGCGTGAACCTCTGTCCGCCCTCCGCTCGGTGACTCCTCCGCCCGAGCCAGCGATGACGCAAGTTGAGGGTAGAGCTGATGAGGTGGCCAAGGCTCACAAGGTGGCGGCGCCTCCTCCATTATCAGGGGATGAAGACGTGGTCGGGGGCAGGCAGCCCCAAGCAAACCGAGCCCCCGACGGCGCCAATCATTGAACGTGGCGTCGACGCACAGGCGGCTCCAGAGGCGGGTGCACCCCCGGTGCCGGACGTCGACGGTGGCGAGACCGAGTTGATGGCGGCCCCCATGTCGTCGACACAGCCCCCGGGGGCTACCAACATGGAAGGGCCCAACCTCGCAGGCGGTGATGCAGCCGCCTTTGCGGCCGAGCTAGAGCAGTGCCTGTCAGCGCCGGAGGAGCTGCCAACCGAGACACCCATGCCGCCTACTTCCATGGTAGCCATCGCGGTTGAGGTGGCCGTGGCGAGCCCCAAGGAATCCATGGCCCCGACGGCAGAAACAGGGCCGGACTCCGTCGTGCCACCGGAGCTGTTGTGCCAGCCCACCGCTGATGTCATAGAGGTGGTGGAGATTGTGGACTCACCGCTCCCGGACGCGCAGGCTCCCGCTACCCTCGAGAACGTGGCGGGCAGCACTCCCCCGGTCACCGTCCGTGAGGTCGGGGAGAGCTCGGGAGCTCGCCCCTTCCCAGCCACGGAGGAGGGAGAGCACTGCCTTGGCCTTGGATGCGCCTCATGGACTGGAGCCCACGAGGCCGAGGTGCACGATGACGAGGATGAAGAGGCCACGGCCCGTCACCGCCTCGAGTGGGGTCTATGGTGGGCGGAGCAAGCGGTGAATGAGCTGGTCGTTCCGGGCTCATCGATGAGTTAGCCGAGCCCGATCTTGATTTTGTATTATCGTTTCCGCAGTCATTTCCGTGGTTGATCTTTTACTCGATCCAGGTGCTCGCTAGCTGCACCGCCAGGAAGACGTGCACCATCGAGGAGCTCTGGGCCGAGAAGGCCCAGCTGGAGATGCAGCTGGTTGCAGTGCGACTGGCGGCCGCAGGAGCGGCGGTGAGCGAAGCCTCGACATAGACCCCGCTTGAAGCCGCGGCAAAGTCTGCAGAGGACCGCGCAGGGGCTGCGCAGTCTCGCGGAGCTACGTACTGCCGCCGCAACTACTGCTGAGACAGCTCGGACCGCAACCGCTGCAACCACTGCTGCCGAGGCCGCATCCCAGGCTGCTGCTGAAGAGAAGGCGGCGCTCGAGAAGAAGATGACGGACCTAAAGCAGGACTTGGTGCACACCGAGGTAGACCTTAAAATAGCAAACAAGCAGGTCTGCGACCTCTCCACCAAGCTGCAGGAGGCCACCAATGAGGGGACCCAGCTTCGCGAAAGCAACAACAAACTGGGGCAGGATCTCGAGGGTGAGCAGCCTTGCGCTTTCAGCTTCTGTGATGTCTTTTTCTTCGTGTTACTCGTTGTAGATGCCTACTAGTCCTTTGATTTTGTCAGGGCTTCACGTGGCTCGTGCTGCATTCACCGTCAAGCTCCTGGAAAAGGCACAGGAACTCACCAGCGCCGAGCTCAAGATCCACGAGATGTCCGGGACGGCCAAGAACTTGGCGGACCTGCTTTCGAGTATGTTCATCTTATCTTGTCCCTTCTTTCTTTTTGCCTGCGCTTCTCATGACTAAGCTCTGACTCGTTCCCTGTCCACAGAGGTCAAGGCCAAGCTCGAGGATTCTCAGAAAGCCCAGCACGAGGTAGAGGAGGCGCGCAAGAAGGACATCTCAGATCGCACCAAGTTCGGACGGTATGTTGACAGGGTCTTAACGGAACTTGGTGCTCCACTGGTCCAGATGCCTCCCAGACGCTCGGCGACCGGATCAACCTTCTACCGGGCGTTGTCAAGGAGAAGGAGCTGTCGACGTCTCGGAAGGTGGTGCACCGGGTCCTCTCCATGTTTAACTTGCACTACCAAGGGTTGGACCTTTAGGCGCTCAGCGGCGGTTGGGCCCCCGGCTATTCGAACAAGGAGCTCGACAAGATCGAGGAAGATTGTGCTGCCTTCGCCCATGCCATGGCTGATGCCGCGATGAAGGACCTGGACCTGATTCCAAGAGACACACCAGCAGACGGCTCCGGGCCCTCCCATTAGATGTATCAGTTTGTACAACGGTTAAGCAAAAACTTGTATGCGTACTGTTTTGAACAACTTTCATTTTTGTTTTAAAGTTGTCATTTACTAAATCATTCTCTGAGTACTTGAGAATGGCTGCAAAACGAAGTAGTGGTACTTAGAGACTCAGGCCGATCGAACTTTTCTCTGGAGCCGCGGGGGCGTAAGAGTCGGAAAGCTCAACCTGAGCCGCAAAGTGATGCCACGCGTTCGCAGCCCCCGAGTACTTAGAGACGTTCAGGAAGTGACATGCATATTTTTCGTAAAAACTATTTTGAGCCGGAGCCCGAGCGGTTACCCGAGTACTTTCTGAAAGTAGTCGGACGTCAACCTGTGGGTTCGAGCTGCACTCGCAGGTCTTCGTACCGTAGCCGTGGGGGCGTAAGTGCTAAGAGCCTTGAACAAGCAACAACACTGAAACGCTCACAGATCAACACCTTTTCCCTTCGCAAGATAAAGGTGTTCCGCCAAAAAACCGCTCGCTCGTGCGATTGGTCACGATAAAGTTGTTGGAGAATTTTGTTTTGAAAACGGGAAAATGAAAGGGGGGCATCGTGCCCCGGGTAGCCCACGAGCGGTAAGTGTTTCTGCATGAGTGCAGGGACATTTGCCGCTCAGCCTTTAGGTAGCATTGAAATATACATAAAAGATGCCAACACAAAAAGATTGTGAACTTATGAAGCGAGAATAAAGGCACATGGCATTATTCATTGATCATAAGTTGAAACAAGGAACGTTACTCAAGGGTAAAAACGACGTAGATGTTCTATGTTCCATGCGTTGGCGATGATCGTGTTGTCGTCGTGACAGAGCTTGAATGTTCCTAGTCGGAGCACTTGATCGACGATGTACGACCCCTCCCACGGGGGCGCGAGCTTGTGTCGGTCCTTGTTGCTCATAACTCGCCGGAGCACCAGATCTCCGACTTGGAACTGACGATCGTGTATGTTGCGCTCGTGATAGCACCGTAGGGCTTGCTGGTACTGGGCTGAATGTAGGAGCACCACGTCGCGTGCTTCTTCGAGCTGGTCGATCGCATCGTCGAGCGCGGCCTGGTTCCCTTCTTCAGTATATGCTCGGACTCTCGGGCTGCCATAGTCGATATCCATCGGGAGAACCGCTTCCGACCCGTGCACCGTGAAGAACGGCGTGGAGCCGGTGGCTCGACTTGGCGTGGTGCGTAGACTCCAGAGAACGGATGGCAACTCGGCGACCCATCTTGCCCGAAATTTCTCAAGTCGCTTGAAGATCCGGGGCTTCAATCCTTGCAGGATCATCCCATTGGCTCTCTCAACTTGCCCATTGGTCCTTGGATGCGCAACAGCAGTCCAGTCCACGCGAATGTTGTTGTCGTCGCAGAATTTGAGGAACTTTTTTCTCGTGAACTGTGTGCTGTTGTTGTTGATACTTCTGAACGTCGACCACTTAAGAACAGATTTGGAATCCGTCCTTAGCGTCAGCGCTAGAAGTGTCTGTTGGCACTTCCCAATGTCACAACTAATTGGTGCAGGTTAGCGTGAACATTGAGAGTTGCCATAGGTTTTATCTGAACGATCATGAACGGATCCGCAAGCGCACAGATAAACCATTGTAGCATTTCCCCAAGGAAAGAGAGTATTCCAAGGGTATCGAATCCAAGGAAGGCAATGGCTGATATCTTAGACTTATGCTTTTGCTCTGAATGTAAACCAAGAGATAGATATAGGGAAAACACACTCAAAGGCAGGGGTAAGATAAATGATATAAAGGGGTAGTGTGACACACACACCTCAAATCTACCTCTACTCTAGCACACTACGACTTAGGGGGAACATACGAGTTAGCTCTAGGTTCTAATGTACTAAACATACAAAGCTAGAAGATACAAGAGATAGGCATGAGTATTGCATGAGGGAAACATGGTTCAGCACCCAGGTACAAATGGGGAGCTAACCCGCGACGACCAGCACTCTGCGAAACTAGACTTTAGACTCATACAGCAGGTACCCCAACGCGGAGGTTGCCCTAGGATCCAACAGGGCTGTCACCACCTGAGGACCGACCTCTCATTACGGGGGGTATGCTCATAACTATCATAGCCAGACAACCCAGGCACCATGCCTACATTGCTGCTAGACCTCACCCGGCCCGGGCTATTGTGACCCAGGGTGAGAGCCACCAGAAGACTGGTCAACTAGACCGAGTACCCTAGCTTGAACACAGACCCCATGCAACACTCTCATGCTATCTAACAAGATCAACTAAGGCTAGACATACGAACAGTTATGAACTCTCTTATGTCTAATCAACAAGATCAAAGGGTCGTGTTCGTGAAGAACACGAGCCTCTAACTTATGAACAAAGATATAAGGAAGGAGTTTATCATCCTTCAAGTGGATCAAAAGGTAGTGTTCACGAAGAACACGGGCCTCTAAATAATGAACAGAGGATGAACTCAAGAACATATCAAGAATATGATCTACCATGACTTTATATGAAATAGCTGAATAACTGAAGTAGATCAAAGTCATACAAAGAAATAAAGATAAAAGAGAACTCATACCTAAACTTCCAAGAGGACTTGGAACCTGAAGAAGAGCTACTCTAGCCTACCCCTAGCCTTGGAAACTAAAAGTAAGAGGAGAATGAGAGAGTGGTGTGTGAGAAATGGGAGCCCCTCCCCTCCTATTTATAGAGGAGGACAAGGCTTGCTCGGACGCCCAAATGGCCCCTAAACACTCGGGAGTGAAGCAAGTGACCAATGAGCAATCACCACGTGGAAGGCCAGGATGGGACGCCACTAAGGCGGTTCGGCCGATCCTAGGATCAGCCGACCCCCTAGGGCAGCGCCACCTGGTGTGCTTCCTCTGGTAGACTGCCTTGTGGGCCCTCTGATCCATCCCCGGTGCATGGCTTGATTTGGTATCCGAGGTGGGCCCTTTGATCCATGTGAAGTCCATGTGGCATCCTCTGATTCGTCGGTGAGTGCCTCCCCTGGATCGATGACGTGTCTTGTCATGTCTCCCTTGGTGGCAGCCACCTCCTCAGCTGAGTTGGCATGGTTTCTTCATAGAAGTGGAGTTTCCTTCTCTTTTAAGGGGTAAATCACCTACATACAAATAATCTCCAAGGACAAGTTGAACTACATTATTCAAACCTAAATGCTAGTAAATAATGCATATGCCTCCATTTATGTGAGAATATTGAGTGTTGGAAATGGTGAATTTCCACCGTCAACAAACTCCCCCAAGCTAACCTCTTGCTCGTCTCGAAGCAAGACATTAGTGACTTAGGTTGGTTGATCAGGAGTTGCTACAATGTTGTATTCTCAACTTATGGCAAACATACCGCAAAGTACTCTACCAAGAGTTTGAACAAGTTGGCAATGTTCTTACCTTTCGCCTGATACGTGGGGCATATAGCTTCACCTGCCTTGGGCGGTTGAGAGACAGAATGGTTATATAGAGAATGCTTAATCACTCATACCTTGATCAGCTTAGCAATCCGGAGGTTTTGCAAATTTTTCAAAAGAAAATCAGAGTTCCTCAAATGATACTCTCGAATCGCTCAAAGGTGTATGTTTCCTCACCAAGGCATCAATGCTGTCTTTCTTCACATCCTACTCCTAATAGGCTTTATGTGGAGCTGTAGGTAGGGAAGATGTGGCGTACTTGTCTCTCATATATTGCTAAGTCAAAAACCGGATCCTTGGAAGAAACAAACATACATCCTGATCAAGATGTTCATATGTGTGTGATGGATATGAACATGGCAAGGTGGATACTAGGCCCGGAAATGGGTACTAGATATTGCCATGTTTTATACGAGGAAATGAGGGATTAATGGTAAGGTGGACACTAGCCCCGGAGAAGGTACTAGTTATTACCATCTATATGGTGGAACTCTTTCTCTTGCACATACCAATCCCTTTTTCTCCTTTGAAATTTTTCGAGACTTGGGCTAGCTCTCTCTCTTTATTTATTTTTGCCATGCTTTTGAGCATGCTTTTCTTTTTCTCTCTTTTTTTAGCTAGCCCTTTGTCTCTATTGGAGATATTTGGAGAGGGATGAATAATGCAAAGATACATAGAGTTTTATTTTGCGAAAGAATGCATAAGCAGTATGGAGTAAATGATGAATGCTTAACTTCCAGTGTAGAAGTTTAGCATGAACGTGTACGTGATCTTGATCAGGAGAGTATGAGTTCTAATAAGGGTCACAACAATTTGACAAAGCTCAATGAGAGAACAAGCTGCATATGTGGAGGCTAAGAACTAGAACCTACATATGGCCTTGGATGGAAAATTCTCATCATTGAGAAACTCATCATGTTTTGATTTTTTTCAAAAAGGAAAACTCCGGATATCAAGCATCACTAAGCACAAGATCATAGCACTCTATTCTACCATATCATGCCTCACAACAACTTAGGCAAGGATCATGCTTTTTGCTACCCACAGTTTTCAAGCTAAGGTTTGAACATACAAGCCAACAAACTCAAAACTTAGGTAGGATACAAAGTTGTAAGCAAGACATACGAGGAGAATAAACAGAGCAACTATTCATCATTTCAACCATAGAGGCAAAGCATTCTTACTAAGCATATCAAACCAAACTAAGCAAATGATGGTGATGAAAGCAAATAAATATTTTTGGTCTTTTTATTTTGCAGATTTTTTTGGATTTTCATTTATAAGATATTCTGAAAATGAAGGAAGATACAAGTTACCTCAGGATGGGGGTCCTCCCCCAAGCTAGCTTCAGGCTCACTGCGGAGGAGGGTAGAAGAAACCCTGACTCGCATAGTAAGCCCTCTGCGCATCTATGTACTGCCGCTGATCTTGCTGCATGGCTGCTATCCTCTCACTAGCCTGACGCTGCCACGCTGAGGTAGACTCGACGTGGGTGTTCAGCGTCTCCTCCAATCCCGTGACCTGAACGGTGAGCTCTCCCAACTGCTGTGCGAGCTGAGCATCGTGTGCAGAGGCTGAAGAGTGTCGCCGGAAGGATGAAGACGGAGGTGGACCACCGGAGCTGGAACTAGCGGGTGTGGCCCACTGAGCTCTGCTCGCGTCCGCCCAAGCCGTGCCACTCGCACTCGGCTGGTAGGTGGGCTGGTCCCAACCAGGTGCATATCCAGGGGTAATCCTGGACATGTACCTCGCAGGGGCCCCTCCTGCCACCGGTGGTGTAACAGGCTGTGGCTGAGGCTGTGGTGGTGGTGTCGGCTGTGGCTGCTGCTGCTGCATGTGTGCTCTCTTCGCCGCGCTCCTGGTGGACCTGCCTGAAACACTAGCACGACGGCTTTCCTCTTGTGTAACAAGGGGAATGGTGAGTGACTCCGAGTTATACAATCCAAACCCCGGGTTAGGTAACGGTATTTTATTTGCATAGCTCGGAAAGAAGAAAGTCAAAGAATCATTTGGGCCCCTCTTGAGTATATGCCCCTGGATCAAGTATGCCTCCTCAATGAGAACTCGGGGCGTCCCGATGAAGGGTACGGGATTCCCGCTAAGAATCCCGAGTCTGAGAGCAATACGAGTCACCAAGGCCGTACACTCAATAGGACCTATCATCTTGAAATTCGTCATCCACTGCCGAATCATTGCTTTAATGGGAGCGACCTTGATCTGGTTGACAGTGGCGTATAATAGCATCATCTCATTGCTGCGCACGGGCCGAACATCCTCTCGTGGGAAGAGAGTGATGGCGAGCCACTTGTGCCACAGGCGGAGAGTGGGATGCATGATATCGTTGCACCGAGGCACAAACTTGCCACTGTAAACAAGACCAGAGATATCTGCCCAGAAAGATTCCCGAACATAGCCCTCACAAGCTCGCTTCAAAGAGACAGCACAACGAGAACTAAAACCAAGAAGACGACTAAGATCCTTCCAAGAAAGATGATAATCGGTCCCGAAAAGACGAAACTCAACGCCATCTGGGGTTTCGGCAAGAGAGCAAAGAAACTGGATGGTGAGGGGCCGAGAGCCAAGCTCTGTGACCGGCGCAAACTCCTCCCAACCAAGAGCATTCCAAATAGAAGCGAACTCGAGATTCATACCTGTTTTCTCCATGAGAGCCGGGTCGAAGTCCCTGGTGTGGGCGAAGACTCGGTCCTTCAGGAGAGCATAGGCTTGCTGCTCTCGATCGCCCCGCAAGCTGAGGTAGGGGGTGTCATCGACGACCTCCTCCGTGGCTTGTGGCTCGGCTTGCTCTTCTTCATAATCCATCGTTGATGGGCTCGGTGTCGGCTCGGCAGGGGTGGATGCACTCGTGCTTGCCCGCGAATGGGAGCGTGAGCGTGTCACCATCCAGAGAGTGTTTGCCGCCCAATTCATGCTGGCACAACAACAACAAAGGACAACAAGAGAAACTCGGTGATGGGTTAGTGAAATCAAATGAAGTTCTTACCGAGCTTGCTCCACCAATAGCAATAATTTCAGCAACACAATAAAGAGACCACTTGATGATCCAATCTTGAGTAAGAAATCCAAGAAAACCAAGAGAGCAAGGAGCAGAGAGGGGAGTGTGAAATGAAATGAGTTGAATGGGTGAAGAACACCCCCTCTCGGGTCCAATTTATAGAGCAAAGGGGCAGCACACCGCGGGGTAGCAGTTGGGCAGCGGCTAGGAGCCGTTGGCCAAGGCTGGGCCCACTTGACCGTTGCCAGGGTTCGGCCGAACCCTGGTTCGGCCGGCCCACTGGTGGGCGCCGTGCTGGCCCCCTTTGGCTGGCGTGCCACCAACGGCTATATGAAAATATGCCAAGGTGCACCGGCCAAAGTTTACTCCAGAAATCGCCTAAATAAATTTTCTATGGTTTTCAAACTCAGGAATGATTTTCAGAATTTTTATTTTGAAAGGGAAAAGGGCTAGATAAATCTAGCATGCAGATGCAGAGTTTTGGAAAATCAAACATGCAATTTTGGAAATGAAATTTTGGAAAGGGAAATATGAGATAAATACCAGCTTTAACCTTTTTGGTAGAAAGGACCCATCATTTTTAGTCCGACGAGTTGGACTCTTCTCAGTGATCAATTCCATTCAGCACCCCACACCTGAGAAGTAGAGGTTGGTGCTATTTCAATCTTCCGCCATTCTTTCCGAATTTTCTTTAACCTCTTTGACGGAGATTTCTTCCTTGGGGGTGAAGGCTCCGTCCTTCCCCCAAGCTGCTCAACACTATCTTGCACCAAATAGTATTACTCTTCTTTGTCCTGAAACTTGAATTTCAAGTTCCTCTCCCCAATGCGAAAATGGATGATACCGGATCCCACATTGATTCTAGCTCGGACATCACTGAGAAATGGTCGCCCAAGGATGAGCGGCATTCCTCCCTCGTCATCCATATCGAGGACCACGAAATCCGCGAAGACATAAGAGCTCTTGACCTTAACCAATAAACTCTCGGCAATTCCTTCTGGATATCGGATCGTTGAATCGGCGAGTTGGATAGTCCGTGCTGTTGGAGAGAGAGCTGGATATCCCAGTTGCTCGAACATGGCCTTGGACATGAGATTAACACTTGCACCAAGGTCACAAAGAGCATGCCCGATCTTCTTGTAATAGATTGTGCATGTGATAATCGGGTAGCCTGGACCTTTCTTGTGCACCACTGCTAATTCCTCCCTTGGATCAAGAATTTGTTGAATGGGCTTTCCTGCATAGTCAGAGGCACGTGTCTTCCTAGGTGGCTTACCCCACCTGGTTGACACTACACTAACATTTTCACAAGAGGATACAGGTTGCCCCGGGATCCTCCCGTTATCAGGAGATGGAACCAAAGCAGCCAGCTGAGCCAACTAGGTTTCTAACATCTTGTTGAAACTTAGCTGACTCTTCTGGGCAGAAGAAAAACCATCAAGCTTAACATTGAGGCTTTCCATAGTTTTATCAAGGGCAGCTAGCTTCTTGTTAATGCCTTCATTAATCTTAGCTTGCCCGAAAACAAGATCTCTCAAGGAAGGTTGGTTAGAATTGTAAGAATTACCTTGGTTACCTCCTTGATAATAAGGGCGTTGTTGATTCCACGATTGGCCTCCTTGTTGAGGTGGACGATAACCATTATTATTGCCATTCATGTACATCACTTCCTCCTGAGTCTCCGGACAATAGTTGCCTGAGTGCCCAGTGTTGCCACAGACTTCACAAGTCATGTGAGAGTCCATAGGCAAAGAAGTAGTGGCCATGGCAGCCTTCTCGCTGGTGTAGTCATCCAATCTCTTCATAAGAAGATCCATCTTGGCAGTGGTCATGTCTGCTTCCTTGACAGTATGAGTACCCCCCGGTCGTGGTTGGAGTCTTTCATCACTCCACCCTTGGTTGGAGACCATCTTCTCCATGAGCAATTTAGCATTGTCGACAGTGAGTGAGAAGAATGCTCCTTGAGCAGCAGCATCAATATGGCCTCGGGCTGTCGGAGTCAACCCATTATAGAAACTTTGAAGAATAAGCCAATCTTTCATCCCATGATGAGCACAGGCCAGGACATACTCCTGAAGCCTCTCCCAAGTCTCTGGAATAGATTCACTTGCTGCTTGCTGAAAACCAGAAATCCTTCCACGAAGAGCATTGGTTTCACCCAATGGGAAGAACTTCTTGAGAAATGCCTGTGAACACTTGCTCTGAGTGTCAATAGATTCCCGGTTCACGTAGAACCATTGCTTAGCCTTTTCCAAGAGGGAGAATGGAAATAGCCGTAGACGAACAACATCCATATTTGCACCCCTGATGACGAAAGTGCTGCACAGCTCTAGGAATTGCTGCAGATGAGCATTGGTATCCTCATTTGGCTTGCCACAAAATGGGCTAGCCTGTACCATTGTGATTAGACCCGTCTTGATCTCAAAGTTTTCAGTCCCCATTGCCACCTCAGGGCCTTGCAGCACCTGGTCAGCGGAAGGAGCTGAGTACTCACGAAGTGTCTTCTGGGCCATAGCGTTGGACGCGGATGGTACAAAGGAAGCTGGTTTGTCCTCCGGACGAGTACGACGAGGTGAGCCGAAATGACTTCGAGCTTTCCTCACAAGTGACTCGGGATCTTCAGTAAAATTCCCCGGTAGGTCGAAACCAGTCATACACTACCTGTCTTCATCATCCAAAGATAAAAGAAGACAATCAAGGTTAGCCTGCATTGAGGGTTGTCCTAACCTACTCAGAGTTTATAAACAGATGCAGAGCATAGTCAAGATAATCCTGTGCCTTCCCCGGAACGGCGCCAGAAATGCTTGTTGACACTTCTGAACGTCGACCACTTAAGAACAAATTTGGAATCCGTCCTTAGTGTCAGCGCTAGAAGTGTCTGTTGGCACTTCCCAATGTCACAACTAATTGGCGCAGGTTAGCGTGAACATTGAGAGTTGCCATAGGTTTTATCTAAACGATCATGAATGGATCCACAAGCGCACAGATAAACCATTGTAGCATTTCCCCAAGGAAAGAGAGTATTCCAAGGGTATCGAATCTAAGGAAGGTAATGGCGGATATCTTAGACTTATGCTTTTGCTCTGAATGTAAACCAAGAGATAGATATAGGGAAAACACACTCAAAGGCAGGGGTAAGATAAATGATATAAAGGGGTAGTATGACACACACACCTCAAATCTACCTCTACTCTAGCACACTACGACATAGGGGGAACATATGAGTTAGCTCTAGGTTCTAATGTACTAAACATACAAAGCTAGAAGATACAAGAGATAGGCATGAGTATTGCATGAGGGAAACATGGTTCAGCACCCAGGTACAAATGAGGAGCTAGCCCGCGACGACCAGCACTCTGCGAAACTAGACTTTAGACTCCTACAGCAGGTACCCCAACGCGGAGGTTGCCCTAGGATCCAACAGGGCTGTCACCACCTGAGGACCGACCTCTCGTTACGGGGGGTATGCTCATAACTATCATAGCCAGACAACCCAGGCACCATGCCTACGTTGCTGCTAGACCTCACCCGGCCCGGGCTATTGTGACCCAGGGTGAGAGCCACCAGAAGACTGTTCAACTAGACCGAGTACCGTAGCTTGAACACAGACCCCATGCAACACTCTCATGCTATCTAACAAGATCAACTAAGGCTAGACATACGAACAATTATGAACTCTCTTATGTCTAATCAACAAGATCAAAGGGTCGTGTTCGTGAAGAACACGAGCCTCTAACTTATGAACAAAGACATAAGGAAGGAGTTTATCATCCTTCAAGTGGATCAAAAGGTAGTGTTCACGAAGAACACGGGCCTCTAAATGATGAACAGAGGATGAACTCAAGAACATATCAAGAATATGATCTACCATGACTTTATATGAAATAGCTGAATAACTGAAGTAGATCAAAGTCATACAAAGAAATAAAGATAAAAGAGAACTCATACCTAAACTTCCAAGAGGACTTGGAACCTGAAGAAGAGCTACTCTAGCCTACCCCTAGCCTTGGAAACTAAAAGTAAGAGGAGAATGAGAGAGTGGTGTGTGAGAAATGGGAGCCCCTCCCCTCCTATTTATAGAGGAGGACAAGGCTTGCTCGGACGCCCAAATGGCCCCTAAACACCCGGGAGTGAAGCAAGTGACCAATGAGCAACCACCACGTGGAAGGCCAGGATGGGACGCCACTAAGGCGGTTCGGCCGATCCTAGGATCAGCCGACCCCCTAGGGCGGCCCCACCTAGTGTGCTTCCTCTGGTAGATTGCCTTGTGGGCCCTCTGATCCTCCCCGGTGCATGGCTTGATTTGGTATCCGAGGTAGGTCCTTTGATCCATGTGAAGTCCTTGTGGCATCCTCTGATTCATCAGTGAGTGCCTCCCCTGGATCGATGACGTGTCTTGTCATGTCTCCCTTGGTGGCAGCCACCTCCTCAGCTGAGTTGGCATGGTTTCTTCATAGAAGTGGAGTTTCCTTCTCTTTTAAGGGGTAAATCACCTACATACAAATAATCTCCAAGGACAAGTGGAACTACATTATTCAAACCTAAATGCTAGTAAATAATGCATATGCCTCCATTTATGTGAGAATATTGAGGGTTGGAAATAGTGAATTTCCACCGTCAACAGTTGTCTGTGATGATCGAGTTCGGGATCCCGAAGCGATAGATGATGTCCGTGAAGAACGCCACGACCTCCTCAGAACGTATCTTGACCACAGGTCGAGCCTCAATCCATTTTGAAAATTTATCAATGGCTACGAGCAGGTGCGTGAAGCCCCCGGGTGCTTGCCTGAACGGCCTGACTATGTCCAACCCCCACACAGTGAACGACCAAGTGATGGGGATGTTCTGAAGTGCTTGCGCATGGAGATGAGTGTGCCGAGCATAGAACTGACAGCCCTCGTAGCGTCGCACAATGTCCTTGGCGTCTGCCAGTGCAGTGGGCCAATAGAAACCTTGTCGGAATGCTTTTCCAACTAGAGTCCTTGCGGTGGCATGATGTCCACACGTGCCAGCGTGGATTTCCTGAAGTAGGTCCCGACCTTGGTCTCTTTGAATGCAGCGCATGAAAATGTCCGCCGCGCCTCGCTTGTGGAGCTCGCCGTCGATAAGGACATACGCTTTGGCTCGCCGCGAGATGCGGCGCGCCTCCGTCCGGTCGGAAGGCAGCTTCCCCTCGACTAGCCACTCGAGTATCGGAAAACTCCAGTCAGGATCCTCCAAGTTTGGCTCTTGCGGTCGATCGATCTCCATGACTTCTGGCGCCTCTGGTTCTGACGGTTGTTCCTCTTCAACTCGGACGGACGGTGCATGCTGGTCGCTAGCAAATACGTCGTGTGGTACAGGCTTGTGGCTTGATGCTACCTTGGCGAGGATGTCCGCAGCCTTGTTGTAGTCGCGCAGCACATGATAGAGCTCGAGCCCATGGAACTTGTCCTCTAGTTGACGCACGACCCGACAATAAGCCGCCATCTTTGGGTCGATGCAATTCTTTTCCTTCATGACCTGATCCACGACAAGCTCAGAGTCCCCACGGATCTCGAGACGGTGGATCCTGAGCTCGATCGCAATTCGAAGGCCGTTGACGAGCGCCTCGTACTCAGCCACGTTGTTGGAGGCGAGAAAATGCAGTCGAACCATGTACTCCATACGCACACCCAGAGGCGAGATGAAGACAAGGCCTGCCCCTGCTCCTTCCTTCATGACGGATCCATCGAAGTACATCATCCATGTCTCGTGCTCGATCAGCGCTGGCGGAGTTTGAATTTCTGTCCATGCAGCAACGAAGTCCGCCAACACTTGTGAATTAATGGCACTACGCGGTGCGTATGACACATTCTGCCCCATCAACTCGAGGGCCCACTTTGCTATCCTTCCTTCAGCTTCGGGATTCTGGATCACTTCGCCGAGCAGGTACTTGGACACCACCATGATGGGATGCACATCGAAATAGTGTCGAAGCTTGCGCTTGGTGATCAAGATAGCATACACGAGTTTCTAAATTTGTGAGTAGCGAGTTTTCGAGTCGGAGAGCACCTCACTCACGAAATAAACTGGTCACTGCACCTTGAGTGATCTTCCGGGTTCCTCTCGCTCAACCACCAGCGCGACGCTCACTACTTGCATTGTCGCAGCCACGTACAGGAGCATCGGCTCCTCTGGCATTGGTGCTGTGAGCACTGGAGGGCTTTTCAAGAGATTCTTGAGCGAGTCGAGTGCTTCCTGGGCCTCAGGCATCCATGCAAAGTGGTCGGACTTCTTCATCAGGTGGTACAGCGGCAAGCTGCGCTCTCCGAGTCGAGCGATGAATCGACTGAGAGCTGCAAGACAGCCTGTGACGCGCTGCACACCTTTCAGGTTCTGGATTGGCCCCATGTTAGTGATGGCCGAGATTTTCTCGGGGTTAGCTTCGATGCCGCGTTCCGACACGACAAAGCCAAGGAGCATGCCCCTTGGAACCCCGAAAACGCACTTCTCGGGGTTAAGCTTTACCCCGTGCTCTCTCAGCTTCGCAAACACTTCCATGAGGTCGAGGATCAGATCACCCGTCTTCTTTGACTTGACTACGATGTCATCGACGTATGCCTCGATTATTCACCCTATGAGATCGCCAAATACACGCTGTATGCATCTTTGAAACGTAGCGCCCGCGTTCTTGAGGCCGAACGGCATCGAGTTGTAACAATAAGCACCAAAGGGAGTAATGAAGGACGTCGCGAGTTGGTCCGCTATGCACATCGCAATCTGGTGGTACCCAGAGTACGCATCGAGAAAACAGAGGGTTCGCACCCTGCCGTTGAATCGACTACCTGATTTATGCGAGGCAAAGGAAACAGATCCTTGGGACATGCCTTGTTAAGACTCGTGTAGTCAACACACATCCTCCATTTCTTATTCTTCTTCTTTACAAGTACAGGGTTAGCTAGCCACTTGGGGTGGAACACCTCCTAGATGAACCCTGCACTAAGAAGCTTCTTGATCTCCTCTTCGATGGCCTTGCACTTGTCGTCGTTGAAGCGGCGCAGGCGCTGCTTGACCGGTTTCGATCTTGGCTTGATGTTTAATTTGTGCTCGGCAACTTCTCTCGGGATCCCCTTCATGTCGGAGGGTTTCCACGCGAACACATCGAGGTTCGCTTTGAGGAAGTCGACGAGCGCACTTTCCTATTTAGGATCGAGCGCCGTCCTGACATGGAGCGTGCGGCCATCATTGGTGACAGCCACATCCTTGATATCCTTGGTGGGCTCGAAAGAGCAGGCCGCTCGCTTGGATGACTCGGGGATATCTTGGTCCTCAGAGGGAGGCTCGGCGTGGAGCTTCTCGGACCGGATGAGAGTTTCAGCGAACTAAAACCACTCTGCATCGCATTCGTATGCGTACTGGAATGTAGTCCCCTCTGTGATGACCCCCTTCGGACCGGGGATCTTCAGCTTGAGATATGTGTAGTTGGGCACAACCATAAACTTCGTGTAGGCCGGCCTCCCTAGGATGGCGTGGTACGTCCCCGAGAACCCCACCACTTCGAAGGTGAGGGTTTCTGTGCGGAAGTTCCGTGATGTCCCGAACGTGACGGGCAGATCGATCTGCCCTATCAGGAGTGCATCATTCCTGGGGATGACCCCGTGGAAAGGGGTTGGCGATGGGCGCAGTCGGGACCGTGAGATGCCCATGCTGTCGAGCGTAGTCATGTACAGAATATTGAGTCCGCTCCCCCCGTCCATCAGCACCTTGTGGACCCACTTGGTCCCGATCAGTGGAGCCACCACGAGAAGGTAACATCTTGGTTGCGGAATGTGTTCGGGATGGTCCGTATGGTCGAAGGTGATCGGAGTCTCCGACCACTTGAGGTATGACGGCGTCACGGGCTCGGTGTTGTAGACCTCACGCCTGATCAGCTTCTCTTTGCGCCTTGATGGTCGCGTCGGTGTCCCGCCAAAGATCATGTGGACGGCTCCGTCTTCGCGGTGGAAACCACCTCCTCTTCTTCGTCGTCGTTGTCAGGGAGTGGCACGGCCTTCTTCGGAGGATCCGTTACCTTGGGCTTGAGCGTGCCGTTGACGTAGTTCTTCATCAAACCGCAGTCTTTGAGCGCGTGCTTGACAGGCGTTTCGTGGTGGGTGCACGGTGCCTCCAAAAGCCTCTCGAAATGATCCTTCGGGGGACCGCTCTGGTTGCTCTTGGGGCGAGTAGCCTTGCGCTCGACTGCCGCAACAATATTGTCGTCGCGGCCACGCTTGTCGCCCTTCTTCTTCTTGGTCCGCGTGGAGGGTCTCTCGCCACCATCTACGACTTGCTTCCCCTTGCCCGGAGGGGGAATCATCATTGCTGCAACTGCCTCCTCCCCATCAGCGTGGTTGGTCGCGATGTCAAGGAGCTCCCGAGTAGTCCTCGGGGTCCTTCGCCCGAGCCGGTGGATGAGGGTAGTGCAGTTGGTGCCGTTCTGGAACGCCGAGATGGCGTCGTTGTCGGTCGTAGTGGGGAGCTCAGTGCAGCGCTTCGAGAAGCGCCTGATGTAGTCGCGCAAACTCTCCCCCGGCTGCTGCTTGTAGTTCAGCAGCTCCCACTGCTTGCCCGGTTGGGCGTACGTGCCTTGGAAGTTGTCGATGAAGGTCTCCCGTAGGTCCGCCCAGCTGTTGATCCTACCACGTGGCAGGTGTTCAAGCCAGGTCCGTGCGAAGTCGGCGAGGTGAAGCGGTAAGTTCTTGATGATAAACAAATCATCCGTCGCCTCGCCTGCCCGACACGCGAGCCTATAGTCTTCCAACCACATGCTAGGGTTGGTCTCCCCGTCGTACTTGGGGACTATTGTCGGAACCCGGAACCGCGAGGGGAACCGTGCGTTGCACCTTCTGACCAAAGGCGCGAGGTCCCTTTGGATCAGGCGACCAGCTACGGTCGCGATCCTCCTCGCTGTCGTAGCGCCCACCACATCTCTGGCTGTGTCATCGGCGCGGGCGGCGCTCATCACGGCGGTCGCGGCTGTCGTCGTTGCTGCCATAGCCGTAGTCATAGTCGTCGTCGCTAGCAGCTCGACGACGAGCTTTGAGTGTATCGCGGGCGTCGCGGTGGGGTCCCAGTCATGACTTGACTGATGGTTCACCGGCCTCCTTGTCGTGCCCTCGGTGCCTCGACGGAGATGGGTCTTGGCGTCACACGGATGGTGCGGCTCGTGCCGCACGCGCCGAGCGCTGGCGTGATGCTGAACTCTCGGCCTGCTGCGCGGCCGCCGTCTCATGGAGGGTTTTGAGCTGCTGACGAACCCTTTTCTCCTCGGGTGTAGCCGGCTCGGGGCAACCGTGTAGGAGCATGGCCGCTGCCGTGAGGTTCTGCGACGTGCGCCTGAAGTGTGGCGTGTCGCCGCCGTCGACAGCGGCATCTTCGTTGATGCACCGGTTCACATCACGCGCGCGTACGCGGGCTTGTGGCACCAGCTGTTCCGCCTCCTGCTCGCGGTGCTGTTCGTGCCGCCGATCCCGCTGGGGCTCCTCCTCCACTTCGAGCGCTTGGTGGAGGTTGGCCAACTCTTCGTCAAGCTGGCGCTTGGCCTCAGCGATCTCGTCGAGGCGCGCCCGACGCTGGGCGTCCCTGTTGCGGTGACGAGGGTTCTCCTCGCCATCCGTCGAGCTGGTGGCGGTGTGGGCCTTGAGGATGTTGCACTCGCGCATGAAGTCCGGTGGAGGCATTGGTGGCCCCCGCCGTCCGACCGCGGAGCATGGGGCGACGTACGATGCTCTTAGTGTGTCCACGTAGGCCGTCATCGGGTCGTCCGGGAGGCCTTGCTGCCTGTGGGGGTACATGACGGTGTACCGCTCCATGAACCCGCCCCAGGTCAACGGCTCGGACCCGCTGGCCTAGAAGGCGAGGCCGGTGAGGTAGAAGGCGGCGAGCCTAAAACGCTCATGTGTTGGATTAGGCCCCAACATGGCCGTGATCGACTCGTCCGTGAAGCCACGGACGAAAGCTGCGCGCGCTGCCGCCGCCGCCGAGGCGGTGGGACGCGCGGGTCGGGAGAAAGTCCTCCCAACAATGGACTCCGCCGGCCCGGTGTAGACGAAGCCGAGGGAGCCGAAGAGCACGGTGGTGCCGGGAGTCAGCGAGACTCCGCGACCCTCCATCCAGATCGCTGGTGTGGTTCGGCGAGACACACGACGTGCCCCTACCTGGCGCGCCAACTGTCGGGGTTCTCAACCGCCGGCAGTAGATTTGTAACGTGTTGTGCGTCGGACCCGGATGGATGGCACGGGAGACACAAGGTTTTATACTGGTTCGGGCCTCCGGAGAGTAATACCTTACGTCCAGTTCCGAGTACTCGTGTTCCTATACCAGGGGTGTCTGTAGTAGGGGTTACAAACTTGGTGATCGGTCAGTCCCTCAAACACCCTTTTATAGATGCAAGGGTGAGGGGCAAAGAGGGAAAACGAAAATAAGCTACAGTGCTACGGTAGTGGAGGGTCTTGTCCAACATCGACGTCCGTCAGGCGGCATTGAAGGGTGCTGAGCTGTGGAGGCGTTGAAGACTGCCGCGTGTGCGGGCGGCACTGTTTGTTCTGGGTACTTGGCGTCCCCTCCGAGTAGCTCCCTTGATGACTCAGTCCCTTTAAGTGTTGTTTAGGCCCGCCACGTCGTAGCCTAAGTGTCGGTAGGCACCTCTTGTAGATGGTAATCGAGTGCCTGCTCTGACGGGGTGGTGTGCATTTGGTGTTGGATGGGACGGCGTGTTGGAGGCCGTGGCGTTGCACTGTGCTGTATTACGGCTCGTGTCAGAACCGGCCGTCCTCCCGTCCCGCCAGCTGCGGTCTTTGCATTGTGTGGAAAACTGGCGCCCCGCGTGTCGTTGCGGGGGAGTCCGAGAGCTGGGGCGACGCCACGTTCGTGTGGGGCCCCTGACCCGCGCTCCGACCTTTACGCGTGGGCCCCGCCCTAATCGGAGACGGAGGCTACTCGTGCGAGCGAGTTTGTCAGAGGCGGAGCAGAGTGTACTCGTGCGAGGCGGAGAGTACTCGTACGAGGTGGAAGGTACTCGTGCGAGGCGGAGGGTACTCAGAGACGAGGCGGAGGGTACTCGGAGGTGGGGAAGTCTTGTCAGTGAGGGTCTTGACGAAAATCTGCATCCCTCCCTGTCCTGGATCTTAGCCTTGACATTGTCAATGGTGTCAGATGACGCCACTTCGAAGAAGATTATCTCGTTGCTTAGGTGGCCCTAATCCAGGCCCTCGTCAGCTATGTCGGACATTATTGATCGCCATCCTTGATGATTACATTAAGAAACGCTCGAAGAAGTATCTTTAATGTGTGCAGATATATTATAAGATTTTATATAAGATCTAGATTTTAGAGGAGTCAGCACGACGAGTTCGCCGGAGAGCCCTCGAAATCGGCCGGCACTGGCAGGAACGCTGGGTCTGGGAGGAGGCAGGACAACATGATGAGCCGCAACATGCTCTCCATAGGTGGACACGGCTTCCCCCCGGTCCTCCCGCCGGGCGCCATGCCGCAAAATGGCACGACTGGACGTTGCGCGCGCGAGGGAGGGACTCGGTGCCGTGTACGTAGCGCGCGCGCAGCCACCCAGCCAGATAGTGTAAGCATCAAGGCCCCACCGCACCTTTGGTAAGGGTGTGTTTCGGTGATAAATGACAACCATATACTTGTGACTAACCTTTGTTTTGTAGCGGATTTATCTTTGGGTTATTATCATAAGTAATTAATGAAAAGAGACCTCTCAATTTGAATTAATGGATGATCAATGGACAAAGACTACAAGACTAAGGGCATTTCTAGTTCCAAGTGTCACAAGGAGATGAAGGACACTTGGATTTGCTAGTTTGTAGTGTTTGACCGTACTATTAAGAGGGGTTCACACTTGAGTAGCTTGATCATGCTAAATGCTATGCCATAATAATGCACTATCAAGCTCCTTGATCACTAAACAGCTCAAGATACTCATGGAAACACTTTGGAAGCAAAAGACTTGAAAAAAAACTCAAAGTGGATTGAATTGGATGAGTTGAAATTGAAAAGGGCGCGCCGGATCATCCGACGCCATCATTTTTAGTTGCACCGGATGATTAATGTGAAAGACTCAGCAGAATTCAACAGCACCGGATGAACCGACAGTATATCAGTAGAAGCATCGGTTCATCCGATGACGTAGTGTTTGGCAACAGTAATGAATCAAGTCAAGTGCATTCAGCACCGGATGAAGCGACGATCTCAGCAGCGGTTCATCCGGCGCATGCATATATTTCATACAGAGACGCACCAAGTGAACCTGCTTTAGCACTGGATGAACCGACGCACATAGACACAACCAACGGTTCATCCAGCGACCGTGTTTATTCTACGCAGAGACGTTTTGAGTGAAGACGCTTCAGCACCGGATAAACCGACACTACAACGGTGTGAGCGTCGGATGAAGTGGTACAACGTTCGTATTCAACGGTTATAATTCGAGACACAGAGTGACCGGATGAACCGACGCTGTTGCAAGGGGAACCGTCGGTTCATCCGACGGTACTACTTTTCAGAGGACTTTTGTAACGACTAGCATCCTTTGCTAGGCTTATAAATTGGACCCCCCTGCGTCTCTTGAGCTGCCTTTGCCACTCTGAAGAACCACAGCAGCCAAGGAGAAGGAGAGTTAGTGCTTTGATCATTTGGATTTCATCTTCCTAGCCAAGAGGGATTTTTTCTTGGTGATCAAGAGTTTCAAGGTGCTTTCATTGGCATAGCTGAGTGCATTGGTCAAGTGAAAGATTGTGAGCTTGTTACTCTTGGAGTTTGATGGCTCCTAGACGGTCTCGGTGATTTGGGGTTCTTGGTGAGCTCTTGGAGATTGTGGGAGCCCCGGGAAGTTCTTGGTGTAAATGGATTGAGACCCACCATTCCGAAGATGGAGAACGGGTACTCTTAGTGAGCACTCCAGTCTAAGTGGCTTGAGGGGGAGCAAAACTCTTTGTGAGTGCTCCAACATGGATTAGGGAGAAGCGTCAACTTCTCGATACCACGGGAAAAAATTCGGTTGTCTCGTGTCCTCCCTTTCTACTTTCTTGCATTTAATTCCGCATTTACTTTCAGCTCTTAAGTTCCTTTGCTTTTGTTCCCTCTAGTTTGCTTTGCTTGTTGCATATCTTGACTAGGGTGCCTTTCACACGTTAGTGTGATTCTTGCTAAGGAACATTGTTGTTAGTGTGCTTAGTTGGTACGAAGAAATTTTTTTAGATGGACAACACTAGAAATCTAGGTTAAGATTTGTTTTTTTCTAGAAATTTGAAGAAGACCCATATTTAATCCCCTTCTACAGACCATGATCTTACAGATAGCTGACAGCAGCATGATTGCAGCGCATGCATGCAGCTCCGCCGGCGTGCGGGCTGTTCAAGTGTTGGACGATCACAGCTAGGACGACGACGACGGCGAAGAAGGGTCAGCGAAGCGAGCGAGCGCCGGCGCGCGCGTCACCGGTGGGGGCTTTTCTGACGGCCGCAGGCATATGATTGCAGGCACGCGGCGGGTGCTGAGCGATTTCAAGGGGGGAAGGTGTGTTGTAGACAAAGGCGGCTTTCAACAAACACGCACGCACACACGCACTTCCGGTCGCGCACGCAAAGACCCTCCATCATGCATGCTCCGACTAGTGCTGCGGCGGTACATGCGTGCGTGCGTTTCGGTGTGCCCCTGGCCTATAATTGAGCCAACATGCTGATTGTTTTGGCCAACCAAGTGGCGACGGCAGGGGGAGGCAGCAACGCGACACGGCTGAAATATCCGGCCTGCGTCCGCGCCACCTGTGCCGCCGTGCCGGGCAGCAAGCCCGGCCGGCTGGATGCACACGCCAGAAGCGAGCGGGCACAGCCGCCGCGCACAGGCCGCCAACAAAGGCCACAAGAGTGCCGCATCCTCATCGCCCAGCAGAGCCGCGTACGCCGCGCGTCGCGTCGCTCTCCGTCTGGTTCTCAGGACCGAAACTTGTTGGATCCCCGAACAACCACGGACTCGCTGTCAAGGCCTCTCGCCGTACCACCACCAAATCGCGCCTGTCTCGACGTACGGCCGCGCGATCCATGTACGCGTGCTTCTCCCTTTTCGGCCTGCGCTGCCCGCGATACGCCGATTGCCGCCCGCCTACCCCCAATCGGCCAAACCAACAAACATGTGCGCGTGCGGCCGTGCGTGCGTGCACCCTCTCGTAATGTAATAGCGCGCTTTCGTGATCCACCGTCACCGTCGCGCGACCCCAAACGAGCCCCACCTCGCAACTTGCTCGGCGTGCATCCGTCGTGGCGCGCCGCAGACACGGCAAGGCTGCAGGCCTGCATCGCGCGGAGCCGGCACCGGGTGACCGAGCACACCCGCGGTTGCAGACTTGCAGTTTCCGGACCAACCATCCCGAAGCGACCCCGAGCGTCGGCAGCCGCGCGGGACGTCCCCGTCGAACTCGGCCCGACCGAGCACCCGTCTGTCTGAACACGGGCTCCCCCCTCTGCTTCCTCGTGCAGGCGATGCGAGCCGACAGCAATAGGATCATGGTCACGGGGCACTTGCCGCTCCGGTACCATGGCAACGAGGGTGGTCAGTGGTGGCGCACTTTCAGGCCGGACGAACTCGTCGTCGTCGTCACAGCGAGCCGCCGCACAGCACCACACCAAACAGGTCTTCGCGTCATGTCCGGCGCGCCTGCCTGAAACCGATGGCGCGTCGCCAGATATTTCCTCCGCGCTCAGTTGCAGCGTCTCCGGGTCACTAGCGCATTGAGCATCACAAGAATCAGATGACCTCACGATTCCCGCGCCGAGTACTGGCCGGCTGGCCTGACCCCATCACTCCATCAGGATACCCACTGGGCCACTGGTGCACGAAGCTAGCTGCCGTCCATGAGCAGAGCACAGCGAAGGCTGCGTGCGCCAGAACGATGTCACACGACAGGCAAGCATCAACAGCAGCAGCAGCCAGGCACGGAAACATCTTACAGCTGGAACTCAAAATGTCCTTTCATTCTCACAAAATTTTCTGAGAATTTACAAGTACAACCACATGCATCCACTATCCAGTACAACGCTGCCGTGTTTCCCCCCCTCGTTCCCGCCCTAGGAATGTACATCTAACCCTCCCTGCCTGTCATCCCACTCCGCCACCTGAACGCGAATCGACCTGGAAACAAACGGAACAATGCATGGGTGGATGGACGAAGACCTTGTCGTGTTTTCTTTTCTTTTCCAACCTCGCACCGCCTCCCCTAGCTGTTACCTGTGGGCGAATCCAGGCTCCCCTGGCCATTCTCCGCGCGCCGCTTGTCGCGCCAATTCTCGCCCCACATCTTCGCCTCTGCCACCATGCGCTCACGATCGCCCCACATCTTCGCCTCCGCCACCATGCGCTCGCGGTCTCCCCACATCTTTGCCTCCGCCACCATGCGCTCCCGGTCAAAGTCCTTGTTCAGAATGCCTGGGAGGTCTCGGGGCGAGTCCTCCCTGTCCTTGCCCGGGGACTTGTGGCCGGAGCTGCTGGTCTCGTCATTCCTGGAGACCACCCTGCCGTTCTCGCCAGGCTTGCTTCGCGGATCGCCGCCCGGCTTCCTTGAAGCAAGGGCCATGTTGGGATCATATGACTGGGATGCCAAGTAGGACAGAGCAGTCACGACATCTGCAATCAGTGGGCGGGAAGCAGCCTCCGACTGAATGCACATGGATGCCACCGCGAGGGCTTGGTAAAGCCCGCGCATGGGATATTGCCCTTCCAGTCTCGGGTCCGCCATTTTAGGGAGCTTTCTCCTGTCATTGAAAAGAGGCCGTGCCTGCCAATCAACAAGGAGCAGTGTGAGTGCTTATCCTTCTGATCCACAACATACAATCTGTTCTAACTAATCAGGCAAGTCAGTATAAGAATGGAGGCTAGTAAATGACAAACTTAATCACTCAGTTCACAATGACAAACTTACAAAATATGCTAGCACTTTTAGTTCTTCTACCATAGCCTTAATAAATAAAAAAATCATCTTTTCAACATTATTTGATGCAAAACCATTACAACTTGCTTGTATCACCTATGGCCTTTGTTTTTGTTGAATGTAGAGTCGAGGATGCTAGGTCTCAACCCTGATTCCTTGTGGAATATATTTAAAATCAATAAACACTATATTTTATACAACTAACGATCCAATGTTTCTAGAAGCAAATTGATGCCGTCCAGACAGCAGCAGCTAGTATTCGGTATGTTCACAGGTATACTGAGATGTGAAGATATAAGAAAATAGGGATAAAATGTGCATTTACAGCTAAGCAAATCATCACTTACCCATGAGACAAGATTTTGTTCTCCATGTGGTCTTGTGCTGTCGATAGCCCTACGACCAGTAATCAACTCAAGCAAGACAACTCCAAAGCTATACACATCGGACTTTACTGTCAGTTGTCCAGTCATAGCATATTCCGGTGCACAATAACCATATGTACCCATCACACGTGTTGATACATGAGATTTGTCACCAACAGGACCCAACTTAGCAAGGCCAAAGTCAGATAGCTTCGGGTGGAAGCCTTCATCCAACAGAATGTTTGATGACTTGAAATCCCGATAAATAACTGGAGGATTAGCTTTGTCATGAAGGTACTCCAGTCCTTTGGCAGCACCTGCTGCAATTTTCATCCTGGTGTTCCAGTCCAAGGCCTCCTTATCAAGAGGGAGATCTACATCAAATAAACCATTCAGATGAAATGAGAAACTCCTCAACTGAAAGAAAATGAAGCGGACTCGCTGTTTGTAGAAATATCTTATATGCATATGCCCTTGAAGAAATACGCTAAAGATATATGCAAGAACAATTGTACAGACATGTAAAGCTCATACAGAACCACTGGTGCAAATTTTGAATTCTGATGCATCAGTTGATGAAGCTAAGGAGAGCTAGTTCAAAAGATTGCTAAACAAGTGCGTAGTCACAAACTAAACTTTAAAAAGGATCAATGGTATACTTTCTGAGCATAATAAAATATAAAAAGAAGGCCTTAAGAGTATGATTGAACAGTAGGAACTGAGCCTAGATCAGTAAGAGGTGTGTGTACACCACACCCCCACCACCCTGGTTTGTGTCTTTTCAACTCAAATTTGGGTGTCTAATCCTTCCTATTTACAACGCCACCTCCTAAGTCATAGAGTTTTTTTTTAGTATGTTTAAACATGCTCACATACTACAATATAAGAGACCCCGATCAGATCATTTCACCAATCAATTTCAACAAGTTGCAAAACTTTAAAGATAAACTTTGATATAATGCATACAAAGATATCTTCTGTGCAATACTGGCTCTACATCACGCCATAGGACGAGTGAAAAAAAGCCTATATGTCATAAACAATGTCCTAATGACCCCAACTAAACAGTTGAAGGCCTTTGTGTTGGATGACAGCAGACAAAGACAAACATGGCACACTGGCAATGGGTGCATAGTATGCTGCCCTGCATCATCCATGGGCCTTGAATAACGTTAAAAAGTAAAACAGTTATGTTATTGGCAGTGTGTGTAGGGCTAAGGAATAAGCTAAACTACAATAAACATTTGCCAGTATAAAAGGGCACAGCAATGAAGATGGATGCATACATAAAGAGCAGAAGACAGGAGAAACAAATATAGAACTGCAGATTGGCAATCATAGACAAGCAAGCATGTGACAGACAGGCAGACATACACTAGGCCAGGCACGCAGCTAGTCACGCAGATAACATTGATTGAAATATTGTCAGGTGTAGGTAATATGCAAACAGTTTCAACAGAGGAAAGAACAGCATCTGTACCGTGTAAATGGTCTTCCAATGATCCGAAGGGCATATACTCATAAACAAGAAGGCGCTGATCTCCATCAGCACAATAACCAATCAAATTAACCAGGTTTTGATGATGCAGCAAACTGAGCATGAGGACTTCTACTAGAAATTCTCTGTTTCCTTGAAGCCCATCTCTATTAAGCTGCTTTATAGCAACAACCTGCAGCAAACAACCGCATTTAAACCATCTGCCTTTTATTTTAATCTCACCTAGCCACCTTATTGCTCTATTCGTGTCTCCTGTACATCAATATTCTTCCAGCAAACTAGCAAAAGACAAGAACACAAGGTCTGCAGTCTAAGTAAAAAAGCTCCATTGAACAGCTACTATTTCACAACATGGACTATTTTAAACATCTGGACTAAAATGAACAGTGTCAATTCTTCTAGTCTACTGCAAAGGACAAGAATTAAGTTCAGCTTTCTGCTGAACAGCTTCTGATTCAAAACATGGACTATTTCAACATCTGGACTCAATGAACCCTGCCAATTCTTCTAGTCTACTGTCAAAAGATAAGACTAAAGCAAATCAGCTCTCCACTAAACAGCTACTATTCACAATCACACTGGTTCACATGGACTATATGAAATCTGTGGGTTCAAACAAACAGTGGCAGTTTACAACAGTGCAATTCGCTACTAGCAAGAAAAGAGCAAGCTCGAATTTGCTGAACTCAAAGTTACCTGTCCTGTGCTCTCGAGCCGGCCCCTGTAAACACGTCCAAACCCTCCCTCACCCAGGAAGCACTCAGGCCTGAAGTTCCTGGTGGCAGTGGCAAGTTCACGGAAGGTGAAAGTCTGTGCAGAGATAACATTGCCATTGGCATCCTTTGGCGCGGAAGCCTCTCGTGCGAGCGCATTGCTCTTGACCCTCGCTTTCTCAGCTGCTGCACACGTATACCAGCACAAGGGTAGAAACAGTAAGCTAATCAGCAGTCTGACTCACAGACAAAGAGAATTACTATTTAAACTAGTATATGCTGATCCCATCAGTCCTCGAGTCCATTTGTCCATGATCTTTATATCTGTCCAAGATCCAAAGGCCGTGAATGAACCTAATTGCTAGCAACTAACAATCTATCCAACAACTAAAGAGATGGTTCTTGCCCTTCTCGGCCTTTTCTACAGAGATTGCACCTGCCGCCGCTAATCGGGACACGCAAAGATGCCATAAGCTACGCAGGGAGGTATTAAATCAGACCAAGAAGGCGCGTGGTAGCTGTTGAACCACCACGCGGGAAAAATCAACCACCACGCCCCCGATCCGATCCCACCCACCAGCTACCGCGCGCCCAGGATCCAGCCCGCCCGCCCGTCCACCCACCGAGCCCACGGAACACGTAGCGCAGCGCCAGAGCGCGGGTCACGCACCTGCGGAGAGCTTCTCGACGCGCGGCGCCACCATGGGCGCCTGCTGCAGGTCCGGGTACCCCCTATCCCCGTGCCGGCCGCCGCCGGAGCCGGCGCCGTACGCCGCTGCGGCCGAGGACGAGGCGCCGTACCCGCCGGCGCCCCCGAGCTTGGGGTTGAGCTGCTCATCGGCGGGTGAGTCGAAGCACGAGAAGCAGCCCATCACCGCCGGCCAGGAGAACCACCACCGGGTCGCCGCCGCGTCGATCAGAGGCGCAACATTCCTTCCGGCTCTTCCTCGCTCTGCTGCTCCGCCGGCGCCGGCGTTGAAGGGGGGGCTCTGATGATTGAGCCGGGAGGTGGACGTGGAGGTGGATGGGATCGGATCTTCCCGGCGAGGGGATCGAGGGAGAGGGGTGGGAGGAAAGCGAGGCGAAGGAGGGGAGGGGAAGGAAAAGTGCGTTTTTTATTGGGTTTTTGGAGGGGAAGCGGAGGGGGAGGGGAGCGAGCAAGCAGCAAGGAGTCTGCAGTGGTGGTGGACTCGGCTCGGCTGGCTCGCTCTTGCTTGTCGAGTCTATCGCGGCGCAGCAGGGGCAGCCGCGCAGCTAATACGCGGTTTTGCCCGCGTTCAGATTGCTCCCACTACGAGGTTGGTAGTCCTCCTACGCCACAGTGGTGCTGCAGCCCGGGTCTTGCCTACGCAAACCCAACCGTGGGGATCGGTTGTGACGAACGGTATTTTAATGTTTTTGAAAGTTTAAACGACGGAGATTTTAGTTCTATCACCTATTTCAGCTAGGCAAAATGACCTACAATCAGTTGTATTTATCTATTGGAAACGTCAAATAATCAGAAGCGAAGGGAGTATGTTATTAGGATTAGATCAATTTATAGAAAAATCCAATAGCACTAATAGTTGATTGAACCAGTATTTATCCTTTTAGATAGATTTTTCTCTATTTTTTTCTTATCTATCGGTTTACCTCAACTGCCCTAAATTCTACTAGAGTATTCCCTGTCTCCAAAAGAGTGTCGCTAGGAAAGCGTATTTGTCTCACAAACACACTTCCCGGACGCTACTCTTTCAAAGACGAGGGAGTATGGATTTTACATTGTGCTAGAGCTTTGACTTCTTCAGTGTTTCTACTTCCCTATGATAATATAGGTACGATCATGTAGGCTCATTGTTAATGCTACATCATCCAAGTGCCTATATGATCGTTGTCATCATGTTGGATCATACGGTCTATCATACTATCTATGTACCGCCAACTTCTAATGCTCATCGAATCGTGGTCGTGCCATCTCCGAGGTCACTAGTCACCTATCAAGGTGTTTAGACTGATAAAAGCTAATTTTGTACACACTTGTGCTCGTGTTGGTGGCTTCGTGCCTTCCTCCTCTACGACAATATATACTATGCACCACTCCTAGTTATATTAGCAACAAATTAAAAGAGTTACTAGCTTTTGAGCGAACTCAACAATTCCCACTCTAATCATAGCTTATACTTTGTTCATGTTCGGATTATTATGATTTAGGAGGGGGGGGGGGGGGCAATGTTTGAGTGTATAGCAAGAATCTAGAGTGATTCAGGTGGTAATACATAATTAGCTCCATCCTTTAGGATCTCACATATACTTATATACTAGCAAATATACCCGTGCATCACTACGGGTGAATACTATACATATATATCATCATGGTATCATACCAAATGTGATTTGAGTCATGACCAATGTTGTATCTATCTTGGTGTTGGAAATCCGAAAATCCTCTGACAACAAGATGAAAAGTACTGACAAAAGTTATCTTTTTATCTCTGAAAAAGTTGACCCCTTTACATGGAGGCATGTGTCAGTGTTTTAGACACCGAGTCTACGACGGGGTACCCGAAGTAGTAGATTGTGCGGTGGGGCTCGCCGAGATCAGGAACACGATGGTGAGACACGGGGCACACAATTAGACAGGTTCGGGCCGCAATGTGCGTAATACCCTACGTCCTGTATGCTGCGTGGCTCTGTATTGATTGCGTATGTTTTGAGAGGGGTCCCTGCCTCGCCTTATATGCCACGGGAGGCAGGGTTACAAGTCGGATTGGTACAAGGGTACTATTTGAGTAGGACCCGGAGTAGCCTATACAAGGTATGGAAAGCTATCCTAGTCTTAGTACAAGTCCTTGTCCGCCTTGTCTTGCCTTGTGGTCCACGGTACCAGCACCGTGGCCCACTAGTCGAGTAATCCAGGTGTACAGGAACTCATCTCTCGGGTATGGCCCACAATGTGTTGGTGGGCCCAGGGATGCCCGGTCGACAAGCCCCCGAGTACTTTGTAGTCGAGTGCAATGCTCCAAGTAGTCTTGAAGGTCTCCACGAGTAGTTCCCAAGCGTCCCCGAGTTCTACAAGCTTCAATCTTCAATAGTACTTGAATCATCACGAGACTGGAAGGTACTCCAGCTAACTCCACGAGTAGTCTTGAAGTCTTCTCGAGTTGTTCCCAAGCGTCCCCGAGTACTTCCCTTGAAGGTCTTCAATAATACCCGCTTCGTTCTTAAAATCTTTGCATCAAAGATCCATATGGAAATGCGATTACTGAAATCGCATTCCATATGGAATGTAGCCCCCGAGCCTTAGGTCGAATCCAGGATTCAAGCTGAGGGTCAATCTTGAACTCTTTGATCTTGCTCCGAAGAATCCGTAGACAATCCGAAGAAATAATATAGGAATGCGATTTGCAAAAATCGCATCCTATATGGATGTAGCCCCCGAGCCTTAGTTCAAATTGATAATTCAAGCTGAGGGTCAATCAGTAGTCTTCGTCAAATAATCCCGTAAAATCCTGAGAAAAACTGAAGGACACGTGGCTCGGAGCCCCCGAGCCTTGAGTCGAGTACTTTCTCGAATTGAAGGATCCAATCTGACTGTAGAATAGTGGCTTAAATTCAGTGAACTGTAGCTGAGTGAAATCCAATTCCATCGAGTAGTCGAGCCCCCGAGATAGAGCCGAACAGGTCTTGGATTTTAGTCCTCTGACTTAGCCAAATATTTGCCTGTGTGAAACCAATCTGTTGAATACGAAGGGTCACCAGGCCGAACCGTTAGGGTTTTGATTTTATAAATACCCAAAGGGGTATCCCTTAGGGTTTCACTGCTTTCATTCGTCCTTAGATCCAGAACGCCTTAGCATCCATAGCCGCCGCAGAGTTCGAGCGCCCATAGTGCCAAGGTTGCAAACCTTCATCCCTTCGCCATCCTCCGGTCAATGCGAAAGAAGACCCTCGTGACAGGAAGGATGAAGCCCGCGCCATCCAAGGGACAAAAGAGGAAATCTGGCCGCGGCAAAAAAGAGTTGCCGGAGCCTAAGTACAAGACGGTGGTCATCACCAAACCCCCGAGCCAAGCTGTCTCTTGGAAGAAGTCCAAGATGTGGGAGGAAGATATCCAAGCCCTCGAAGCCGGCGGGTTGCTGCGTGAGAAAGCCATTGCTGGATGGAGCTCCGCCGCTGGTGATGCGTGGCCGATGGAAAATAGCTCAGATGAGATTCCGATGTTCGGGCACTTCGTCGAGTGTGGGTTGACGCTGCCGTCATCGGATTTCTTCCGCGGCTTCCTCGACTTCTTCAAGTTGGAGCACGTACACCTCAACGCCAACAGCATCTTCCAGATTACGGTGTACGTGCACTTCTGCGAAGCCTTCCTCGGTATCCGCCCTCACTGGGCCTTGTTCAGGAAGATCTTCCGCTTGAAGCCGCAGCCCAACGCCAACTTTCCGGTTGTAGTCAGTGGAGCCGGTGTGCAGATGCGCCAGAAGGCACAGGAGTTGTACTTTAAGTACGACTTGTTTGACTCCAATCAAGATTGGAAGAATAAGTGGTTCTACATAGAGAACGCCCCGCCGCAGCTGCCGAAGCCCAGCATGTTCGCGCCAGTATACGATCGGCTCTGGAAAGATGAACCCACGGTGCAGGAGTGCATCCAAATCCCTGAGTTGCTGGTGAAGATTGCGCAGAAGAAGGCGCAAGGCTTGACTGCTGAACGAGTAGCTTTCAGCTTCATGAAGCGACGGGTACAACCCTTGATGCAGCGGGAGCATCTTGGGTTCGAGTACACTGGAGCGGATGACGGCTCCAGGCTATCTGCTGAAGAGATCAGCGACGATCTCGTGATGGAGCAGCTGCAGAAGATCTTCAAGAATCTTCATGGAATTCCTGCAGCTGTCCCTGAGTTCAGTGCAGACAACCCTCCGCGTCTGGTAAGTCTTCAAGTACTTAGCCCCCGAGTAGTTGAAAGTAGTCGAGTTACTAATATTTGCCTTGTGCTTCGCAGGAGGATGTCTTGAAGTTTGTATCTGACCCTCCTCCTCGTCCTGAGGACCCACTCCAAGCGCCAGAAGAAGAGGCACCAGGAGCAGAACCTGAAGCCCCCGAGGGTAGTCAGGCTGCTCAAGAAGAAGAAGAAGTCTTGGTGGATGACGCCTCCTCAAGCGATGATGACGGCTTAACGCTTCAACAGCGTTTTGAAGTGAAGAGCCGCTATGGATACTCTGGGGCGCCCATCCCCAGTGGCCTCGCCGCGGGATCATCTAAGAGACCAGCATCATCTCTTGCGGATGATGTGACACTGCCACCGCGGAAAAAGAGGACCACAGTAGGAAAGCGGGTCGTGAAGAAGATGACGGGCCTCCCCTCCATTACAGTAAGTGTTGAAGAACCTAGTAAGTAGTCGTTGTGCACTGAATACTTGTTCTATGCTGTAATGGCTTGTTTTTTTGTCTTGTGCAGGTTATCGAAAGTGCAACTAGTGTACTCTCGAGGAGCCCTCCAAGAATAACAGAACCCGAGGTGGTTCCAGCGTTAGCTGTGGAGACGGTGACGCATGAGCAAGAAGAAATCGTGGCACCAGGAAGTGTGTCGCCGTTGGAGAGTGTGCCAAAGATGCCAGCAGCGCCCTCCTTCTTCGACATGCTGGAGCCGAAAGTATCGGTGCCTTGTGCTGCTCTGTAAGTACCCGAGTACTCGAGTACTTATTATGATTATGTACTCTGCTTCTGCTAACCAACTTGTTGATGCAGGAAATCCACTGATGTGAAGTGGGACACTTCTGGAAGTGGTGCTGCTGGAGGAGACCAGACTCCTCAAGAGCAACAAGAAGACGTACTTCCAGGACGCCAAGAAGTACCCGCAGAAGCTGAGGCTGCTGAAGCGTTGCAGATTCTCTGGAGCGACGTGGTCAAGGCAGCAGTGGAGGCAACTTCCAGGCCCAGGTCTCAACAACTCGAGGATATCGAGGCCGTGGTGAATGAGGCCTTGGAAGTTGACCCTGAAGCCATGCTGCGCCACGAGTAAGTTCCAGCTGCGGAAGCCCCCGTGCATCATATTGATGCACATCTGGTGCTGGAGGAGCAGCCAGAGAACCGCATGGTGCCGCATGAGCCACAGATTGAAGACCCGGCTCATCTGCGCAGCGCTGCGAGGTACTCTGCAGCTAGCACAAGTACCCAGTCCATGGCAGAGAACTTGATGCCATATGATGACTCCTGCCTGGACGAGAACAATTTGAATGCGCACGCTGAGACGTTTCGCGGCATAGAGAAGCTCCTTGCGGTAAGTTCGAGTAGTCTCTTGTAGAGTTCTTATAGTCACAGATATCTTGTCTCTGACTCATATGTTGTTTTTGCCCTTGCAGGAGGTAGTCAAGCAGTCAAAACGCAAGACTCGCCTACTGGAGCAACACACGGCTGACATTGAGGAAGTCACGCAGCTCAGAGAAGAATTGAAGCAACAAAAAGCCTTGTCTCTGAAGCTGCAGGAAAGACTTGATGCCAACGCCGCTGAGTACCACAACGAAATCCAGAAGCTGACGGCGAAGAAGGATGAAGTTGTTGGTAAGAACAAATCCCTACGCCTGAAGAATAAAGGTAATCTCCCTTCTGAAATCATCATTGAGTACTTTTGCTCTTGCGCACCACATCTGATAAGTGGCCTTGATCCTTTGCAGAGCTGACGGAAGAAGTCGACAAGTTCAAGAACAAGGCGCTGGACTGGCAGCTAGCCTTCAACCGTGAAGAAGCAGCTCATATGGATTTGAAAGAAGACTATAAGGTGCGGTGCTTCGAACTTGGTGCGAAATGGATATCCGCATTGCCGGCTGGACTGACTTGCTCCATTGCATGCAGTTGCTCAAAGAGAAGATTGAAGAAGCCGAGGGCCTACACTCAGAGCTGAAGGCCTTGACAGAGGTGGCCGAGCCAGTGGCAAATCTGTTCGAGCCCAGAGTCGCTGGAGTGCAGCCTCGTCCACTTGTGGAGAGGTTGAAAGACACTCCCAAGAAGATTCTGGAATATGCTCAAAGGCTGGCCTGCTCGATCCCAAATCAAATCCTGAGCTTCATCAAGTCTTTTTATGCCGAGGCGGATCTCACGGTCATCATGAATGGCAGATCTGGAGATTGCACCGACGATCGACTCAACGAGCTGATGCAACAGACTTCTCCAATCGCGGAAGCAGTCTCCAAGTTCATCGATCTCCGTTAGATGTACCTGTAGAATAGAAACACTAGGGAGAAAACAAGTGTAATCTCAAACAAGTGTTTATGTAATATAATTGAAAACTTGAAGAAATCAATTATCTGGATCCCTTGTATGCATATGTGTTGGCCAAGTACTCGAGTTGGTATTGAGTGTGTGGCTGCAAAAAAGAGATACGATACACGAGTAGGAGTACTCAAGTGTACATATGTTCCGAAGAACGTTAGCTTAAAACATGACGAGTTGAACACCTTAGCTGTAGCAGCGTAAAGAAGGCTTTGTCATGAAATAAGCTAAGAGTAGTAACAAGTCGATGTAGAGTATCGACTTGTACTAAACACATTGTACAGAGTTTACAATGTCTTGAGTACCTCTGAGGCTAGCAAGCCTAGTGAGAGAGTACTCGAAAAGAACTTATTCATAACGAGTTGAACACCTTAGCTGTAGCAGCGTAAAGAAGGCTTTGTTATGAACAAGTAAAGGACAGTAACAAGTTGGTATAGAGTAGCAACTTTATTACTGAATACATTGTACAGTGTTTACAATGTCTTAAGTACCTCTGAGGCTATGAGCCTAGTGAGGGAGTACTCGCAAGAATGTTCCGAAGAACGAGTAAGACCGTAGGAGACAATGTGATGAACTCATCCTTGCTGTAGCAGCAACTTGTATGAGAGTTCCACTGAGACCCTACCAGCAGGGTGTTACTCTAGGCCGCAGCCTCTTAATGAAAAATAGGAACATGGACAGCATGTGCCACTTGCTGTCCTATACGATACAGGATCGTCTGGAGAGAGTTATCATGACTCCCTACGAGGTCGCAGAATGAGACTGCCTGGAGAGGATTGATGAAGCCCCCTGCGGGTGCTTGCAGCTGAAAGCCACGAGAAGATACAGCCGAACTGTCTGGAGAGGATTATCTTGATCCCCTACGAGTGGTGACAACCGTAGCTGTCTGTTGAGTGGTTGCAACCGAAGCTGCCTGGAAAGGGTTGATGAAACCCAATACGAGTTGTTTTACAGCCGAAGCCGTCTGGAGAGGGTTGTTGAGACCCCCTACGGGTAGAAGCGACAAAGCTGGTCGATGTTCCAAGAGTTGTCGACTTCCTCACCTTCTAGAGTTTGAAGACGATATGAGCCTGGGCCAGTAACCTTTGCAACAGAGAAAGGACCTTCCCATGGCGAGTTGAGTTTGTGTAGTCCTGCCGTATTCTGGATGTGACGAAGGACTAAATCACCAACGTTGAAGGAGCGTTCCTTAACGTTGAGGTCATGATAGCGGCAAATTCTCTCAAGGTATTGAGCGGATTGAACAAGTGCGTTGCAGCGAGCTTCCTCGAGACTGTCGACATCGGTCTGTCTTGTTTCTTCAGCTACGCCTTCTTTGTACTGATCAACCGTCGGAGAACACCACATGACATCAGCAGGCAAAACAGCTTCAGAACCGTAGACCAGGAAGTAAGGTGACTGCCCTGTGGGGGTAGTAGGCTGAGTGCGCAGCCCCCAGAGTGCATTGGGTAGTTCCTTGATCCATTTGCCGCTCTTGGTATTTGCAGCATCATACAGTCGCTTCTTGAGAGCATCGAGTATCATCTCGTTGGCGCGTTCCACTTGGCCATTGGCACGTGGGTGAGCAACGGAGACGTACCGGACGTCGATTCCACTGTTCTCGCAATACTCCCAGAACTGGTGATTGTTGAAATTCGAACACTACACCAAACTGGGTTTGCCTTGGCGGTCAAGGTTTTTCTTGGCGGCCAAAATTGAACCGCCAAGCAATATATCATATTCTTGGCAGCAACAACAAACCGCAAAGAAAAATTAATTCCTTGGCCGTTTTTCCGATCCGCCAAGGAAAAAGTATATTTTCTTGGCTGTTTTCCTGCACCGCCAAGAAAAAAGTCGGTTTCCTTGGCAGTTTGTGTATACCGCCAAGTAAAAGAAGAATTAACTTGGCCGTTTTCATGAACCGCCAAGAAAACATGGATTTGCTTGGCTGTTGTCATCAGCCGCCAAGTAAACAAAGCATTCCTTAGCTACTCACCGCCAAGTAATAATGTATTTTCTTGGTGGTTTTGAATGAGCCGCCAACTAAATTTAATATTTTCAAAATTGCAGGTCCGAAAGAGGTCTACAAAATTTATGTTTACAAGTTTTTGATTTGAAATCATTTGCTCCTCCAAAATTCGTTTTAAAGTACTTATATCTAGAGTCCTCTCAAACTATATGAACAAACACAATTTTTCTTTTTAATCTCTATATAAAACTTGTAACCAGTGTTTCTCCCTCATACGAACTTCAAAATAGATAATTTTTTCCCTAAAAATGTCTAGAATCATGCTATATCAAGTTATGAAACTTATTAATGCTATTTTCTTTTAAAAATTTTCTCGTGCGAGTCTGTTTGAACAATCCAATTTTTGAATTTCAAAAATGACGACTACAAGCAATATTTTTTACAGTAAATGATGTCAAATGGAAAAGTGATGAATACCAAAGTCTCATATCTCATCGAGATCTACGATCTTTATTTAGGTAATTTTTTCATTCTCAAAAGTGCTATTAATATGTAGTACAAATTTGACAAGTCCCCAATATAGTTTCTTAAACTATGTGAGTGAATCTAGGATTAATGACCAACGTATACTACCACTTTCTCAAATAAAAATAACCAAAATTAATATTGTAGATCTCGATGAGTTATCAAACTTTGGTATTCATGACCTTTTCAGCTAAAATCATTTAGTGTTCCAAAATCATTCTTTTAGTTATCAATTTTTGAATTTCAATATTTGGATTATTCAAACTTTGTCACATGGATTAATACCCTGAATAAAGTTTTAGATCTTGATGAGTTATGCCACTTTGGTATTCACAACTTTTTCATTTTAAATCATTTATTACCAAAAAAATATGTAAATTTCTCAACTTTTGAAATTTTCAAATTTAAATAGTTCAATCTAACTCGGATGGTGAAATGACCAGAATAATAGTTGTAGATATCAATAAATTCTACAACTATTGTATTGATAACTTTCTCATTTGAAATCATTTTGCAGCTGTAATTATTTTGTGTGATACTTCACAATGATGTAAGAAAAAGAAAAGAAAAAGGAATACAAATCATTACCGTCTTACCGATGCAAGGCCCATTTCAGCCCATGTTGCCCAAAATTTTCTGACCGTCGATCACGATCCGACGACTCTCATCATGCTACTGAGATATAAAAAATGAAACCCTAGACATTCTCGTCTCCTCATCCTCAAGCCGCCCCATCCAGCATCCCACGACACCCAGCCTCCATCCCCATCCCATCCCATCCCCTCCCCTCCCCGTGCGCAGTGTTGCTCACTCTTCTCGTCGGCCTCGGCGCTCGGGGCCTCGCGGCGCGGCACGGAGTGGCCAGCGGCACTTGGTGTGGGTCCCCGCAGTGCGGCACGGAGTGGCCGGCGGCCCTTGGTCCGGGGTCAACACGGCGCGGCATGGAGTGGCCGGCGGCCCTTGGTCCGGGGTCCCGTGACGCGGCCGGTGGCCCTTGGTCCGGCTCCGGCCTTGTGCAGTGAGGTGAGGTTAGTGGTGCCACTCACCCTTCCCTCTGCTTCCAGCACCTCCTTTTCCTCTGGTAAGCCTCAATCCGCCACATCCCGCAGCGCCCTCCTCTTCCCCTGTTACGACTGGATCTTGGTCCTATATGCTCATCGATACAGTCCGCGATGGATACTATTGCTTCCTGTGTATTCCAATTGTTCTGCTAAATCAGCATCTGATTTGGAGGCACATACAGGCTGATTAGTAGATGGCAAGAACCATTCAACCAAGTAGTCCAGATACCCATTGTGCTACTGCATCCAGTACTTCAGTAATCAATAGTGTTAAAAAGTATTCTATGATCCTATCACTTGCCTTCCGCTGTAAAATTTTTGCCGCCCTTTAACCTCAGCTACCATCAAACTAAATATTGTTGTACATTTTTTGTCCTAACTGCCTATCAAGACTATTTTATGATTATGATTCTATGACTACATAGCAAAAATGTAATTGGACAGACTAGGCTGATTGGAACGAGGAGCACACTGATTCAGTTTGTCACTTTTCTCTTGACCACTTATTGATTCTTTTTTATTAGGTGAGGAGGGAAAATGAATAATGATATGATGGAGCCCTGCTTGTGATAAGGTGAAATTACTTCTCTATTTTCCAGTTTTTTTAGCATTTGCTTAATGCAATGGCTACTTTCTGAAGAATGTCCCTCCTATGCAGGTAGTACAAAAATAGGCTCTTATTCATTATGAAATGCTTATTACAATTTTAATTTGAGATGCTAGTATTCTTTTGTGGGAACGTATCAGGTGGAAACCAATCCCTCTGTGCAAACTATGGAAACTTCAATCTGAGCCACACGATGTTGATCCGAAGGAGGACTCATGGGAGGTGGGAGGGGTGATTTGCAAAAGTGCATTTACAAATCATCCCTTCCACCTCTTATGAGTTTTGCACATTACCCCTCCCACCTCCCATGAGTCCTCCTTTGGATCAACATCGTGTGGCTCAGATTGAAGTTTCCATAGTTTGCACGGAGGGGTTGGTTTCCACCTGATATGTTCCCATCTTTTGTTGCTGGCATTGGCTTCTTTGGATGGGATTTAACTATGTAGCTACACATGAAACACATTGTTTGCACATCATATATTTTATTTGTTTACTCAGACAAAACTCTACTGATTTTGCAGGTTGCCATATCCAGTATCCCTATATGTGGAGGCTCAGCTCTCATTCGGTTGGCGAAGATGATGACTGCAACTACAATGAAGGTGATGGTGACGACGAAGACGATCATGACGATGGTGATTCCTACTTTGAGAAACGATGATGGTGATCTCTACCTAGAAGACGAGGCTGGTGCCAAGGAATCCGCTGATGGCCATTTCACTGACCTCGAATATTTGACAGTGGCTGGCAGGCCTATGTGTTCTTTTGGTCTATTTCGATAGAATAACATATGATGTGTAGCTGATCTTTTGGTAATCCATTTTGTGCAAGTGGGAGATGATCTGCAAGCATTTGGTGCACTTGGACTTGTATATAGTTGGATATGTGATCTATCTATGCACTGTTACCATATAATTGAATAGACGAACATAAGTGTGGCTGTCAACACATTAATTTTGTTTATATTTTCTGGATCTGGGCAAATAATGTAATTTTATTTTATAATGCTGAAAGTATATTAACTTGGCGATGGTGTGCCGGGGAAATTCAAGTAACTTGGCTGTGACATCATTGCCAAGTTAAATCTGTTTCCTTAGCTGTTGATCAATGCCAAGAATAGATACTTCCTTGGCAGAAAATAATTTCATTTGGCGGGATCCAACTGCAAAGAAAACATATTTACTTGGCGGTTGGAACATTTTCTTGGCGCATTCACGAGGTCGCCAAGAATACAAACTGGCTTAGCGGTTGAGACATTTTGTTGGCGCATGGGCAGTTTTAGCATTGCTCCAATTACCTTGGTGACCAAACTACCAAGAAAGTAATCCTTGGCAGTTGGCAGCCAAGCAAAATGTGGTTTCCTTGGCGCTCTACTCTTGGCGGATTTTGCTTGGCGGTAGTCTGCCAAGAACATTTATCTTGGCGGTAAACCTATATTCCTTGGCGGTTTTCGACCGCCAAGGCAAACCCAGTTTGGTGTAGTGGAACCCAGGTCTGTGATGATGCGGTTAGGGAAACTATAGCGATGTACGATTTCATCCAAGAAGTCGAGGACACGATCAGCCTTGGGACAGGTAACAGGCTTGACCTCAATCCACTTGGTAAACTTGTCGATAGCCACCAGAACTCTGTTGAATCCCCCTGGCGCATTTGGGAGAGGACCAATCATATCCAGCCCCCAACAAGTGAAAGGCCAAGTTGGTGGTATCGTGATGAGTTTGTAGGCAGGAACGTGTTGTTGCTTGGCGAAGAATTGGCATCCTTGGCACTTCTTGACTAGTTCCTCTGCATCAGCAAGAGCTGTAGGCCAGTAGAAAGCACGTCTGAACACTTTTCCCACCAAGGTGCAGGAAGAAGTGTGATTGCCACAGATTCCTTTGTGTGCCTCCTCCAAGATTTCCTTGCCTTCTTTGCGAGAAACGCATTTCATGAGTATATCAGAATTTGCGCCTCGCTTGTAGAGTTGATCTCCGACTAGAGCATAAGCTTTGACACGGCGTGAGATCCGCTCGGCTTTTGACTTGTCTTCTGGAATCAACTGATGTTTAATGTAGTCGATGAAGGGAGTTCTCCAGTCCACATCAATCATAAGCACTTCTCGATCAGGTTGAACTGAAGTAGTCGTGGGTGTAGATGATTGATCCGGAATTGATGGTTTGTGGAGTTCATGGACGAAGATTCCAGCTGGCACTTGAGCTCGTGTAGATCCCAGCTTCAACAAGACATCCGCAGCAACATTGTTGTCGCGGACCACATGATGGAACTCGAGACGATGGAAATTGTTCTCAAGTTTGCGTACCTCCTGACAGTACGCATCCATGTTCTCAGCATTACGATCCCATGAATCGTTGACTTGATTGATGACTACCAAAGAATCACCATAGACAAGTAGTCGTGTAATGCCAAGAGAAACTACAAGGTGAAGACCATGCAGTAGAGCTTCATATTCAGCTTCATTGTTTGAGACCATCCAAAAGATCTGCAAAACATATTTGAGTTGCTCGCCCTTGGGAGAAATCAGAAGTACCCCGGCACCAGCGCCTTCCAACTTGAGGGAACCGTCAAAGTACATGACCCAATGTTCTGGACGCTCAATTGGAGTTGGGACTTGATTTTCCCGCCACTCAGCCATGAAATCAACCAAGGCTTGAGACTTGATAGCAGTGCGAGACTTGAACTCGAGCGATAGAGCACCAAGCTCTACAGCCTATTTAGAAATCCTTCCTGTGGAGTCCTGGTTGTGCAATATTTCGCCAAGTGGGTAGCTAGTGACCACAGAAATCTTGTACTCGTCGAAGTAGTGGCGGAGCTTCCGTGAAGTAATCAGAACTGCATAGAGTAGCTTCTGTACTGGAGGGTAGCGAGCCTTGGATTCTGATAAAACTTCACTGACGAAATAGACAGGCCTCTGGACAGGGTAGCCATGGCCTTCTTCCTGCCGCTCAACGACAATAGCAGTACTGACGACATTAGTAGTCGCAGCAATGTAGAGCAAAAGCTCTTCATTGGGCAGAGTAGCTGTGAGGACTGGAGGCTTGGATATGAACTCCTTGAGCTGAGAAAGAGTTTGATCAGCTTCAGTTGTCCATGTAAACTTCTCCTGCCGTTTAAGCAACTTGAAGAAAGGAAGACCTCGTTCTCCAAGTTGCGAGATGAAGCGATTGAGTGACGCCCTGCAACCAGTAAGCTTCTGGACATCCTTGATAGTAGTCGGAGCTTGCATGTTGGAGATGACAGTAATCTTCTTGGGGTTTGCTTCGATGCCACGATGGCTGATGATGAACCCGAGTAGTTTTCCTGAAGATACGCCAAAGACGCACTTATTGGGGTTGAGCTTCCATTGGTACTCGCGTAGCGAAGCGAAAGTTTCCTCAAGATCCGTGATAAGCATGTCTGGATCCCTAGTCTTGACAACGACGTCATCCACGTATGCTTCCACGTTCTTGTGAAGCTGCTTCTTGAAGCACGCTTGGATAGCCCTTTGATGTGTAGCACCAGCGTTTTTCAACCCAAAGGACATTGTTGTGTAACAATAAGCACCAAACGGGGTGATAAACACGGTCTTCTCTTGATCAGATTCCTTGATTGCAATTTGATGATAACCTGAGTAACAATCCAGGAAACAGAGTAGAGCACAGCCCGCCGTAGAGTCAATGACTTGATCAATCTGTGGCAACCCAAAAGGATCCTTGGGGCAGTGCTTGTTGAGATCAGTGTAGTCGACACACATCCTCCAGTCATTAGAGTTCTTCTTTCTGACGAGCACAGGGTTAGCGAGCCATTGTGGGTGAAAAACTTCCTTGATGAAGCCAGCCGCGAGTAGTTTAGCGAGATCTTTCTTGATAGCAGCCCTGCGGTCATCAGCAAAGCGATGAAGGTGTTGTCTCTTGGGGGTAGCATTAGGATCGACGTTGAGTGAGTGCTCGATCAACCTCCTGGGCACACCTGGCATGTCAGATGGCTTCCACGCAAAGATATCACGATTAGCCCTAAGAAAGTTGACGAGCGCATCTTCCTATTTAGGATCAAGCTGTGCACTGATCATGGTCGTCTTGCTGCTGTCACCAGTACCAAGGTCAATGGCTTTGAGCAGGACATCACCAGATGGTGCAGGCTTGTTGTTATTGTCAGTCTTCTCAGGAACCTCCAGCTCGCTCGGAGCAAGCTTCTTAGCAGCAATGAAGACCTCCATCATTGCATTGGGTACTTGAGTAGTCGAGGCAAGTTCCACGGCTTCTGTATCGCAGTCGTAGGAACGCTTCAGATCCCCTTGCAATGAAAAACTCCTTTGGGGCTCGGCATCTTGAGAACCAAGTAGACATAGTGAGGGATAGCCATGAACTTAGCGAGACCGAGCCTGCCGATGATGGCATGGTAAGAAGTCTCGAAGTCAGCGACCTCAAACTTAATGTACTCGGTGCGATAGTGATCCTTGGTCCCAAAGGTAATGGGTAGTACAACTGAACCCAAAGGAACAGCTGCGTTGCCCGGGATGATACCATAGAACAGTGAGTTGGTCTTGGTAAGCATATTGGTGATATCCAGGCCCATCTTCTTCAAAGTCTTGGCAAACAGGACATTGAGTCCGCTGCCACCATCAATAAGAACCTTGGTAAGCCTGGAGCCTGCCACCATTGGATCCAGAACGAGAGGATATCGTCCTGACTCAGAGAAACTAGTCCATTGATCCGCCCTTGAGAAGGTAATGGGGATTTCAGACCACTTGAGATAAGTGGGAGGTGCTGGTTGGATGGACATAATCTCCCTGAGAGCTAGCTTCTGCATGCGCTTGGTTGGGATTCCACCAAATATAACATTGACAGTGTTGGAAAGGTTCTGGAACCCAGTGTCTTTGTCTGTGTTAGCCTTCTTCCCCTTGTGTTTGCGATATCGCGGGTTTGGATGCATTGGTTCGGGTGTGTTTTTCAACGCACGTCGAAGTTGGTAACACTGCTCTGTAGTATGATCGCCCTCTGGGTGCCATGGGCATTTCTGCTTGGTCAATGTTGCCCAATGAGGATCATCTTCAGGCTTGGCGATAGTTTCCATGGCTGCAACAGTGTTATCGGGCTTGCGCTTGCGGTTGGGATTACTCGAGTAGTTATTCCCTTGGCGGTTGCCCTGCTGCTGCTTGCCGCTGCTGCTTCCACTAGCATTGTTGTTGTTGTTGTTGTTCTGATTGTTACGAAGATGCTTGAATCGATTTCGAGCTTTGTCTTCCTCGCCTGCCCAATGAGTGATCATCTCCTTAAGCTTGGTGATGTTGGCTGGGCGAGCACGACCAAAGTCTTGAAATAGTCTATCATCATAGAAACCATCCTGGAAGGTGTCTATGACTTCTTTTTCAGTGACATCAACAACGGTAGCCCTTTTCTCAAAAAAGCGGCGCATGTACTCGCGAAGAGTCTCGCCTTGTTTATGCTTGATCAGGGCAAGGTCCATCCTGGTGCCATGACGGCCCAAAGAACTCGCGAAGTTGCTGGTGAAGCGATGTTTGAGTTGTTTCCAGTTGTCAATGGAGCCACGTTTGAGGGACTCAAACCATATGAGGGGCTCTTGCTCGAGAACAAAGGGGAAATAGATACATTTAGTATCATCATTGCCTCCGGCATTGGAGATGGACAGAGCATAACAGCGCAACCACTGTCTTGGATCTTGCTTGCCATCATACTTGGAGATGCCGTAAGGCTTGAACTTCTCCAGAAGAAATAGATCTTGAAGTCGAGCGGAGAAAGCAGGAAAAGAATCAGAGTCATTATCCTTTTGCTTCTCGCGCTCAGGGCGTCTGGCGTTGATAGTTGTACGAGCATCGTAGCGAGAGTCTCCCGACTTGCTGTTGACACTGCCGTCATCACCTTTGCCTTTGTTGCTAGCTTTCGGACGTGTGCGATTAGGAGTAGGAGTAGTACGATGAGCACCTCCACTGCTGCCATGGTGACTAGGAGCACTGGTATTCTGTCGTAGCATAGTGTAGGCTAATTCAGCCAGCTTTGCAACTTCAGCACTCGCCCTATCACGAGGCATAGAGCGACCGAGTAGATTGATCGCATTAATGGCTTCTTCTGTAGTACGATACTCACGAGTAGTAACCGCATCCAGAGCCTCTTGAAGATTACGGGTAGGTAGAGCTTCCGCGAGTTCTCGACGAAGAGTTGCACGATCAGCATTGCGTTGGCGACGTGCAGCCTTGACCTCCGTGGTTTCATCAGCAGGAGCGTTAGCAGAAAGTTCATCATCAGACACATCATCCGGGTAACGATAATTGGAACGATGTCCTTGCGGAGTAGATGCATCAACGACAAATACTTCTCAGTGCGATGAATAAGTACCCGTACTCTGAATGAGCTCAGTATCGGTGTCATAATCAACAAGCTTGACGCCTTCCTGGAAAGGCAAGTTGTCGAGACAGGCGATAAAGTGCTCCTGATCATCCAGAGTGAGATCAGCAGGCACATGCTCAGGCCAGTAGACGAATCTACCCTCAGGTGTCGATGTGATCACCGGTCCGTGAGCAGGGCCAGATAATTGTTGTACTTCAACAGAATCCGAACCGTAGTCGAACTCGAACTCAGAAGAATCCGAAGAGTAGTCGAAGTTGTCGTCCGAATAGCACAATCTTCGGGCCAGGGCACATGAGGCGCTTCAATGCGGCTTGGTAAGCGGCACTGACATGGCGATGACCGAAGAGAGGTGGTGCTGGAATGTTATCCAGGCTGAGCGCAAGCTGTAAAACTGATGAAAGCAACTCAGGCTGGATAGGAGGCGAAGTCGAGTTGTACTCGGACTCCGACTCGAGTTCTCTGAGCGGATCAGAGATCGAAATTTTGCCGAAATTTTCGACGAGATTCTCCATCGAGGCTTGCGTAAGCGTCGAGGACTTGAGCTTTGACTCCAGAGTTGGCGCTAGGAAACGCATGAACGATCCGGTGCCATCAGCAATGCAAACCCAGGAGCCGAAAACGAAGGTGTCGCCTTGCTGGAAAGCGACGATCGGCTTGATGGTGACGAGAGCCATTGAGTTCGCCAGTGGATCAACGACGAGATCCCCTACCTGGCGCGCCAGCTGTCAGTGTTTTAGACACTGAGCCTACGATGGGGTACCCGAAGTAGTAGATTGTGCGGTGGGGCTCGCCGAGATCAGGAACACGATGGTGAGACACGGGGCACGCAATTAGATAGGTTCGGGCCGCAATGTGCGTAATACCCTACGTCGTGTATGCTGCGTGGCTCTGTATTCATTGCGTATGTTTTGAGAGGGGTCCCTGCCTCGCCTTATATGCCACGGGAGGCAGGGTTACAAGTCGGATTGGTACAAGGGTACTATTTGAGTAGGACCCGGAGTAGCCTATATAAGGTATGGAAAGCTATCCTAGTCTTAGTACAAGTCCTTGTCTTGCCTTGTGGTCCACGGTACCAACACCGTGGCCCACTAGTCGAGTAATCCAGGTGTATAGGAACTCATCTCCTGGGTATGGCCCACAATGTGTTGGTGGCCCAGGGATGCCCGGTCGACAGCATGGGGCTTCTTTTTATAGTGCCCGGAGGTCACTTTTACATTCTAATTCTACCCCTGACTTTGGTGTATATAGAAAGAAGGCTGCGGGGGGGGGGGGGGGTACATTCGTCCACGGTAATCACGTGAACTTCACCTTTATTACAAACATACCCTCGCGTGTACTAGCTTCTCTCTTCTTGCGTAGTCAAGCTTCTCACGTTTCCTTGTGTCTTCTTGATTACGCCATTGACTAATTCAACTCTGGGCTTCTTGGATATCTTCATGAATCTTGGAAGTCAGCAATCATCAGCCTCGGAGAAGAATTCCGCCATGCCTTGCCGTCCTTTTACTCTTTCCTGAGACGCCTGGATTGCTGAAGTTTCCACGGAGTTCTCTGTTTCCTGAACATCACAAAGAATACTCAAGAATGATAGAAACCCCGGTTTCTTAGGATCTCTGAGGGTTAGTACCATGCCTAGGTATTAAAAACCAACTCATTAAACTACTTTGTCCGTAGGAAAACTTCCTCCAATTATGAAAACCAACGATTCCCGACATATTCGGAAATCTGTGAATCTTCGGAACTTCTCAAAATTTCCTGTTCGTTGATTATACCGAGGACGCGTGTCTTCTCTGAACTTCCGAGGGTGGCATCTTTTTAGCTGATTCCCAATAGTAGCCCCTCGGGGAAGCGGGTAGACTCTGACGACCCGTTTCCACATGAAAATTGAGGATTAGGTAAAAAAACGTCACCCTCGGGCGTCGGAGGAGACACACATCGTCGTTTAATTTGCTTTCGTTTCGTTTCTCGAGGCGTCTTCTCGATGTGTCTCTTCGTTCTTATAAATAGGGGGTCGCGATAACTTTCATTTTCACTGCTTCCTTGCTTTTGGAATTTCGAAAAGTTTTCAAGCTCTTGAGATTTCTGGGCTTTTTGGTTTTCTGGATTCCTCTTCATCGTTTCCCCGAAGGTAATATACTTGCTTTTTTATTTTGTTCATTAGTAGTAGGCTTAGTTTTTCATTTTGATGTTCTAGATTCTGTGGTTTTTGCGATCGTAGGTGGCTCGTACTAAGAGTACTGCTAGGCCAATGACTGAGGAGGAGATTGCTCAGGCTGCTGCCTCTTCGAGTTCTGAGGTCGTGAAACCTACTGAGACACCCTCTTCGAGTGTTGCTCCCTCGCTCCAGAATCCTGAAGACACTACTTCTATTGAGGAGGGAGAGCTGAATTCGGGTGAGGATTCTGGAAGTGAAGAGGACATTTCTCAAGTTGAGGTTGAGATGGCAGAGTTGATGCCTCTGAAGGTGGCTTATCCACCTACTTTTGTGTTTCGGAAGTCTCAAGTAACTCCTGATCTGATCAAGGATTTCGAAAATACGGAATTCTTTGCTGCTGGTTGTGGCAGGGCACCGACGGATGAAGAGATTCCTCTGCCGCAGCTTGATGAGATTGTGGTTTTTAGGGATTTTTTCACTGCTGGTCTTAGTTTTCCATGTGAAGAACGGCTTCCCTCGATCCTTGATCATTTCCAAGTAAAGATGCACCAACTTACTCCTAACTCTTTCTTGGAGCTTTCAAAATTCTTCTGGATTTAGAAGATGTTCGAGGGTCATATAAGTGTTGATGTCTTTGCAAGACTCTTTGAGCTTCACATTCAGTGAAAAATTATCAAGCTTGACGATGGCAACCTTTATGAGGCTCACTACGGTTGTAGTACTTTCAATACTCGTAGGAAGAATGCGAGTAAGAAGATTGAGAGAATTCAACTTGCTCCTTGCAGCAATAATGATAAGTGGGCTGATGACTGGCAGAGGTTTTGGTTTTATGTGAAGGTCGATATGGCTAAGGAGAAAGGCCTCGCTGGTCCTTTGAATCCTTTTTACACGCCTATTGGGCCAATGACTGTTGTGTCGACAGCTCCTTTTAATCGCAAATCTCAAGGTTTCAAGAAGGGTGAAGATAAGTTCTTCTTTGCTTGCACCATTCTCGGCGGTCAGGATGTGATTGAAGAATATGTTGCTGCTAGTGTTTGGCCGTTGTCTTTTGGCTGGAAGCCTAAGAGAATTGTTTATCTTTTGGTGGATTGGGCATCCTGCAAGGTTCCTTTTCCGAGATTTGATCTTCGCCTTCCTGATGGTCAGTCTTTGGAGGATTTCATCTATCTTGTTGAAGAGTTGGTAGTTGACATGGTTGGGAAATGCTACTTATCTGAATATAAGCAGTATAAAAACATTGTGAAACATAATAGACGAGTGAACCATGTATTTTCGGAACTTGGCACGGAGCTGGCTTTGCGTCCGAGCCTCCTGGTCCTAAGAAATTGATGCAGGCACCAGGTGTTACCGGGTCTGTTACCATTGGTGCCCCTGCGAAATCTCGGAAGAGGAAGAGCTCCAAAGCTTTGGCAATTTCTGAGAAGACTTCAGATAAGGCTTCTGACTCTGGTAAAATTTCTGGGAAGACAAGAACTTTGGAAATTTTGAACAAGAGGAAGTTGATTTCCGGAAGCTCCTCCTCGCCCTCTCAGATTTCTGAAGCTGAGAAGGCTGCTGCAGTTGGTTTGGCAGAACTTAAGAAGAAGAAGGGTAGCGTTAAGGTGATCTCTTCTAAGGCTCGCACTCGCATTGCGTCTGCGTTGTCGTGTGACGACGAGGAAGAAGTATGTCGTACTTTAGGCGATGCCCTGCTCTGGTGTGAAGTAGTTCCATGCCGCGTAGTGTGTTCTCCTTGTTCGAAAGATACTTTTGTTGATATTGATTCTCTTTCAGATAAGGAGCCTGGTGTTATCAAGGTTCTTGGTGAATCTAAGATTTCTAAGATTGCCCAGACTTCGGAGAAGGAAATTGTGATTTTAGAAGACAAGACTGGTGATGACGACTCTTCTCCTAATTTTATGGCTGATCTTGAAAAGACAGTGCAGCGTGGTTCTTCTTCTGACTTTCCCCTTCTTATTCAAGGTCGCCAAGATGTCCCTGTGAGCGAGGGTGTTCCTCCTGAAACCTATGGATACAACCAAACTTTTGGGACAAACTTGAAGGGTAAGTTGCTGTTTGTTGGTGGTGCTGGCATTGGGCAGGATGATGATCCTTATAGCTTTGATATGCTATGGCATGCTCCATGATCGCTTGCCGCCTTCGCAAGCTCGTCCGGAGTCGAGGCTTTGAAGAAACCCTTGTTCTCTAGTCAGGACTTGGAACAAATTCCTGATTGCCAGATGGATACTGTTCAGGATAATGCTCATGCGATCGTGAAGTCGGCGCACGAGGATGTAGGAAATTACTTTGATCCTACAGGTTTGTGAGCCTCGACTTCTGTATGCCATCCTTTTCTTTGGTTTTTTGCTTTGATGATTTTATTTTTATGTTTGTTGTTTATAGTTTTTGAAGATGCTCTACGAAAGTTCCCTGCGAGGGACTTGTCTATGATTAGCACCACACTTGGTCTAAAATCTGTGATTGCCGGGAAGGTTGCCTCTGAGAAGACCCGTGCAGATGAGAAGCGTGTTCTGGAATTATCTGGTCGGATCTTGAACCTTGAGCAAAGATTTATCCTCCTCTAAGAAGGTGTCTCAAGAACTTGATTTTATCAATGATGGCTTTGATTTTATCAGGATTGGCTTCAATGCCTTTTGTTGATACAAGACATCCCAACACTTTTCCTTTCTGAATACCGAACACACATTTCTCCGAATTCGGTTTGAGATTTGCTGCTCTTAGGTTTGCAAAGGTTTCTACCAAGTCTCGGATGTGATCACCTCTTCTTATACTTTTCACGATGATGTCATCAACATATGCTAAGATGTTTCTCTGAAGTTGAGAATGTAGTACAATTGCTATTATTCTTGAGAATATGGATCCTGCATTCTTCAGCCCCTCTGGCATTCTTACAAAACAATAGCTTCCGAAGGGTGTTATGAAACTCGTTTTTTCCTCATCCTCTTTCCTTACCCTGACCTGGTGATAGCCGGAAAACATGTCCAGTAGTGATAGCATTTCGCTGTTTGCAGCGTCGTCCACTACTCTGTCTACTCTTTCCAGTGGATAGTCATCTTTCTTGCAGGCTTTGTTTAGATCTGTGAAATCTACACACATTCTCCATCTTCCATTTTTCTTCTTGACTGGCACTGTAGTGGCCAACCAAACTGGGTACATTACTTCTCTGATGACTTTGACACCTTGCAGTCTTTGGACTTCTGGCTCTACAACTTTTACTTTCTCTTCTGACATTTTCCTGAGTTTTTGTTTCTTCGGATGGATTCTGTCATCTGTGTCAAGCCTGTGTTCGATGATATCTCGATCAACGTCCTGAAGATCCTTCGCTGACCAGGCGAAAACATCCTTATTGTTGTTCAAGAAGTAAATCAATTCTTCTTCTTCTTGAGGACTGAGATTTGCCCTAATTGTGACTGTTCTATCTGGCATGCCGTCTAAGAACACTTTCTTTGTTTCCCCATCTGCACTTATTTCAATTTTTTCCTTGTCTCTTTTGGCTTCGCTGTAGGGTTCCTCTTTTTCTTCCTCGGTTGACAAGTGATGAACATTTTTTTGTCCGGGTGTGTTTCCCCCTTCGATTCTTCTTGTCTCGTTCTGATCACCAAAAACTGTGATTATGCCATGCAGAGCTGGGATCTTCATACATAACAAGAGTTGTCTGAATACGGCATCGAATTTGTTGATAAATCCTCTTCTGAAGATTGCATTGTATGGATAGTACATGTCAACAATATCAAACATGATGTGCTCTGTTCTTGCATTATCCATATTCCCAAATGAAACCGGTAATGAGATCTTTCCGTGAGATCTAATTGGTTTTCCTCCAAAACGAGCAATGGGTTTTCTGGTGGTGCTAGCATGTGAGGAGCGAGACTCATGCGTTGAAGAGTGCTAGTGAAAATGATATCAGCCGAACTTCCGTTATCCACCAGGACTTCCCCTATGATCCACCCAGCAATGTTGACATCAATGACCATCGCATCATTGTGACATGTTGATTTCAACTTGAAATCTTCCTCGGTAAAAGTTATTGGAACTTTTGCCCATTCTGGTCTCGCTGCTGGACCATCATCGATGATTACATTAATTTGCCTGAAATAATCATTTCTTTGTCTTTTGGTTTCGAATTCCATGGATGATCCTCCAATTATTGGCATGATCATCCCGAAGGAAGGCAAAGCTCTTGAGTTGTTTTGGGGATTACTTGTTTCAGCTTTTGGGGTTGGAGCTGGTGGTGGTGGTAAGGCTTCTTTCATTTGAAGTGGTTGGGCTTGTTCAATGACTTGTATGGCTTGAGTTTGAGGAAAGACTTGCTGCGGAGCTTGGGTCTGGGTGATATGGGGTTGGTGGAAGAATTGTTGTGAGGGTTGTGATTGTGAAAATTGGTTTGTGGATAGAATTGTGGTGAAGGTTGCCAATTTGTTTGTTGTGGTTGAATGAAAGACTGGGTTTGAGGAAAAGATTATTGTTGCCAAAAGGTGTGTTGCACTAGCTTGGGTTGCGCGGCTGTTATCTGAGCAATGCGCTGTTGGTCTTGAATTCTTTGGAAATTCTTTTTTGTTTCTGGACACGCCTCAGTGCCATGACCCCTGCCATGATATACACATTGGAAATGCGGATCTCTATTGTCATGGTTTTGTAACTTCAGAGGTGCTCTGCCTCGCCCTCTTCCTCTTCCTCTTGCGGAATGGCCACCTCGTTGACTGTTTTGGCTGTGATAATCTTGGCTTTGAGTTGAGTTGTTTGATGCGTTATCTTGCACATTCATGATGGGTTGATGTCAAGTTAAGTTGTTGTCTTTCTGGGATTGCCTTTGTTGATTTCTTTCTGCCACTCTTCTTCTGTGATCTTCATCTGATTTGCAATATTTTTCCAATTCCTCAAACAATTCATTCATGGTTTTAGGCTCCAGTCTAGAGAAATGATCGTCTGTTTGACCCGGAGTCAGACCGCTTATGAGAGCAGAGATCGTTGCTTTATCATCAGCATCTGGAGTTTGAGACTTCAGTTGCATGAATCTTCTGATGAACTCTGCGAGCGGTTCCTTGTCTCTTTGTTTGCACTGATATAGATCTACTATTTTTGTAGTTGTGTGATGAAAAGCTTGGAAAACTTGAAGGAATTGGGCCTTTAGGACCAGCCAGCTATACACCGAGTGAGGTGGTAAAAGCGAGTACCAATTCAGTACTGGGCCTTCGCATGCAATGATGAAAGATTTCGCCAAAACTACATCATCCCCTTCTGCTGAAGCTACTACAAATTCGTAGCTCATGAGGAATTTTCTGGAATTGCCAAAACCATTGAACTTTGGAAGTGAGACTGTCTTGTATTTTGATGGCCATGGAGCTGTTTGGAGGCCTACAGAGAGCGGAGAGTTTAGGTCGTTGAACTGGACAATTCCGTTGTTTGTTGGTTCTGGGATTTCCGTGAACATAAGGTTTTCTTTGATTGGCTGATTTTTGGTTCCGGAGTTTGGATCTGGTGTAATTCGCCAAAAGGAGTTGTTTTCTATATCGGACATATCGTCAAGCTCTTTCTGCAACTGCATTATCATTCTTTTCGCTTGCTCTAGTTTCTGTAACTTCTCGGTGGCTTGCTTCTTTGCTTTGAGCTGCATGGCTAATTTTTCTTTCTGTCTTTTCAGTGTTTGGACTTGTTTCAGTGCGACTTCAAGCTCTTTGTCTGGCACTTCGTGTTCATCATGTTCGGTACTGGCTTCTGGTATCTCTTGTGGTTCCTTGCCTTTCTCGTTTCTGTTGCCTTGCACATCTTGGACTTGTTCTGGGTCTTGTGTGGTGTTGGTTTTGGAGTGAGGGATGAGACCTTGCTCTGTATTTTCTTGGTTGTCTTTGTTCTCAGGATCTTGAGTGGTGGGTTTCTTGATTTTCTTTGGTGGTGCCATCGTGGGTTTCTAATGGCTAAGAACACGGTGTGCGCCAATGTTGGAAATCCGAAAATCCTCCGACAACAAGATGAAAAGTAATGACAAAAGCTATCTCTTTATCTCTAAAAAGTTGATCTCTTTACACGGAGGCATAGGGGTTCCTTTTATAGTGCCCGGAGGTCACTTTTACATTCCGATTCTACCCCTCACTTTGGTGTATATAGAAGGAAGGCTGGGGGTACATTCGTCCACGGTAATCACGGGAACTTCACCTTTATTACAAACATACCCTCACGTGTACTAGCTTCTCTCTTCTTGAGTAGTCAAGCTTCTCACGTTTTCTTGTGTCTTCCTGATTACGCCATTGACTAATTCAACTCCGGGCTTCTTGGATATCTTCATGAATCTTGGGAGTTAGCAATCATCAGCCTCGGAGAAGAATTCCGTCATGCCTTGCCGTCCTTTTACTCTTTCCTGAGACGCCTGGATTGCTGAAGTTTCCACAAAGTTCTTTGTTTCCTGAACATCACAAAGAATAGTCAAGAATGATAGAAATTTTAGTTTCTTAGGATCTCCGAGGGTTAGTACCATGGCTAGGTATTAAAAACCAACTCATTAAGCTACTTTTTCCGTAGGAAAACTTTCTCCAATTATGAAAAACAATGATTCCCGACATATTCAGAAATCTGTGAATCTTCGGAACTTCTCAGAATTTCCTGTTCGCTGATCATACCGAGGACGCATGTCTTCTCTGAACTTCCGAGGGTGGCATCTTTTTAGCTGATTCCCAACACTTGGAAGGCTAGAACGCGAGTTACGCGACATGTGTCGGGCATAGACCAACTCACCACATAGTTCTAGCCTTGTGCCTCCAACATAGAAAAACCACGTCCATGGCCTTAAATGGTGACAGGTATGAATGGGGAATAGCAGGCTTCACGACTAGCTTGCGCAGCGACAGTCTTGAGGTTGTGAGTGTATAGACAGATAAATGTCATACACTCCATACTATAGCTTCCCTATTCATGCAACCCCATAGTTACGACGATAATCATCAACTAGATTCGAGGGTTTATGGTTAAAGTCCACATCTATGCATTTATCTAGCACTAACTATTGTACGTAAGTTTTCACTTGTTTATCTAAAGTAGCATTGATATTACATGGGTTCGTAGAAATATGATACCATCACATGTCTGCTTAGCACCCATTGATAAATTTGGCATTGATCAAATGTGTAGGCCCACTCTAGTTGTCACTGATTGGCTGAACTCTAGCCCGGCCCAAGCATGGAAGCAAGCTACACAACATCTAGGCTGAGGAGCGGGGAACACTCGCCTATCATAGGGGAAGCGAGCGATACAAGCAAATTGGCAGCAAAGGATTATCCATGGGCACAACCAAATTTTGCACGTTGGGTTTTACTCAAGTAGAAGTCCGATTCAAATTGGTTTCCCACAAAGTAATGCTGGTTTTCAGTGATTATTTCCCCAAACAACATAAAAGAATTAGACAACACACGAAAATTGTCATACCGAACTAGAGAGGCAAAATGCATGAAGAATTTCTTCCATACTTTAATATTAGGTAGAGATTAATAGTCTTAATAGAGATTCATTCAATATTTGACTATATATAAATTTGCATTTCTCACACTCCTGTTGAGACTTTTTTCTCTATTAAGGTTTGGTCTTCATCGAAATTTGATCTATGAAATATCTATTTTTAGCTGATAAACTGGTAGCAAGGAATTGATAGTGTGATCACATTTGTAAGTTATGCAATTAGGTGCTAAAATCATTAGCATATATATGCTTTCATTGCCCATTTGCAAAGGAGGTCTAGGAATGCATGATGGAGTGGACAGAAGCCACATGAGTAAGGAGAGAGAGAGATTCATTCAGGTCAGAAATTGCATAAAGATATATGTCCATTTATTATGGTGATTACTCCTGTCAGGGGGTGAGACCTGGACAGATCCGCTAGGGGCTTGCCCTAGTGGTTTGCAGGTTAATGGAGGATCGGGACCTAAGAGCGTAGGTGGTTATGCACGGGATGCACACGGAACTAGGCGAGTATGGCGGTGAAGAACAAGGAGATAAAGGTTTATACTGGTTCAGGCCTCCGGAGAGTAAAACCCTACGTCCAGTTGTGGTGGATTATGCGAGGATGAAGATGAGTTCTCCCTGTGCATGGAGCCCTAGGCCGCCTTATATGGGGGGACGGGCTAGGGTTTGCATGCGCAGGTCGGTTGACCCGTGTCGGGGTCGGTTACAACTGTGGGAAGCTTATCTCCCGGATTACAAGGAGTATCCCGTGATACTCGGAGCTACAGGCGGCGGCGCGCCAGATCGCCGTGTCTTGTCTTGCACGCCCAGGCTTCGCGGGTCTTCCGGGATCCTGATCAGGTCGCCCGCGGCCTTCAGAGGTGCGGATAAGGTCGCTGGCCCCACTTGTAAGGTCGGAGGGTCTTCTGGAAGGTCGGGTCCACTTGTCAGGGGCCCCTAGGACCCTGGCCGGTGGGGACCCATGGGTACCCATGTCTCTCAAGCCCCCGATCGACGTGTAGGCGTAGCGGCCGAGGCGAGGTCATGTCGAAGAGTAGCAAGGCGCGGCACCGTCGAGGTCATGAAGGGTGCATGGGGATCCAAAAAAGAAAAACCCCTCCGATGCGCGCACGAAGTTGAACATCGAGCTTCTGGGTCGAAGGTCCATGAGGTCGAAGTAAAGACGAGGCGTAGATCTTGCAGAACCACCGACCTGACCTGAGTCAGACATGTTGTAGTAGCAGCCACGAACTTCAGAAAGGTCAACAAGCCTACCAAGGGTAGGTCGAGCAGAGATGTGATGGAAGCGGGCTTCCATTAGGTCGAGGTGACCTGAAGAAAATAGGGCATCGAAGACGCACTAGTGTAGTAGCCCCCGAGCAGTAAAGCGACCAGCATGGCCGGTTTGATGCTCCAAAGAAGAAGAAGAGAAAAATAATCTGAACCTACGACCTTCTGCTTAGGAAACAGATGCTCTTGTCGGGCCGATGCTAGAGGACAAGAGCTCCAGAATCTTGCAGAGGGCAGCAGGTGACAGGTCTGGCACAACCAGAGTCACACTTGCACTGCACGTTGCAAACGTAGCACAGGTCACAATCGCCCGCAAAAGAAAAAAGGTGCTCCGGGATGGGGTCAGGTAGGGGACAAGCGCACCGATGCCTCCCACGGGCGAACAGTGACCTCGTGCTCCACGAGGGTACAGTGGTCTTGAGGATAAGGACGCCACGCAAGTTGGCTTGCGGATAAGACTGAATGGCAGGTGCTTGATGGTATAAATAGGTACCCAAGGCTTGAAACAAACCGTACCAATCTTCAAAGGTGATCCAAGATGATCCAGTGTAGTAATATTGCCATGCCAGGGGCTTGTGTCCGCCCACCAGAGTGTAGGGTTGATATAGTTCGTGCTTGGAGCTAGAAGAATGCTTGCGAGGCTCGAAGAACTCGATTGGCCTCTTCTCCCAGTCCCGCCGAGGAACCCAGGAGGAGTATGAAGCAGCAGCTACATCACCGGCCCTGACACTTTCAGGCCTGATGTGATGCTAGTGAGCGCCGCGCTCCACCCGACGAGGTTGGTGTTAAAGCTCGGACCTTCTGCAATCTTGCGGGGGAGCTCAGACTTGACGCTGGGCGCCGCAGGAGACCGGTTGGTGCGTGAGTAGAGGTGGCTGTGTGGCAGCTGCCTCCACATTGGCTGTAGAGGTCGTCGAGTAGGCCTGAAGCTAGAAGAAAGCTTGCGACAAGCCTTATTAGTGTAGACTGAGTCGTAAGCACTTTGGAAGGTAATTCAGGACCTTTAAGATCTTTGTATCTTGTAATTTGGCCAAGGGCCAAACTCCTTGTAGCTTATGAAGCTGTAAATGTAGTTTTACATGGAGAATGTCATGATTTCAGCAGTTATAAGGGCGCCCAGGCTGCAATGGTATGAATACCAAGGTCTCGGCAGGGCTGTAATAGCACGCCGACCTTCAGGAGGCCTTTCGTAGAGACAAGGAGCCCGTGTTGACTTGGGTCAGCACGGCCGTTGTGTAGTGACACAACGCAGGTAGTCAGCCTGGAAACCCTAGGTCTAAACGACCTAGGAGGCAGCGGGGCCTTCGCGACCTCGGGAAGGTGCTACTTGAGCCAGAGGTCGCCAACGGGCAGTGGAGCCATTAAGCACGGGGCCGTTGGTATAGCCATTTAAGGCAATGTTAGTAGGTAGCGGGACCTTAGCGACTTGAGGGAGGTGCTACTTGACCCGGAGGTCGCCAACGGGCAGTGGAGCCATTAAGCACAGGGCCGTTGGTATGGCCGTTAAGGCAATTTAGTAGGTAGCGGGACCTTAGCGACCTGAGGGAGGTGCTACTTGACTCGGAGGTCGCCAACGGGCAGTGGAGCCATTAAGCACAGGGCCGTTGGTATGGCCGTTAAGGCAATTTAGTAGGTAGCAGGACCTTAGCGACCTCAGAGAGGTGCTACTTGACCCGGAGATCGTCAATGAGTAAACGAGGGTGTGAACCCATGATTAAAAGCTGAGGCGACCTACCAAGCGGTAGTGCCTGTCGACCTTGTGAAGGTAACGTTATAGAGCCAGAGGTCGTCAGAGGCCAGAGGACCTTGAAGAAAATGACGGAGAAGGGGCTTGAAATAGGGCATAACGAGTCCATGCACGCCAGGACGTTGAGTTAGAAAAACAACGGGCATGGATTCCCGCACGGTGCGAACCGTTACTGCCTGTGGCCGTTAGGCCGAAAGAGCCGTTGGGCGATGTATCTGTTGGGTCACCGGGAATATCGCCGAATCCGAAGGGACGTTTGGGGCGCCGCGACCCACCGCACTGAGGCGGCCCAGTTATAAAAGGCCGAGTGAAGGGTCGAGGACCCCACTCACTTCCATTCCCCATGACAGCTAGGGTTTTCGATCCGCCGCCAGGAGCTTTAGCGCACAGATTCGCCAGCGTCGCCGCGCTTAGATCTACCGCACCCAGCACCGCCGTATGCGCCAGAAATCCCTAGTAGTATTTAGAACTAGATCCACGGGCTTCGACGAAGAAGAAATGGCCCTAGAGCTTGCGCCACCGCCGCAGCGCGTTTGGGGGCACTCGACGGTGACGGAGGCGCAGCTCAAGAGTCTGGTGGAGCACGGGCTGCTGAAGCCCCGGGAGCAGGTGGGCTGGAGGCCAGCCGCCGGCGAGGCCTTCCTTTCCGAGGGGACCGGAGAGACCATCACATTCGTCGCGTACGTCGAGCGCGGATTTGGAGTCCCGGCGGGCGACTTCTTCCACGGGCTGCTCCACTTCTACCGCGTCGACCTGGTACACCTCGTCCCCAATGTCGTCACCACAGTGTCCTCGTTTATCCACTTGTGCGAGGCCTACTTGGGGATACCGCCACACTTCGACCTGTGGTGGTACTTCTTCGAGGTGAAGAAGACGGGGAAAAATGGCGTTGTTGGGTCCGTCGGCTTCATGCTGCACCGTAACATGAAGACGGTGTACATCGACATGGAGCTACCGGACAACACCCAGGGCTGGAGGCGGGGGTGGTTCTACATCGACAACCCCAAGCTAGCGCTGGCGACCAGGTCGGGGCTCGCGCCGGTCCCGGTGCCAGAGTGGAGTAACTAGCTGACGTCGAGGGAGACGGACAGCATCAAGATGCTGCTGGAAGACCTCGTGACACTGAAGGCAGAGGGGATGACGGTTGGCGCAGTGGCCATCAGCTTCAGCCGGAGGCTGCTGCAGCCAATTCAAGATCGGGTGCATCCGGCCTACGAGTACTGGGGCCAGGCCGACCTGACCCGCGTGGCGCATCTTAAGGTCTCCAAGCAGGAGATGGTGGCACGGGTGAGGGAACTCTTCAATGGGGTGATCCGGAATCAGACATACCCCAAGGCGTTCTCCTCCCTCAAGCGGCCCGCCGAAGTGGTACGTCGCTGCTCGACCTTGATTCCTTTGTTTTTGTTGAGTTTGCATTCCCTTGTTTCTGAGACGAAGGTCGCCTGTTGCAGGGTCGTGAGGGCTTGTTCTGGAGCCAGGTTCCCCTCGCAGATGAGGGCGAGCGCAGCTTCAAGGTCCGGGCGGTGGAGGACATCTGGACTTCGCCGCAAGAGTACTTCGACAACTACCTCTCCGACTCATCGGTGGGGGGTAGTGATGATGAGGATCCGCCTGTGGCGAGCTCCGCGCCAATGACTCATCGTACGCGGCACGCCACCGGTAAGATCCCGGCGCACAAGGGCGTCAAGATCATCTCCGCCACCATCGAGGCGGAGAAGAGGAAGAAGAGGAAGAGGAAGGACACCACTGCATCGTCGGAGACGGCAACGACTAGCACCGAGGTCGTCTTCGAGGAGCAGGATGATGCACGGTCGCACAATGTCACCGCAGAGTTGGGCGACGTAGCGGCCGCGGGAGGAGATGACGTCATGCTTGGTGTTGTGAGCGAGCAGCAGCCGAAGCCGAGCGCGGAAGGCGTGAGCGACCAAGGGTCGCAGAAGAAGCCAAGGCGGGCGCCGCCCAAGCCGTTTCAAGTTCGGCTGAAATCCAGCAGTGGGTACGTCGTGGAGCTTACTTTTCCTGCTTTTCTCAACCTTCGCAAATTGTTAGGTACGTCGTTCTGACAATTTTGTGCATCTTGGGCAGGGGGACTCCCACTGCATCGGGTACCAGCAAGAACGCCTCAGGCTAAGGGGCCTTGGGACGGAAGCTCGAGAAGCTGCCGGTGGGGCAGTCGCCGGCGACCTCAAGCGGGGATGTTACCAGCGGGGCCCCAGAGACCGTGGGGGCGCCATTGTCAGTGGCGGCCAAAGTCGCTACTGACAGCACTCAGCAGGGGGAAGGCCTGCACCAGCGGGACCCGCCCGAGTCGAGCCTACCGGAGACGCGGTTGGCGGAGATCGGAGGTGGAAGCGAGGAGGATGAGCGGCACCGGTGCCTCTATACTGGCACTCTGAGGGAGGATGACGTCCTTGCCGACACCAAAGATCTTGCCGACTTCAAGACGGCGCAGGCGACCATCACGGAGGTGATGAAGACAATCGGCAGGACAGTCATGGTGAGCTAATATTGCCTTTGGGGCTACGTCTTTAGTTCGCTCAGGCGCCTTGATTTGATGATCTCTCATAATGTGTCGGTGCAGACTCTTGCCGAGCGGTCACAGGGGAGGGCGAACCTGCTGACGGAGGGCGCCAAGCTTCACGCAGAGCTGGCCACGACGCGGGAAGCCGTGCTCCAGGCCAAGATTGAGGCCACGAAGGAGATACAGCGCCTCAAGGACGAGGCGACCTTGAAGGACAAGGTGATGGAGCCCTTGAAGCAAGAGCTTGAGGCCGCGAGGCTGAAGGCGAAGGAAGCGGAAGACGATCTGAAGGTCACTGTCGCAGGTACGTCGTAGGACGCCCTTGGTCTTTATGTTTTTACGCCGTGGTGAACCCATCCTGACCTTGACTTTTGCAGACGCCAAGAAGAGGGAGACTGCCTTGAAGAAGGACCTCAAGGAGTCGAAGGAACATGTGAAGGTCCTCAAGGAGAAGCACAAGGAGGTTGTCGCCAGTGAGTCTTACTTCACTCGTAAATCTGCTTATGAATTTGGGGCGCGCAGAGATCTAGAGATCGACCTTGGCCGGGTGATGCAAACCCTCATTGACCATCAAGAGATGACTGCAGATCTTTAGAAGGAGTTGGACGACCTCAAGGAGGCCGCCGAGTACCTTGTGGACATCTATGTCCCCAAGGTCGAAGGCGGGCCACAGGAGCTTGTCGCGCGGCTGGAGGAGGCGGAAGGTCACGTGAAGACCTTGTTGGTAGACAGCGGCAAGCTCGCCGCTGCTACCACGCTGGCCACGGTGAAGCACCATGAGCCGTCCTTCGACCTTGAGAAGGTCAAGGAGGAGCTCGACTTGTCGCAGCTGGTGGGTAGCGAAGATATCCAGGCCGCCGCGGAGGAGGTTATGAAGAAAATAGACCTGTAGATGTAACTTAGGTCGTAGCAAACAGTTAGTAACAATGGGTCGCAGACCCTTTTGATGTAATATAAACCTTGCATGAATGAAGAAGACGTGTTTAATTAAGTTAACGTGATCCCTTATTTGACTTCGTATACTCCTTATAAGAACGCAAAGGCAACGAAGTTGCGTGACCCCTTTTCCCCCGCTAACCCAACTCAGTGGAGGAACGGCTTACCGACTACACGGCTCGGCGTGGAGGCTTATGTGCAGCCGGCGTGCGGAGGGGGGTCAGGGACCTAAGGTCAAGCAACCCCACGACCTATGAATACTTATAAGGTGCACAAAAAGTTGTGGTAAGGGAACACTGGTAAAAAAGAAAGGTAGAAACCCCAGGTCGAACGACCCTTAGGTTGGCAAAGCCAAGCCCCCGAGCGTGAAGGGCCGAGCTTAAAGCCAAGTCCCCGAGCGTGAGGGGTCCAGTTTTAAACCAAGCCCCTGAGCGTGTCGAAGGGGAGGGGTGAACAGAAAACAAGCAGGTCGAAAGAGGAAACTTTATATATATATATATATATTGAATTACAAAAGATAGAGTACATAGCTTTATTGTGATACAAGGCTCCTAAGGATAGAAGCGACATAAATACTCGATGTTCCAGGGGTTCGGAACACCCTGGCCATCGGCCCATTGGAGGTGATAGGTCGCCGGTCCAATGACCTCCTGAACTATGAAGGGGCCTTCCCAAGGCGCAGAGAGCTTGTGCATGTCCTTGGTGTTCTGGATCCGCTGTAAGACTAGGTCGCCAACGTTGAAGGAACGTTCCCGCACATTGCGGTCGTGGTAGCGGTGTAGCTGCTACTCGTGGCGGGTGTGGCGCATGAGCGCGGCCACACGATGTTCCTCGATGCTGTCGAGGTCGAGCCAGCATGTTTGCTCTACTTCTCCTTCGTCGAAATTCTGGATGCGAGGAGCGCCGAAGGCCACGTCGGTGGGGAGGATAGCCTCTGACCTGTAGACCAGGAAGAAGGGTGAGTACCCTGTAGCCGAGCTGACCTGGGTCCTGAGACCCCAGAGGACGTGAGGGAGCTCTGAGAGCCACCTGGTAGCGTAGGGCACTGAGCCGTCGAAGATACGGTCTTTGATGGCCTGTAGGACCATGCCGTTGGCCTGCTCGACCTGGCCATTGCACCGCGGGTGCGCCACCGAGGAGTAGTATACGTCGATCAGGCTGTCTTGATAGAAGTCCCAGAATTCGGCTCTCGTGAAGGCCGTGCCAAGGTCAGTGACGATCCTGTTTGGCACCTTGAAGCGGTGGGTGATCTCCTCGATGAATTTGGCCGCCTCTTTCGATGTGACGCTGGATACGGGACGGACCTCGATCGACTTGGTGAACTTATCCACGACCACGATGATGTGCTTGTAGCCGCCGGGGGCGGTTTTGAAAGGTCCCACATAGTCGAGACCCCATACTGCGAAGGGCCAGGACGGAGGGATGGTCCTCAGGGCCTGATCCGGGACGTGCTGCTGTTTAGCGAAGAACTGGAATGCCTTGCAGCGACGTACAAGTTCCTAGGTGTCAGCCATGGCGTGGGCCAGTAAAAGCCAGACCTGAAGACCTTGCCCACCAGGTTGGAAGAGGCGGCATGGTTGCCGCATTCGCCGTCGTGGATCTCATCCAAGAGCCTGAGGCCCTCAGATCGTAGGATGCACTTCATCAGTACCCTGGTGGAGGCGGACCTCCAGTAGAGTTCATTGCCAACGACGACGTAGTTGGCACTACGCCTCGTGATCTTTTCTCGCTCCGCCTTATCCTGAGGCACTCAATGTTCGAGGATGAAGGCGATGAAGTCAAGGCGCCAGTCTTCTTCTGCGTCGACCATGAGGATTTCGCGACCTGCGGGCGAGGTCACCTCGTCATCAGGCGACTCTGGGTCGGCGATGAGTTTGATGGACGGCTTGCGTAGGTTCTGGACAAACACACCGGCCAGAACCAGCGCGCGTTTGGAGCCAAGCTTCGAGAGGACATCGGCCGCAACGTTGTTGTTGCAGCAGATGTGGTGGAACTCGAGCCCCTCAAAGTGACGCTCGAGCTTGCGCACCTCAGCATAGTAGGCATCCATCATGTCCTTCCTGGCTTCGGAGTCCTTGCTGACTTGGTCGATGACGACCTTGGAATCGCCGTAGGCCATGAGGCGCTTGATCCCGAGGGAGACGGCAATGCGTAGCCCGTGGATGAGGGCCTCATACTCAGCACCGTTGTTGGATGCCTTGTAGTGGATCTGTAGCACGTACTTGAGGTAGTCGCCCTGGGGGGAGATGAACAAGACACCCGCACCGGCTCCTTCGAGGTTCAGGGAACCATCGAAGTACATTTTCCAGTGCTCAGGTCACTCCGACGGCGGAGGCTGCTGGATCTCTGTCCACTCCGAGACGAAGTCTGCGATGACTTGGGACTTGATCGCCTGTCTGGGGCAGAAATCTAGGTCGAACTCGCCTAGCTCGATGGACCACTTGACGATGCGCCTAGTGGTGTCACGACTCCGCAGGATCTCGCCAAGGGGGAAGGCCGAGACGACCTTGATCTTGTGCGACTGGAAGTAATGCCGGAGCTTGCGGGAGGTCATGAGTAGCGCGTAGAGCATCTTCTGGGGCTGGCTATACCTGGTCTTGCTGTCAGACAGGACCTTGCTGACGTAGTATATAGGTCGTTGGACAGGGTAAGGTCGCCCCTCTTCAGGTCGCTCAGCCACCAGAACGGAGCTGACCACCAGGGTGGTCGCCGAGATGTAGAGCAGTAAAGGCTCCTTAGGCACCGGGGGCACCATCACCGGGGGTGTCATGAGGAAGGTCTTGAGTTGCTCAAGAGCTTGGTCTGCCTCCTCGGTCCAGCCGAACTTGTCCGCCTTTTTTAGCAGCTTGAAGAAGGGCAGGCCTTTCTCTCCAAGTTTGCTAATGAATCGGCCTAAGGCCGCCATCATGCCTGTGAGCTTCATGACGTCCTTCTTGCCAGTAGGTCGCTTCATCCTGAGGATGGCATCCACCTTGGTGGGATTGGCCTCGATGCCCCGGTTGCTGACCATGAAGCCCAGGAGCTTGCTAGATGGGACGCCAAAGACACACTTCTCTGGATTAAGTTTCCAGCGGTAGGTCGGAGGTTGGCGAAGGTCTCTGCGAGGTCAGCTATGAGCTTGTCCTCGTGGGTGGTCTTGATGACCACGTCGTCGACATAGGCTTCTACGTTCTTGCTGATCTGGCTAGCGAGGCACTTCTGGATGGCCTTCTGGTAGGTCGCGCCAGCGTTCTTGAGGTCGAAGGTCATGGTCGTATAGCAGTAGATGCCATGGGGCGTTATGAACGCTGTCTTGTCTTGGTCAGAGACCTTCAGGGCTATCTGGTGATACCCTAAGTAGCAGTCGAGAAAGCAGAGGAGGACGCTTCCGGCCGTGGAATCCACGACCTGGTCGATGCGCGGAAGAGGGAAGGGGTCCTTAGGGCAGTGCCTGTTGAGATCGGTGTAGTCGATACACATTCTCCATTAACCGGTTTTCTTTGGTACAAGAACCGGGTTGGCGAGCCAAACCGGGTTTTTACACTCTCAGATAAATCCAGCAGGTAGGAGCTTTACTAACTCTACCCTAATGACGTCCTTGCGATCTTTCGCAAAGCAGCGAAGCTTCTGCTTGACAGGCTTGGCCGTCTTGCTTACATCTAAGGAGTGCTCAGCCAGCTCCCTGGGGACACCCGGCATATCCGATGGACTCCATGCGAATATATCCGCATTATCCCGGAGGAAACTGGTGAGCGCGAGTTCATATTTGGGGTCGAGCCCATCGCCGATCACCACCGTCTTCTCTGTGTTGGCAAGGCCGAGGCAGACCTTCTTCGTGGAGGGAGCCGCATCCAGGGCAGTGTTGGTGCGCTTCTGCTCTGGGACAGACTCGTCGACAGGGTCGACTTGGTTGGCCTCAGCGACCAAGACCGCGGAGGCGTCGGCGGCAGCAGAGGTCGCGGTGAGGTCGAGGGCCTTCGTGTTGCACCTGAAGGAGATAATGAGGTCCCCCTTGACGGAGAGGACCCCATGTGGAGCCGGCATCTTTAACACCAGGTAGGTGTAGTGCGGGATGGCCATGAATCTGGCTAGCATCGGGCGACCTTGGATCATGTGGTAGGAGGACTTGAAGTTGGCGACCTCGAAGTTGAGGTATTCCGTGCGGAAGTTCACCTCCGTACCAAAAGTGACGGGGAGGGAGACCCGACCCAGGGGGTAGGCCGCCTTCCCAGGGACAATGCCATAGAAGGGCTCGTCGCTCTCCGTGAGCTTGTTGAAATCGAAGCCCATCTTCTTGAGGGTGTCGACGAAGATGATGTTGAGCACACTCCCCCTGTCAATCAAGGTCTGGGAGAGCAAGGCCCCGTCCACCGTGGGCTCGACGACAAGCGGGTAGGACCCGGGATCTGGGATGTGGACCCAGTGATCAGCCCTGGAGAACATGATCGGCTGCTCAGACCAACGTAGAGGCACAATTGGCTGAGTGTGGACGAGGTGGACGTCGCGCTTGTCCTTTCTGTAGCACCTCCTATTGGCGCTGGACTTGATTCCGCCGACGATCATGTTGATTGCGCGGGTTGTGGCCTGGAAAGGCCCATTGGGGTTGCCCGATGCCGGTGGAGGGGGCAAGTTCATCTCGTCGCGAGGAGCGGCTGAAGGTGGGTTGCTGCGTAGTGGGTCGCTGCGAGGTGGCTCGCGACGATCGTCATATCGCTCCTCGTGGCGGTCGTCACACCGATCTAGCCGATCGTCACAGCGGTAGTTGTTGTAGGGGTGGTTGTCGCGGCGCCCGCTATCGTTCCTGGGTCGCTTAGGGTCCGCGGGTGCGCTGAAGGCCCTCTTGAACTGGGAGCACTCGCGGAGAGTGTGGGTGGCCCCTCGTGGAACCCGCAGATGCTGTCGTGCGCCAGGTCGAACTCCTCCTGATTGAAGGTCGAACCTCGGTGCCCATCGACCGCCAGGACCTCGGAAGGTCGCTTGCGGAGCTTGTCTGCTGCAGTGCCGGATGTACCAGTGGCATCAGCGTCGAACTGGTTCTAGAGCGCATCCTCTGTGTCCATCAGCTTGTTGACGATGATCATGAGCTCCTTGACGTTGGTCGGGCCAGCCTCATGGATCTTCTCAAAGATCTTGCGGTCTTTGATGCCCTTCTTGTAGCTATCGACGATCTGGTCGTCCCTGACACCAACACACTCATTCCGGTTCTCGAAGAACCGGGTGTTGTAGTCGCAGAGCTGCTCCTTAGGCTTCTGCACGACCCGCCCCAGGCTGAAGGCGTTTCCAGGGCGATCGTAGGTCGCCTGGAAGTTGGACGTGAAGGCCTAGGACAGATCGGCCCAAGTCTTGATGCAGCCGGGCTCAAGGTTGTTGAGCCACAGCGAAGGGGCCTTGTCCATGACCAGCGGGAAGTAGGCCGTCATATGGTCGAAGCTACCACCGGCCGCCTTGACGGCGACGTAGTAGGTCGACAGCCAGATGTTAGGGTCGGAGCGCCCATCATATGGCTTGATGTTGGGCTTGAAGTTGTCGGGGGTACTCCACCTTCTTGAAGCGGGCATCCAGCACCGGGAAGGCGTTGAGGGCAAGGTCGTCGCCAGAGCCTCTGGCCGGGGCGGCCTATCTCGGCGCGGAGTGGACGCTGCGCTCCGAGACGACAACCTGGGAACGTGGCTGTCGATCCCGGTTGGTCTGGACGATGGCGGGGTCGCCGTGCTCGGCGTCATAGTTGGCACGTCGCCGGTTCTCGATCTCGTGTTGATCACGGAGCTCGCGCTCCATGATGCGATGAACGCCCCCGGGTGCGCCGTACTCACGGTCGTAATCCAGGCGGCGGCGGAGCTCGCGCTCCTCGCGCTCCCGGTGGCGTTGGTTGACGACGCCGCGGGCATCGTGAGCGCGCCTATTGGTGTCGAGGTTGACACGAAGGTCGCAGGCAGCAGTGGGCTGCTGGGCGGGTTGCTCAGGGTTGTGCTGAGCGACCTCCTCCCGGATGGGGGAGAGATGGCTGCGCGCAGGTCGATGAGATCGACTGCGCGAGTGGCGGGTCGACAAAGACGCAGCGGACTTGGAGGCCGCGCTCTTCTCTTCCACCAGGGCGTTGGCGACCCGAAGGTACACGAGGGCCTGCTCAGCTTCAGGCGTTTGGACTTGCTGGAGTCGGGTAATGGCCGCGCCCAGGTTGGCCTGGGGGCTGTTGAAGGTCGGGATCCCAGCTTCCTCGAACTCCAGGCGCAGATCTCGAGCACAGGGCAAGACGCGCCACTGCTCTTCTGTACGTCGCTCAGCGCGGCGAGCGTTGGCTTGGATGCGAGCCGCCTCCTCGGAGTTGGTCGCACCCGCGCGGGGTGGCTCGTTCTCGGAGATCACCATCACCTGACGGAAGACGACCTCCGGGTCGTTGGGGGAGATGCGAACCCGGACCTTCTGGAACTCCCCGCAGTCCGGAGACTGGGTAGGTCGCTTAGCTCGGCGAGGGAGCTCGTTGTCGATCTTCTTCCGCAGGCGGCACCCACGGAGGGTGTGCTTTGCACCCTTATGGTAGGTGCAGGGCATGTCGAGAGGGTCGCGCCGAGCGGGAGGCGCAAGCCTTGGGTCGCGTGAAGTTCGCCGCTCAGATTGGATCTGAGGAGGCATGGAGAGTTGGCTCAGGCGAAGGCCGGGCGCAGACTTCAGGCCGAAGGGGAACGCGTCGTGGCGCAGTGCTGTCTACGCCGAGAGCTGAGCTCGCTCGCGGATCTCCAAGGTTTCCCTCATCGAGCCGATGACGTTTTCCATCCCCTGGACAAGGTCACAGGGTCTGGGTGGGTGGGTCTCCGATACTAGATCGGGAACGGAGACGGCGGCGGGCGCCGTGATGACCTTCTCGGAGGTCGCTGGAGGAGTCGAGGCTGCCGGAGCAGGAGAGGTCGACGTGAAGGATCCAAAGCAGATCTCCACGGGGTCAACGAGGAAGGCCGCCATGCTCGCCGGGAAGACGACGCCAGATTGGGCCACCATACTGCACAGCGAGTTCCCGATCGCCCCTACCTGGCGCGCCAACTGTCAGGGGGTGAGACCTGAACAGATCCGCTAGGGGCTTGCCCTAGTGGTTTGCAGGTTAATGGAGGATCGGGACCTAAGTGCGTAGGTGGTTATGCACGGGATGCACACGGAACTAGGCGAGTATGGCGGCGAAGAATAAGGAGACAAAGGTTTATACTGGTTCAGGCCTCCGGAGAGTAAAACCCTACGTCCAGTTGTGGTGGATTATGCGAGGATGAAGATGAGTTCTCCCTGTGCATGGAGTCCTAGGCCGCCTTATATGGGGGGACGGGCTAGGGTTTGCATGCGCAGGTCGGTTGACCCATGTCGGGGTCGGTTACAACTGTGGGAAGTTTATTTCTCGGATTACAAGGAGTATCCCGTGATACTCGGAGCTACAGGCGGCGGCGCGCCAGGTCGCCGTGTCTTGTCTTGCACGCCAAGGCTTCGCGGGTCTTCCGGGATCCTGATCAGGTCGCCTGCGGCCTTCGGAGGTGCGGATAAGGTCGCTGGGCCCACTTGTAAGATCGACGGGTCTTGTGGAAGGTCAGGTCCACTTGTCAGTGGCCCCTGAGACCTAGCTGGTGGGGACCTATGGGTACTCATATCTCTCAACTCCCAAATTAGTTCAATCTCGGACATCAAAACTTGAGTTCGATGATGATGCAGGAATCGTGGATTAATGATGCCAAAAGGAATAAGCACCGGCAACTACTAAAGTGCCAATTTCTTAGATGACTTTTTTTTTTTTAACTTCGTGAGGTATATTCTCCGAACAAATCGCAATACGTTCTAGCATGTTCTGATGAGGTCCGCGTTGCAACTTATCATGATGATTATATCAGTCTACCTATCTCATATTCCCCTCAATTTCCAGTTTATAAGTTTGCATCATACATCGACATTTTTAGTCTAAGTAAGTTTTGATCAGGTTCTCTTTGCGTCTGATCATACTGACATTTGTCCAAATTGAGGAATAATCTTTCCGCTTTTCCTAAACAATAGGTTACGGATTAGTTATACACAATAAAAAATGTGATTGCTAATTGAGTCATGCGTGCAAAATAACTGTGTAAAAAATTACTATAAAATTTTTGTTGTATGCTTTGTCTAGCTCTAGCCTAATCATAGCATCCATCTAGCAAGTATTTTAAGAAAAGAAAGTAACATACATTTTGGATCACTAACATCATATTTTGTTTAGTATATAAAAATACAAGAGAGACTCAGCTGTCAGCATAACAATAATTTTTATTTTCCCAACCTCACAAGCTACTCCTGTAGTATCTCCTTATTGAAAATTTGTACTCAATGGTATTGACGAAACACAAAAAATGTTCTACACTGTACAATTAGACAAGAGGAAATGGTGGGGAGCTATTCCCACCCAGTAAAGGTACGGACAATAGACATAGATGTGTAGAAGTGATAGATTGATAGGGATGAAAGCGGATCGGATGGGATCGGATAATACCTTTATCACATCCACATCCATAATTTTTTGTCGGATGTGGAGCGGAGCGGATATTACACGGATGCGGATTTTTTCGGATATCGGATATGGTGCGGAGTCGGATCGGTGTCGGAGCGGATGCGGATTAATATAGTCGGATAATACATGCTTATATTATGTTTCAAATGGTGACAAATGATGCTCTACGCAGGATTGCGGCTAGGGTTTTTGATGCACGTGCACACACTATATATATAGCTAAAATTTTGTGGGCTAAAATATTGTGTATAGGTAAAAAGTCATAGTGTATAGGTCGTATTGTGTTGTTATAGTAGTCGGATATCCTATTATAGGTCTTGGATTATCCGCGTTCAATTATCGGATAATCCATATCCGTCTGATATCACTAACACCATATCCTAATCCGCATCCGCACACAATCGGATTCGGATTATCCACATCCGCATGGATATCAAAAACTCTTCTCCATATTCGCATAATTCGGATTCGGATCGGATCGGATGCGGAAATTATCCACACCACTTTCATCCCTATAGATAGAGGAAGTAACAGAACTACTTGCTCTTCTATGCTTAAATGATATAGCAGTGCTTCTGCCAATGTTTCAAAAAAAATCATATCATCAAGTGTTTTTGTATTGTAGAACAAATGATTTTTCAAGATCAATTTGGTTAGACACTTCCACATAGCCACCGGTAAATTGGATCTCGACATACAGTTTGAGTAATGGTTATCTTGTTTGGTAAAATATGGGGTGCATACTTTCAAGACAAAAAAATGATGTATCATGTGTGTTGTTTTTTTACAGCAAATTGGTTTCCTAACTAAAAAATAATTTAGTGGAACACAAAAGTCTCTTTTCATATTTCAATCTAAGCAGGGAACATGTTTTTTGACGATTGCTCTAAAACAGAGAAGTTTTCTCTTCACCTTAGGTGTAAGTTGATTTAGTGAAAATCAGTTGCAGGACATTATTTTATAGTAGCTAAGAAATTATCAGGATTAATAGTAAAAAAAGTTAATCTGAAAAATATCAATCAGTGTGAGTGGGATTACTTTAACCGTAACTAGCTAGCTGCGCGACAGACGTTTCCTTCTCCCTGAAGCCTCTTCTAGCTTTCTCCGCAGCCTTCCACCCTTGGCCCCATCCCGTCCGCCTCCGGCGAGCTCGTCGGAGCACGTCGGGAGCGGCCCCCCGTCCCCGCCTCCATTAGTATAGTTAGTTTTTAGCTTCCTTTGTGCCTTCATGGCTTTTAACATTTGTGGTTTGCGCCGCCATGGAGCTGCCGTCGTTGCCGGGCCTTCCTTGGTCTTCTCGTCGCCAGGGGCGGGCCCAGAAATTTGAGAATGGGTATTCAAATCGAAGAGTGAGGAAATTTTTTTTGGACAGACTATAGTAATTCCAAGTTTCAAAGTACAATTTCAAGTGATACTCACATGCTCTATCCAATTCTCACATATTCATACTGCAGTTACTAATGTGTTGAAATTAGATGTCAATTTACAAAAATATCTTACCAATTTCAATTTGACCCACTTGCTCGCTCCTTTCTACCCCTGCTGGCTGCCACAGCGCTGCTCCTGTTTGCTAATCTCCTTGTTTGCAGCGCTGCGCTGGCCTCCTGGACGCTCGCCCAGGCTGGCCGTCTGAGGTTGCAGCTGAACAGCGGTATGGGGGGAGTGGGGAGGGGTTGATTTGGGTCGGAATTGTTATGTTTGGCCCATCTTGATGAGAAGAGGTGGGCTGAATTATGAAATACATGGACTCTTTTCATTTTTCTGAATACATATACATAGTATAGGTTGTATATACTTATTTTTTTTGTCAAAAATAATGGGTATTCAACTGAATACCCATGATACAACGTGGGCCCGCCCCTGCTCGTCGCCGCCGTCTTCGCTCTACATGTGAGTCGAAATAAAATAAATTCCTCCCCTTCTCTCCCTCCTGCACCTCCTCCGTCCTCTTCCATTGTCTGCTGCAAGAGATTTCACCCCATCGCCTCTGATATGGTCGGAGTGGAGGCTGCTGTTGGTCAGTCTCCTATAGATCTAGTCCCCTCCTGTGGGGATCTGTCCTTTGGGGCTGCCCCCAGCCGCCTCCCCCTCTCGGCTGCGATCCTCACCTTTCTCCTCCGCCGATCCCGCCCCACTACGCCAGATCCGGGCCGCACCGACGCGCCTCCTCCACTCCCCGTCCCTGCCTTCGCCTCTGCTACCATCCGTCTCCAAGCAACGCAAAATCGATCTGCATCAAGACCTATTCAGTTCCTCTGTCACTGGTCTGGCAGTGAGCCACCGCCGGCTCTGGGGATGGCGGCCTTCTACCCACCGACGACTTCTTCACAACATCTTCGGTTCACCAGCGATGCAACTCCATGACGCCGCCCTCAACCACTTCAAGCCTACGCTCGGCGAGGCCCTTCCGCACTGGCCCCATGCGTCCGTGACGCCTCTGGAGGCGGCTGCCTACGAGCTGCTCATCGGTGAAGGATCTAGATCTGAGTCCTCTAGAGACATTGATGTAATTGGCTCCTTTGCTAAGGGCCTAGTTGTAACTTCGCTGCTTTAATATAATGGATATATGTTTGTTGTAAAAAAAAAACCGTAGCGAGCTAGCAGCCTAGCACTACGGATTAGTTAGAAGAAGATAGATTTTTAGTAGTACTACGGATTACATCACTGAACCAAGACGTTTTATAGGAGATCAGTCCCATGAAAGACTATTTAGATACTCCCTCCGTTTCAAAATACTTGTCATTCTGACTTTTCTAGATACATTCCCTTTGTTATGTACCTAGATAGTTAATATGTCCACATACACAATAAAAAGAATGTATCCAGAATGATAAGTATTTTGAAACGGAGGAGTACTTCTTTGTCAGTGGGCCCTTTGGGAATGAAATCGAACTGTTGGACCTTGCCCGGTCCATTGTAGTCGAAGAAAGGGAAGGCAAAGCTATTAGACTATCTGCACTCGTCATACTCCAAATCCTCCTCAAAAACAGAATATTCCGGTCTGGTCAGCGAGATTCTCTCCTCTATACAACTTTCTCCCGCACTCGTCATTCTTTATATCTCTACTCAATACCAACTACCAGCATGCGGGACCCACGTGTCACTCTCTCTCTCCCTCCCTCCTTTCTTTTCTCCACTGCCCCCACCCACATCGCCCCTCCACCTGCCATCCTTTCTCTCTCCGTCGGCACCCTCTCCATGGCCTCTCCCCTCCCCGGCGCCGGCGCAGACCGCCGGCGTGCCCCTCCTCAGCCCGCGCGACATCACCACCACCTCCGGGAGCGGCGGCAGCGGTCGTCGCAACGCTCCTGCGCCTCCTCCCCTCGCCCATGGTCCTGGCGGCGACCCGAGCTGTTGGTCTCGGCGGCGGCCCGAGCTGGAGGTCCCGGCGGCGGCCCGAGCTGGAGGTCCCGGCGGCGGGCCGAGTTGGAGGTCCCCCGCGGCAGCCCTCTGCTCCCCCCCATGATCTCTCTCCAGCGGATCCCGACCACTGCCTCCCCTTCCAAATCCACCACATCATGGAGTCATCCTCACCGCCGGGGAAGGTGAGCTGCGCGGCCATGGCGGCCTCCCTCCCTCGGCGGGCTTGTCCTCCATCACCTCCTCCCCAGCTCGCCGAGTGCTCTGCCGCTGGATCTGGGCGGCGCGGGCCTAGAGCAGAGGAGCAGAGGTCCCTCTCCTGCTAGATTTGGGCACCGACGGGGAATCAAGCCTCTCCGACGGTGAAGTGTTGCTGGTCGACGGCGAGGTCCTGCTCACCTCTCATCCTCCTCCTCTTTCGCCGCCACCGTCCTCTGCAGGCCGGAACATTCCGGGGACGGGCGCGACGCGTTGGTCCGCGCGGGCCCCACGCTTTCCGTGCCTCCGCGATCCCGCCAGGAGTGGCGTAAACGGAACGCCCACGCAGCGTAGCGTTGACGTCCCAGTACGCCGCTGCGGGGTGGTTTCCCTCAAAAGTACTACTGGACAGGGATAGCGTGGGCTATCCCGTGCACCAGTGCAGATGGTCTTAAGCTACGCAGGGTGGAGATCTAGTGCATATTCCTCGGACGGATGCATATGCAACTAGAGAGTAGAGACAGGGGTAGCTAGCCATTTGATTGGCCGTGATGCACCACAGTCCACAGCCATCCAGATTTGTTTTTGGTTTCTAGATCCATCTCTATGAAGAATCGAGCCATATAGTAGCAGCTACTACACCTTGTTTATTTGCAGATAAAAAAGTGCACCATGCTGCTGCAACCTTCCTGCTGCTCGCATAAGATATTTTCGCATAGCGCAAGAGAAACTCACGGCCGGCATGCAGTCGGCAGCGGATCAAGCTGGTCATCGCAGCACAAATAGACAAATAAATACTCCTAAATGACCAGAAGGTTCAGCTCTGATTGTATATATATTGATTGGCAAATTGCGCGTACCATACCATGTACAGCAGTATGCATGCATTGATCAGCTGGAAAGAAGAAACTTATTAACGCTAACGATCTGCAGCAACATGTGCTAACAATCTTCAGCCAAAACATTGCTGTTTCCGCAGCCAATTATCTCAGTTTGGTCGTGTCCATCGTTGTGCACGAGCTGATGAGGCCACTAATCAAGCCTTAATTCGTCCATCGTTGCGCACTGGCTGACGACGACCAACCGTGGTAACCGCAGCCAATCAGTGCAATCAAGCGAGAGCAACTTGGCGAGCTATCAACCATATAATAATACTGTAACTGTCAGGGGTAGGGGATTAGCATGTCGATCGATCGATCACAAGCAGAGAGATCAATATCAACTGCAACTGCAACCAGTCTGGCTTTGCATTATCCACACGCTATGTTATCCAACCTGTTCGCCGTCAGATGTTTCGAATGGCGCTTCCGAGAAGAAACCAATTCGCATCGGCAATGTGCAAGTTTTGTAGTGATTCTTTTATCCAAGCCCTTTGGCGATCGTGCTGTACCATATATGTCCTGCTGTGGGCATCCCTTTTCGACAAGACAAAGTTCATTCTTTCTCTCTTTGTGGATTATATCGATTACAGTATCACACTGAGCTGATTTGCCAACATGACAAAATAGAGAATTTCTTCAAGAAGCACCGAATTTGTTAGAGGTCTTTTTTACGATGCACAATACTACCTAGCGGTAGTATGGTAGTATAACCAGTTTTTTGCTATGGGTAAAATGATAATTTGATCGAAATATAAAACAGTAATTTGCTCGAAATATATTAACCAACGTGAGATAAGGTTGCATAAGAGATTTCATATGTTTGATTTCATATATTACAACAATATTATTTTTCATAGTTCCAATCATATCCCTATACTACACATACTACCTATGAATACTAATACTACCGCTAAAAACCCGGTAGCATAGAATTAATTTCAAGTTTTCAACCGTCAGATCCTTCAAAATAAGTCTTTTTCATTACATACAAGTCCTTTTCAAACGGTAGTGTAAGGTAGTATTGTGCACCGTAAAATACCTCATTTATTTAGCGCTAGGATCACTTGTGAAACAACTGAAAATTTAAACTACCTATGGGTAAAAGAACTTATGGCTACATATTGAGGTGGTTTCAAAACCACATATATCTTTGAGTAGGACCGTTAAAGATTTACAGAGATTATCGATCGGGAGATACTCCCTTTGTTAGACAAATGCAAATGGTTTAAGTTTTGTCCTAAAAGTTAAACTTCTCTAACTTTGAGAAAGTTTAATGACAAATGCACCAACATCTACAATATCAAATCAGTTTAAGGTACCATGACACACAACTGGCACTACTGGAAAAACAACCTTTGATCACCAATTATACAAGTACAGGAAACTATTGTTTCTCTAGGAAAAAAAACTTATTATGAGAAAAAAAAGAAAAAGTAGTAGACAAGCAGGAGAAAACAGGTGGGATTTTTAGCTCGCGATTGTCTGGCTACAAGTTGCAGTAAAGAGGGGCTGATGTTTCTTGGCCACGAGGAAAAGAACAGTTTTTTGCTTAATATAAGGAGAAAACTGGTAGAAATAAAAAGGGTGATGGGAACGATGACGAGGAGAGCATCAGGAACAGCTAAAAAGTAGAGGAGGAAAGCTATGTCCTTGTGGTTGTTGCATGTGTTTGGCTCCCTCTTACAAGGGGGATATGATTGGGAAAGCAAGAAATTATGAAGAAAAAGCCAAGGGAATATTCCCACTAATTACTTGACTCGTGCAGTCATGTGGCCTGTTTGGAGTTTTATCAGTTGAGTGACACTGGTACCATTTACACGAAACACGTTGCCCGTAAAACACTCTGCTTTGGCTTCTAGAATTGGATCAAATAATAAGGAATTTAAAAGACTAGCTAGTGCAAGTCATTTGTATCTAAAGAAATATTGCGCGAGTCAAAAGCTGTGGCATTTCTCTAGGACCTCGATCAGTTCACATTTGAGAGCTGCGTCAATTTCTTTACAGGGGTAGTTTAGGCATATATATATGCGCTATCAAGGCAACAAAGAAATGTAAAAGTATGCTCGATCTTTACCCAAAAGCAAGAGATCCATTGTTTTGCACGTTGTTGAATCTACCTACCTATCGCGAGTCATCACTTGCATGCAACAGTGAAATAATCATGTAAGAAAGTGTATAAACAATTTAATATTCACCGACAAAGCTGTTCATGCATGCTTCCTGTCAAAGTTCATGAGCACTCCATTTGTTCCAAATTATAAGTCGTTTTGACTTTTCTTGATACATACATTTGATTATGCATGTAGACATAGATATCTAAGCGCATAAATAAAGTTTTTGAATCTAAAACATCCAAAACGACTTATAATTTGAGACAGAGAAAGTATGTTGGAAGACCTTTTCTGAAAAAAGGAGCCATATGTAGTTCATTATGGGCAAATGACTTGTATGAGAGTTATGTGGTTTCTCTGTTGTCTCTAGTAAATCTGTACCCAGCCTCACAGTACTGAACATTATGTCAAAAGCCTTTTCTTGTTGGTTCGATGACTTTGTTTGGTTCACTGACCATTCTAGCTCTGAAACTGAGCTATTTTCTTGGTTCAGGAAACGAATACGTCCATTTTAGCACCATGGTCGTCTTCCTAACAAATAGTTTTACATTTCCAGCATTGTCCAATCGTCATATATACTAAGTCTTCCAGGACCTTTTCAAGTTATTAACATAGATACACACATACCCTAAAACAGCAGCATATATATCGATCAGTGACGACCGACGGTTGTAATTTGTACTGGACGATGCCCAACACTATCTGGTAGGCGCAACTGTGGCATCATCCAAGTCAATTTTCTGAGAACATAAAAAAACCACAACAAACAAATAAGTGACATGCCAACCGAAAGATAGATGCATATGTTGTTGTCGACTAGAAAGCCTTGGTTGGACAAATGTCAAAATAATAGTAATAATAATAATTGCATGTGGTCAAACGTAGTGCAAGTGATAAAAAGAAAATATGGATCTATATATGTGGAAGTCAACTGGGTATCTTGAACGTGTCACATGTTAGCTTGACCAAATTGTAATTTAAAGGCTCGCATGGGTTCTGAAACCATGTCTAAACCAGGGCCAGATTCCCGGTTCCTTTAAGACCAGGTATTATTCTCCACTGATTTTTTTTGCAAGGGATATTCTCCACCACATCTATTATTCCTGAAAACTGAAGCAACCTTTAAACTAAGATTACAGCATCTTTAAGAGCCTTTCTAATTTGAGTATTTCTATATCTTTATACTCTCCAACAGCTTTTCTATATTTTGTGGACAGTCTAGAGAGTCATTTGGCTAGCGAGAAATCCAGAGTATCTATATTTGGATATCCAATTGAAGATGTTGTTGGAGGGTGTTTTTTCATCAAAATCTCTATTCCTGTAAGTTAGTAAAGATATAAAGAGTCTTTTGAAGATGCTCTTAATTCTTTTATTTATCTTATTAGTATTTTCTTGAAAAATACCTTTCCGATCCTAAAATATAAGTTCAATAGGACAAAATATAAATCCCCCTAAAGATAAAGACACTTGATTTAGGAAGTATTGTGAGAACACAACTTGTCGATCCTTAATATATACAAGTATCTATTCAAATTTGTACTAACTCAAACTTTTCTATATAAATATTTATAAAGATCGACAATGTTAGATTTATTATGAAAAATACTTCACAACATATATTCCTATTTAAGAAAATATATGTTTTACAAATGTTGCGTGTTAAAGTATTGTTGAGAGATCTCGTTGATTTCCTAATGAACTTATATTATTTTTACAAACATAGACCCTCACATACATATATGCACACACACACTATAAATCTCTATCCATATGAGCACATATGAGAGATTGAGCTGATTGATCTCGGGATTGATGAGATCACAAAGTTAGAAAAAAAGTACCCATGCCGAGTCAGAGAATTCAAACCCAGAATCTTGTAGTCAATTCTATAATGCAGTTCTGCCGACGAGTATGAACATCTATATCCATCCATGCAACGTAGTCGGCCCGCTTGATTTGGTCCGTCGTTCATGAGCCCTGACGTGTCTCTTGACAAGGACAAGGTGCCAAACGTCATCAAGTTCTTGATTCATTCTATTTAACTTTTTCTGCGTGCTATACATTTCTCTGAGATACTGACAACTACGATCAGTGGGTTTGACCAAAATAAGATTTTATATATGATCTTAGAGTGAGGTCATCAAGAAAAATCTTGAAGTAATAATAAGGGAGTACCGGGACGAGGTCAATTGGTCACATATAACGTGATACATGAGTCTGATGTGTCGAGGGTGACAGTATTCTTTGATCTAAACAACCAACCTAACTTTGCTCCTGCGACTACCCATAGCGAGCTTCAATTCCTGTGGGATAGATGAGGACTAGCTGTGACGCTGTCGAATACTGTTGCCCAAACCGTCAACATGAAGGTTATGTGTAGAACTTTCAGCTTTTGGTTGGTGCATGTAGCTTGCTTAGGTGCACCCACCAATCCTGTGGGGAAGTCATTTCATTTCAAAGATTGACTCCCCAATTCCCACGCTGGATCCGCTCTGCAATCCACTCCAATCCATAACTATATATATTGGGAGGGGGCTGGGTGAAAATTAATTCTTTTTTCACTCCAATCAGTTTGTATCGGAAGGAAATGAGTTTATTCAAATTCCAAAATATAAGCCATTGGGTTGTTGTGATAATATCATAGGCGTTGGCCCGATTCGATGATGATACTTTGTCTTGAACCAAGAATGCAAAATTGTTCATGAATCAGCTGCCTCGGTATGTTTGGTTGTTACTGACAGACTAGCAATCAGTTCCACATCGACTACAACGATATGCTGCAACGTGAAGTATCAACTTGATGTTTTAGCAGTTCTATATTTTGGCGACACAGTTTAAGTTGGTAGTAGTAGTAGCATTCAGGTAAGGTGGAAAGGGGCAAAGCTGCTGTGCATGGGGCCATGTGGGCATTCACAGACAGGGGCGGAGCCAAAGGGGGGCGCGCAGGGGCCTGGCCCCCCCTGTGCTGCCGTGAGGTCCCTTTGTGTAGGAGTTTTTAATTACTTTTGCTAATAAATAATGATCACAATTCACAAATCGCCCCCAAACAATCAACCCACCGAGCTAGGAGGCCATAACTGATCACACATGCAAGTGTGGCAATGAATTTTGAAGCCATCTATGGCAAAAGAAATCTTGGCACAATTTTTTTTTTGTCTCAATGACATGTAGAACTCAAGAAATCTTACTAAATGTTAGTTGTTCAACCAAACAATTGTCAATTTTTGTAAAACTTGCCAAATATTAAATGTGGAAAACTGTGGCTAGGAACCAAACGACCACTATAATAGTAACACACTATTGGTGTCCGTATTATATTGGAATTTTAAGAAAAAATATTATGAGATCGTTTTCTGCTTAGCGTCTCGCCCCCCTAAGGTTAAATCCTGGCTACGCCCCTGTTCATAGAGATAACATTTTTTAAGGGGCATAGCTACCTGCTCTTACCTGTAACATTTTTTTAACACGGGACACGAAGTTCATTTCGAAAACCACATTTTTAGTCTGGATTTGTGAAACTATTAATATAAATAAATTTATGGACTACTCACTACTGTGACTGGGCCACTGAATAACTTCATTCGTTGTTGTTTCGTGACTGGGGGGCTCTGGATGATCACTTTGATTGATGGATGGGCCTTGGCATGAGTTTATGGGCTACTGCTGTAAATGGGCCGAAGTTGTATTTATCGCATTTCTCCATATACTACATTTCTCTCTTATAAAGAGACCAATGTTTTTAGTTAGAGCTGCTATGCTTGTATTTTGTGCATATTGTCTGCATCCCTACACAATCCCTGATAATACTATCATATCAACCATTAAGACGCACAACATTTTATATGTGACTTTGGCTATCACATTTAACTTTACATTAAGATGTAGCAATAGGTTATGTCAATGTGCAACAAGATTATACTACTAAACATATATTGGTTCCGATTTTTGACCAAATACTTCACTTTTTACATTTCCTCCTTTTCCCTAGTTACATTTCAAATATCAAAGCACCCCCACCAAATGATATGACCTCCATCTTAGTTGCAAAGCTAAATGGAGCCCAAATTGCTGTTAACATAGAAAGCCTCAAATGAGCCCAAATCCAAATGCAAGATCCAGACGTACATGTGTGATGTGTCTACGAACCTACCTTTCTCTCTACTCAAAGCAAGCGGTTGAACAACATACTTAGAACTGTCAAGCGGTTGAAGTCGTTGAACCAAGTTGTGGTCCCATTTCGTGTGTCTTTTCTGCCATCGCACGCGCACACGTCTAGTCGTCTATGTTTGAAGCCTGCTGGCCGCATGCACGCCGATAGGAGGAAGCTTGCAGCGATTAGGCGCCATGACATTACCGTACCCACCGGATGGGACACGCAAACGGCCGAAGATAGAAAAGGTGATCCAGACATCCCATTCATTTGGTTAATATTACTATCTTGTTGCCTTGTTGGCAATCAGCTTAATAAGATAGCAATACGTTCAGATAACTTACTATAGGTCAATAAAAATGTTACTAGGCCTCTTGAAATACATTGTGTTAGTGTTCTCTTATATCCAATATTATAAAATACTACCTCCGTTCTTAAATATATGACGTTTAGGATAAGAAAATTAGTTCAAAATGAACTAGTTTTGTTGTCCTAAACATCATATATTTAAGAACGGAGGGAATATTTATTATCTATTGCTGGAACACAAAACATGTGTTATCTCATATTGCTAAAAGAGTTATTAAGGCCCATTTGGATTTCTTCATTTTGAAGGAATTGGAATCTACTTAATAGCTATTTCTCTTCGAATGTGGCATTCCACAATTTTCTAAAGATTAGATATAAGCTCAGCTTAAATTCATGGGGGTGGGAGATGAAAATCGATTCTATAGATTCTCATGTTATGTTTCTAATGTGCAACTTGTAGCACGCTCTTTGACTCGATCGCTTCCCTATAGCAGAAGTGTAGTGTAGTTGCCAACGGACTCGTGCCTGGTTGGCTAGCTCATTGTAGAGTGGAGCTAGAAGCCAGGGTTCGAAACCCCGTTGGCACAGATCGCTATGGCCTCCTGAGGCCGGGGGGATAAGCACCACTATTAAGTTTATAGCAGAAGTGTAGGACATAAGTATATTTGTCATATGGTTAACAATAATATGTAAATATAATCCACATACAACTATAATAGCTTAATTAATTTGTGTCAAATTATTATTATTAGAATGGAATTCAATTATAAGGATCCAAACAGGGTATCAGTAAATTTCATCAGCAGTCGATGGACTTGTCTCGTGTTCTCAACTAGGTCTCGGTGTACTCCTAAATTGTGTTTCTGGTCCCTTAAAATTGGTTTAATTTACTATGCCAATCAGGTCCAAACTCCTCCTCACCCGTGAGTGGTTGCTAAGTTGTTTTGCCCGCGTGTTATACCTGAGCATTTTTAGCCCGGCCCGGCCCGGCTCGAACCCGGCCCGTTCATGGACCTTACTGGACGGGCGTGGGCACAGATCTTGCAGCCCGAAAAAAATCTTGGCCCGAGCCTGGTCCGAAATGCTGTTTTTAGCTATTTTACACTATAAAATGCGCGGGCGGCCCGCCCAAGCCCGGGCCCGACCCGAGCCCGGCCCGAAAACTGAGGCCTGACGCGCCCAGTGGGACGGTCATGGGCAGGATTTTCTTGGCCCGAAATAACCGTATTTTTTTCGGCCCGGCCCGAAAAATGCTCAGGTCTACCGCGTGTCAAATCCCCTCACGTGAGGCTTGTGTGTGCGGCCAAGTAGAGGGATAAAATATGTGCAGACCACATTATGTTTTCATCATCCTCATCTCTGCCGCCCTCTCTCTTCCCTCAAGCAGTCGGAGATGAAGCAACAACGAGGGCAAGGATGGAGACACATCTCGGCTAGAGTTGGTGATCCACACGGTCGTAGGGGTGGTAGGAGACTCCACTACCTACCATGACGTCGCACAAGCGGAGTGAAGGGGACTCCCTAATGGATTATGGTGACCAACCTGATCCTTCCATCCCTACGCAATTCTTGCATCCCTAGTTGATGTGTCTGATTCCCTCTCTTAAGAATGGAAGGTCAAACTTCTATGGAAGCAACAAAACTTGTTTGGGCCATAATTTCCTCATCTAGACTCCAATTGGGGTGAGTTTGGTGTCTAAATTGATTAAATTAAAGACACCAAAGATGTTTGAGGCCATGACAGGCATGGACCCACTTCAGTTTGGTTACGCCCATCTTCATTGAAAATCAAAGCCTACTTGAAACCTAAGGTTTCCACAATATCCATTTCTCTTTTGTAGAGCGCCCCTACCTAGAAATCCCTCGCCCTCGGTACTTCATCAAAATCTTTTCATGGTAGATTAAATCACCCCACTAGAAGTAAAAAATTTGCATGTTCGTGTGGAAGATAGGAAGGAAAGCCAATAAGGTACATGTACATGGGCTGCTGGAGTTATGCGTGTTTGGGAGTTGATATCCATTCACGCGAAGTAATACTCATCTTGGTCTCTAGAGCTAATGCTTAAATGCCTAATAGAAGGAAACAAAGAGAGTACTAATAATTTTCTTGTTGATGTTAAGAGTACATACCAATCTGATCCCCATTATCAATTTTTTTAGTACTGTGAAGATATATAACTGCAGCAAGGTTGAGGGTGTGTTTAGTTGAGCTGTGGCTTTTGAAAAAGTAGTTGTGAGTTATGGGATGTAAAAATTAGTCGTGCGAAAAAAGAAGGTCATTTGGTAAAATAGGCTTTTGAAAATACTTACGAACGAACCCACATGTCATTTACAGTCCACCCCACCCAACTCTCTCCCTCTCTCAATGACAATGAATCCCACTTGTTAGCACCCTCTTGTTCCTCCCTCTCTCTCTCTCACTAACGTCGTCATGCCCTTCTTCCTCTGGCAAGACAACGATGGAGGACATGGTTGGGGAAGGGTGCAGATTGGCGTTGGCCGCCGCGAACTACCACCTCATGCGCTCTTCCTCCCGAATCCATCAGTGGAGGAGCTCATCGGTGAAGCTATCGATTCCCAATTCCTTTTTTTTGTGGCTCGATCAAATCTCCTTGTTGATGGGCAACATAGAGGATTCAATGCCTCGATCGAATAAGCTTCACTGGATAAGGCAAGCAACTTGCAATGTCAATGCGAATGAGGCTTACCGCATCTGCATAGAGGAATCGATGCCTCGTACTCGTTAGATTAGAGTTTCAAAGGATAAATGTCATTGTACATGGTGTAGGCATTGCTGGCCTTGGAGGAGGCAGGCATGGAGTATAGTAAGAGTTGGTCCCCATGAGCCATCCGTGACATCGACATCCACCACTACCCCGACTACCTCGCTAAAAATGTTCATTCTCCGCCGTCGGGTTCGTGCTTGGACTGAAAGTGCATCTAGACCCCTAAGTGGATTTTGGTGAATTGAATGACAAGGCGATTAAAGGACTAACTTGTTTGTTCGAGAATGTGAGTAGTGAAAGGATCTAGATGTCGACTAGAGGGAGGGTGTGAATAGTCAAAACTGAAAATCACAAACTTTAAACAACTGCTAGTCCAAAGTCCGGACTCTTTGGATATTTTTCTCGAGAAAATATCTGGAGTCTCCGGGCTTTTAAGAGGGAGACTTAACTCGACAAAGTGAAACTAGCTCAAATGTAAATCTGTGAAAATAGGTTATGCACTGAGTTGAGAAGAGCCTGTTTCACCACCTAGAATCTGCAGGAACTACACCACGGAGTAGATTGGCAACAAACCTTAGAAATGAGCTCAAGAGAAAATCAAGCATACAATAAGAGCAATAATCACAAGGAGACACAGAGATTTGTTACCAGAGTTCAAGCTCACACCTTGAGTTCTATGTCTCTGCTGAGGAACCCACTAAGGGTGGACCTTTACACCTAGGTCACTTTCCTCCCCCTAGCGACTACAAAGATCGAGCTAGGGTTACTTACTCAATCTCGGGGTAATACAAACTTCCTTAGGCAGCCACAATTTGTTGGATGCACCAAGGCAATGCCTAGCCAGCTAGGAGCTCAAAGCTCCAAGAGTAACAAACATGAAAGTTACCAACCAACGAAGAACGAGGTGCTCTAGAGATGAAAATCAGCTCACTAGCACTCTCCAAGCTCTTGCTCTCAATCCCTCCTTAAATCCCCAACAAATCTCACCAAACCAAGGCCAAGGGGAGTAAAGGAGTGGAGTCAATGAGTTCTGAGTGTTGCAGGTTGAAATGGGCAAGAGAGAGAGAGAGAGAGAGAGAGAGAGGATAGGGTTGAGGGGGTATAAATACCTCCTCACCCAGAAAAAGAGCCGTTGGAGCACTAAGACCCGGAGTATTTGGACAAGGTACGGAGACTCCGGGAAGTCTGGAGATTACGGGGTAAACCCGGAGAATCCGGCCTTCCAGAGTTAGCACCCAATAGATAACCCCGTGAACATGTTGGTGCAAAAGTGTCTGTCATAGGATTTTGTTAGTTGATCTAGATCACCTTTTCTACTCTTGGAAGATACATTTCCTGTCCCTCTTTATAGTGCAGCATTCCTATTACTCAAAGTCAAAATATAAAATGATTAAGCCTTCATGGAATCCTTCTTATAGCCTCACTTTCTTTTTGGATATGTAATGGAGATGCTTTGATGCCATCATAAGATTTTAATACTTGCCCATATACTCAATAAACCATTAGTAGCTTAATAGTGTGTCATTAATTCACCAAAACCCACTTAGGGGGCCAAGATACTCTTCAATCTCCCCCTTTTTGGTGATTGATGCCAACACTTTAAGTTTCATTTAAGTTTCATAAGAGAGATAGAATATAATCATTATAAACAAAATTTATCTTGCAACACTCCCCCTTAATATGTGCAATTGAAGTTTTGAATCTCAATGATCCTTTTAGGATCAAATTTTATACATGAGAGAAAAGCATGAGAGTATCACAACATAAACAACAGTGGGGTGCTTGTGTGAGTGCAGCCAAATTTTGTGTAATGCATATGACAGACCATGCACTCAATAAAATTTAGAGAACGCTGACATGTCAGAACCCGGAGTCTCCGAACAGAAACATGGAGTATCCGGAAAATCCAGAGAAAAGTTCGGAGTATCCGATATTTTGACACTCAGTAGAAAAACAACCATCATAAACATTTTCAAACTATCACAAGCATCCTTAGGAGTTTAAACCAGAAGTCTATCACCACAAGCACACAAAAAATAGTCTCAAGCCCACATAGTTTTACACACATAGACAAAGTTATTATAGACCATAAGTTTAAATCCATCCATCAAAAACTAAATAAAGATACTCACTCCCCCTTTGGCATCAAGCGCCGAAAAGGAAGTGTGAGAGGCAGCAGTAGTAGCACTATCACTCTGTGTCCTCCTCGTCGTCTTTATTGTTGTTGTTCTCTTCATCCTCTTCGTCCTGCTCCTCCTCTTCTTCTCCTTGGGCAGCAGCCGCAGCAGCATCATGGGCATCCCACTCAGCAAAAGGATCATCAAAATCCGGAAGATCGCGATAAGGGTCAGTGGGAAGGCCAAGATGGGACTTGATCTCAATGATGTCCCTGTGGTTTTCATTTGTGTCCGTAGCAATGTGTTTGCATATCGAGAAGATGCTCTCGAGGACACGCTTGACCATGGAGCTCTTAGTCTTGCGGGACGGTCTAGATGGAGAGCTAGAGCGAGAGAGAGGCTCATCATCATGGCGAGGAGCTACACTAGAAGAACTGACATACCTCGTGCTTTTCTTGATTGGCTGCTTCTTGTCTCTAGTACGGATATTCCTAAGGGGCTCATGAGTAACATCCTTTGGAAATTGAGTATTGTTGACCTTTTCTATCATATACATGATGTACGGAGCATAAGGAAGATGCTTCATGGGATCACACATGGCTCGGCGAAGCTCATTCCACATGAAGTCAAAGATGCAAAAACCCTCTTCCTCCGGTGCCACACAATTAAGGAGATTCACGGCATAGTGTCTAAGAGCACTAATGTCTCCTCCCTTGGGATCAATGGTGGCACGAAAAAACTGATTGAAGTAATAATAGTAAGGAATGAGATTATCAACTTTTACTTCATGAGCTAGAAAGGATGTGGGGGAACATGTAGGGCATGTCCTTTGGCTTGTACTTGTCCTCATTATGGATGGGAGTGCAGGCTTCATCTTTAGAACCAAGTCCAAGCAAACGAGAAACTATCATGTAGTAAATGGTGCACTTTTCTCCTTGAGTAGTCCATGTGATGGTGTTCTCATGAGCATCATAGTATTAGGAACAATGGAATTGTGCAAGAATCTCTTGATTCCAATCATAGCGAAAACCCATGAGCTCATACAATCCAAGCTCTTTGCACCTGTCAACCACTGTGTCAAAGATAAGATCCTCTAGCTTCTCATAGTAGGGCCAATCAATGTACTTCATCACCACAATAGGAGTCTTGTTTTTGGCCTTCATCTCATCACTTTTAATCACTATCTGATAGAAGTCACCGTGGAAATCACACCAAAAACGAGACTCAAGCCCTTCACTTGAGGTGTACATGTAAACATCCTCTTCTCTTTGTTCACGGACAGCAAGAGCATTCCTTGAGTAATTTTTAGCAAGCTGCTCGGCAAACCCTTGCACTTACCTGGGGTCCCTGAGATTTACTAGAGAAGTGACCACCCTCACATTTGATGGAAAAGACACTGTAAGGTGGGGCAATGTTCCGGGACAGATACTGTTGACGGTCTAAAAACGCGTCAAGATTCACCGTCCCTCACGGATCATCGTAGCACTTTTTCCCTCGGAGTATGACCAAGGTTATGGAACTGTGGATCGAAAGCAAACCGCTAAGGTTCTCTACCTTATCTAGCCAATCTAACCTAACATGAAGCGTTGATTGCATACAAAGAGGTTGTAACATCCCTCAAATTTATTGAGGAATGTTAATAAATAAAAATGTGGATTTGAAATTTTCGATGATGTATTTGTGTGATTATCAAATTATTTAAGGATGTCTTCCTTTTCTCTCCTTTAATACCTAGATTTAATTTTGATTTAAGTAAAATTTCTAGGAAATATAAAATGCTAGTGTGAGAAACTTGGAGTTCATTTGGTTTTATTTGGAGTTTATTTGTTGTGAGTTTCAAATTTGAATCCTTATTCAAATTTGAAACTAAATAGAAAAGGGGGTAAATAGATTTAGAAAAAGGAAAGGGGAGCTGCACTGCTGGGCCGCGAGCCCAAAGTCCCGAAGTCCGCCGAACCACCCTCTTCTCTTTTTCCTTGCGCACCGCACCTCCTCTCTCTTTCCCTCGAAACAGCCCGTCGCGACCCAACTTCCGCCGGCCCGCCTCCCACCTACCGCGCCCGCGCTGAGCCGCTGACGAGTGGGACCCGCGTGACGCAACCCCTGCGTCAGCGCTTCTTCCCCGCGTCACCCCTCTCTTTTCCGCTTTAGTGACGCCGGCGGCAGCCTTCCGGCACCGCGCCGCCCATGGCCGCCGTCGCGACGCGCCAGCGCACCCTTCGGCGCATCCCGGCCGTCCACACGTCCCGCGCTACCCTCCGCTATAAGTAGACCGCGCCGCAGCCCCCGGGAAGCTCCCAACCCTAGCCGCCACGGGGAGCTCTCCCCTTCCACCTTGCCGCCGCCCGCCGGAGGAGAAGAAGGAGGGAGAAGGGAGAAGAAGGCCAGCAGCATGCCCACGAGTTCGCCGTCGACCTCGCGAAGCCGAAGGCCTGCACGTAGGAGCTCGGGGACGCCGCGAAGCCAAGGACCGCGACGCCCCTGCTTCCTCTGCTTCGCGTCGCCGTCTCCTTCCTCGCCGACGACCCTGCTCCGTCCCACTTCACCAACGCCTGCACGCCGGCCCGTGGCCACCAAGGTGAGGCCGCGCTCCCTCGCCCATTTGTGGTCGACCCGGCCTTCGAGCCGAGGCGCAACGCGAGCACACCGTCGCCGACGCCGCCGCGCCACCGCGCACGCGCTTTGGTGAAGCCGGCCTTCGTGCCGTGCTGGGAAGTTTCTGCAGGTGCCGCTGCCGTCGCCTGATGCACGCGCACGTCTCCGCTGCCTTCCTTGACACGCGTAGTCCCTCACGTCGCCGGAACGCCGGAGGCCCGTCGCCCCTTTCGCCGCGCCGCCATGGCCTTTGCCATGCCGGTTTGACTCGTGCACGCGGCGACAGGAGGGAAAGGCGCCGCCTTTGGGGCTGCTTCGTGCTCGCCTCATCGCCGGCCATCGCGCGCCCCCACACGCGCTTGTGCCTGGCCGCAGGAGCTCCGCACGCCGCCACCTTGTCCGCCGGCCCAAGCTCCGCCATGGCGGACAAGGTCCTGCACCTAGAAGCAAAGGGGCAAAAGCCCAGATTTTGGGGCCTTCTCGTTCACTAGGTGCACGCACACATGTCTCTGGCATTTGGGTCACCCGCGCGCCGTCGCCGGTGCTCGCCGCCATGTGCCCGCGCGACCGCGTCACCGCCGTGGCCCCTGTCACGCCGTTGCCGCGCCTTTCCCGGCCATGGCCACCTCCTTGTTGCCCGGCCATGTGCCCCTGGACCTCCTCGTTCGCACCTTGTCACGCGTTGGTCGGTCCGGGCAAGCCTCGCCGCCGGCGAACCCTTGCCCGCGCCGCCGCTCCTTATGAGCATTTCACCAAGCACCTACCGCCGGCAACCCAAACCCCTGGGGTTTTGCGCCCCACACACGCACACACACACGACTCCTCGCAGAGGATCCGTCGGGATCTCGTGCGGCTGGCCAACCCAGGCCGAGCCACACGTGCCCCAGCACACCGCCGCGCCGCAGCGGATCCCTCCCGGATCCCACGTGCGCAGCCACGCGCGCAGCCACGTGGCCTGCCACGTGTGCAGGCGCTGGCCTTAAGCCAGTCGTGTGGCGGCCGCGTCAGCACTGTAGCCGGCCTACAGCTGGCTATAAGTCCCTTTAGAGCTAGCTAGAGATAGTCTAGAGCTAGTTAAAAGTCTGCAATATTGTATATGCGTATTTTAATTTCAGAAATGTATTTTATCTTCAGAAAATCATAACAAATCCGTTTTAGCTCCGAAAAATATGAAACTTCTTCTGAAAATCTTCTAAAAATCCAAACTTTGTGCTAGACTAGAGGTTGTCTCTTTTTGGATCTTATTTGCTCTTTAACTTGGATTTATTGCTATTAGTAGCCGAGTTTATTTATTTAAATACGCTTCTAGGAGCTGCCGGAGCCGGAGAGCTGAACCAGGACTACGACGACGACCTCAGCTACGACGACCACTCGTACCCAGGTTCACGCCCGACCATCTTTGAATGCCCATTAGGCATGGCTATTTTAGAACTGCTAGTGCTTTATTTAATGCATAGAGATGGATATGATGAACCCATGCATAGCCTCTTTTACATACTTGTCCTTGATTGACCTACTACTGTTTACTTAAGCTAGATGATGTGCTGAGCTTGCTGTGCATGTGTTGGGATTATTGTGGTAGTTTCTTGGCGTGTGTTGGGAAAACCGGCAGGAGAAGGCGTTTTGGGATATTTTGGCGGGGGTGAGCTCGAGACAACCTGATCTGGGATCGGGGGCCAGGGATCGTCTTCTCGGACGTTGCCCGAGTTGGTACCTATGGCGGGTACACCGTTTTAGGAGCACAGGTGTTGGGGATTTTGTGATGACTTGGAGGATATGAGCTCGCCCCGGTCTGAAACCGAGTGGGTCGCCTGTTACACGGGACTTTCGTACACACCACCTCGCCGAGAGTGGGGATAGGGCCGTTCGACCCTAGCAAGTGCGGTACCATACCTGCCAACAGGATAGCGGGGTATCAGTGGGGGAGAGGTGGGAGTGAGTCCACCCTCTCAGTGCGACTCCCGTGTGGCCACACGGGGGCATTTTCACAGTTCTGGGGTGGTCTTCTGCGGGGGACCGCATCGAGACCCGGATGCAGGATGGAACCGTAACTCCTAGGTGTTCGCCCGGTAGGGTAGGCTCGGTCGGCCGTATACCGTCCGGGTACTATTCCGAGTTGGGTACTGGTGTACACGCTCTGCAGAGTTTAGATCTATACGTATAGCCGCGTCCTCGGTTATGGACATGCCTGTTGTTTCTCCGACTCTTACGTTTTGGGATTTCTACCTCCCCCTTATAGGATGAGTGTGATTGGTGAGCCGTGGTTGTATTCGGGGAGAGGAGAGTTGCTCCCTCTACCTCGCGGATCCGGGTGCAACCATTGAGGTGCGAGGAGTGGGAGTTCTCGCACCGACCCTAGATGGAGATAGGTGATGGTGACGGTGATCTGGGTAACCAGATGTATCCGTATGTGGATGAGAGATATGGGATATGGTGAACTTATGGAGATATTACTCTATTTTTTTTGCTGCTGCTGCATAGGAAACCCTGCTACTACCTTGATATACTCTTTTCCCCTTAGAAATAGGCCACTTAAAGCTTGCATACGGTTGGTGACGTGGACCTATCCCGATCCTTGGGGATAGCCCCTGAGCTTGCAGGGTACGAGTCCGACTACGACAACAATGCCGACGGATGGTACGACTGAGGGGGCACGACGCTTCGCTCAAGGATGCCTGTGGGAGATGCCTGAAGATGGAGACTCCTTTTGAAGACTAGCTACCGCTGCGTAGGCTCTTATTTCTGTTATTCCGCCAAGAGGCGAGTATTGATGTACTCCGAATAATCAGGACATGTAATAATCAGATTATCTTTCGTACTCTGATGCTTTATTTCGATGTATGACTGTGTTATTTATCTGTGATGAATGCCTGTGCGTGATAGCGTCTGATCCAGGGACTATCACGAGACAGAATGCTGGGTTTTCCGATTTTGAAAACCCAGGGCGTTACAGATGGTATCAGAGCCATACTTGACCGTAGCACGTGCCCTTAGAAATGGTCGTTAGAAATTAGGACTCTAAACGAAACTCTTTTGCTATATACCATTCTTGACTTATATTACAAAACTTATCCTTCTTTTGAAAAGTTCTAACTCTCCTGCGCTAACTAGAAATTTCTTCCGTGTCACAGGAGATGGCTCGTCAGGAGGTGGAGTTGCTCCCGGAGCACATGGAGGGACTCGCCCGTTGGGTTGACAGGGTCGTCCTCAGGCTGGGGATTCCCCCTATGCACGTCACCTACCGCGCTGAGGACGTCCGCACGCTGTCGGGACCACTAGTGCTTTGCACGGTGGCCGTCCTACCCCACCCGGCACTTCCAGGCTTCCCCGGGATGCTCGAGCACAGCACTGGACTCAACGTCAGGAACGCTGTGGACACCGCCTGCAGCCACGTACTTCGCCACCTGCTGGCCAGGTACCGCGACGTCTACAGGACTGGAGACCTGAGGCTGATCCCTCAGGACTACTACAGAGTGGCTCCGATCGTGAACGGACTGCCAGACCCTTCAGCACTCTACGAGGAGGAGGTTGTTCAGGGACCTCTACGTGAGGCCGACGACACGCTCGTCACCACGGGGAGCTACCTCGTGGACCTCGACACTCACGCCCGCCGACTGAGCGAGCAGACGAGTGGACTCTTCAGCAGACTGGAGTACACCACTCTGGAGCTGAAGGAGCTTCAGCCCCGCACCCAGAGCCTGCTCGTGGAGAACCTCACCCTTCACCAGTGAGTTGAGCAGCTCGAGCGAGGACTTCGCCACGCCAACTCTTTGGCAGTTCAGGCCGAGGCTGAGAGGGTGACCGCTCGAGAGGAGAAGATCTACGCTCAGGAGGATCTACGCAAGCAGGAGGCTAGGTTCACCCGTCTCTTCACCAAGCTGGACCAGAAGGATGCCCAGTTCGCTGCCCAGGGGCGCAACTTGGTTCGTGAGAAGGCCAGAGTGACAGAGCTCGTGGAGGACCACTACAACAACACCGCCAACATCGCCACACTCACCAGGACTTCCGTGTTCCTGCTGGACAAGTGCAAGCGGATGCTGAAGACTTGGGAGGACGCTGACTCACTTCGGGTGGACGAGCTTCAGGAGCTCAACAGTCTGCTACCCCCCGAGCGACAGCGGGCGATCCGCAAGGAGACCTTCAGGCTCCACCCATCCGCCCTCAAGCTTCACCTGTGTCCCCTGGCCGACATGGCCACTCCGGTTGAGACCGACGAGGTGAGGGCCGCTCACTCCAGGCTGTCGCGGATGTTCCCCAAGGACTTCCCCGATGAGGACCGTTACCCAGTGAGGTACAAGAAGTCCCGTTTCGAGTAGCGTGCCGGAGCTTGAGCATGCTATTAAGAGTAGAGTTGTAAGATAGGTAGTCTCCATGAGTCGTTCCATGCAGCCGAGAGCCTGTTCCGGTGCATGTTGAGTTATGAGTCTTTTCACACCTAGATGTGCACACCCTTTTGAGATCTTGTAACGCTATATTAGATCGTTGATGTGTGTGACCTCCAAGGCTTGAGTCAGCCTCAAGGGAACTTATGTACTCATAATGGATGCTGGTTGTTTGGTCTTAATGGAGTTGTTTTCTCTTATTGCTTCTTCTCATTGAGTGTAGGATTTATATTAGTAGAAATACTTTCATGATTGTATATCAGACTCAATTTGTTGGTGAGAGACGTATCTGAGGTTTTCCTATACCCTTGGTCGTGTTTTTCAGCAAGATGTCCATCAGGAGGTCCGGACGTCTGTTGGGACGCTTTGAGGCTGCCGAGGAAGAGCAAGCCCCGCCAGCCCCGCCTGTCCGTGGCCGTGGATGTGGCCGCGCTCCCGTACGTGGACGTGGACGCGCTCGTGGATGTGGATACGCGCCTGTCCTGGGACGTGGTCGAGGCAATATGGTGCCACCACCACCGCCTCCGCCCATCGGACAAGGCGCTGAGGAGGAAGTAGAAGAGGAGGAAGCCGAAGGAGAGCCTGCGCCACACCCGGCTCCCCAGGGATGTGGCCGTGGGCGTGGTTGTGGCCGTGGAGGAGCACCTCCACCGCCACCGCCTAACCTAGCTGAGGTGATGGCCCTGCAGACACAGCTGATGCAGAGGATGGCTGACGCCGGCGAGAACCGAGTCGGTGGGAACCGCAACGCCCCGGTGGAGGAGGACTTCGCCAAGAAGATCGAGAGGTTCATCCGTCTGAAGGCCCCTACCTTCAGCTACTCGGACGATCCCCTCGATGCTGATGACTGGCTCCGCGTGATCGAGACGAAGCTCGACCTCACCGCCTACACCGACAAGGAGTGTGTCGCTCTCGCCGTCCACCAGCTCGAGGGTCCTGCCAAGTCTTGGTGGGACAACTACTCCGAGACTCACCCGAACCCAGCATTCATCACCTGGCTGGAGTTCTGTGAGGTGTTCCGTGAGCAGTACCTGCCGAAGGAACTCATGATCCAGAAGGCTCAGGAGTTCCGCACCATGACTCAGGGTGCGATGAGGGTGGAGGAGTACGAGAGGCACTTCATGAAAATGATGCGCTATGCCCCTGACGACACCACCACCGATGACAAGAAGCAGTTCTGGTTTCTGCGAGGCCTGCACCATGGTCTCCGCTAGAGCTTGAAGGCCAGCGAGCACAAGTCCCTTCGCCACCTGGTGAACAGGGCTATCGCGCTCGAGGAAGAACGCAGGGGGCATGAGGAGCGCATGAAGGGCAAGAAGAGGTTCGGAGATCGGGACCATGGCGACCGATCCTTCCAGAGGCCGAGGAGCGGACAGAGCAACCTGCTCCGCGGGAGCTACCGCCCGGGGAACAACCAACCCGGACGAGGCTTCGGAGGGAACCGTGCACCATACCCAGGAGGAAGGAGCAACTACCAGCAGCAGGGTGGTGGCTACAACCGCCCGCAGCAGAGCGCGTCGAGGCCCAGCACTGGAGGTTTCGCCCCGACGTGTTACGCCTGTGGCAAGCAAGGCCACAAGTCGTACGACTGCCCCAGCAAGAAGGCCGCTGCTACACCTGCCAGGGCACCAGCTCCAGGAGGGAGGCCACCTCAGGCTGCTCCCCAGCCAGCCGCAGATCGCGGAAGGCTCAACCTCCTGACTGAGGAGGAGGCTGCCGACGCTCCTGACGTCGTGATCGGTGAGTTTTTAGTTTGTGGCACTAAGGCTTTGATTCTGTTTGATACTGGTGCAACTAGTTCTTATGTGTCCTCTAACTTTGTAAACAAACTATCTCTCCCCATGACTCCCCGTCCGAAACCCATCATAACGAGCTCCCCGCTCGGAGATATTAGGTGCACTTTGCTATGCAAGGGAGTGGAGATGTTCATCAAGGGTCACAAGTTCCTCGGAGATCTGACCGTACTGAAGTCCAATGGGATTGATGTTATTCTGGGCATGGATTGGATCACTGCTCACAAAGGGGTAATCTCATCGTCACCCCGACAAGTGACCTTGACGCACCCGAAGGGAACGAAGATCACCTTCGAGCCGCTAAAGTCTCGAGAAGTACCAGCTTTGTACAACCTCTCAACCAAGACAGTGGCCGATGTTCCAGTGGTTTGTGAGTACCCCGATGTCTTTCCTGATGATCTGCCGGGGTTACCCCCAGACCGCGACGTGGAATTCGTGATTAACCTTGTGCCAGGGACTGCACCCGTGGCACAGAGTCCTTACAGAATGGGCAAGTTAGAGCTGGCAACGCTGAAGGAGGAGTTGGAAGCTCTCCGTGAGAAGGGGTACATCCGTCCGAGTGCATCACCTTGGGCTTCACCGGTGATGTTTGTGCCGAAGAAGGATGGGACGCAACGGCTGTGCGTCGATTACCGCGCTCTTAATGCGGTAACCATCAAGAACAAGTACCCGTTGCCTCGCATTGATGACCTGCTTGATCAGTTGAGGAAGGCCAAGTACTTCAGCAAGATTGACCTTCGATCGGGCTACCATCAGATGAAGATTCGCCCTGAGGACATCTACAAGACCGCGTTTGTGACCCGGTACGGGTAGTATGAGTTCACTGTTGTATCGTTTGGTCTTACGAACGCCCCTGCTTACTTCATGAATATGATGAACAAGGTGTTCATGGACGAGTTGGACAAGTTTGTCGTGGTTTTCATTGACGACATCTTGGTATTCTCGGAAACTGCAGAAGAACATGAAGAGCATCTGAGGATTGTGCTGGAGAAGCTGAGGCAGAATCAGTTGTATGCCAAGTTCAGCAAGTGTGAGTTCTGGCTAGAAGAAGTGGCTTTTCTTGGGCATGTGTTGTCCGGAGAGGGAGTTGCTGTGGACCCCTAAAAAATCGAGGCTGTATCGAAGTGGCAGACGCCCAAGACTGTGACAGAGATCAGGAGTTTTCTCGGAATGGCTGGATATTATCGCTGTTTCATCGAGAACTTCTCCAAGATTGCGAAGCCGATGACCGAGTTGCTGAAGAACAACACGCCATTCGTGTGGACAGTGAAGTGTGAAGCAAGTTTCCAAGAGCTCAAGACCCGACTCACCACAACTCCTGTATTGACGCTTCCGGATGACAACAAGGACTTTGTGGTATACTGCGATGCTTCGAGGCAAGGTCTTGGCTGTGTGCTGATGCAAGAAGGCAAAGTGATCGCTTATGCTTCAAGGCAGCTCCGAAAACACAAAGAGAACTATCCGACGCATGACCTTGAGTTGGCTGCTGTTGTTCATGCTTTGAAGATATGGAGGCACTACTTGATGGGCAACAAGTGTGATATCTACACGGATCACAAGAGTCTGAAGTATATCTTCACTCAGTCAGAGCTGAACTTGAGACAGCGAAGATGGCTAGAGTTGATAAAGGACTATGACCTCGACATTCACTATCATCCGGGCAAGGCGAATGTCGTGGCCGATGCTTTGAGCCGAAGAAGTTACTGCAACAACCTAATGGTGCAGAAGGAACAGCCAGAGTTGTACCTAGAGATGGAGCGATTGCGGCTTGACATTATCGAGAAAGGTCAGCTCAACGAGTTGAGGGTAAAGTACACCTTGGAAGACCAGATCAGACAAGCCCAGAAGAAGTGTCCTGAAATTGAGGAAGTGAAAGATCTTCTGACAAGAAGCAAGGCCCCTGACTACCGCGTTGATGAGCAAGACACGTTATGGTTGAAGGATCGCATATGTGTGCCTAGTGGAGAGGATATCCGGAAGACGATTCTAAAGGAAGCACATGAATCTCGATATTCCATCCACCCTGGATGCACGAAGATGTACCAAGACCTGAAGTGTCGGTTCTGGTGGGAGAATATGAAGAAAGACATAGCTGAGTATGTTGCCCGATGCGACACTTGCCAGAGAGTGAAGGCAGAACATCAGAGACCCGCCGGACTACTTCAGCCACTTGCGATACCTTAGTGGAAATGGGACGATATCAGTATGGACTTTGTGGTAGGTCTTCCCCGCACTCAGAAGGGGAATGACTCGATTTGGGTGATAGTGGTCCGTTTGACCAAGGTAGCGCACTTTCTTCCGGTTAAGAACAAGTACTCTGTGAGTCAGTTGGCTGATCTCTACGTTGAGCATATCCTGAGGTTGCATGGAGCACCTCGCACCATTGTGTCCGACCGTGGTGCCCAGTTCACAGCTCAGTTCTGGAGGAGTCTGCACGATTCGATGGGCACTCACTTGGACTACAGCACAGCTTTCCACCCCCAGACAAATGGACAGACTGAACGAGTGAATCAGGTTCTAGAAGATCTGCTGAGAGCTTGTGTGTTGACTTACAGCAATGATTGGGAGAAGAGTCTGCCCTACGCTGAATTCTCGTACAACAACAGCTATCAGGCGAGTTTGCAAATGGCACCCTTTGAAGCCCTGTACGGCAGAAAGTGTAGGACCCCGTTGATGTGGTCTGAGGTGGGGGAGAGGATCTTCTTCGGTCCTGCTTCCATTCTTGAGGCTGAGGAGAATGTGGCCATGGTTAGAGAAAACCTGAAGATAGCTCAGAGCAGACAGAAGAGCTACGCTGACCCTAAGCGGAGGGATGTCTCCTTCGAAGTCGGTGACTACGTCTTCCTGAGAGTGTCACCGCTTAGAGGCACGAAGAGGTTCCACGTGAAGGGGAAGCTAGCCCCGAGATTCGTTGGACCCTTCCTGATCGTGGCAAAGGTGGGGAAACTTGCCTATAGGCTGGAGTTACCGTCTGACCTTGCCGGAGTGCACCCTGTGTTCCACATATCGCAACTCCGGAGGTGTCTAGACCCGAAGCTTGACAAGCATGTCTCCACCGATGCTATCGATCTGCAAGACAACTTGGAGTACTTGGAGTACCCAGTGAAGATTCTGGATTGGGACGAGAAGGCTACCAGGAGCACCACTATTCGCCTCTGCAAAGTGTTGTGGAGCAATCACACCGAGCGAGAGGCAACGTGGGAGAAGGAGTCTGTCATGAGAGAGAAGTACCCGCACCTCTTCGAGACGGAGGTATTTTCTTAATCTCGAGGACGAGATTCTTTTGAGGGGGGGAGTCTGTAACATCCCTCAAATTTATTGAGGAATGTTAATAAATAAAAATGTGGATTTGAAATTTTCGATGATGTATTTGTGTGATTATCAAATTATTTAAGGATGTCTTCCTTTTCTCTCCTTTAATACCTAGATTTAATTTTGATTTAAGTAAAATTTCTAGGAAATATAAAATGCTAGTGTGAGAAACTTGGAGTTCATTTGGTTTTATTTGGAGTTTATTTGTTGTGAGTTTCAAATTTGAATCCTTATTCAAATTTGAAACTAAATAGAAAAGGGGGTAAATAGATTTAGAAAAAGGAAAGGGGAGCTGCACTGCTGGGCCGCGAGCCCAAAGTCCCGAAGTCCGCCGAACCACCCTCTTCTCTTTTTCCTTGCGCACCGCACCTCCTCTCTCTTTCCCTCGAAAAAGCCCGTCGCGGCCCAACTTCCGCCGGCCCGCCTCCCACCTACCGCGCCCGCGCTGAGCCGCTGACGAGCGGGACCCGCGTGACGCAACCCCTGCGTCAGCGCTTCTTCCCCGCGTCACCCCTCTCTTTTCCGCTTTAGTGACGCCGGTGGCAGCCTTCCGGCACCGCGCCGCCCATGGCTGCCGTCGCGACGCGCCAGCGCACCCTTCGGCGCATCCCGGCCGTCCACGCGTCCCGCGCTGCCCTCCGCTATAAGTAGACCGCGCCGCAGCCCCCGGGAAGCTCCCAACCCTAGCCGCCACGGGGAGCTCTCCCCTTCCACCTTGCCGCCGCCCGCCGGAGGAGAAGAAGGAGGGAGAAGGGAGAAGAAGGCTAGGAGCACGCCCACGAGTTCGCCGTCGACCTCGCGAAGCCGAAGGCCCGCACGTAGGAGCTCGGGGACGCCGCGAAGCCAAGGACCGCGACGCCCCTGCTTCCTCTGCTCCGCGTCGCCGTCTCCTTCCTCGCCGACGACCCTGCTCCGTCCCACTTCACCAACGCCTGCACGCCGGCCCGTGGCCACCAAGGTGAGGCCGCGCTCCCTCGCCCATTTGTGGTCGACCCGGCCTTCGAGCCGAGGCGCAACGCGAGCACACCGTCACCGACGCCGCCGCGCCACCGCGCACGCGCTTTGGTGAAGCCGGCCTTCGTGCCGTGCTGGGAAGTTTCTGCAGGTGCCGTTGCCGTCGCCTGATGCACGCGCACGTCTCTGCTGCCTTCCTTGACACGCGTAGTCCCTCACGTCGCCGGAACGCCGGAGGCCCGTCGCCCCTTTCGCCGCGCCGCCATGGCCTTTGCCATGCCGGTTTGCCTCGTGCACGCGGCGACAGGAGGGAAAGGCGCCGCCTTTGGGGCTGCTTCGTGCTCGCCTCATCGCCGGCCATCGCGCGCCCCCACACGCGCTTGTGCCTGGCCGCAGGAGCTTCGCACGCCGCCACCATGTCCGCCGGCCCAAGCTCCGCCATGGCGGACAAGGTCCTGCACCTAGAAGCAAAGGGGCAAAAGCCCAGATTTTGGGGCCTTCTCGTTCACTAGGTGCACGCACACATGTCTCTGGCATTTGGGTCACCCGCGCGCCGTCGCCGGTGCTCGCTGCCATGTGCCCGCGCGACCGCGTCACCGCCGTGGCCCCTATCACGCCGTCGCCGCGCCTTTCCCGGCCATGGCCACCTCCTTGTTGCCCGGCCATGTGCCCCTGGACCTCCTCGTTCGCACCTTGTCACGCGTTGGTCGGTCCGGGCAAGCCTCGCCGCCGGCGAACCCTTGCCCGCGCCGCCGCTCCTTATGAGCATTTCACCGAGCACCTACCGCCGGCAACCCAAACCCCTGGGGTTTTGCGCCCCACACACGCACACACACACGACTCCTCGCAGAGGATCCGCCGGGATCTCGTGCGGCTGGCCAACCCAGGCCGAGCCACACGCGCCCCAGCACACCGCCGCGCCGCAGCGGATCCCTCCCGGATCCCACGCGCGCAGCCACGTGGCCTGCCACGTGTGCAGGCGCTGGCCTTAAGCCAGTCGTGTGGCGGCCGCGTCAGCACTGTAGCCGGCCTACAGCTGGCTATAAGTCCCTTTAGAGCTAGCTAGAGATAGTCTAGAGCTAGTTAAAAGTCTGCAATATTGTATATGCGTATTTTAATTTCAGAAATGTATTTTATCTTTGGAAAATCATAACAAATCCGTTTTAGCTCCGAAAAATATGAAACTTCTTCTGAAAATCTTCTAAAAATCCAAACTTCGTGCTAGACTAGAGGTTGCCTCTTTTTGGATCTTATTTGCTCTTTAACTTGGATTTATTGCTATTAGTAGCCGAGTTTATTTATTTAAATACGCTTCTAGGAGCTGCCGGAGCCGGAGAGCTGAACCAGGACTACGACGACGACCTCAGCTACGACGACCACTCGTACCCAGGTTCACGCCCGACCATCTTTGAATGCCCATTAGGCATGGCTATTTTAGAACTGCTAGTGCTTTATTTAATGCATAGAGATGGATATGATGAACCCATGCATAGCCTCTTTTACATACTTGTCCTTGATTGACCTACTACTGTTTACTTAAGCTAGATGATGTGCTGAGCTTGCTGTGCATGTGTTGGGATTATTGTGGTAGTTTCTTGGCGTGTGTTGGGGAAACCGGCAGGAGAAGGCGTTTTGGGATATTTTGGCGGGGGTGAGCTCGAGACAACCTGATCTGGGATCGGGGGCCAGGGATCGTCTTCTCGGACGTTGCCCGAGTTGGTACCTATGGCGGGTACACCGTTTTAGGAGCACAGGTGTTGGGGATTTTGTGATGACTTGGAGGATATGAGCTCGCCCCGGTCTGAAACCGAGTGGGTCGCCTGTTACACGGGACTTTCGTACACACCACCTCGCCGAGAGTGGGGATAGGGCCGTTCGACCCTAGCAAGTGCGGTACCATACCTGCCAGCAGGATAGCGGGGTATCAGTGGGGGAGAGGTGGGAGTGAGTCCACCCTCTCAGTGCGACTCCCGTGTGGCCACACGGGGGCATTTTCACAGTTCTGGGGTGGTCTTCTGCGGGGGACCGCATCGAGACCCGGATGCAGGATGGAACCGTAACTCCTAGGTGTTCGCCCGGTAGGGTAGGCTCGGTCGGCCGTACACCGTCCGGGTACTATTCCGAGTTGGGTACTGGTGTACACGCTCTGCAGAGTTTAGATCTATACGTATAGCCGCGTCCTCGGTTATGGACATGCCCGTTGTTTCTCCGACTCTTACGTTTTGGGATTTCTACCTCCCCCTTATAGGATGAGTGTGATTGGTGAGCCGTGGTTGTATTCGGGGAGAGGAGAGTTGCTCCCTCTACCTCGCGGATCCGGGTGCAACCATTGAGGTGCGAGGAGTGGGAGTTCTCGCACCGACCCTAGATGGAGATAGGTGATGGTGACGGTGATCTGGGTAACCAGATGTATCCGTATGTGGATGAGAGATATGGGATATGGTGAACTTATGGAGATATTACTCTATTTTTTTTGCTGCTGCTGCATAGGAAACCCTGCTACTACCTTGATATACTCTTTTCCCCTTAGAAATAGGCCACTTAAAGCTTGCATACGGTTGGTGACGTGGACCTATCCCGATCCTTGGGGATAGCCCCTGAGCTTGCAGGGTACGAGTCCGACTACGACAACAATGCCGACGGATGGTACGACTGAGGGGGCACGACGCTTCGCTCAAGGATGCCTGTGGGAGATGCCTGAAGATGGAGACACCTTTTGAAGACTAGCTACCGCTGCGTAGGCTCTTATTTCTGTTATTCCGCCAAGAGGCGAGTATTGATGTACTCTGAATAATCAGGACATGTAATAATCAGATTATCTTTCGTACTCTGATGCTTTATTTCGATGTATGACTGTGTTATTTATCTGTGATGAATGCCTGTGCGTGATAGCGTCTGATCCAGGGACTATCACGAGACAGAATGCTGGGTTTTCCGATTTTGAAAACCCAGGGCGTTACAGAGGTAAACCTAATAGATATGAGTGATAGCATATAGGTTGATCACATCCATAACATAGGCAACATAAAGGAACAAACAAGGATAACTAAGGCCTACATCTTCTAGTTGAAGTTCTAGCCGAAAGAGCAAAACAAGACAACCTTCTCATGGACTTACCGAGACTCGTCAAAAAGGTCATTGGAAAAATAATGTTACAAGGAGGGGGAGAGAAAAATACACACACTTTGAGATAGGTGGACATGTGCAAATGGCAAAGAGTGATCCGGAGGCACAAACGAAGTCCTCGTTATCAGATTGCACATGGTTGGAAAGATGAGTATGGGTCTTGATCTTGAATCCTCTTGAAAACTCAAAAAGCACTAAACATAGCTAGAGAACCGGGGAGCTTATTTATTATATATATATATATATATATATATTTTCTTATCATACTTTTTCTTCTTTATCATCATTTTTTTCTTTCATCATACTTTTTTATTACTCCCCTTGAACTCTAGACTATACTAGCACTTTCTTGGCAACCCCCCATGTTTAGACGTTTGCTCGTCCTCAGGCAAAAGAGGTAATAAATATGCCAAGGTAGAAATTGAAGTTCTCATATTTTCTTGGAGAGAGATACTCGAAAATCTTCTAAGGATCCTTTTGGAAGTCTCCCAAAGTCTTACTCACTTGACGGCACCTTCCTTGTAATCTTCCTCAAATATTCATCCATACTCATATATTGGGTTGTGGTCAAGGAGGTGAACACAAAAAAGATGTTTTTGGGTTTTGTGGGTGGATATCCGGCAAGGTTTGCAAAATTCCCAATGTGGAAACTCACAATGCACGGATAGAAGAGGCTAGCATAAAGATAGATACGCAAAAACGGAATGACCAGCTTCTTAATCTCGAGCCAGAGAAATCAAGCCTTGAATCAATGCACCCAAAAATAAATCTTGTATACTACAGTTTTTGCACTCAATTGAATATAAGGCTCTAGATAGGTAGAGCAAAATGCAAGAGGTATCAAAGACAAGGTTAGCATTTTTTTAAGAACAACAATAAATTATCTTTGATCCATTCAAAAATGAGAGCAACAAAAAATAATATGGGTCTCAAGTTATCATAACCTCCACAAAAGATTAGGCTAGCATTAATTTAAATTTTCAGGTCATATTAGAGAGAGCACTAGCTTAATCATATACAAACCAAGCACAAGAATGAGCAAAGCGGCAAAGATCATCATATATCCAAAAGCGAGAGCATACAAGATATCATTGTGGTGAGCACAAGGTAACGGTGATTATTATTTGTTGAAAACAAAAACAAATCTAGGTTGTACTCCTAGTAGCCATGTTATTATGTAGAGAGAAATACAAAGGTTGTATCTAAGGTTGTGGAAAGCATATACATATGTGCAGACATATAGAAAGACAAGGACAAAAAGAGGGTTGAGGAATTGTTACCGTCCTTTGATGCTTGAAGTGTAGCGCGGCCTCCCCCATGCTTAAGCATTGTGCTTAACATGGAAGAAGAAAATTAGCATCCCGTGGCAACCGTGATAGTTGTACTCCACGCGGTCTTCTCATGTCCACCAATCCCTCCCCCATGCTTAGCATGTTGCTAAGCATGGAAGATGATGAACCATCTTGTAATTCTTGAATTCCTACCACCATATGTGGAGATCATCATCGTACTCTTGATCGTCCTCAACGTCCACCCTTTGTCACAAGCCTTTGTCCCAATCGTTTCTCAACTCGTCTTCACCTCCTTCCATGTTGTCCTTTATTGCTGCTTCAATTTCCACGAATTTTTCTTCAACTTCCAGAACAGAACATGTACTGAGCCATCACTCCATTGAGAGGTCCTTGAAATTATCTTTCCAACAAGTGGTCATTCACCCCAATCGGACTCCGAACAAGAGAGTTACGTCCTTTTTACTCCATCAATGCAAACTGTCCCGGGCTGATTTCAGAACGTGTGACGCCCAATGATTTGGTCGTAACTCCTTGCACGGGTCTCCTAAAATGTTAAATCTTGATGTGTTGGAAAGAAGACTTAGTGGAGCTCCTGAATATCCAAATTTTCTCTTTTGTACATCTCTGAACATGTGCCTAATCTTGATGAAGACAGCGGTGTTTCTTTCGGGATTTTGGAGGTGTTGACGATCTTAATTTCATCTTTTATCACAAATTTATGGGAGTGATTTGCCATGCCTGAAAAACAACTCTAAAGTACAAAGTACCCCCGAGGTGACGGTCGGGAATACTCACTCTATGCCGACAAACCAAAGACATCCCCTATGATCCTAACTTGTGGCATAGTTAATCTAGTGAATGAAAAATTAAGAACCTAATGGGTGTGTGTGTGTGTGCAAGTGTGTATGCAATGAGTTAGAAGCATGAAAGGTTGATAATAAACTTTATAGAGATTACAAAAAGTTTTAAACACTATGTTTACAACAATGTTGCCGAAACCCTCGGATCAAACACCATGTTAAAGCCAAAGAATTCAAGCGCTCCAAAAAGTTTTAGAAAACCTAACATGCTTAACATAACGAAAGTGGTCATTAAAGAAATGCAAAATGCAAAGGGTTAGCGAAAATAAATGTTGGTAGGGTTTGAAAAAGACTTTCAATGTGGTCTACAAAAAGCAAAGGACAAAGCTTGATCTCACACTTCATACAAAGTAAGTGTTGTCATCAAGAAAATCACCCATCGAAAAGAATTGATCAACCAAACTAACAAGGTTTAAAGGGTAGGTTATGGGTATCCTATATTTTTGGGTCAAACAAGAATTTTGAAGAGAGGGAGTCAAGTATAGAAATTCTATCTAAGGTGGTTTTAAGAGTCTTTTTGTGAAAAACAAATCTATGGTTTTAGGAAGGCTAAAGGTGTGAAAGATTTTCCCATAGGAGGGCTAGTCAAGGTTTTTAGTTAGAACAAGGGATAGAGTTGGGCTTGGCCACAAGTCAACCCTACCCTTGTTGGCTACGGTTTTTGGTGGGGGCTATGGGAAGGGTTAGGTTGGTTGGACAAAAAGTTAGATCAACATAAAACATGCAATGCAATATGACATGGATGAACAAAATGACATGATATGGTGGTTGTCTAAAACAAATGTAAGAATTAGCCTAAATTAACTAGCCACAAGGTTAGAATTAAAGGATGGTGCCAACTTCATATTTCTCTCTAAAAAGACACAAAAGAAAAAGACTCTAAACACTAATAGGCACACAAAAGGGGTCTACAAGTCTTCCAAGATCAAATAACAAGGTGCTCCCCCAATAGCAATTAAATCAAACAACATGATGTTATGGTATTTATTAGAGCAATGATACAATGTTACTTGATGGTTCAGTTTAAGATCACAATGTAGACCGTCATATTATATATATATATAAACAAAAGAAACCGGGTTGCCTCCCGCAAAGCGCTTCATTTAAAGTCATAGAGCTCGACTTTCTTACGTACCTTCTCGCGGTCGCGAAGCCATGGTCTTTCATGTATGATTTGAAGATGTCCATGCAGCTTATCCACTCTCCGTCCTTGACACGATCATTTTGCTTGATGAGAGGCTTGCCCGATCATCTCTTGCATCATCATCCTCTCCTTCTCCTTTGCTCTTCGTCACTGCCTCTCCTTTCACGAATTTTTCTCTCTGTCCAGATCATATCATGTAGCAAACAACTTCTTCAGTGCGTGGCGCATGAAATTGTCTTTCTATCAAGTATTTATTCACCCCCAACGGACTCCGAACGAGTGAGTTATGTCCGTTTTACTCCAACATTGCAATCTGCTCAAATCTGATTTCAGACTGCGCAGCGCCTAAGGTTTTTGTCATATCTCATTGTACGGGTCTTCAAATCCGTTGATCTCAGAGGCGTTGGAATCAGCACTTGATGGAGCTTCTGATTTTCAACTTTTTCCTTCTTCTACATATCTGATCAGGTGCTCAAAATTGATGAAAACAACAACGTTGTTTTTGAGTTTCGGTGATGGAGATGTTCAAGCTTGTAATTCTTTCGGGGCATAGCTTCCCTCCTCTTGATTAAGGTTTAATGACCTACATGGTTAGTGAAACTCAGGTTTTCCCCGACACTTGCTCTTTTAAGGTCACTAGCTTGACCGAGCACAAAGCAAGTCCAAGTTTTGCAAGACGTAAGGCAAACATATGCAAACATAACCATAATTTAAATTGGATGAATAAAGCATGTTGTGATTAAAGGTAGCATAAGTTTCTTGCTCAGCACTAAGGCTCTCATTAGGCAAGGAATTAATTAAGTTTAAGCACATCATAGCCTCTTCATCATTCTCAAGTAATTCTAGCCTATCATGATCATCAAAGGTGCAAGGCATAGAATCAAAACATACTATTGGATAAGAACATGAATATATCAAAAGAAAGATATCATATCCAAAAGTACCTTGAGAGTTTAATGTGTACCTTAGCCTTCGAGCTTTTCATCGTGAGTGATCCTTCGAAGTTGAAAGCGAACAATCCTTGATGATCGAAGGTGGCTCGCGTAGACTTTTCTCAATTCTTTCCTTCGTGCCACATGTCGTCAAGGTTGCTTTGTGTAGGATCACTCCTCTTCACTTGTTTGCGGGGCTTCACATGTCTTAAATGTCTTCATGTATCTCCATGAAAGCCCAAAGTATCCGCGCCATTGGATGTTGTCTTTTGTGCGTAATCCATTGTGATTTGCTCCAAACATCTCCTTGCGTCGGATGTCGCCAACTTGTGTCTTCATTTGCCAATGCTCTAGGGGTCTTTGTTTTGTTCCAAGCCTCTGAATTTCTTCATATGTGGTCCAATGGAAGCATTCCCCAAACTTCTCTTCGTTGTTGTCGTCCTCATCTCCACTCTCTTGTTCTCATCGCGTTGCTGCTGCATCTTCTTCGTGGATTTTCCCCTGTATACATAACAGAACATATACCAAAATATAATTCGATTAAAAAATTTATAAAATTACCTTTCCAATGGGTACTCATCCATCTTAATCGGAGTCCAAGATGGAGTCCATATGAGGGAGTTATGGCTGTTTCACTTCAGATTTGCTTGCTGTCTAGAAATTTTCAGGACGTGCAACCATCAGTGATTCGGCCATATCCGCTTGTAGGAATCTCCGATTCACTTGATTCTTAACTCGTTGGAAGGATAACTTCACGGGGCTTCTAAATATCCAAATATATTCTGTTTTTCTTCCCATGAGGCTGTGCAAAACTTGATGCAAATAGAACTTTGAAGATGTTGACGAGCTGTGGTCTTGGGGGCATCGCGATTGCTTCCAATACCTATTGCTTGAACAAGCGATTCTCCATGAGACATTAGTCTTAACATTTTAATTGACACATGAGCATACCTTGTTTATCATCTATCGTCTAGGGTGTGGGCTCAATAGCGGATGATGGGCCACTAACAAAAGTTAGCACCTACCACTAAAGAGCGAATCTCAAGTTTGTTGGAAGTGGATCTTGTGTTGTTGAAGTGTGGGTGTAGAGAACTCCTTGAACGTCTTGTGTCGAGGTTTTGACCTGCTTTCAAGGACACAAACAAGAAAACAAGCGTATATGCAATAATAAAAATTAGGGTTAGTAAAAAAGAAAGGTAGATCACCCTAGGGTTCGAGTTGCCGATCCCCGGCAACGACGCCAGAAAAAGGGCTTGTTGACGGTCTAAAAACGCGTCAAGATTCACTGTCCCTCATAGATCATCGTAGCACTTTTTCCCTCGGAGTATGACCAAGGTTATGGAACCGTGGATCGGAAGCAAACCGCTAAGGTTCTCTACCTTATCTAGCCAATCTAACCTAACATGAAGCGTTATTTGCATACAAAGAGGTAAACCTAATAGATATGAGTGATAGCATATAGGTTGATCACATCCATAACATAGGCAACATAAAGGAACAAACAAGGATAACTAAGGCCTACATCTTCTAGTTGAAGTTCTAGCCGAAAGAGCAAGTGCAACAAGCATCTCATCTAAAAGCCATCTTTAAACTACTGCCCTCCGGTCAAACCCTCTAAGGCACCCATCGTACACGTGATCGACATCCTGTCACGATGCCCTGTTTCTTGTATAGGTAAACCTAAGAGCACGCTCATAGGGAGCGTGTCGCACTCCTTGGTGGATCCGGTATGAACCCCTAGCCCCCATGGCTACGAGATCACCCCGAGCAATCTATGTTAACGATAGATTGAAATAAAGCAAACCCAAGAAAGTACAAGGTAATAAAAGGAGGAATCGAGTCGTTAAAGATCGGATGACATGAAGTACTTTACTCACATAGTAGATGCGTTTAGGTCATCACCACCGAATACATACCATCGAAGACCTCAACTAGCTCTAGAACTCCGCCATGGCACAACCACGTAGGGCGTCCATGGCGGCTAGGGTCGGCCTAGGCCATCTCCTAGACAACTTCGAGGACTTGCGGCGGCCGTCGTCTCCCTCCGGTGCTTGCTTCTGGGTTTCGTCGAGTTGTGATGAATGGATGCGGCGGTCGTCGGAGACAGGTGATATAAATAGACCGAAGAGCATCTAGGTCAAAGGGGGACACGAACGGGCACAGAAAAGGGGTGGGCCAGCCGGCCTGGGCCCTTTTCAGCCCGGTTCACTCCCCGACGCTTCTCGTGTCTTCATGAATATTTGTCGAACTTCATGTGGGTCCTTGACGTCGTTTTTCTGGCGGTTTGGATAAGGGTACTTGGCGTGCGAACTCCCGCATCTTCTGTTTAGGTCCTCGGAGTTTCACAGCTTCATGCTTCGGTCCTCGGGTCATTTGGAGTCATGTTCACTTCGTGTCTTGACTTGTGTTGGGCTTCATGATCTTCTCATAAAGTGCTCGATGAACTCTACCCGGAAGTCCTCATTTAGGTGCTTAAATCCTGCGTAAACAATATACTCCAAAAACCACATGCAAGTGTGAACTTGTTACATCATTAGTATGCCTAGTGGCGGGTTAGTTATAATTCAAAGCTCAAACCAAAGTGTAACAAGTGCTCTTGGTTGATGGAAATCGACCGTCAACAGATACTAAAGGATGGAGTGGATCGGTTTTTGGGAAGAGGTGGGTGAGGCCCCGGCATGGAGAGGACACATAGGGAGCTTCACATGACTTCTTTGGATGTGACTGTGCGGGGCATTTCCCTTGGCACCGGTGAACAACCCTGAACTGACCATTACCCCCATCACCATCTTCTTCATTATCACCACCTTGATGTTCTTCCTCTTCTTCAATCTCTGGCTGCGAATACACAGGTTCACGCCTTGATCTAGTTGATCTTTGAGTAGAGCCTATACCCAAAGTTTCTTGAACGACCCCCAAGGTTTGAGGATCATGTCTAGCCTTAGTCCTCCTTTGAGTCACCAGCTCATCTACCTTGTACTTCTTTCTCATGTTCTGGGATAGAAACAAGGAATACAAATGAGAAGGAGCCTCTTAGAAGACATATGCAACACTACCTCAAAGAGTTTCAGTTGGAAACCCCGGAGTCTCCGGGAAAAGTCCGGACATTCTGGGAAGTCCGGAGTGTCCGTGTTGCATCCCCGGATTCTCCGGGTTTTCTAGCTGAAACCCTAGATGGCAATGCTGTGCAAATCCACCACGGGAAACTCGAGATATTGTAGATCCAAGGCCTATAGAACTTATCGTATCCATTCCCTTAAGATATGTCGAAAGAAACGACCGAGGAAAGTAGATCGGGCTAGGGCCCCAAAGATACCTTAGGGAAGGAGAGGGGAGAAGCTTCAAATCTTCAATATGAGTGTATATCCTTGTTCTTCTCTCGTTGTACCCTTGATTCTCTCACTCTAACTTGATTTGGAGGGTGGGAAGGTGGAAATCGCCTAGGGGCGACGAAGAGAGAGAGAGAGAGAGAGAGAGAGAGAGAGAGAGAGAGAGAGAGAGAGGGTGACGGGAGTTGGACTGGGTGAGTCAACACAGTAAATGGTGAAAGTTAGGGTTTTGACCGCGGTGAAAGGGTATATATACCCTAAAGGCCCGGAGTGTCTAGACCGGGCCCAGACTCTCCGGGAAACCTTCTTCTAGCATTACTTTCTTTTTGGATATGTAATGGAAATACTTTGATGCCATCATAAGATTTTAATACCTGCCCATATACTCAATAAACCATTAGTAGCTTACTAGTGTGTCATTAATTCACCAAAACCCACTTAGGAGGCCAAGATACTCTTCAAGTAGGTTGTTATTGTAATATTCATGATGCAACAAGGGTTTCATATTAATTGATGAATATTGTATGGCTCACATTGAAGAAAGCAATGTGTGATCCCAAGGTACAAATATTGATGAATGTCAAGCACAAATGAAGAAAAATGTTTGAGATATACTTCAAAGATGATTTCAAAGTCTCCAATACTTGTGATAGCTTGATTGCAAATGAAAGGGGTCATAAAATGGAAAATGGTAATTTTCACTAGATTTAATGCAAATCTTCATACGATAATTACAAAAGGATACAAGATTGTTTCTATATTTGATGATCCTTATTGGAAGCTTGCATAATCGTTGTCAATCAAGAACAAGCATTTGAAGTGGGTTTCAAATGAAGATTAAGTATTGATGAAGCAAAGCCAAACTCAATGTGGCTTGGGTAAGTGATAAAGAGATGAGCAGAGATGACTAGAACGAGGTACTACGCGGTCTTTGGTACCATTAGTGTTTTACTAGGGTCACACCCTGAAATTTTCAATTTTAGGATGTGAATAGAAAGAATAATTAAACAATAATTTTCTCATAATTTTAAAAATTTTCCAACATTTATTTTTTCTTTACAGGAAATATAGTATAGGAAAAAGCTTTTGTTTGTTTTTTCTAAATTAAATCAAATGATTATGTGAGTGCTGCATTCATGCTGATGCATCTGGGTGTTTATGAGTGCAAAAGGTTTTTAAAATGTGTTTAGATGCTAACTAGATCCTTCCGAGAATTTTCCAGCTTTTTCTGGAATCTATTCTCATTTTTCTTGAGCTATTTCTATTTATTAGAAAGCTCTAAAATCTTTTTCATGAGCTCCAAATATTTTATTTGAATTGTTCATGCTCCAAACTAGCTCTGGGAATTTTCCTGAAATTTTAGGAATTTTCAGAGTATTTTTCATGCTTCAAATGAATCATCTAGACTTTTTCTGGATTTTTCTTTACACGAGAAATTATTTCTGAAAAAAATCTTTTCTTTTCTTACCAGGCCGAGCCCGAAGGTCCGACCTGCACTGACCCACGTCAGCCCGCTCCGGCCCATGCGAGGCCCATCTGGGCCGAAGGCCGCAGCTCGGCTGCGTCGCCGCCGCCGTCGTCTCGGCGTGCGTGCCGCGCACGCCCGGCGCGCCTCCCGCACCCCTATAAAGGGCGAGTGTCCTAGCCGCTCGCGCACCCTAGCCGTCGTCTTTACCTCGCCTCGCCGCCCCTGCGCAACACAACGCCGCCGTACGTCGTCCGCCGCGGAGCCGTGCGCCATGGCCGCTTCCGCCGCTCGATTCGTCGCCCACGAGCACTGCCGGAGCAAGCTGTATGTTCCAGGAGCTCCGAGAGATCGAGCTGCACCGTCCTGCTGGCTCTCATCGCCAGGGGAGCACCGTAGCGCCGTCGCGTCCTCGAGCCGGTCCGCGCGCCGCTCTCTCCGCCCGCCGCCGAAATCCGGCCGTTTCCGTCCGTCTCCGCCCGCGGTGAGCACACCTCCATGACCCTCTCCACCTCCTCCCTCCGTTCCACACCTCAATCGGATCCCTAGGCCGCTGGAGCACCGGCGACACCGTTAAGCTCGCATGCATCTTCTCCTCCTTTTCCTTCCATCCAAGGTGATATGTTGTTTAATTCTTTTGTCATATTTTATCGCTTAAGTACCCTTGATGTCATGGCTACATCATGCTCGAGCATTTGATTATTCCTTTTTTTTTATTCATCTTACTTGGATCCTATCGTATCTATCCCAGCATAGTCATGCAAGTATGCATCGAGCATTGCATTCTAGCTACCTGTATGGTACGTGCATGCTTGATGGAGCGCTGCATGCTACCAAGCTATGAACGTTGCTTCTGTATCTTAGCCCGCTTGCACGGTAGACACACCAAAAGAACTCGTGCCCAACCCGAACTCCAGCACGGGCACGGTTTGATTTGAGTCGCACATGCTGGCCAAGTCCTGGTGACCCTGCCATCACCGTACAAGTATCTGCCGACCCAAACTTTTTCCTTTCCGCACGCAACAATTTGGTGGCCACAGCCCTAGCGCCGCGCGCTGCCGCCATCAATCTCTGAAGCACCACTACGGCCGCCGGTGATCTGCTTCACCAATACCACCGGGGCAGGCTGCACTCTCTGGACTCTTGAAGCATCGACGATTGTCGTCCGGGAAGCCTTCCGCCGACCACGTCGCCGGCCCTCCGTGGGAGATCGCCGCCGATGCGAAGGCCATAGGGTGATTCACCGCTCGTCTACTCCATCCTGACCACCGCTTCGACTCGTGCTCCGTGGTAGCATCTCGGTGAGAACCCGTCCGTGTCTTTTCCCTCTAGTTTTCCTTTCATGTTTGTCCATGACGATCGCTGTTGCCGCACACTCTGACCCCGCCGTCCGCTGATCAACCGTGCCGCTGCCGCAGGCCGGCGAAGATCGTCGTCTCCAAGAACTTCATATCGGGGAGTCACGATGGTCTCACACGTGATCTGCCGCCGTCTCGAGCTGCTGCTGGAGGAGCACATCTACGTGATGGTCGATCCTAGCTCAACCCTGCTTGTCCAGTTCGATCTTTAACCGTCGCCGTTTCCATCTTCTGTCATCTGCCATAGGTGAGTATGCCATCACGTTCCTGGTTCAGTCTCCTTTCTGCACGTTTTGCATCTCAATCGTACCTCGCCGCCGGCCATAAATCATCTCTTTGTTTCTAGCCTTACGTAATCTCTATATAACATGTGTTTGCTGCTACGTACATCTACCAGTCCACCGGTTTGCCGAGACAAGGAAGCCAGCCGCACCGGCCCTGCTCCATCTCTGACGCTATGGCCATGCACCCTATCTTGGCCATCGCAGCAAGCTGGGCATGTCAAGCAGCTATAATCTTTGCAAGGTGAGCAAAATAATTAATCGATCATGCTTCCTGCCATGCATGTATGATGTCATGGTGATGGCGTGTCCATGCAATCCGTAGGATCTCTCTTGCTTTAGAAAAAAATAGCCCGATGCTTCCTAACCATATTTCCTTTCCAGCATATTGAAACTCATTAATCTTTTATTCTTGGATATCTTTGATCTATAGAATAATCCTTTATTCCTTTTTTAAATTGAATAATTCTTTATTCATCCATCAAATCCTCGCCCGCATATTAGAACTAATTTATCTATTCTTTTAAATTTCTTTCTCAATTATGGTTTTATGGTGACATCGTCATGTTCAAATATCTATCTCTTATTTCTTAAAATCTATATCTTGTTCAATTTAATTCCGATTTCAGCAATTCTTTCGCTCACACGTTCGTCTCAAAGTGTAGATTAGTTTTGTACCGTTCTTAGCACGTTTTATGATGATTGGTGTACTGTTTTTAATTTAGTTCATTTGTTTACTAGTATGTGTGTGCACTGGATGTTTGCTTTCGATGATTGATGCGAGTAGAATGAACGTGGTTCGAGAGTTTCAAAGAGCACGAAGAAGTGAAGACACTCTGAGCAACATCATTACTCTGGTTAAAGGCAAGTGTGTCCTTGTTCTTTTGTCCTAATAACTTTCTTAATCACTATTGCATATGCCTGCATTTAATTTGATGGGTCCTATTAAGGTTTATCCTAGTTTTTTAATATCATTCCTTGTCAACCTGGGTTTACCTTTATGTTGGGTAGTACTTGCTTAGCTGCTATATCTTGGGTTATGGTGGTTCTAATGAACAACAATGATGAACTTGATTTACTTTTATGTTATACCTCTGGTTAATACAAGATCATATGCCTTAATTGGAACATGGAGAACCACTCAGGAAAACAGTGCTACCACAAGACATATGGCTCTGTCTTGGCTAATTAATTAGAAACCTTAGTGTGTGGTATGCTTTACCCAAAAGGGGCAAGGGGGTGCCGGTAGTTGGTGTATAGCCCGGCCCTCAATCTGATCTGCTCTATGGTAGCTTCGCAGGTTGAGAGAGGGTTATGCATTGCGCTGTCATGTAACCTAGCAAGCAGCCTACATTAGGGAATCTTTGTAAAGGCCTCGTAGCGTCCATATACAATCACACCTCGGTAGTATGGTATGATGCCTGATCAACATCGCGTGGTTGGGTTTAAAGTTCTTCAGAACTTTTACGCGATTTGTGGGTAAAGATGTACAACCTCTGCAGAGTGTAAAACTAATCGATTAGGCGTGCTCACGGTCAAGAGTGGTCTGGACCCTCACATGATTAATATACTTGAAAATGGACTTAAATTGTGGTTTATGGTTATGTTTGCCATATGCTTATGGCTTATGGTTCTATTAATGTTGATTGGTATATACTTATATCATAGTAATCAGGTGCTAATAAAAATTTGAGCAACTAAAATTGCTTAATGCAGTCAACCTGTCAGCCTTTCCTTGTTTAAGCCTTCGCATTCATACTTTCCCCACACTTGCTGAGTACGACATGTGCTCACCCTTGCTATAAACAACGTTGCTCAGAAAGAGGAAGCAGCTATGAAGATGTTGCTGATGCTAGGCGTACGCAACCCCCAGTCGACTGCCTATGATGTTTGGAGCCTTCGTTTCCAGGATTAAGAGTAATACTCTGATAATCTCTCTTTTCCGTACGTGATATTGTTTCTGTTATTCACTTATGTCAACTATATGTATGAAAATAGATCCTGGCATACATATAGGTATGCACTTGGTTTTGTTTTTAAAAACCAAGTGTGACAGAGTGGTATCAGAGCTGTATCGACTGTAGAACGTAAGCCTAGATAGTAATGGTCGTTCCTTAAGGTTTCTTTTGATCTAAAATTCAGCACTACCTTTCCCTTAGTTGTGTGATGAATATTCCCACTCCTTGACCATTTTCTTTTGCTAATCTCCCTTGATATCTTAACCCTTCCCGCTTGACTCCTTTTCATTTGCACTTCATTGTTTTGCAAATGTTAAACTCTCTATCTTTATCTATTTATTTTCTCCCCCTTGATCTTGATCTTGCATTCATTTTTCGTTGAATGATCTTACCAGTTTCATGCAATACACCTCTTTGATTTATCGGTGCTATTGTTACTCTCTCATCCCTTATTCTTTTATACCCTTGATATTTCTTTTCTTATTCTTTAATAACCTATTTGTTCCTTGATTTTATCAGTTGTTTATCTATCTTGCCCATCCTACCTCTCCTTGCTTTTCAAACAATACTGCTTTGGACTCTTTCCTTGACTTTTGATTCCAAAGTGTCCTTTCTAATTCAACATCCCTAGACGATTTGTGCCACGTGCTCTGAAGGATGCCTGTCCAAGTAATGGAGCTACTAGTTCATCCCATGAAGTCAAGCCTTAGTGATCGGTGAAGCAAGTTATGCCCATGGTTAGGAGGATCTCCTTTGACTCTATTAACAACGTGTAGCATCGTTCATGTGATTTGTGTGTTGACTAGTGGAATCTAGTGCTTGCTTGATGATGCTTGTTTATGAGCTTGTTTGAGTTGGTTCTTTGTAGTGAGTGTTGGTGTATTGTGGTCTTTTAATTACCTACAATGACATCAATTGCTTAGCTTGGTTCTTCTTTTGTACCTCTCACACCCTTGTTATCTCTCTTTCTCTCTACTTGATCAAATGAAGGACATCAAGAGAAGAAATTGAAGCCAACACTAATGTAAATCAACAAGAAAAAGCTACTACCATCGTCACCATCTAGAAGTGAGCAAGTTGAAGAAAAGAAGACTTTACTCTAGTTTCTTGCCACCTTGTGCTTGCTATTCTCCCTAATCTCACTCTAATGAAGATTACAAGAACCAAGAAGAGGAAGATGAAGGCACGAAGATTCTCCTTATGCCAATGAAGATTAAAGGTTGTTCACTCTTCCATCAGGATCTATTTGATCTCCCTACTCCTTGTTTCTTCTTTCTTCGAATCTCGGGACGAGATTCCGTTTAAGGGGGTAGATTTGTCACACACTGAAAATTTTAATTTAAGGATGTGAATAGAAAGAATAATTAAACAACTTTCTCATAATTTTAAAATTTTTCCAACATTTATTTTTTCTTTACAGGAAATATAGTATAGGAAAAAGCTTTTGTTTGTTTTTTCTAAATTAAATCAAATGATTATGTGAGTGCTGCATTCATGCTGATGCATTTGGGTGTTTATGAGTGCAAAAGGTTTTTAAAATGTGTTTAGATGCTAACTAGATCCTTCAGAGAATTTTCCAGCTTTTTCTGGAATCTATTCTCATTTTTTGAGCTATTTCTATTTATTAGAAGGCTCTAAAATCTTTTTCATGAGCTCCAAATATTTTATTTAGATTGTTCATCCTCCAAACTAGCTTTGGGAATTTTTCTGAAATTTTAGGAATTTTCAGAGTATTTTTCGTGCTTCAAATGAATCATCTAGACTTTTTCTGGATTTTTCTTTACACGAGAAATTATTTCTGAAAAAATAATCTTTTCTTTTCTTACCGGGCCGAGCCCAAAGGCCCGACCCGCACTGACCCACGTCAGCCCTCTCCGACCCATGCGAGGCCCATCTAGGACGAAGGCCGCAGCTCGGCTGCGCCACCGCCGTCGTCGTCTCGGCGTGCGTGCCACGCACGCCCGGCGCGCCTCCCGCACCCCTATAAAGGGCGAGTGCCCTGGCCGCTCGTGCACCCTAGCCGTCGTCTTTACCTCGCCTCGCCGCCCCTACGCAACACAACGCCGCCGTACGTCATCCGCCGCGGAGCCGTGAGCCATGGCCGCTTCCGCCGCTCGATTCGCCACCCACGAGCACTGCCGGAGCAAGCCGTATGTTCCAAGAGCTCCGAGAGATTGAGCTGCACCGTCGCTGTCCTCGAGCTGGCCCGCACGCCGAAAACCGGCCGTTTCCGTCCGTCTCCGCCTACGGTGAGCACACCTCCATGACCCTCTCCACCTCCTCCCTCCGTTCCACACCTCAATCGGATCCCTAGGCCGTCGGAGCACCGGCGACACCGTTAAGCTCGCATGCATCTTCTCCTCCTTTTCCTTCCATCGAAGGTGATATGCTGTTTAATTCTTTTGCCATATTTTATCGCTTAAGTACCCTTGATGTCATGGCTACATCATGCTCGAGCATTTGATTATTCCTTTTTTTATTCATCTTACTTGGATCCTATCGTATCTATCCCAGCATAGTCATGCAAGTATGCATCGAGCATTGCATTCTAGCTACCTGTATGGTACGTGCATGCTTGATGGAGCGCTGCATTCTACCAAGCTATGAACGTTGCTTCTGTATCTTAGCCCGCTTGCACGTAGACACACCAAAAGAACTCGTGCCCAACCCGAACTCCAGCACGGGCACGGGTCTGATTTGAATCGCACATGCTGGCCAAGTCCTGGTGACCCTGCCATCACCGTACAAGTATCTGCCGACCCAAACTCGTGCCCGACCTGAACTCCAGCATGGGCACGGTGACAGTGAAATAACTAGTATCCGTGGGGTTTCGAAGAATCATATTCATGGCTTACCGAGGGAAGCAATGCAACTCATATATGTGTTATGATTGACAATTTAGAGTGACATGATGTTGACGGCTGTTAAGTGCTACTTTTACACCGTCAATACCTGCATAAAATAAATGTAAAAGCATCATCAACACTAGAATAGGGCTTGATACTGATGATTTTCACAAGTGTTGGTGTTTTTAGCTTTTGTTGCAGGATGCACCGAAATACATGCCAAATGGTACAGTTGAGAGCAAGTGATCCAATGGCTATTAAAGGACATCATCATAAACATCCTCAAATACCAATTTGGACTGCACCATTGCGACGGGCTCGTCGAGACGATCGAAATGGATATATCATTTGTCTACTTCGGATTACGGATGAGAAAGATATGCACAAGATAAGATCATATTCCCGATATCTTGTGAGCTCGGTGGGACCCACACCAGGCCACGTGGCGACGTGTGCCACATTGGATGCCATGTGTCCATGACACCTCATCAATCTATATGAAGCAACTCCCGACAAATCAGACACCGCCACGTGTGCAGCACAAGGATCCAAGGGCCCACCAGGGACCCAAACCACCTCAAAACTCGGCATGCACCTGGAACCGTCATAAGGGACACATATCAGTCACCCAGAGAAAGCACGGGCCAAAAGGAGGTGGGCCAGGGTCAGCCGAACCTAGGTTCGGCCGCTCCCTTCTAGCCTATGTTCACCATCTGCTTCCACGTGTTGCTTCCCTGTTGATCCCTTGCAGCGTTCCGGGGTGGATCAGTGACATGGCGCCCGTTGATTGGCCGGTAGAAGGTCGGTTTGGTTCCTTCTCCTGGAAGTTAGAGAAGAGTGCATTGCAAGATTTCTCGCCACGTGTCGCTCTCCTATTGGTGGCGCCCAAGGATGGCTGCACACTTTGGAGAGGAATTGGCCTCTTGTCGAGCCACCCCCTCCTCTATAAATAGGAGGGGAGGGGCTCCCTTTTGGAACACATCCAAGTTCCCTCTCCTCTCATTTCCCATGTAGGGTGTGTGTGAGTGCTAGGTAGAGAGGGAAGTGAAGGTGATGATGAAGGAGTTCTTCTTTGTTCTTCATTTAGACCAAAGTAAGTATTGCGACATATCTCATTTAGACTAAAGTGTGTTCTTGCATGATTGATATGTTTTTGTGTTCTTCATGTGTTCTTGAACTAGAGGGTTGTGTTCTTCATGAACACAACCCTTCGATCTAGTTAAATACTTATGCAAGTGCATTTATCTGTTTGTCTGTGGATAACTCCTTTGATCTAGTTGAGGCTCATAAATATGTCAGTAGTTGTTCTTCCTAACCAATCCTGATCTGATAAGGTACGATCTAGTACACACTTGCTTACGTTCGTGGTTCCGTATTTATACGGATTGCTATAGTGCTGTAGACGGGCCAGACAGACGTCGCAGTGCTATTGTAGTTATCGGGAGTGTAGACGTAGTGTCTATACTCTGGTTAACCTGCGAAGACCACGTGCATGGCCGTAACAATAGAGCTAGGCTGTAGTAGTGACAGCCTATTGGACCCTTTGAAACCCCCCGCGCCTGTGTACCGAGTTGGGCCCCATTGCCAGAACACGTATCGCCTAGACCCTTAATCAGGCTAGGGTGGGTTGGCACCTCGTAGTGAGTTCTATACCGTAGAACGATACGACCTTGATCCATACATTTAGGAAGCCCTTCATCTTCTCCCCTACCGTAGCTGAGCTTGGTGTCCTTGGACCATCTATACTAGAGTAGAAGATAGTGCACATCGTTCCTTGGTTTCGATATCCTTGGAATACTCTCCTTCCTCGGGGAAGTGCTACATCGGTATTTCCGTGAGCTTGCGGACTCGTTCGTACCTGTCGGTATACCTGGTCGCTCTTATACGCTCCCTCTAGGTGCGCAACTAGTTGTGACGTTAAGAAACGCCAACAAGCATTTCTGACGCTGTTGCTGGGGAACGGTTGATGTATCTATTTTTGAACCTAGTGGTCCTCGTATTTATCTTTTTTTAATTTTTCTTCTACCTTTACCCCCGTTACCCTTTGAGATATCCTTTTTCGTTTTCTTTACTTCTACCTCTACCCCAGTTATCTATGGAAGGCTATCCTTGTAAACACCTTCCACCTTCGAGGAGTGAACCCTTAGAGCCATCCTTGTCAGGACCCATTCTTTCATCTGGTTATCGGATTCGCCCCTCTCATGAAGCTAATTCAGGATCTTTCCTTCTCGGGGTCAATTCATGAGAACCCCTTCGATCGTGTGAGGGACCATGGCCGTCTGATTGAAACTCCGAGTGAAATTGGAGGATCACCGGATGCTCGGAAAAGGGAATTTTTCCCGCTATCCCTCTCTGGGAAAGCACGAGATTGGCACCGTTGTTTTGGTAGAGACTACCTCACTTGGAAAAATTCGAGAGCAGCTTCCTGCTCCCAATTCTTCCTGATACAACATGTCATCTCATTAAGGATAAGGATTCTCAGTCTCAAGCAAGGTGAGGAGGAATTGCTAGGAATGGCATGGACTTGTTTCGCCTCCTCGGCGGAAGATTGCCCAGTCCTCCACGTTCTCGATTGGATGCTGCTTCAGCGTTTCTGGTATGGGTTACGGAAGGACGATGCCATGCGGCTTAATGCTCTCTCTGAAGGCTCTTTTGTGCACTTGGACGCTGTTGAGGGAAAAGAGATCGTGGAAAACCTCCGGGATTTCAGCTCCCCTTGCATCCTGGTTGATGAGGTGCCCGTCAGAAGAAATGTTGAGCCACCTAGACTCATCATCAGCCGAGCTGAGGCTTTAAGCTCCGGCTGAAGATATCATTCCTGAATAGCAGGAATCTAAGGGAAAGATTACTTAGCACAGATTCTACCCTTGGGTTCCCCTCTCATACCTTTTCTTAGACCTTCTCCCCGAGGCTTTGTCTCGTGGGAGGATGGAGAGAGTAATTAGGAAAGGACGAATCATTCTCGGCCAGGATGACTTGTCTGATCCTAGTTATGATCTCCTAAGGAGAGTACGATAGGTTTATCATGTTCCTACATCTCGGTTTGAGCTGAAGTACCTTGCACTGAAGTTTCATATAAACCAAGACATCGGTCTCTGCTTTATAATCCATTGGATTCATTCGTCAGACCGAAGGAGCACGATCATTTACCGATTGAATGGAGTGCATTCACTTCATATCTTAAGCCCATCAATCGATGTCGATCAGTCAGGAGAAGTTTAAACTTCATACCTTATGCTTGACCTGATCGATGCCCAATGGGAGTTCCACTTTCCAGCTTATCCATAACCTCTCATTGGAAGCTTAGGCTAGACCCGGGATGGCTCATCGTTTTGATGAGAACATCAGTCCATCTACCTAAGTCAGGATGAGCTTAACCTCACCCTTCACCCGTACTCTAGCTCCTGAACGTACGCCGGCCGTTCGAGTTTCTACTCCACCCTCTTTTGGAGGCTGTGTGTTTTTCTGAGCTGAGTTCAGTCGGAGATCAGTTGTGAGAGCGCTAGCCTCAGTGCTCAACCTTCCGTCTCCGAGGTTCACCCTGGTGCTATAGCTTCTCGAGTCCCGTGGTCGCCCCAGGAGCTGTCTCAGCCTCCTTGGAATGATCATGCGTGCTTTTAGCTTTACTATCTTTGGACTCGTGTTTGTACATGGCACTAACCTTGCAGCTAGAGCTTCACTGGTTCATCGACGACTGGTGGTGAGATGGGAAGGACACCACCTATACGGCTGCAAGAGAAATCTCCCATGGTCGAGCTTATGACCGTAATAAACAAAGCACTACCAGGAGATAGCCTGGATTATCATAGGTTTTATTTCCCTTCTTCGAATAAAAGCAAGAGCATGTTTTTAGGATAAGTTGTCCTTCGGGTATTTTTGGTTACTAACCTTTCAGGTGGAGATTGAAAAGAAAGACGGACAGGTGATGCCTACGAACATGTTAGTTACATCAACTACAACACCTAGATAAGCTTTGGTGAGGGAACATTGTGACAGAACCGCCCAAAATAATTTCGTATTATCGCCTAAGCCTGTCCACCTGGCCATTAAGCAATAATAAAGAACTATTCTGTCGCCTCTGCCGGGGCATGCCCGGTAAATCATTTACACAGGATCGAATTATGCGCTAAGCCCACACGAAGGCGGGACCAGAGTACAACATTACATTACATAAAAGGTCCATAAATACTTAATATTACAAACCAGGTTTTTCAGTACATAAAAGTAAAGGTAATTCAGAGTTTAAACAGCGGAAAAAAAACTAGCGGAAGATACACATGGGAGGCCATCCATAGAGTATCACTCATCAACATCGTTCTCCCACTCAAGTTCCCAACCATCTGGAATAGAACCAGGCCAGATGGGATTACCTGAAAACAACAACAAAAGCAAGGCTGAGTATACTAATACTCAGCAAGACTTACCCGACAAAAATAAAAGACAGCTAGATATGCAAGGCTTTTTGGCTGGTGGTTTGGTTTTGCCAAAAGCAACTAAGAGTTGATCCCTACTTTCAAATTTTAGCTCAAGTTCTAGTATGTTAACCATTCTAGGTAAGCACCTAGCTAAACAAGCATGTTTGTGCAAACAAGATTAATCAAGCATCAATATTAATCCAAAATGTTCCATAAATAAACATGGGGTAGCCAGTGGTCAAGCCGACTCAGATAACGGCGAGTGACCAACGATCGATCGATTTATATCCTTGCAAGGTAAACCCAAGATACACGGAAGAAGGTAGACCAAGTGCAGTGTCTACCCCGACCAGGCGGTTCCCGTTATTCCCCAGATTAGGAAAAGATGATACAGTCCTAAGTACAAGGTTTACTGGTACGCCCAAACATGGCACGTCCAGAATCACACTTGCACTACCGGTAGCGAACCGGGAGACGCATCTCAAGATTAGTAGCAATAAAATTCCCGCACTGGTTCATTAGGTACTAGGCTTATCGGTCCCATTCCCGACAAGCACTTGGTACGTTCAATAGCTTAGACCAGCACCATGCTACTCGGTCGAGACCGAACCCATTGCTCTTACCACATGAGCGAGTCAATTTATCCAACTTATGATTCCAACATAAGCATCCTATATCTTGCGAGCAATGAGTCATTACTCGACTTGTACCGTGTCCTTAAAGCATGGCACTAGCGATCCTAACATACTAGTAAAAGAGCATAGGAGTCCTAAGGATCATGCATCTAGGTTTCAAATCAACTCCTGAAACTTAAATGCACAAAGTAACATTAAATGCTAAAAAGTAAAAGAATATAAGTTTTAATCCAAAAGGTTATATGTGACTCCGGTGCTTGCCTTCCTCTGACTCAACACTAGCCTTGGGCTCTTCTGGACTTTGGTCCAGGTCTTGATGAACACCCAACTCGTTCACTTCACCGTCTACCGTCCCGTCTCCCTCCTGGGCGAGTGTGTACGTCCCGTCTAGTAAATCTACACGTCACATGCATATGCATTAGGTGAGGGTGTGAGAGGTTAATTAAAGGTTAACTTTAATGGTGACTGTGTACATATTTAAGCAAACTAAAGTATTTACTTCACCAAACAGTATGGGGGTGTGTTTAAATTACTAAAAACAGGAGCAAACATGATTTCACAATTTAACACTTTAATCTCTATTTCTTTTTTTAATTACATAAAACAAGCCTTTCAACCATAAATCCATATTAAAATCAAAAACACATCAAATAAGTCTAAGCTTCTGCACACATCATCATATAACCATTCTAAGCTCACACACCAAAATTTAGATTAAGAACACTTATAAATTAATTTATACGAAAAAGACAAATTTTAGCCTAGTAAATCACCATTAATTCATATAAAAAGATTTACCAATCTTTTTGATCTCAACTTTCTCCTAGCCATTCTCTAGGTCAAAACTAAGTTTCTGGCCAAAGCTCAAGTATAGCTCTTATTTATATATTGAGTTATTAATTTATCACCCTACACAAGATTAAATCCAAATCATCTATTAAACAATTTCAAAAAATCATATACAACCTACCAGGGGTACTACTCAACAGGACAAAGCCTTAGGGTGCACTTGTGCTCAAAGAAAAGTTTATAAAAGGGATTATAAAAAGCATCAAGATTAAACTAGCATATAGCTTACATAAATCATAACTCAAAATCTACATATCAAACTCATGCCAAATTTGGTCACAAATCTAAACATGTCATAAAGAGCAACATAACCAAAATGCAACTCCATAACATGTGTATATTTTAAACTACACTAAAAACACTTCAAACTGAGTTTAAATTTTCATTCAAAAACTACATAGAAAAACCCTATACATGCTTTCTAGAAAAGTTAGGTTTCTTCACCAGGAACCCAACAAAATTGGATTTGCATATTCTGAATTTTCTACGATTTCCTACGGATTTTCTAAATTGCTGTGAAAAACCCTAAACACTTTTGCAGAGGGACCCTTAACAGATTTTTCCGAAATTACAAAGGGGTCCCTGCTTTACACAAAACACCTTGACAAAAATCAAATCAACACAAATCAGCCCCTGCCGGCGCAGGGGCGAACTCCGGTGGCCGGAGGCGGGCCGGAGCGGCTCAGACGGGCGGTTGTGGCGGCCTAGGGGCTCACCCGCAGCTTGTGGCGGCGCTGGCCCGGATGGAGCTGACGCCGGTGACCCTCCTCGGCGGCGCGCAGGAGTGGCGGTCGCCTGAGCGCGGCTTCCCGGCGACGGCGGCCAATTCGCAGGGTGGCGAGGGCCGGGGAGTGCTACTGGGGTGGAAGGGAGGGAGAGAAGCAGGAAGAGGCGGCGCGAGTCTGGCCGGAGGGGGAGGACGCGCAGTGGCGAGCAATGGAGATCGGCGGCGGAGCTCTGCTTTGCTCGACCGGTACACGGCGTGCGCGCAAGATGAAACAAGGCTAGAGGGCGAGGATGGGCTGACTTGGGACACGGCCTCAAGGCATTTAGCACCTATTACGGCCAGGTGGAGGCCCTGCATGCGCACGAGAAGACCGCAGCTCCGGCTGGCGGGCGGCGTGGCTGGCGCGTGGCGTTGCCGGCTCTCTGGCACGTGTGGGCGCGGTGTACGGCGCGGCCGCGGACGGAGGCACCACGGCACACCCTTTAGTCCACAGCGACGGGCTCTAGGAGTCCGTACGCCGGACGGCCGTGAAGATGCCACGTAGACGAGCCTGCGCGGCGGGAGCGCATGCGCACGTGCGGGCGGCGCGCCGAGCGCGTCATTGCCGACGGTCGCGTCTGGTTTTTAGTCCATTTGCTCGCCTTCGAAATTCATTTACTCCAAAAAGTGTCAACATACTCAAAAATCTCCAAAACTAAAAGTTGTAGAGGAGCTATAGTACTATAACTTTCGCAAAGGGCGACCTATGTTTTGATCAACAGATTTGTGTTAAAAACGTGTTGAACTTCTAGCAAAACTCGGCCCGGAATTACTGTGCACAGGAACTTCATCTCGAGTTTACGCGGCTTTGCACTCAAAATTGGAATGTCCGCCAATTATGAAAAATGTGTCCCCGGAAATAACGAAGAACTTTTATATTGGCCGATTTTGAACTTCTATAGCAAAATTTGGAGAACGTGCAAGAAAATCAAATCAGCATTTTGGAGCTCTAGGGGTTTGACCATGATTTGAGAGTTCGAACAAGGGTTTAAGTGCAAAAGTGTGCACAATCAAGCAAAACATGCTTAGGGACTAATTAAACTTGATTATCATGAGTAATTGAAGTACTCAACTTAAGTAACATCAGGGATGTTACAAACTACCCCCCTTAAAAGGAATCTCGTCCCGAGATTCGATAACCAGATTAGAGGAGACAAAGGTAGGGGAGAAGTGGTGTCGGGTATGAGATGTACCCGTCGTTGTCGGTGCTCTTTTTGACGGATTCATTGTAGTCGTGACTTTGAGCATGCTCTTCTAAAGCTTGGGTGCGAAGTCTCTTGCGTCTTTTCTTCTTAGTTCGATTAGTCTTGTCCTGCGGAGGTTTCGGACACTTCTTGACAAAATGCCCAGGCTGTTTACAACTGTAGCAAAGGCGTGCACCGTGATCACGTTTTGTAGTACTAGCATTGTTGCTCTGCTTTTTAGCATGTGAAAGAAAATCGGTGCAGGTGATTTCCCATCCACTTAAATCGGCAAATCTCGCTTGTGACTCTTACTCCTTCTTTCTTCCTCCCTAAGGTCCATAGGAAGTTGCGACGGTGGCATGAGTGAATCTAGGACTTCCTGGTTGGAATCTTGTCTCTGGTGATTTTGATCTTCATGATTCATCAATAGATTGAATAGATAGACTTGCTCTATAATCGATTCCGACAGTGCTTGTGATAGACTGTCAGTTAAGCTAGTTTGCGATAGCCCTTGATAATGATCCTGGATGATATTGTGCACTAGCTGGCCTAGCACCAGATTTTGTCCCTCCAACATTTCAATGGTGTTGGCAAAGTTATCCACCACATCCTGTGTTGGTGGAAGAGATGGGGACAGTTCATTGGGTCGAAGATTGACAGGATCTCCTTTGGTGGATTCCATTTCCCTGAAAGTTCATGATGATCCGATTAACTTCCCTAAGAGTACAAAAATCCGAGTACGGTAGTTATTGATAAACAAGCATATCAACAGGTTAGAAAGTTAGAGAACTCGCTCCGAAGGTTTTATAGGGGTTTGTTTTAAGAAAGGAGCCAATAGCCATGTTCTACAAAGGGTGGTCGGGGATCAACGATCGATACTCTTCTCTTTACCGATGGTCGCCACGGTGCAGTAATGATGGCACGCTAGGCATTAGAGATAGGACCAGTAGATTATTGCAGCGCTGGCCGCTGTAGTGAAACATGGCAGTAATGGAGTGGCATAGAATCGATGGAACACGGATATGTAGGCAGTCCAAAGATCGTTATTATTCAGTTGTGGGTTTATGGGATTTTCTCTGGTGGAGATCGTCGTCCAGGTCATCCATAAGAATGCCGATTCCTTTCATATCCATAGAGAACATTCCTCAGCCTCCAAAGGAATTTTAGAAAAAGAAAATCGTTTCCCGAGTTTAACCAACTCAGAGAAGAAGGCGGATGGAGGGTTCTATCTTTATCTTATTCATGTCATACATGGGCCACCTATTTGGGGCAGTGATCTGACAGTTGTCATAGATGATAGCCATTGGTATGTCGACAAGAGGGTGCACTACCATCGAGATGCCCTTGGCGACTTGGCAATGATACTACAGTGAGGCGTAGGCGGTGATCAGTAGCTTCGAGAAGAGATGGTAGAGTGATGATGTTGCGTAATGTCATTATGGCTCTGAAGAGGATGAGATGAATGACTCGAGAGAATTAACCGTGGTATTGGAGAAATCGAAAAGAGCTCGAGGTATCCTCAATTTAGAATCAGAATTGCTTTGAGAAGGCTGATCGAAGGATTTGCCAAACTTTTTGTTTTCTTATATCCTGATTCCATTAACTTGAAAGAAACATGCAAAAGGATCACAAATAACTGAGTACTCGAAAACTCCTCATGTCTTGACTTTTGGAGAACCTTGATTGCTCATGAAAAATCTCTGTTTATACACCTTTACCTTAACTCGGTTGAGTTGATATCGGGCGAACTTTTGTGATTAAGCGAAAGAAGACCGAGTTGAAAAGTTTTCATAAGGATCTCTATAAGGAATGAGAATCTTAGCAATTGATCATACTAAGATTGCTAAAAAGAAATATTTTAGGAGAGTAACAAGGGTTCAATGATGGATTAAGGGTTCTACCATAGTAGATCTGATGTTAGTTCATAAGAACAGTCAAGGATGGTAAAGTCATAGAGAGTAGTTGCCAGGAGTTTCTTACAGATGTTTAGTGGGAAAGATATGAAAAGACAAGCTAGTACAGGAATTTCAGAATGGCTTGCTCACATGTTACTTATTTTACGAGTATTAGCGACATCCTTCATCCCATTAGTGGTGTAATGACTTTCAACTGGATATGTGGTGCACCAATGAGACATGCTTGCAATATCAATGCATATAAATGAGTTGTGCATCAGTGGAATGGTGCACATGATGATGCTTATGATGAGGTGCATATAGTATGATGTATATGCATATGAGTATATGAAGCTTATGCATATGAACTTATGGTGCTTATGTAATGATGCATAATGAGCGATGCACATGATGTGTGCTTGATGTAGTGCACGCACGATGATGCATATGCTGATGAACGAGTGATGCATATGCTTATGAGGTATGGTGCTCATGATGCAATGTCAGCATGACTTGTTTCACCCATAAGGTTAGTCAAGGTAGAGGACAAACAAAGAGTTGAGAAGTAATAGGTGCGGTGAGTAGCATTCTCAAAAACCAAGATACCTAGCGCACTCCTAGTGGTAATCACATGGCTGCAGCACACATGATACCCTAGGTTCCGTCGCGGCACCTTCGTTTATGGAACAACAACATCACCAGCAAAAAGGGCGATAGAGTAGAAAGATGGGAAACCGTCAGGACATATGCATGTTAGTTCATCGAATGTCCCAAATGCACATGTTGTGCAATGCATTTTCCATGCTCATGATTTATGTCATTAAGGTTGCAAGATATGCATGCGGTGATGATGCCCACGTGCTTACCAACAGATTTTTGATGCCTTGTAACCATGTTCTCATTTATGTGTTTGTGAGCAAGCATAAGGATTTTTAGGTCATGGGCTGAGAATTTATAGTGATCAATGTAGGGATATCGATGCAAAGAAAGTAGAGTGATCACCTTTACATAGCCATAGGAAGTTGGTGGATCGCCTTTAAATTGAAGAAAAGGTGTATAAGCAATCAGGAGAGTACAACGGGGTTCCACTTGACTCGGCAAGGATATGGGTATGCTTCTATTAGAAACCATCCTAAGAGAAGATGGAGATAGATGTATCTTGCACTGATTGTGTTCATCTGTGGATAGGAACTTCAAAAACATACGTGGAGCATTCTTCCACCACCTAAATATCATCATCTTTAGGCAGGGGATGTAAAATCTCGTGCCTTCCAATATTGGTATTCAACTTAGAGATAATGCTGAGGCTATCAGGTCCGAAAATTCAGATATCGCTTTGCTGTCAGGGCTATTGGACAGCAGGCCGAGGGTCACTAAAAATTCCATATCTCTCAGCTCAAAACTGCGATGATGCTGAAATTTTACGAGCATGCAGAATATGAAATTCTAAACAACTTTGGTATTCAAGGTTTGCTCTAGATTTCAAAGGAAGATGTCTTAAAAATTTGAATTTCAGAGATCATTAGTTCTGAAATTCAGCAGGACAGAGACCTAATGTTTTGGGCATAACTCCCAAACTAAAAATCTAGTGACCTTGAGATTTCTACAGGAGGTAGATAGATACCTAAGGAGAAGTTTTGGTATTCAAAAGTCGAATCAAATCAGATTGTAAAAGGGTCTAATAGATCCATTTTCAGAGTGCTATTGCCCAGAAATTTTCAGCAGGACAGTGCTTCACTAAAAAGATCATATTTCAAAGATTAAGAACCCTATGACCATGAGATTTTGACAGCACAAAGTAGGCTATCAATGGAACATTTTTGGTATAGATTGTCTAAGCAAAATCTATTCGAAACAAGGTGTAAAAATCGAGTTTTCAGTCTTAACATCATTTTGACAGAAATTCCAGCATGACCTAGGCTTAGTAATTTAAGCATAAGTTCAGTTACATTCATCCTAAAATCATGAAAAATTCATGGAAGAAACTTAACTAGCTGATGAGCAATTTTCCTAAAGATCACCTAGTCAAAAACTTTCTAGATCATCCTTAGAAAAATTAGTACAGCAACTAGACATACTTTTGATCACATCACATAATTTACCAAACTAGCATGAAAGGATCCTTAAGAAAGATAATTCAACTTATAGATCACTTAAAAGGTGTATTAAGATCATTTTCAATTTTGGTAGCTTTTAACATGATGCAAAAAGCGTCCTAAACTTCCTCACAAAGCTTTTAAGCTCAAAAACGAAGTTAGTGCCGGTGGCAAGGCATACACATACGTCTCTCCCTATTATAGCTAGTCGAAACTATTTGTTTCTTAATTACCGTATACCTAACAACCGTGGTTAGTGTACCTGCAGAAAATCACAGATATCCAAGATCTTTTGTGCCAGCACTCACAAAAGCGTTCACATTCATTACCGTTCACTATAGAAACGGTATCCATGCGTAAAGCCGCTGCATGGACAGCGTCCAACCTCGGACACCTCCGTTTGAATGGAGTTGTCCTTTCCGCCTATTGCGGGTTCGCACATGTATGGCAAAACATGGCTAGACACAGACGCGACGTGAGTGCCCATTGGAATAGGCCTCACTCATCCCTCACGGACTTTCTCGTGGTACCATCACGTATGGCAAAACGTGACGAGACGCAGACGCGACATGGCACCCATTGGAATAGGTCCCACTAGTCCCTCACAGGACTTCCCTGTGGTACCACCACGTATGGCAAAACGTGATGAACTAGTATGGTTGTGCATGAAAGTAAGTTTTGACAGGAATAAAATGTGCTGGAAGTCAGATTAGATACACCATAGAGTACTAGCCACCTGAAAGAACCCAAAAATTCCCTCTAGGGCCTCTCGGACTAGATTAGACCTTAACGTCTTACGCACTTAGCAAGATTATTAATCTTGGCAAATTTTATTCCAAAAACAAGTTGGTTAAGGTATTTTAATTACTCTGGTGCATAAACTCGCTCTGGTACCAGCTGTGACAGAACCGCCCAAAATAATTTCGTATTATCGCCTAAGCCTGTCCACCTGGCCATTAAGCAATAATAAAGAACTATTCTGTCACCTCTGCCGGGGCATGCCCGGTAAATCACTTACACAGGATCGAATTATGCGCTAAGCCCACACGAAGGTGGGACCAGAGTACAACATTACATTACATAAAAGGTCCATAAATACTTAATATTACAAACCAGGTTTTTCAGTACATAAAAGTAAAGGTGATTCAGAGTTTAAACAGCGGAAAAAAAACTAGCGGAAGATACACATGGGAGGCCATCCATAGAGTATCACTCATCAACATCGTTCTCCCACTCAAGTTCCCAACCATCTGGAATAGAACTAGGCCAGATAGGATTACCTGAAAACAACAACAAAAGCAAGGCTGAGTATACTAATACTCAGCAAGACTTACCCGACAAAAATAAAAGACACAGCTAGATATGCAAGGCTTTTTGGCTGGTGGTTTGGTTTTGCCAAAAGCAACTAAGAGTTGATCCCTACTTTCAAATTTTAGCTCAAGTTCTAGTATGTTAACCATTCTAGGTAAGCACCTAGCTAAACAAGCATGTTTGTGCAAACAAGATTAATCAAGCATCAATATTAATCCAAAATGTTCCATAAATAAACATGGGGTAGCCAGTGGTCAAGCCGACTCAGATAACGGCGAGTGACTGACGATCGATCGATTTATATCCTTGCAAGGTAAACCCAAGATACACGGAAGAAGGTAGACCAAGTGCAGTGTCCACCCCGACCAGGCGGTTCCCGTCATTCCCCAGATTAGGAAAAGATGATACAGTCCTAAGTACAAGGTTTACTGGTACGCCCAAACATGGCACGTCCAGAATCACACTTGCACTACCGGTAGCGAACCGGGAGACACATCTCAAGATTAGTAGCAATAAAATTCCCGCACTGGATCATTAGGTACTAGGCTTACCAGTCCCATTCCCGACAAGCACTTGGTACGTTTAATAGCTTAGACCAGCACCATGCTACTCGGTCGAGACCGAACCCATTGCTCTTACCACATGAGCGAGTCAATTTATCCAACTTATGATTCCAACATAAGCATCCGATATCTCGCGAGCAATGAGTCATTACTCGACTTGTACCGTGTCCTTAAAGCATGGCACTAGCGATCCTAACATACTAGTAAAAGAGCATAGGAGTCCTAAGGATCATGCATCTAGGTTTCAAATCAACTCCTGAAACTTAAATGGACAAAGTAACATTAAATGCTAAAAAGTAAAAGAATATAAGTTTTAATCCAAAAGGTTATATGTGACTCCGGTGCTTGCCTTCCTCTGACTCAACACTAGCCTTGGGCTCTTCTGGACTTTGGTCCAGGTCTTGATGAACACCCAACTCGTTCACTTCACCGTCTACCGTCCCGTCTCCCTCCTGGGTAAGTGTGTACGTCCCGTCTAGTAAATCTACGCGTCACATGCATATGCATTAGGTGAGGGTGTGAGAGGTTAATTAAAGGTTAACGTTGATGGTGACTGTGTACATATTTAAGAAAACTAAAGTATTTACTTCACCAAACAGTATGGGGGTGTGTTTAAATTACTAAAAACAGGAGCAAACATGATTTCACAATTTAACACTTTAATCTCTATTTCTTTTTTTAATTACATAAAACAAGCCTTTCAACCATAAATCCATATTAAAATCAAAAACACATCAAATAAGTCTAAGCTTCTGCACACATCATCATATACCCATTCTAAGCTCACACACTAAAATTTAGATTAAGAACACTTATAAATTAATTTATACGAAAAAGACAAATTTTAGCCTAGTAAATCACCATTAATTCATATAAAAAGATTTACCAATCTTTTTGATCTCCACTTTCTCCTACCCATTCTCTAGGTCAAAACTAAGTTTCTGGCCAAAGCTCAAGTATAGATCTTATTTATATATTGAGTTATTAATTTATCACCCTACACAAGATTAAATCCAAATCATCTATTAAACAATTTCAAAAAATCATATACAACCTACCAGGGGTACTACTCAACAGGACAAAGCCTTAGGGTGCACTTGTGCTCAAAGAAAAGTTTATAAAAGGGATTATAAAAAGCATCAATATTAAACTAGCATATAGATTACATAAATCATAACTCAAAATATACATATCAAACTCATGCAAAATTTGGTCACAAATCTAAACATGTCATAAAGAGCAACATAACCAAAATTCAACTCCATAGCATGTGTATATATTAAACTACACTAAAAACACTTCAAACTGAGTTTAAATTTTCATTCAAAAACTACATAGAAAAACCTATACATTCTTTTTAGAAAAGTTAGGTTTCTTCACCAGGAACCCAACAAAATTGGATTTGTAGTTTTTTGAATTTTCTACGATTTCCTATGGATTTTCTAAATTGCTGTAAAAAACCCTAAACACTTTTGCAGAGGGACCCTTAACAGATTTTTCCGAAATTACAAAGGGGTCCCTGCTTTACACAAAACACCTTGACAAAAATCAAATCAACACAAATCAGCCCCTGCCGGCGCAGGGGCGAACTCCGGTGGCCGGAGGCGGGCCGGAGCGGCTCAGACGGGCGGTCGTGGCGGCCTAGGGGCTCACCCGTAGCTTGTGGCGGCGCTGGCCCGGACGGAGCTGACGCCGGCGACCCTCCTCGGCGGCGCGCAGGAGTGGCGGTCGCCTAAGCGCGGCTTCCCGGCGACGGCGGCCAATTCGCAGGGCGGCGAGGGCCGGGGAGTGCTACTGGGGTGGAAGGGAGGGAGAGAAGCAAGAAGAGGCGGCGCGAGTCTGGCCGGAGGGGGAGGACGCGCAGTGGCGAGCAATGGAGATCGGCGGCGGAGCTCTGCTTTGCTCGACCGGTACACGCCGTGCGCGCGAGATGAAACAAGGCTAGAGGGTGAGGATGGGCTGACTTGGGACACGGCCTCAAGGCATTTAGCACCTATTGCGGCCAGGTGGAGGCCCTGCATGCGCACGAGAAGACCGCAGCTCCGGTTGGCGGGCGGCGCGGCTGGCGCGTGGCGTTGCCGGCTCTCTGGCACGCGTGGGCGCGGTGTACGGCGCGGCCGCGGACGGAGGCACCACGGCACGCCCTTTAGTCCACAGCGACGGGCTCTAGGAGTCCGTACGCCGGACGGCCGTGAAGATGCCACGTAGACGGGCCTGCGCGGCGGGAGCGCGTGCGCACGCGCGGGCGGCGCGCCGAGCGCGTCGTTGCCGATGGTCGCGTCTGGTTTTTAGTCCATTTGCTCGCCTTCGAAATTCATTTACTCCAAAAAGTGTCAACATACTCAAAAATCTCCAAAACTAAAAGTTGTAGAGGAGCTATAGTACTATAACTTTCGCAAAGGGCGACCTATGTTTTGATCAACAGATTTGTGTTAAAAACGTGTTGAACTTCTAGCAAAACTCGGCCCGGAATTATTGTGCACTGGAACTTCATCTCGAGTTTACGCGGCTTTGCACTCAAAATTGGAATGTCCGCCAATTATGAAAAATGTGTCCCCGGAAATAACGAAGAACTTTTATATTGGCCAATTTTGAACTTCTATAGCAAAATTTGGAGAACGTGCAAGAAAATCAAATCAGCATTTTGGAGCTCTAGGGGTTTGACCATGATTTGAGAGTTCGAACAAGGGTTTAAGTGCAAAAGTGTGCACAATCAAGCAAAACATGCTTAGGGACTAATTAAACTTGATTATCATGAGTAATTGAAGTACTCAACTTAAGTAACATCAGGGATGTTACAAACATTTACAAAAGGAAGCTTGATCACCACACACTTGAGTTTTGTTGTCTAGCAATGCAAACTTCAAGTGTGGGGGAGGTATGTGAGCATCCTGAGTAAAGTTCCTCCTCTACCAAATCTTATCCTGGTGTGAAGATGATGTAAGCTCTTGCATCTTGCCCATTAGCTAGGTAAGTCCTGCTTTTGACATTAAACAAAGCCCTTCCGGGAGGTTCCCGAGGTTCCTTTCATCTATGTTCACATTCTCTGGTTTGAATGTTTGTCGACAAATGTTCATAGACTGTTTTAGATTAAGCATGGTGCTTAGGTTAAAACTGTCTTCTTCAGTCAAAACAAGACATGGTGTCGAGTTTTGATTGATGAACCTTGGAGTTATATTTTCATGGATCTTGGTTGCATATATGCTGACTAACCCCTGCAGAAAATTGTCAAATTTGAATAGGTAAGTCAATGAGCTAAACTCAATTGGGAAGGTAAGTTGAGGTGTCAGATTCATGTTGCACATCATGCAAAGGTGGTACATATGACCTCTCAAAGGTCCGAGGTAAGTATATTTCCCCTTTGTGTATGAAGTGTAATCTTGATCTAACCTTGTTCGAGCAAATGACATGGTGACAATAAAATAAAACAAAAACACTAAAATATTTGAATTTGAATAAAGGCTCTATGGTTCTCAAACTAGTAGAGTCCATCTTTTGGTTCCATTTGTTGAATGAAGAACAACACTAGATTCAACCACCAGTGTGGGGGAGTTCTCTCGAGCTCATCATCGACATATCCACTCGAGAACTCCCACACAGGCACTGCACAACATCGACTACACCTTCATGACAAGAGCAAGGTAAACTAGAGTGTTTCGGCTGCCTTCTGGTCAGCCAAATCACCACTGGTCTTCCTTGAACTCTTATCCTTCAGAAGCGATGGTATGTGCACCCTCTATTTCACTCTCTGTTATCCATGAGTTTGAATGAATTCCATTCATATCCTTTATATCAACTCAGAGGTTTGTGCTATGCTTGCTCTACATGATTCCTGTGGTTGGCTTGCATATGTTTTATTCCTTACTCATCATCTTGATGCTTGTGAACAAATATCATTAGGGAACTCATGCTTATCTAAGTAGTTGGTGTTTGCGATATGGTTTGATGATATGATCTTCGCTCTTTATGTTTGAGTGCTTGGTAATTTTATTTGAAAATCATAAAACCCTTTGCAAAGCTCCTCTTTGATATGCCACCGTCCTACCAAAGCCATACGATGTTCATAGTTGAAAAACCTTATACTCATTTGCTGCTTGTTATTGCATTGAGCTTTGTCAAATTCTGTGACCCTTGTGAGAATTCTTTTCATTACTTTCATGATCAAGATTCATGTGCACACCACCATATTCCCCTTGCTATGCTTCTACAGTGGAAGTTAGCATTGTGTCACTCATCCATTCCACAAAATAAACCTCCATATGTGGTGTGACCTCTCCCTCCAAAAGTATCATTCAAAAAGATACATGGGCTATGAAAAGATGAAAAAAAGAAAAGAAAAGAAAAGAGAGACACATGCTCAAAAGCATGATGAAAAGAAAAGAAAAAAAAGAGGAAAGAAAGAATAGCCCATGTCCAAAAATAACGGAGAAAAGGGAGAGAGATGGTCATGCGAAAAGGAGTTCTATAACTTAGATGGTAATAACTAGTGTTCATTCCGGGGCTAGTGTCCACCTTACCATACTTACCATACCCATACACGTGCACATCTTGATCTGATTGTATGATTTGACTTTCTTTGTGGATCTAGTCTTTGACTTTGCAATATATGTGATGCAAGTATGCCTTATCCTTTATCCTACCCTGAGCTCCACATATAGCCATCATTAGAAGTAGGGTGAAGAAAGGCAATCTAATGCCTTGGTGAGGACATATACACATTGAGTGATCTGAGAGAATCAAATAAGGAGCTAAGCAAGGTTTGTTTTGAAAATTTATTGCAAAACCCCATTACTTGACATAATGAGCATGAGTGATTCGATTCATGACCGTTCCATTCCTCAACTACCCAAGATAGCATGATAGACACTTCACAGAGTTCACAAGTACAAGGTATGGTTTAGAATATCTCTTATGCTCGCTTCATACCTTTGGATATCATGTCTCACCTTGATCTGACTCCCTTTACTCGGGACGAGCAAAGGTCAAGTGTGGGGGTGTTGTTGACGGCTGTTAAGTGCTACTTTTACACCGTCAATACCTGCATAAAATAAATGTAAAAGGATCATCAACACTAGAATAGGGCTTGATACTGATGATTTCCATAAGTGTTGATGTTTCTAGCTTTTGTTGCGGGATGCACCGAAATACGTGCCAAATGGTACTGTTGAGAGCAAGTGATCCAATGGCTATTAAAGGACGTCATCATGAACATCCTCAAATGCCAATTTTGACTGCACCGTTGCGACGGGCTCGTCGAGACGATCGAAATGGATATATCATTTGTCTGCTTCGGAGTCCGGATGAGAAAGATATGCACAAGACAAGATCATATTCCCGATATCTTGTGAGCTCGGTGGGACCCACACCAGGCCACGTGGCGACGTGTGCCACATTGAATGCCATGTGTCCATGACACCTCATCAATCCATGTGAAGCAACTCCCAATGAATCAGACACCGCCACGTGTGCAGCACAAGGATCCAAGGGCCCACCAGGGACCCAAACCACCTCAAAACTCGGCATGCACCTGGAACCGTCATAAGGGCCCACATATCAGTCACCCAGAGAAAGCACGGGCCAAAAGGAGGTGGGCCAGGGTCGGCCGAACCCAGGTTCGACCGCTCCCTTCTGGCCTCTGTTCGCCATCTGCTTCCACGTGTTGCTTCCCTGTTGATCCCTTGCAGCGTTCCGGGGTGGATCAGTGACATGGCACCCGTTGATTGGCCGGTAGAAGGTCGGTTTGGTTCCTTCCCCAGGAAGCTAGAGAAGAGTGCATTGCAAGATTCCTCGCCACGTGTCGCTCTCCTATTGGTGGCGCCCAAGGATGATTGCACACTTTGGAGAGGAATTGGCCTCTTGTCAACCCACCCCTCCTCTATAAATAGGAGGGGAGGGGCTCCCTTTTGGAACACATCCAAGTTCCCTCTCCTCTCATTTCCCATGTAGGGTGTGTGTGTGAGTGCTAGGTAGAGAGGGAAGTGAAGGTGATGATGAAGGAGTTCTTCTTTGTTCTTCATTTAGACCAAAGTAAGTATTGCGACATATCTCATTTAGACTAAAGTGTGTTCTTGCATGATTGATATGTTCTTGTGTTCTTCATGTGTTCTTGAACTAGAGGCTTGTGTTCTTCATGAACACAACTCTTTGATCTAGTTGAATACTTATGCAAGTGCATTTATCTGTTTGTCTGTGGATAACTCCTTTGATGTAGTTGAGGCTCATAAATATGTCAGTAGTTGTTCTTCCTAACCTATCCTGATCTGATAAGGTACAATCTAGTACACACTTGCTTACGTTCGTGGTTCCGTATTTTTTACGGATTGCTATAATGCTGTAGACAGGCCAAGCAGACGTCGTAGTGCTATAGTAGTTATCGGGAGTGTAGACGTGGTGTCTATACTCTGGTTAACCTACAAAGACCACGTGCATGGCCGTAACGATAGAGGTAGGCCGCAGTAGTGACAGCCTGTTGGACCCTTTGAAACCCTCCGCGCCTATGTACCGTGTTGGGCCCCGTTGTCAGAACACGTATCGCCTAGACCCTTAATCAGGCTAGGGTGGGTTGGCACCCCGTAGTGAGTTCTATACTGTAGAATGATACGACCTTGATCGATACATTTAGGAAGCCCTTCACCTTCTCCCCTACCGTAGCTGAGCTTGGTGTCCTTGGACCATCTATACTAGAGTAGAAGATAGTGCACATCGTTCCTTGGATTCGATACCCTTGGAATACTCTCCTTCCTCGGGGAAGTGCTACATCGGTATTTCCGTGCACTTGCGGACTCGTTCGTACCCGTCAGTATACCCGGTCGCTCTTATACGCTCCCTCTAGGTGCGCAGCTAGTGGTGACATTAAGAAACGCCAACACATAAGATTCCAAGTGAACATTCTTATGCTTGATGGAAGGAACTTAAGTCACTAGGTCAAGTATGGTTGTGCTCAAGATAATAAGCAATGTTAAAGGTCCTCAAGTAGAAATTGTTCAAGTATGGTAAGACTGAAGAAATATAAACTCAAGAGGTTGATTCAGTATTTACTTTTATCCTTGAGTATAGGAATGTCGTACTATCAAGGGGGATGCAACATTAGCTTTGTGACAACATTAGAAGTGCTCATTAGTTGACCTATGTGAGATATAGCCCTGAGAGAGTTCCTGAGTGTTCTAACAAACCTTGTTAACCCATTCTTAGCGACATCATCTATTTAGTGAAGTGTTGGTGAGAAGTGTAGGGTTAGAGGGCTCTCTCTACCCAGGGCGGTCTAACCTCCCCTAGGAGGCGATCTAACCACCTCTGGGGCTAAAAGCTAGTTTTCAAATGAGCCGGTCTAACTACCTTGGAACCCCGGTCTAACCGGGTTGGCCGGTGTTCTAACGGCTAGTTCTCTTGGAGTGGGGTATTTATACCCCACAACCTTCACAGGTTGGAGGTGCTTCTTCTAAGGTTGTTGGTGTGCTTCCTCTGCTATTCTTGCTAAGCCAAAGTGAAAGAAACCCTCCCCAACCATCTCTTTGTGAGATTTTTGTGATTCGAGTCATATCCTTTGTGTTGGGTTGAGAGAGTGGCTAGCTCCAAAGTTGTGGTTAGCAACAGCAAGTTTGTGAGGGCTGTGATCTTGCTTCTTCATGGAAAAGATCACCTTAGTGGAACCGAGGAAAGTGGTTGAAAGAGACTCGACTTGTTGAGAGAGAGTTGGTGGAAAACTCGTATCTCAAACAAACTCCTCAACGGAGATGTAGGATTCATAGGAGGTGAATCTAAACTTCGAGAAACAAATCATCATGTGTATAACTAACCCGCCACTAGGCACACTAATGATGTAACAAGTTCGCACTTGCATGTGGTTTTTGGAGTGTGTTGTTTACGCAGGAATTAGGTACCTAAATGAGGACTTCCGGGTGGAGTTCATCTAGCACTTTGTAAGAAGATCACGAAGCCCGGCACGAGTCAAGACACGAAGTGAACATGACTCCAAATGACCCAAGGACCGAAGCATGAAGCTGTGAAAGTCCAAGGACCTAAACAGAAGATGCGGGAGTTCGTACGCCAAGTACCCTTATCCAAACCACCGGGAAAATGACGTCAAGGACCCAAATGGACTTCGGCAAATATTCAAGAAAGCACGAGAAGCATCGTGGAGGAAGAGGGGCCCGAACCGGGCCGAAAAAGGCCCGGGCCGACCGGCCTAGGGTGTTCCGGGCCCGGTTCGGCCTCCCCTTTGACCTACATGCTCCTCGGCTCATTTATACTCCCTGCCTCCGACGGCCGCCACATCCATTCATCAGAACTCGGCGAAACCTAGAAGTGAGTACCGGAGGGAGACGACAGCCGCGAGTCCTCAAAGTTGTCTTGGGGATGGCCTAGGCCAACCCTAGCCGCCATGGCCGCCCTGCGTGGTTGTGCCATGGTGGAGTTCCGGAGCTAGTTGAGGTCATCAGTGGTATGTACTCGGTGGTGATGATCCAAACGCATCTATTATTATGTGAGCAATTACAATCTTGTCATCTGATCTATTAAGCGATTCCATGTCTCCGTCTTTACTTTCTACCTATCGTGAATGTGATTTGATCCTTAGTCTAATCCATGGTTAGGCTATATAGCATGCTCTTTGTAATCGTGGCGATTAGGTTTAGCATGTGGACCCTTCATGGTTCGTAGACACGCTAGTGTTTGAGCATGCTCGTGAATCCCCTGCTTCAATAAGGTAACATCGTGACAGGGTGATTTCCCCCGAAAGAGCGGATGTCTTCGGGAGGTAGGCCGGAGGTAGGAGTTTAAGGATGCTAGTAGATGAGATGCTCGATTCGTTGCTCGTTTGCCGAAGCTTCAACTAGAAGGTGCTAGGCCTATCTACCCCTTCAGTGGAGCTTTACCTTAGCCGTTGTTCATGGATATGATCAACTTTGTGCTATCACTCTTATGTATCAAGGTTTTCCTTTTTATATGCAATCAACGCTTCATGTTGGGTTAGTTCAATAGATTAGGTAGAGATTCTTAGCGGTTTGCTTCCGATCCTTGGATTGACAAACCTTGGGGGACTCTCCTTGGTGAAAAAGGCACCAAGTCACCCGTAGGCTTGCGGTGAACTTCAACACGGTTTTGAACCGTCAACAAGCCCTTTTTCTGGCGCCGTTGCCGGGGATCCACAACTCGAACCCTAGGGTGATCTACCTTTCTATTTGACTAACCCTAATTTTTATTGTTTCATATACCCTTGTTTTCTTGTTTGTGTCCTTGAAAGCAGGTCAAAATCTAGACACAAGACGTTAGATGAGTTTTCTACATGCACACTTCGACAAGATGATTGCAACATCAAGATTTGCTCTTTAGTGGTAGGTGCTAACTTTGGTTAGTGGCCCATCATCCGCTATCGAGCCCACACCTTACACAAGAGCATGTGAACAAGGTAAGTCAACGTGTCAATTAAAATTTTAAGACTAATGTTTTGTGGAGATTTGTTTGTTCAAGCAATAGGTATTGGAAGCAATCACAATGCCCCCGAAATCACAAACATCTTCGAAGTTTCTGTTCGCATCGATTTTTGCACAGTCTCATGGGAAGAACAACATGGTATCTTTGGATATTTAGAAGGCTCATGAAGTTACGCTTCCAACGAGTCAAGAATTAAATCAGTCGGAGGTTCCTACAAGCGGATAAGGCTGAATAAACGATGATTGCACGTCCTGAATCTGGACAGCAAGCAAAGCTGAAGTAAAACAGCCATAACTCCCTCATTTGGACTCCGATTAAGATGGATGAGTACCCGTTGGAAAGGTAATTTTATAAATTTTTCAATAGAATTATATTTTGGTATATGTTCTGTTATATATACAGGGAGAAATCCAAAGAAGAGGCACCTGCAATATGATGAGAACAAGATGGCGAAGGTGAGGACGACAACAACGAAGAGGAGCTTAGGGAATACTTCCATTAGACCACTCATGAAGAAATTCAGAAGCTTGGAACAAAACAAAGACCCCTGGAGCATTGGCAAATAAAGACATGAGTTGGCGGCATCCGACGCAAGGAGATGTTTGAAGAAGACGACAATGGACTACACACATAAGACAACATCCAATGACGCGGATATTTTTGAGCTCTCACATGAAGGATCATGGAACTACATGAAGACATATAAGACATGTGTGAAGCCCCGCAAATGAAGAAGAGGAGTGATCCCACTCAAAGCAACCTTGATGACATGTGGCACAAAGGGAAAAATTGAGAAAAGTCTATGCGAGCCACCTTCGATCATTAAGGATTGTTCGCTTTCAACTCCGGAGGATCACTCATGACGAAAAGCTCGAAGGCTAAGGTACACATTAATCTCTCAAGGTACTTTTGGATATGATATATTTCTTTTGATATATTTGTGTTCTTATCCAATAGTATGTTTTGATTCTATGCCTTGCGCCTTTAATGATCATGTTGATAGGCTAGAATTTCTTGAGTATGATAAAGAGGCTATGTTGTGCTTGAACACCTTTGATTCACTTGCCTAATGAACCCATGCCTAATGAGAGCCTTAGTGCTGAGCAAGAAACATATGCTACCTTTAATCACAACATGTTTTGTTCACCAAATTTAAATTGTGGTTATGATTGCATATGTTTGTTTCACACTTTGCGAATCTTGGACTTGCTTCGTGCTTGGTCAAGCTCGTTACCTTAAAAGAGCATGTGTCAGGAGAAAACCCGATTTTCACTAACCATGCAGGTCATTAAACCTTAATAAAGAGAAGAGAAGCCATGCCCTAAAGGAATTGCAAGCTCGTGCATCGCCTCCCCCGAAGCAAAGGAGGAGAAGGTGATGATGATTCAAGGAAATGATCGGGCAAGCCTCTCATCAAGTAAAATGATCGTGTCAAGCGTGGAGAGTGGATCAAAGCTGCATGGACACCTAAAATCTTGCATGAAGGACCATGGCTTCGCGACAACAAGAAGGTACGTAAGAAAGTCGAGCTCTATGACTTTAAATGAAGCGCTTTGCGGGAGGCAACCCGTTTTCTTTTGTTTATGTTTATATATATATATATATATATATATATATATATATATATATATATATATATATATATAATATGACCGTCTACATTGTGATCTTAAACTGAACCATCAAGTAACATTGTACCATTGCTCTAATAAATACCACAACACCATGTTGTTTGATTTAAATGCTATTGAGGGAGCACTTTGTTCTTGATCTTGGAAAACTTATAGACCTTTTTGTGTGCCTATTAGTGTTTAGGTTCGTTTTCTTTTGTGTCTTTTTAGAGAGAAATATGAAGTTGGCACCATCATCTAACTCTAAGCTTGTGGGTAGTTAATTTAGGCTAACTCTTGCATTTGCCTTAGATAACCACCATATCATGTCATTTTGTTCATCCTTGTCATATTGCATTGCATGCTTTGTGTTGATCTAACTTTTTGCCCAACCAACCTAAGCCTACCTATAGCCCCACCAAAAACCCGTAACCAACAAGGGTAGGGTTGACTTGTGTTGATTGGCTTGCACTATTCCGGTTGGCCAAGCCCACCTCTTTCTCTTGCTCTAACTAAAAGCTTTAACTAGCCCTCCTATGAGAAAACCTTTCACACCTTTAGCCCTCCTAAAACCATAGGTTTGTTTTTCATAAAAAAGACTCTTAGCACCACCTTAGATAGAATTTCTATGCTTGACTCCCTCTCTTCAAAATTCTTATTTGAAGCCAAAAATATAGGATACCCATAACCTACCCTTAAAACCTTGTTAGTTTGGTTGTTTGATCTTTTCAACCCTTGCTAACATTTGTTTGTGCTAACTCTTTGCATTTGCATTTTGTATCCCCCTCATTGTCATCTTCTGCTTTATGTTAGCTTGGTCTTTTTATGCAACTTTATGATGAATGCTTTCATGTTTATGAGAATGCTTTGATCAAGCATTTTTACCTTTGCAATCTTGTGTAAACATGGTGTTTAGACATGATTGGAGACCACCATCATTCAGTTTTGCATACCTTGCTATCTTGTTGCATTGGTTGGTTTATAAACTTGGCAATGCGCCCTACTTATCTTACACTGTAAGGAATTGTTGATCTTGGAATAAGCATGGTGTTTTGACCTTGGTTAATAAATCTTTATGGCAAGGGAGAAGTTTGGCAACCACTTTGTAAGCATGGAGCTTAGAATTTGGTGTAAACATTGTTTTGTCTTTATACCATCCTATCATTTGCATGCACCCTTGCACACACGTACACCCCCTAGGTTTTTAATTTTTCACTAGATTAACTATGCCATAAGTTAAGATCTTAGGGGATGTCTTTGGTCTGTCGGCATAGAGTGAGTGTTCCCGACCGTCACCTCGGGGGTACTTTGTGCTTTAAAATTGTTTTGCAGGCATTGTGAATGAGGCTTGTGACAAAGGGTGAACGTTGGAGGACAATCAAGACAAAGTAAAGAGTATGATAATCCACACATGGCAGTAGACTTCAAGATGGTTCATCATCTTCCATGCCTAGCAACATGCTAAGCATGGGGGAGGATTTGGTGGACTTGAGAAGACCGCATGGAGCAAGGATCGCGGTTCTTCATCCATGTTAAGCACAATGCTTAAGCATGGGGGAGGCCGTGCTACACTTCAAGCATCAAAGGACGGTAACAAATCCTCAACCCTCTTTTTGTCCTCGTCTTTCTATATGCTTGTACTTATGTTTATGCCTTCAACAACCTTAGATGCAACCTTTGTATATCTCTCTATAGAATAACATGGCTACTAGGAGTAGAACCTAGGTTTGTTTTTGTTTTCAATAATAATCACTGTTACCTTGTGCTCACCATGATGATATCTCGTATGCTCTTACTTATGGATATATGATGATTGTTGCCACTTTGATCATTCTTGTGCTTGGTTTTTATATGATTAAGCTAGTGCTCTCTCTTTTAATATGAATCTGAAATTTATTTAATGCTAGCCTAATCTTTTGTGGAGGTTATGATAACTTAAGTCCCATAGTTCTTTTTCGTTGCTCTCAACTTTGAATGAATCAAAGAACCTTTTTATTCTCAAAAAGTTATGCTAACCTTGTCATGAGTACCGCTTGCATTTTGCTCTACCCATCCAAAGCCCAAACTTACTTGAGTGCAAAACATTAGTATATACAAGATTTATTTTTGGGTGCATTGATTCAAGGCTTGATTTCTCTGGCTCAAGACTAAGAAGCTGGTCATTCCGTTTTTGCGTATCGTTCTTTATGCTAGCCTCTTCTATCCGTGCATTATGAGTTTCCACATTGGGAATTTCGCAAACCTCGCCGGATATCCAACCAAAACCCAAATATATCTTTTTTTGTGTTCACCTCCTTGACCACAACCCAATATATGAGTATGGATGAATATTTTGAGGAATATTACAAGGAAGGTGCTTCAAGTAAGGAAGACTTCCAAAAGGACCCTTAGAAGATTTTTCGAGTATCTCTCTCTAAGAAAATATGAGAGCTTCAATTTCTACCTTGGCATCCTTATCACCTCTTTTGCCCGTGGACGAGCAAACGTCTAAGCATGGGGGGTTGCCAAGGAAGTGCTAGTATAGTCTAGAGTTCAAGGGGAGCAAATTAAAAAAAGAAAAGGAAAAAAAGAGAAAAAGTATGATGAAAAAAATGGAATGAATGAATGAAAAAAATGATAAAGGAGAAAAAGTATGATGAGAAAAATAAAGAAAGAAGAAAAAATAATAATAAAATAAAGCTCCCCGGTTCTCTAGCTATGTTTAGTGCTTTTTGAGTTTTCAAGAGGATTCAAGATCAAGACCCATACTCATCTTTCCAACCATGTGCAATCCGATAACGAGGACCTCGTTTGTGCCTCGGGATCACTCTTTGCCATTTGCACATCTCCACCTATCTAAAAGTTTGTGTATTTTTTCTCTCCCCCTCCTTGAAAACATTATTTTTCCAATGACCTTTTTGACGAGTCTCGGTAAGTCCATGAGAAGTTTGTCTTGTTTTGATAATATCTCGACTATAATATCTTGGTAGGACTAAACTTTCCCATAACTCCATATAAAGCCTTCCACCAAATATTTGAGAGAGGAAAGGAGTAGAACTAGTAGGCTTGAGAGACAAGATGAGAGTTCATGAGCAAGATGCAAGGAGGTTTATTATTGATCTTGGTAAAGCAATGTTTTCTTCATCCCACTCTTTATTTTCAAAATTTCTGAGATTTGTTTAAAATTTGAGAGCATGATCAATTCCTTGTGGAAAGAGCTTAAATAATATCTACCCTCCATAGAGATGAAAGCTAGTTACATTATGAAACTATAACATATATAAACTTGGAGAGCAATATGTTTTCTCATGTATGAACAAGTGCAGGGTATGAACATTGAAAGGCAATACTGACATCCATTAAAGGCTTACTCGAGGACGAGCAAGGTTTAAGCATGGCGGTATGTTGACGGTCAATTTCCGTCAACCAAGAGCACTTGTTACACTTTGGCTTGAGCTTTAATTTATAACTAACCCACCACTAGGCACACTAATGATGTAACAAGTTCGCACTTGCATGTGGTTTTTGGAGTGTGTTGTTTACGCATGAATTAGGTACCTAAATGAGGACTTTCGGGTGGAGTTCATCTAGCACTTTGTGAGAAGATCATGAAGCCCGGCACGAGTCAAGACACGAAGTGAACATGACTCCAAATGACCCAAGGACCGAAGCATGAAGCTGTGAAAGTCCAAGGACCTAAACAGAAGATGGGGGAGTTCATACGCCAAGTACCCTTATCCAAACCGTCGGGAAAACGACGTCAAGGACCCACATGGACTTCGGCAAATATACAAGAAAGCACGAGAAGCATCGTGGAGGAAGATGGGCCCGAACCGGGCTGAAAAAGGCCTGGGCCAGCCGGCCCATGCCGACCGGCCTAGGGTGTTCCGGGCCCGGTTCGGCCTCCCCTTTGACCTACACGCTCCTCGGCTCATTTATACTCCCTGCCTCCGACGGCCGCCACATCCATTCATCAGAACTCGGCGAAACCTAGAAGTGAGCACCGGAGGGAGACGACAGCCGCGAGTCGTCGAAGTTGTCTAGGGGATGGCCTAGGCCAACCCTAGCCACCATGGCCGCCCTGCGTGGTTGTGCCATGGTGGAGTTCTGGAGCTAGTTGAGGTCATCAATGGTATGTACTCGGTGGTGATGATCCAAATGCATCTATTATTATGTGAGCAATTACAATCTTGGCATCCGATCCATTAAGCGATTCCATGTCTCTGTCTTTACTTTCTACCTATCGTGAATGTGATTTGATCCTTAGTCTAATCCATGGTTAGGCTATATAGCATGCTCTTTGTAATCATGGTGATTAGGTTTAGCATGTGGACCCTTCATGGTTCGTAGACACGCTCGTGTTTGAGCGTGCCTGTGGATCCCCCGCTTCATTAAGGTAGCATCGTGACAGGGTGATTTCCCCCGAAAGAGTGGATGTCTTCGGGAGGTAGGCCGGAGGTAGGAGTTTAAGGATGCTAGTAGATGAGATGCTCGATTCGTTGCTTGTTTCCCGGAGCTTCAACTAGAAGGCGCTAGGCCTAGCTACCACTTTGGTGGAGCTTTACCATAGCCGTTGTTCATGGATATGATCAACTTTGTGCTATCACTCATATGTATCAAGGTTTTCCCTTTTATATGCAATCAACGCTTCATGTTAGGTTAGTTCGATAGATTAGGTAGAGATCCTTAGCAGTTTGCTTCCGATCCTTGGATTGACAAACCTTAGGGGACCCTCCTTGGTGAAAAAGGCACCAAGTCACCCGTAGGCTTGCGGTGAACTTCAACACGATTTTGAACCGTCAACACCCTCCTTGGTCATACTTTTGCTACCGTTCTATAATTAGAATATAAAATATGCCAAGATAATAACTTGACTTGCATTTGCTTTAAGGACCTGATGATCCCGATCTCGACTAAGTCGATGATCGAGCATCATCCTTAGATTTACTATTCACAATTATTCATCTGAGAAACTATGAAGATAGGGAAAGGTAGGAAGTGAGAGTGATAAAATGAACCTACTAAAGAGAGTTAGACTCCTTAAGGACAGACAGGGGAGTATGGGGTAGCCTCGGTGGAGGGTCCTATCCATGCTTACTCCGGTCGTATAAGGATCGGTTCACAAGAAAGTCTTTCTAGTGACTTAGTACGACCATACGCAGCCAAAAAGGCATAAACTGTCGGGAATGCCTATTCATGTGCGGCCTTGAATCACACCCCACCACTGAACCTAGTACACCATCCCAAGGGGCCATGGTGGGCAACGGATACGCTGGATCAGGACCTTCGCAGAGTCCCAGGTCTGCCGGTACGGGTCATCAGGTTTGTTATGGCGCCCGGAATGGCGCTGTGGTATTGTATACCACGTTTTTATATGCAATTGCATCTTTCCCTAGGGAACTGGATCCATGAGGCGGATGGTGGTGGTATAACCCCTACTTAGGCCCCATCGTAGACGTGGATGGAGCTAGGGAATGTTGTCTATATGTGAATGAGAATTTAGTCCACATGTAGACGTCAGTGGGTATGGTTCTTGCGGCTAGTACCGCCTTTCACGAAGGTATGGGCTGGTCGGACGTATGGGTATAGTGTACGCCTCTGCACAGAGTATAATCTATTCGAATAGCTGTGGCTCTCGGTTATGAGCCCTTTTGGTTAAAACTCTCATTGAGTAGAACACATGCTTTGTGAGGATAGATTTAGTGGTGAGACAGGGCAGTGGCCCTTAGAGAGAGAATGGTACGGCGGATGCTGGCTCAGTGGACCCGGACAGTCGCTGAGTTTAATAAAATTTGGGGACTGGCAGGGGAGGCTAAGTGTTCCCCCTCCAGGACCACCCTATATATATACCTGCTTTACTTTTTGCTTCTCTAAAACCTGGATTCACTTGCATTAGTTTATTTATTAATCAAGACATGCTTCCTTCCCTTTGGAACCTTGCATGTAGTCAGTAGGTTTAATTTCTTATACGCTGGGATTTGCTGAGTACGTTGATGTGTACTCAGCCTTGGCTATCTTATACCTTTTACAGGTAGACTACATGGGTTCTGGGTGCTATAGACCATCCAGGTAGTGGATGGGCACCTGCACTTCCCCTCGCTGCGTCAAGGTATTTTCTTTGATATGTGATATTTGTTGCTTCTATACCTAACTCTGACAAGTACTGTGCTAACCTACCCGATCCAGGGATTAGCACAAGTGCTTAGAGGGAATCCCGAGGAGGGTCCCCACACAAGCGCTACTACTACTACGCAAAACAATTGAGCATATCTTCATCTCTGACCACTCCCTTTCCTCTTTTACACAAATCTCTGTATGCATAGGTCTGACCAGTTAGAGTGTAGCCTCACTCGCACCTGGTCTTTTGTTGTGGTTTTTTTATCTCACATGGGGATGGCTAATTACTAATTAAGTTTGACGGCAACATGGCAATATTGAGATAATGGAACTAACTATTTGCTAAGGAACCACATGGTAATTAAGTATTGTATTGTAATATAGAGGATCAAGTACTGTTATATACCTATGATGGTTTGTGATGTGATGCCATGTATGCCTACTTATTTTCCTTAGTACATTTCCATGTATTCCCGTTTATTTTTGAGGACCAGGTGTGTCTGAAGACTAGTGGAGGGTCGCTCCTTAGTGATAAGTGATTGACAACGTTGTGTGGACTGATACTTGGCTAAGTGTACAGGTGCAGGTTGCGGCTTGACTCGTGTTGGTGCAGGTGAAGAAAAAGCACGAAAGGCCTTAGCTGTGGTGGCCTCCAGGTGATGGAGAGGCAAGTAGGCTTGGTTCGATGGACCTAGTGGCCGATGGGGTCAAGTGCGAGCCGTGCTGTGCAAGACTAGCAAGTTGAAGTCGTGAACATGGGCTGGTGCAAGGTGGCGGTTCAAGGCCGAAGCTTGCACGCGGGGTTTGGTGGTTTGCCCACAAAACCATCGGTGGACGGTTTCTTGGTTTGGGCCGCAAAACCAAGTTCGGAGGCCCGATGCGACGGAGACAGTGATCCGGGAACGTCGAGAAGCTTCGAGGTGGGGGCACGTGGCATGATCGCAGGGCTTGCGTCGAGGCTAGGCAAGTCCGCGGTGGAAGCGTGTCCGCTCGATGAAGACTGGACCATATTGCCCCTGAGGGGTGTGTATCTTCTATTTGAGTTGTAGGGGTAGCGTGGTCATTTGCCTCCTCTGATGGACTTCGTATAAATAGCGGAGAGGTGGATGGCATCTCTCTCTCTTGGACTCTAGGGTTTCCTGCCCCGGTAGATCGCTCTGGACTGCTTCTTTTCCTCTGCTTTCCTTAGGCTAGATTCTTGTATAGACTCTGACCTCTAGATGTATGGAAGCATTCGGCGTTGTGGTGATCTCCTAGCTCATTGTGATTTTCATGTCATTTTCGGGGCTATTTTTGGGGAGTTTCATTCTTCGCTCGATTCGTTGATTTGAGGGTGTTTTCTCTCAGATTTCTTTGAGGGGATCATGGGTGGATGCCTTGCGCATCTTTGTGTGTGATCTTGACCCCTCAAACGTCGGGAATCCCCTTCAATTCGTGAGTTTTGGTTGGAGCCTGAGTTCTTGGTGGTGGTTCATGTGATCCGCGATTCCCGGTGATTTAGTGAGTTAGAGGCCAAGATTTTTGGGGCATAGCTTCCTCTTGTGTCGCTTCTCATCTCCCCCAAATCTTGTCTCAAGAGATCTAGCCGTTTGGGAGATCCAGTGATGACTTGGTGAGTATGTGCTCGCGGGCTCGAGCTTTTTTCTGTTCTGTTCGTGCTGTGCGGACAGTCTGCAGGAGCTTTGCGGACGGTCCGCGAGGCCCTGGACAGTTCAGGTGTTCTTCGTGTTCTTCGCGTGTTCTTGTGAGTTCGTGTTTTGATCCGCTGCCACAAGTGGTTTTACTTGCACGGAGTTTGCGGACGGTCCGTACTTGAGTGCCAAACAGTCCGTGAAGGTCCGGACAGTCCGCGGGTCCCTCGTGGACAGTCTGATTTTTTGGGGTGCGTCTCTGGATGTTCTGTCCGCTTCAGCAGACAGTCCGCATGGCCCTTGCGGATAGTCCGCCCAGGCCTCACGGACAGTCCGCCCGTACACCACGGACTGTGCGCCAGGTCTACTGCAGACTTGCTTCCTTTGGTTTGATTCTTGTCCGGTGCTTCCGCTCTTTGATTCGTGGCTTGTCTCTAGGACTTGTAGGCTTGTGTGTGCCTAGTCTAGAGCTTCTCTGTTGTGTGCGAGTGATCAGAGTGGCAATCGGGGTATAAGCGGAGTTCATCCTTCGAGAAGAATTTTTATCGGCTCCCATTCACTCCCCCCCCCCCTCTCTGGTCGCCTATTCGGTCCTTCAATTGGTATCAGAGTTGGTTACGGATCTTCGTGATTCTAACCAGTCTAAGATCCAAAGATGGGTGACTATGGAAAGGGGTCGGGTCCTCCACACTTCGATGGCAAGAATTACCCGATGTGGGAGAGGCGCATGGGCGTGTTTTTGTGTTGGAAGAGGACTCTGATCTGGGATGTGACTCAAAATCCTCATTATGTCATTCCAAACAGTTTTCTGCTTCCAGGATCGCGGGACATGTGTGAGGCCAATAGCAAGGCTGTTGATTACTTGTTCCGTGCTCTCTGTACCTCGGAGTTCGAGCGAGTGAACGGAGAGAATGTGGCCGGAAAGATATGGCTTAAGCTCAGGAATGCTCATGTTGGCAATGCTCAGGTGCAAGCCCGTTTGTTTTCCACTTACCAGAGAGAGTACGAGAACTTCACTCATCTCCCCAGTGAGTCGACTGATGTTATGTTTCAGCGCTTCACCAGCATAGTCAACAACATGAGGGCCAATGTGACAGTGCTCCCATACACGGATCATGATCAAGCTATCAAGCTTTTGCATGCCCTGGATAGGTCTGTGTGGAGTGCCACGGTCGAGGCCATTAAGGAGTCGAGTGTGTATGATACCTTGCCGCTTGGTGAGCTGTTCTCTAAGCTCAGATCTTCGGAGGTTGATCGTGGCTTGAGAGCCAAGAGCGAGAGCCCCACTGATCCTCATAGTTTGGCTCTTGTCTCAGGATCGAGGACTAATGCTAACTCTGTTGGTTTTTCTTTATCTTGTCTTGTGTCCTTGCCAGATGAGGACTTTGAGGTGCTGAGCGAGGATGATCTCGCCTTGTTGAGCAAGAGGTTTGGGCGGATGTACGAGAACCGCAAGAATGCGAGGAGAAGCTCGAGGATGTGCTGTCGGTGTGGGAAGCACAGGCACTTCATCGCCGAATGCCCTGAAGCCATGGAGATCAAGAACGACTACAAGGGCAAGCCCAAGCATGACTACAACAAGTACCGCTCCCAGAACGACTACAAGGACAAGCGCAAGGACAAGGGCGAGAGAAGGCCAAAGAAGAGCGGCGGGTACAAGAAGAAGACGGCTCGAGCGATGGTTGCCGGAGCGAGTGACATCGACTCTACTTCCAGCGACTCTTCTTCCTACTCGAGCAGCGATGAAGAGGAAGATTGGTGCAAGGACAAGCGGCACACGGGCAAGAACTTCACCGGCCTCAGCTTCGTCACACAAGGTGGATTTTGCGGCTTGGCGCACTCCAAGAAGGGTGCGAAGCACAGCTCGGATTTAAACTCTGACTCCGAGGAAGAGGTACGACATGATCCCAACTTCTTGCTAGAGGAGAATGCTAGGCTGAATGAGTTGCTTGATAACCGTGATGATGTGCTTAGGAAGACCAACAAGGAGAAGAGAGAGTTTAGGTCTTTGTTGGGTGATGCTAAGGACAAGATAGTTCAGCTTGAGTCTTTGCTTGTTGATGCTAGAACTGAGATAGACTCTTTGAAAACTGCTCATGTTGTTTCTGATGAGGTTGATTGTGGTGATTGCAATGTTTTCTTGGCTCACTTGACTACTCTCAATGAGAAGCATGCCTCAACTCTTGAGTAACTAGATGTGCTTAGGGTTGAGTGCGATGAATTGAAACCTAGACCTGCTTTGTTAGGTGCTTGCACTTCTTGTCCTGTGTTGCATGCTATGCTAGATGAATCTCACACTAGGATAGTTTCTCTTGAGGCTGCGTTGAAAGCTCCCATTCCTACATTATGCTCTACCTGTGAAATGCATGCTTTAAAAAACATGGAACTTGCACACTATGTTGACTGTTTGCAGGATGAGAATGATGAGTTGAGGAAACTGATGGGGTGGTTGTCTGGGCATGAGCCACAATTAAGTTTGATGTTGGCTCAGTTTAAGAGGTTTGATGGTCAGGCGTTGGGGGCTCGCAAGAGTGGTGAGAAGAGTGGTGAGGGAGAAGAGAAAGCTGGAGAGATTCCTATTCCACCTCATACTACACCCATGAACAAATTCGAACCCAAGCCAAACCATCTCAGAAACAAGCTTGATACAACCCCAGATCCACCAGTGTTCCCCCACAAGTCAGAAAACTACCAGAAACCCATCAAGTTTGTGAGCACCCAAGGGAGTGTCTTTGGTGGGAAGTCAGGAGAGAAAGCTGTTGAGAAGCCCACAGAAAAGCCACAACCTAAGCCACAGCCGATCCGCTTCCATTGTGAGTATTGTGGGAGGGATGGGAATAAGGATGAGTTTTGTTTCAGGAGGAAGAGAGATGAGAGGTTTGCTAGGGAGATGGCAAACAAGGACAGGTATCACCCGTCCCATGGGGTGCCAGAGCCTCGTAGAGGGCCTCTACCTAGGGGTGAGGTGTTTGTGCGTACAGTTCCCACTCGTGGAGGTGGAGGTGGTTTTCCTCAGAGAGATAGGTGTGCTGGGTTTGGGCGTGGTGAGTTGGCTGGATGTGCTCCTGCTCGTGACCGTTACGAGTTTGGGAGGCACGATCAGAGCTTTGGGTCTCAGATGGACTACGGGCCACGTTTTCCCCCTCGTGGTGCGCGTACTCCTCCAGTGAGACGTGACAAGTTTTTCGGTGGTAGGCGTGAGAGGGCTCCTCCTAGAGGTTTTGATAGGATAGATTTTGCTAACCCTTCTTTTGAGCAAATGGCTCAACACTGGTTTGACTCCTTTGGTACTAACCCTAGTGTTGAGTCACTTGCTCATTCACGTCCTCGTTTTTTATTGCAGGTGGGAGGCTTGGAGGACTTTTGGTTGATCGACTCTGGTTGTTCACGACACATGACCGGAGATTGTGGGTGGTTCTCCAGCCTCACCCCGGTGAGTACGAGGGAGTACATCACTTTCAGGGACAAGGTGAGTAGCAAGGTGACCCTGAAGAGTGTGGCTTTGGTCAAGTCACTTGGTTTTAACCTGTTGTCAGTATCCCGGTTGCTTGACGAAGGTTTTGTGGTTCGTTTTAAGTTGGGTGCTTCTCGTGTGCTTGATTCTCGAGGCGATCTTGTCTGTACGATCGTCCCCGAGGGTCAAATCTTTCATGCTGATTTTTCCCAGTCTGTTGGTCCTCCTTGATGCTTTGTTGTTAGCATTTCGGCTGAGCTTTGGAAATGGCATAGGAGGTTAGGACACTTGAGCTTTGAGTTGCTTTCACGCTTGAGTGGTCTTGACCTTGTCCGAGGATTGCTTAAGTTGAAATTCGAGAAGGATTTGGTTTGTGCTTCTTGACGGCATGGAAAGATGGTTGCTGCTTCTTACACCCCTCTGACTGCGGTCATGACCGAGCGACCTTGTGAGCTATTGCACATGGATTTGGTTGGGCCAGCTCGTGTTCGCTCTGCGGGTGGGAAGTGGTATGTGTTGATTGTGGTTGATGATTTTTCGAGGTACTCTTGGGTTTTCTTTTTGGAGGATAAGAGCGAGACATTTGGCTTTGTTCGGGAGTTGATCTTGAGGTTGAAGAATGAGAGACATGGTGATGCCATTCGAGCTATATGCAGTGACAATGGCACGGAGTTTAAGAACTCTCATTTTGATGCCTTTTGCAGTGATCTTGGTCTCGATCATCAGTATTCTTCTCCATACGTCGCTTGCCAGAATGGCATAGTGGAGAGGAAGAACCGGACCCTTTGTGAGATGGTCAGGACGATGCTCGATGAGCATAGGACTCCTAGGCGTTTCTGGACCGAGGTGGTCAATACCGCTTGCTATGTCTCAAATCGCATCTTCCTTCGTGCTTTCAAGAAGAAGACCTCTTATGAGCTGATGCATGGGCGACAACCCAAGGTGAGTCACTTTAGAGCTTTCGGATGCAAGTGTTTCATTCTAAAGAAGGGCAAGTTGGATAAGTTTGAGTCTAGATGTTCAGATGGTATCTTTCTCGGTTATGCGATTCACTCTAGAGCATATCGTGTGCTCAACCTTGACACTAACCGAATCATGGAGACTTGCGAGGTAACCTTCGATGAGACACAGCCATGTAGCTCTTCTTCTTTTGAGTGTGCAGGTGATGAGGAGATTGGAGCGAGGATCTTTGAGGATGAGAAGGATGGAGATGGAGATGAAGACGAGGATGGTGGTGATGCTCCGTGGTTGATCGTGTACATGCTACTTCCACTACGACGACAACGATCGAGGACGGTCCATCCCCTACACCCACTACGACTGAGGCTGTTCGAGTGGAGGCTGCTGCTGAGGGGGAGATTATGTCCAGGCGAGAGGCTCCCCGGTGTGTACAGGTTGATGTTGGCGTTTTGTAGCGCCGTCATCTTAAGAACAGATCTGGGACTCATCCTTAGTGACAACACGAGGAAACACCTTTTAGGCACCTCTCAATGTCACAACTAATGGCGCAGGTTAGCGTGAACATCGAGACTTGCCATAGGTTAATCTAAACGATCATGAACGAATCCGCAAGCGCACAGATAAACCATTGTAGCATTTCCCTAAGGAAGGAGAGTATTCCAAGGGTATCGTATCCGTGGAAGGCAATGGCGGATATCTTAGACTTATGCTTTTGCTCTGAATGTAAACCAAGAGATAGATATAGGGAACAACACACTCAAAGACAGGGGTAAGATAAAAGATATAAGGGTAGTGTGACACACACACTCAGATCTACCTCTACTCTAGCACACTACGGCTTAGGGGGAACATACGAGTTAGCTCTAGGTTCTAATGTACTAAACATATAAAGCTAGAAGATACAAGAGATGGGCATGAGTATTGCATGAGATAGATAAGGTTCAGCACCCAGGTACAAACGGGGAGCTAGCCCGCGACGACCAGCACTCTGCAAAACTAGACTTTAGACTCCTACAATAGGTACCCCAGCGCGGAGGTTGCCCAAGGATTCAACAGGGCTGTCACCACCTGAGGACCGACCTCTATCGTTACGGGGGGTATGCTCATAACTATCGTAGCCAGACAACCCAGGCACTATGCCTATGTTGCTGCTAGACTCCACCCGGCCCGGGCTATTGTGACCCAGGGTGAGAGCCACCAGAAGACTAGTCAACTAGACCGAGTGCCGTAGCTTGAACACAGACCTCATGCAACACTCTCATGCCATCTAACAAGATCAACTAAGGCTAGACATACAAACAGATATGAACTCTCTTATGTCTAATCATTAAGATCAAAGGGTCGTGTTCGTGAAGAACACGAGCCTCTAACTTATGAACAAGCACATAAGGAAGGAGTTTATCACCCTTCAAGTGGATCAAAAGGTAGTGTTCACGAAGAACACAAGCCTCTAAATGATGAACAGAGGATGAACTCAAGAACATATCAAACATATGATCTACCATGACTTTATATGAAATAGCTGAATAACTGAAGTAGATCAAAGTCATACAAAGAAATAAAGATAAAAGAGAACTCATACCTAGACTTCCAAGAGGACTTGGAACCTGAATAAGAGCTACTCTAGCCTACCCCCTAGCCTTGGAAACTAAAAGTGAGAGAAGAATGAGAGAGTGGTGTGTGAGAAATGGGAGCCCCTCCCCTTCTATTTATAGGCAAGGACCAAGCTTGCCTGGAGGCTCAAAGTGCCCCTAAACACCCGAGAGTGAGGCAATGGACCAATAGAGAGCTGCCACGTGTAGGGGCCAGATGGGGCGCCACTAAGGCGGTTTGGTCGATCCTAGGATCGGTCGGCCCCCTAGGACGGCCCCACCTGGTGTGCTTTCTCTGGGTGGCTGCCCTGTGGGCCCTCTGATCCATCCCCGGTGCATGGCTTGATTTGGTATCCGAGATGGGCCCTTTGATCCATGTGAAGTCCATGTGGCGTCCTCTGATTCATCAGTGAGTGCCTCCCCTGGATCGATGACGTGGAATGCCATGTTTCCTTTGGTGGCAGCCACCTCCTCAGCTGAGTTGGCAAGGTTTCTTCATAGACGGTGAGTTTCCATCTCTTTTAAGGGGTAAATCACATACATACAAATAATCTCCAAGGACAAGTGGAACTACATTATTCAAACCAAAATGCTAGTAAATAATGCATATGCCTCCATATATGTGAGAATATTGAGGGTTGGAAATGGTGAATTTCGACCGTCAACAAACTCCCCCAAGCTAACCTCTTGCTCGTCTCGAAGCAAGACATTAGAGACTTAGGTTGGTTGATCAGGAGTTGCTACAATGTTGTATTCTCAACTTATGGCAAACATACAGCAAAGTATGAACAAGTTGGCAATGTTCTTACCCTCCACCTGATAACGTGGGGCATATAGCTTCACCTTCCTTGGGCGGTTGAGAGACAGAATGGTTATATAGCATGTGCATAATCACTCATACCTTGATCAGCTTATCAATCCGGAGGTTTTGCGAATTTTTCAAAAAGAAAATCAGAGTTCCTCAAATGATACTCTCGGATCACTCAAAAGTTGTATGGTTCCTCACCAAGGCATCAATGTTGCCTTTCTTCACATCCTACTCCTAATAGGTTTTTTGTGGAGCTGTAGGTAGGGAAGATGTGGCATACTTGTCTCTCATGTTTTGCTAAGTCAAAAACCGGATCCTTGGAAGAAACAAACATACATCCTGATCAAGATGTGCATATGTGTGTGATAGATGTGAGCATGGCAAGGTGGATACTAGGCCCGGAAATGGGTGCTAGATATTACCATGCTTTATATAAGGGAATGAGGGATTGATGGTAAGGTGGACACTAGCCCCGGAGTAGGTACTAGTTATTACCATCTACATGGTGGAACTCTTTCTCTTGCACATATCAATCCCTTTTTCTCCTTTTGAAATTTTTGAGACTTGGGCTAGCTCTCTTTATTTATTTTTGTCATGCTTTTGAGCATGCTTTTCTCTTTCCCTTTTTTTAGCTAGCCCTTTGTCTCTATTGGAGATATTTGGAGGGGGATGAATAATGCAAAGATACATAGAGTTTCATTTATGGAAGAATGCCTAAGCAATATGGAGCAAATGATGAATGCTAACTTCCAATGTAGAAGTTTTAGCATAAACGTGTACGTGATCTTGATTAGGGGAGTATGAGTTCTAACAAGGGTCACAACAATTTGACAAAGCTCAATGAGAGAACAAGCTGCATATGTGGAGGCTAAGAACTAGAATCTACATATGGCCTTGGATGGGAAATTCTCATCATTGAGGAACTCATCATGTTTTGATTTTTCAAAAAGGAAAACTCCGGATGTCAAGCATCACTAAGCACAAGATCATAGCACTCTATTCTACCATGTCATGTCTCACAACTTAGGCAAGGATCATGCTTTTTGCTACCCACAGTTTTCAAGCTAAGGTTTGAATATACAAGCCAACAAACTCAAAACTTAGGTAGGATACAAAGTTGTAAGCAAGACATACGAGGAAAATAAACAGAGCAACTATTCATCATTTCAACCATAGAGGCAAAGCATTCTTACTAAGCATATCAAAGCAAACTAAGCAAACGATGATGAAAGCAAATAAATATTTTTGGTCTTTTTACTTTTGCTGATTTTTTTGGATTTTCATTTATAAGATATTATGAAAACAAAGGAAGATACAAGTTACCTCAGAATGGGGGTCTCCCCCAAGCTAGCTTCAGGCTCACTGCGGAGGAGGGTAGAAGAAACCCTGACTCGCGTGGTAAGCCCTCTGCGCCTCCATGTATCGCTGCTGATCTTGCTGCATGGATGCTATCCTCTCACCAGCCTGATACTGCCACGCTGAGGTAGACTCGACGTGGGTGTTCATCGTCTCCTCCAATCCCGTGACCTGGACGGTGAGCTCTCCCATCTGCTGCGCGAGCTGAGCATCGCGTGCAGAGGCTGAAGAGTGTCGCCGGAAGGACGAAGACGGAGGTGGACCACCGGAGCTGGAACTAGCGGGTGTGGCCCACTGAGCACTGCTCGCGCCCGCCCAAGCCGTGCCACTCGCACTCGGCTGGTAGGTGGGCTGATCCCAGCTAGGTGCATATCCAGGGGTAACCCCAGACATGTACCCCGCAGGGGCCCCTCCTGCCACCGGTGGCGTAGCAGGCTGTGGCTGAGGCTGTGGTGGTGGTGTCGGCTGTGACTGCTGCTGCTGCTGCATGTGTGCTCTCTTCGCCGCACTTCCGATGGACCTACCTGAAACACTAGCACGACGGCTTTCCTCTTGTGTAACAAGGGGAATGGTTAGTGACTCCGAGTTATACAATCCAAAGCCCGGGTTAGGTAACGGGATTTGATTTGCATAGCCCGGGAAGAAGAAAGTCAAAGAATCATTTGGGCCCGTCTTGAGTATATGCCCTTGGATCAAGTATGCCTCATCAATGAGAACTCGGGGCGTCCCGATGAAGGGTACGGGATTCCCGCTAAAAACCCCGAGTCTGAGAGCAATACGAGTCACCAAAGACGTACACTCAATAGGACCTGTCATCTTGAAATTCATCAACCACTGCTGAATCATAGCTTTAACGGGAGAGACCTTGATCCGATTAACAGCGGCGTATAATAGCATCATCTCATCGCTGTGCACGGGCCAAACATCCTCTCGTGGAAAGAGAGTAATGGCGAGCCACTTGTGCCACAGGCGGAGAGTGGGATGCACAATATTGTTGCACTGAGGTACAAACTTGCCACTGTAAATGAGACCAGAGATGTCTGACCAGAAAGAGTCTCGAACAGAACCCTCACAAGCTCGCTTCAAAGAAACAGCACAACGAGGACTAAAACCAAGAAGACGACTAAGATCCTTCCAATAAAGACGATAATCGGTCCCAAAAAGATGAAACTTAATGCCATCCGGGATCTCGGTAAGAGAGCAAAGAATCTGGATGGTGAGGGGGCGAGAGCCAAGCTCTGTAACCGGCGCAAACTCCTCCCAACCAAGAGCATTCCAAATGGAAGCGAACTTGAGATTCATACCTATTTTCTCCATGAGGGCCGGGTCGAAGTCCCGGGTGTGGGCGAAGACTCGGTCCTTCAAGAGAGCATAGGCTTGCTCCTCTCGATCGCCTCGCAAGCTGAGGTAAGGGGTGTCGTCGACGACCTCCTCCGTGGCTTGTGGCTCGGCTTGCTCTTCTTGCTCTTCTTCATAATCCATCGTCGATGGGCTCGGTGTTGGCTCGGTGGGGGTGGATGCACTCGTGCTTGCCCGTGAACAGGAGCGTGAGCGTGTCACCCTCTGGAGAGTGTTCGCCGCCCGATTCATGCTAGCACAACAAGGGACAACAAGAACAACTCGGTGATGGGTTAGTGAAATCGAATGTAGTTCTTACCGAGCTTGCTCCACCAATAACAATACTTTCAGCAACACAATAGAGGGAGAACTTGATGATCCAATCTCGAGCAAGAAATCCAAGAAAACCAAGGGAGCAAGGAGTAGAGAGGGGAGTGTGAGTGAATGGGTGAAGAACACCCCCTCTCCCCCTGCTATTTATAGGCAAAACAGTGCAGGCAGCTCAGGGTGGCCAAGGCACAATGGCTAGGAGACGTTGGAGCCGGTTGGGCCCCGCTAGCCGTTGGCCGAGTTCGGCCGATCCAATGGTCGGCCGACCCTGGCTCGGGCCAGCTGGCGGCCTGCTTCAGCTGGTGGCTCCCCAACAGCTAGCCCATGGCTTGCCTTGGTGCACCGGCCAAAATTCGCCCAAAAATATTTTTCCAAAGATTTTTCTTGAATTTTCAGACTCAGAAATGATTTTCAAAAATTTTATTTGGAAAAGGGAAAAGGGCTAGATGAATCTAGCATGCAGATGCAGAGTTTTGGAAAATCAAATATGCAATTTTGGAAATAAAATTTTGGAGAGGAAAATATGAGATAAGTACCATTTTTAACCTTTTCGGTAGAAAGGACCCATCATTTTTAGTCCGACGAGTTGGACTCTTCTCAGTGATCAATTCCATTCAGCACCCCACTCCTGAGAAGTAGAGGGTGGTGCCATCTCAATCTTCCGCCATTCTTTCCGAATTTTCTTTAACCTCTTTGACCGAGATTCCTTCCTCGGGGGTAAAGGCTCCGTCCTTCCCCCAAGCTACTCAACACTATCTTGCACCAAATAGCATTAATCTTCTTTGTCCTGAAACTTGAACTTCAAGTTTCTCTTCCCAATGCGGAAATGGATGATTCCGGACCCCACATTGATCCTAGCTCGGACATCACTGAGAAATGGTCGCCCAAGGATGAGCGGCATTCCTCCCTCGTCATCCATATCAAGGACCACGAAATCCGCGAAGACATAAGAACTCTTGACCTTAACCAATATGCTCTCAATAATTCCTTCTGGATATCGTATCGTTGAATCGGCGAGTTGGATAGCCCGTGCTGTAGGAGAGAGAGCTGGATATCCCAGTTGCTCGAACATGGCCTTGGACATGAGATTAACACTTGCACAAAGGGCATGCCTGATTTTCTTGTAATAGATTGTGCAAGTAATAGTCGGGTAGCCTAGATCTTTCTTGTGCACCACTGTTGATTCCTCCCATGGATCAAGAATTTGTTGTATGGGTTTCCTGCATAGTTAAAAGCATGTGTCTTCCTAGGTGGCTTACCCCACCTGGTTGACACTACACTAACATTCTCACAAGAGGATACGGGTTGCCCCGGGATCCTCCCGTTGTCAGCAGATGGAACCAAAGCAACCAACTGGGCCAACTGGGTTTCTAACATTTTGTTGAAACTTAGCTGACTCTTCTGAGCAGAAGAAAAACTATCAAGCTTAACGTTGAGGATTTCCACAGTTTTATCAAGGGCAGCTAACTTCTTGTTAATACCTTCATTAATCTTAGCTTGCCCAAAAACGAGTCTCTCAAGGAAGGTTGGTTGGGATTGTACGAATTACCTTTGTTACCTCCTTGATAATAAGGGCGTTGTTGATTCCACGATTGGCCTCCTTGTTGAGGTGGATGATAACCGTTGTTGTTGCCATTCATGTACATCACTTCCTCCTGAGTCTCCGGATAGTAGTTGCCTGAGTGCCCAGTGTTGCCACAGACTTCACAAGTCATGTGAGAGTCCATAGGCAGAGTAGTGGTGGCCATGGTAGCCTTTTCGCTGGTGTAGTCATCCAATCTCTTCATAAGAAGATCCATCTTGGCAGTAATCATGTCTGCTTCCTTGACAGTATGAGTACCCCTCGGTCGTGGTTGGAGTCTTTCATCACTCCACCCTTGGTTGGAGACCATCTTCTCAATGAGTAATTTAGCATCATCAACAGTGAGTGAGAAGAATGCTCCTTGAGCAGCAGCATCAATATGGCCTCGGGCTGTCGGAGTCAACCCATTATAGAAGCTTTGAAGAATAAGCCAATCCTCCATCCCATGGTGAGGACAGGCCAGGACATACTCCTGAAGCTTTTCCCACACCTCTGGAATAGATTCACTTGCTGCTTGCTGAAAACCAGAAATCCTTCCACGAAGAGCATTGGTTTTACCTAATGGGAAGAACTTCTTGAGAAATGCCTCTGAACACTTACTCCAAGTGTTAATAGCTTCACGATTCGCATAGAACCATTGCTTAGCTTTCCCCAGGAGGGAGAATGGAAACAGTCATAGACGAACAGCATCCATATTTGCACCCTTGATGACGAAAGTGCTACATAGCTCTAGGAATTGCTGCAGATGAGCATGGGCATCCTCATTTGGCTTGCCACAGAATGGGCTAGCCTGTACCATCGTGATTAGACCCGTCTTGATCTCAAAATTTTCAGTCCCCATTGCCACCTCAGGGCCTTGCAGCACCTGGTCAGTGGAAGGAGCTGAGTACTCACGAAGTGTCTTCTGGGCCATAGCGTTGGACGTGGATGGTACAAAGGAAGCTGCATCACCTTCCGGACGAGTACGACGAGGTGAGCCGAAATGAATTCGAGCTTTTCCTCACAAGTGACTCGAGATCTTCAGTAAAATTCCCCGGTAGGTCGAAACCAGTCATACACTACCTGTCTTCATCATCCAAAGATAAAAGAAGACAACCAAGGTTAGCCTGCATTGAGAGTTGTCCTAACCTACTCAGAGTTTATAAACAGATGCAAAGCATAGTCATGATAATCCTGTGCCTTCCCCGGCAACAGCACTAGAAATGCTTGTTGGCGTTTCGTAGCGCCGTCATCTTAAGAACAGATCTGGGACCCATCCTTAGTGACAACACCAGGAAATGCCTTTTAGGCACCTCTCAATGTCACAACTAATAGCGCAGGTTAGAGTGAACATTGAGACTTGCCATAGGTTAATCTAAACGATAATGAACGAATCCGCAAGCACACAAATAAACCATTGTATCATTTCCCCAAGGAAGGAGAGTATTCCAAGGGTATCGTATCCATGGAAGGCAATGGCGGATATCTTAGACTTATGCTTTTGCTCTGAATGTAAACCAAGAGATAGATATAGGGAACAACACACTCAAAGACAGGGGTAAGATAAAAGATATAAGGGTAGTGTGACACACACACTCAGATCTACCTCTACTCTAGCACACTACGGCTTAGGGGGAACATACGAGTTAGCTCTAGGTTCTAATGTACTAAACATATAAAGCTAGAAGATACAAGAGATGGGCATGAGTATTGCATGAGAGAGATAAGGTTCAGCACCTAGGTACAAACGGGGAGCTAGTCCGCGACGACCAGCACTCTGCAAAACTAGACTTTAGACTCTTACAGCAGGTACCCCAGCGCGGAGGTTGCACAAGGATTCAACAGGGCTGTCACCACCTGAGGACCGACCTCTATCGTTACGGGGGGTATGCTCATAACTATCGTAGCCAGACAACCCAGGCACTATGCCTACGTTGCTGCTAGACTCCACCCGGCCCGGGCTATTGTGACCCAGGGTGAGAGCCACCAGAAGACTAGTCAACTAGACCGAGTACCATAGCTTGAACACAGACCTCATGCAACACTCTCATACCATCTAACAAGATCAACTAAGGCTAGACATACAAATAGATATGAACTCTCTTATGTCTAATCATTAAGATCAAAGGGTCGTGTTCGTGAAGAACACGAGCCTCTAACTTATGAACAAGCACATAAGGAAGGAGTTTATCACCCTTCAAGTGGATCAAAAGGTAGTGTTCACGAAGAACACAAGCCTCTAAATGATGAACAGAGGATGAACTCAAGAACATATCAAACATATGATCTACCATGACTTTATATGAAATAGCTGAATAACTGAAGTAGATCAAAGTCATACAAAGAAATAAAGATAAAAGAGAACTCATACCTAGACTTCCAAGAGGACTTGGAACCTGAATAAGAGCTACTCTAGCCTACCCCCTAGCCTTGGAAACTAAAAGTGAGAGGAGAATGAGAGTGTGGTGTGTGAGAAATGGGAGCCCCTCCCCTTCTATTTATAGGCAAGGACCAGGCTTGCTCGGAGGCTCAAAGTGCCCCTAAACACCCGGGAGTGAGGCAATGGACCAATAGAGAGCTGCCACATGTAGGGGCCAGATGGGGCGCCACTAAGGCGGTTCGGCCGATCCTAGGATCGGCCGGCCCCCTAGGGCGGCCCCACCTAGTGTGCTTCCTCTAGGTGGCTGCCCTGTGGGCCCTCTGATCCATCCTCGGTGCATGGCTTGATTTGGTATCCGAGGTGGGCCCTTTGATCCATGTGAAGTCCATGTGGCGTCCTCTGATTCATCAGTGAGTGCCTCCCCTGGATCGATGACGTGGAATGCCATGTTTCCCTTAGTGGCAGCCACTTCCTCAGCTGAGTTGACATAGTTTCTTCATAGAAGGTGAGTTTCCATCTCTTTTAAGGGGTAAATCACCTACATATAAATAATCTCCAAGGACAAGTGGAACTACATTATTCAAACCAAAATGCTAGTAAATAATGCATATGCCTCCATTTATGTGAGAATATTGAGGGTTGGAAATGGTGAATTTCAACCGTCAACAGTGGATCACCCACCATCTACGATCATAGGTGACCTTCATGAACACACTACACGGTCGAGGTCAAGGAACACTTCTCATTTTGCTCACTCTGCATTTGTCGCTTCGTTTATGCCCAAAGATATTCGACACGCTTTGTCTGATGAGAATTGGGTGAATTCCATCCATGAGGAGTTGAAAAACTTTGAGAGAAACCAAGTTTGGGTGTTAGTCGATCCACCACCAAATTGTCGTCTCATAGGTACCAAGTGGGTGTGGAAGAACAAGGAAGGGGAGAATGGGATGGTTGTGAGAAACAAGTTGAGGTTGGTGGCTCAAGGGTTCAACCAGAAAGAGGGTATAGATTATGAGGAGATATTTGCTCCTGTGGCCCGTTTGGAGGCAATTAGGATCCTTCTAGCCTTTGCCGTGGCTAAAGGGTTCAAGTTGTACCAAATGGACGTGAAGAGTGCTTTCTTGAATGGGGTGATAGAGGAAGAAGTGTATGTGAGGCAACCCCCGGGTTTGAGAGCGAGAAATACCCACACCGTGTATACAAACTCCAGAGAGTGCTTTATGGGTTGAAACAGGCACCGAGAGCTTGGTATGGTAGGTTGAGAGGCTTTTTGCTGAGTAAGGGACTTGTGATGGCCACAGTTGATAAGACCCTGTTTCTCCTTAAGGATGGAAATGACCTATTGATTGTTCAGATTTACGTGGATGACATAATCTTTGGTGGCTCTTCTCATGATCTTGTTGCCAGATTTGCAGATGACATGAGCAGGGAATTTGAGATGTCTATGATGGGCGAGCTGCAGTTTTTCTTAGGACTCCAGATCAAGCCTTGCAAGGACGAGATGTTTGTACATCAGGCGAAGTACACCAGGGACATGGTGAAGAAGTTTGGCATGAACGACTCCAAGCCGCTGACTACACCGATGAGTACCACTACAGCTTTGGACGCGGTTGAAGATGGCGAACCCGTGGACCAGAAGGAGTACCGAAGCATGATCGGCTCCCTCCTCTACTTGACAGCGACGAGGCCGGACATATAGTTCAGTGTGTGTCTGTGCGCTCGTTTTCAGGCTTCACCGAGGACTTCAGGTATTTGAACTACACTCCTGAGTTTGGTATTTGGTATTCTGCGTCCTCGACACTCAGACTTCACGGGTACTCTGATGCTAATTTTGCTGGGTGTCGATTGGACCGCAAGTCTACCTCTGGGTGTTGTCAGTTTCTTGGTTCTTCTTTGGTCTCTTGGTCATCTCGCAAGCAATTCAATGTAGCCCAGTCCACTACAGAGGCCGAGTATGTAGCTGCAGCCAGTTGTTGTTCCCAGCTCCTATGGATGACCTACACTATGAGCGATTTTGGTGAGGAGTGCTCCCAGGTTCCACTTTTTGTGACAGCACCAGTGCCATAAGTGTAGCCAAAAACCTAGTCATTCACTCTAAAACGAAACACACAGAAGTGAGATGCCACTTTCTGAGGGACAATGTTGAGAAAGGGAACATATCCTTGTCCTATGTACCTACCCAAGATCAGCTAGCTGACATATTCGCTAAACCACTTGACCAAGTTACCTTCACACACTTGTGAGGTGAACTTGGAGTGAGCTTTCCTTTCTAGCTGGGTCTTGGAGCTTCTCATGTATATATGTGATATATGTATCATTTGTTGCATTCCATACATGCATTTTACCTTTATGTTCAAAACCTGGTAGGATAGCCATCTTTGGATCATTTCTGCTAGGATGAGCTTCTCTTATATACTTTGATCACTATGATGTGCTATATGTGAGACATGTGTATGCTTTGGGAATGGTGATGTGAATGCTATGCTCTTGATGGTATTGTCATATGTTCATGATGAGATAGCTTCTTTTTGTTGAAAATGCTAAAAATGCCTCACTCATGAGTACATACTTGTATGTGCTCAATTTGTGCTCAAATGCCTATATCATGCTTAGTTTGTGCTTGAGTATCATGCTCTCTTTGCTTGGGGTCAAAGACCCATTTGTCATGGTAAATGTTTAGCCCATATGTTCACTTGTGGAGGAGCATAAGCTTCTTTTTACCGCAAAGGCACTTCATGTACCATGTTTAACATTGAAAATGAAATTGGTGTATGAATTGCCTTATGCTTGAAAAATGAGCTCTTAATCATGTCTCTATGCTTTGATGTATATATCTTGGGTGCTAAACCGTTGCATGATGTCTACCATGAGAAGTCTCATTTTAAGAAGTAGACACATGGCTCGGTGGCTTTGACATGACATTTAGTAGCTTATGGGCGTTTGCTATGATCTTGTGATGAGAACTTGTGATCTTGTATGAGCTATGTATGATCTAGTTTATTTTTGCTCAAATTGCCATGGATAGGGCGTTGCTCATGAGATGAATATTTTTTTGTGAAAATTGCTTAAAATTGGTTTTGGCCATGTCACATGCTTATATGTATCTACCTTCTTGATGGCAATGCGCTAACTACACCATGTCTACTTTGCTTACTCTATGTCTCATTTGTAGCATTTTGTTGTGCTCTTTGTATATCTGAGAAGCTTGGAAGATTGTATATGCTTTGACATGCATTTTTCATGAAAACAATGGGGGGAGCTTCATGATACCTTGATTCATGCATTGTCAACAAGGGGGAGAAGTTGTATGCATTTGTGGAAAATTTGCGAGATTTTGCATGTGGGGAGAAAAAATTGAGAAAAGAGGTTGCATTTGCTTAGGGGGAGTTTGCATATGTGCAGGGGGGGCTCCTTTGGTTTGCCTGAGTTTTGTGCTTTGTGGTGTGCTCTTTGTGAGCTTTGTTTGTCTCGGCTGTGTTGAGCCGTTGCCTTTGCCTTAGGGGGCCGAGACTTGGTTTGGCGAGTGATCTTGGTTTTTGCTTGTTCTTTGGCTTTGGATCACTTGCTTGGACGTTTGTGTTCGTGGTTGTTTTCTTTTCTTTTCTCTATGATGGTTACTATGGGTGTTGTCAATGCACTCATCAAGGGGGAGATTGAGGACTAGGTGTGTCCGAAGACCAGTGGAGGGTCGCTCATTAGTGATGAGTGATTGACAACGTTGTGTGAACTGATGCTTGGCTAAGTGTGCAGGTACAGGTTGTGGCTTGACTCGTGTTGGTGCAGGTGAAGAACTAGCGCGAAAGGCCTTAGTCGTGGTGGCCTCTGGGTGATGGAGAGGCAAGTAGGCTTGGTTCGATGGACCCGGTGGCCGATGGGGTCAAGTGCGAGCCGTGTGGTGCAAGACTAGCAAGTTGAAGTTGTGAACATGGGCCGGTGCAAGGTGGTGGTTCGAGGCCGAAGCTTGCACGCGGGGTTTGGTGGTTTGCCCACAAAACCATCGGTGGATGGTTTCTTGGTTTGGGCCGCAAAATCAAGTCCGGAGGCCCGATGCGACGGAGAAGGTGATCCAGGAGCGTCGGGAAGCTTCGAGGCGGGGGGGGGGCACAGGGCGTGATCACGGGGCTTGTGTCAAGGCTAAGTAAGTCCACGGTGGAAGCGTGTCCGCTTGATGAAGACTAGACCATATTGCCCCTGAGGGTGTGTATCTTCTATTTGAGTTGTAGGGGTAGCGTGTGTGACAGAACCGCTCAAAATAATTCCGTATTATCGCCTAACCCTGTCCACGTGGCCATTAAGCAATAATAAAGAACTATTCTGTCGCCTCTGCCGGGGCATGCCCGGTAAATCACTTACACAGGATCGAATTATGCGCTAAGCCCACACGAAGGTGGGACCAGAGTACAACATTACATTACATAAAAGGTTCAAAAGTACTTAAAATTACAAACCAAGTTTTGAGTACATAAAAGTAAATATGGTTCAGAGTTTAGACAGTGGAAATTAAACTAGATGCATGATACACACAGGAGGCCATCCATGCATATCACTCCTCATCATCGTTTTCCCATTCAAGTTCCCAACCATCTGGAATAGAACCAGGCCAGATGGGATTACCTGAAAACAACAACAAAAGCAAGGCTGAGTATACTAATACTCAGCAAGACTTACCCGACAAAATAAAAGACCCAGCTAGACATGCAAAGCTTTTTGGCTGGTGGGTTTGTTTTGCCAAAAACAACTAAGAGTTGATCCTTACTTTCAAATTTTAGCTCAAGTTCTAGTATGTTAACCATTCTAGGTAAGCACCTAGCTAAACAAGCATGGTTGTACAAACAAGATTAATCATCCATCAATATTAATCCGAAAAGTTCCATAAATAAACATGGGGTAGCCAGTGGTCAAGCCGACTCAGATAACGGCGAGTGACCGACGATCGATCGATTTATATCCTTGCAAGGTAAACCCAAGATACACGGAAGAAAGTAGACCCCAAGAAATCAAATAAAAGCGAATGCGGGGTCTACCCCGACCAGGCGGTTCCCGTCATTCCCCAGATTAGGGACAGGCGCAACAGTCCTAAGTACAAGGTTACTGGAACGCCCTCACACGGCACGTCCAGGATCACACTTGCACTTCCGGGAGTAAACCGGGAGAAGTATCTCAAGAGTAGTAACGATAAAGTCCCCGCACTGGTTCATTAGGTACTAGGCTTACCGGTCCCATTCCCAACAAGCACTTGGTACGTTCAATAGCTTAGACCAGCACCATGCTACTCGGTCGAGACCGAACCCATTGCTCTTACCACATGAGCGAGTCAATTTAGCCAACTTATGATTCCAACATAAGCATCCTATATCTCGCGAGCAATGAGTCATTACTCGACTTCTACCGTATCCTTAGAGCATGGCACTAGCGTCCTAACATACTAGTAAAAGAGCATAGGAACCTAAGGATCATGCATCTAGGTTTCAATTCAACTCCTGAAACTTAAATGCACAAAACAAAACATAAATACTGAAATGTAAAGGGGTATGAGCTTTTAATCCAAAAAGGTTATATGACTCCGGTGCTTGCCTTCCTCTGACTCAACACTAGCCTTGGGCTCTTCTGGATTTTGGTCCAGGTCTTGCTGCCCACTAACTTGGTTCAGCTCACCACTAGCGGATCCCTCCTCCTCCTGAGTAAGCGTGTACGTCCCGTCGGGAAGATCTACACGTTTATGCACATGCATTAATTAAGGTTAACTTTTGATGGTGACTGTGTACATATTTGAGCAAAATAAATTATTTAACTTCACCAAACAGTAAGGGGGTGTGTTTAAATTAATAAAAACAGAAACAAACATGATTTCACAATTTGACACTTTAATTTCCATTTCTTTCTTTAATTGCTCAAAACAAGCCTTTCAACCTTAAATCAAAATTAAATCGAAAACACTTCAAATGAGCCTAATCTTTTGCACACAGCAACATATGCTTAATTTAAGCTCTCACACCAAAATTTGGCTTAAGATCATTTATAAATTAATTTAAACGAAAAAGACAAATTTCAGCCTAGCAAATCAACATTAATTCATATAAAAAGATTTAATAAACTTTTTGATCTCAACTTTCTCGTACAGGTCATGTATGCCAAAAATGAGTTTCTGACCAAAGCATGGTTGCAGATTCAAATTATTTTTCAGATTTTGAATTTAAACTCCTACACAAGATTAAATCCAAAACATCTATTAAACAATTCCCTAAAATCACATCCATCATACCAGAGGTACTAATAAACAAGGCAAAGCCCTAGGGTGCCCTTGTGGTTGCAGAAAAGTTCATTAAAGGGGTTATAAAAAGCATCAAACATAATCTAGCATAAAGCTTAAATAAATCATAACTGAAAATATATACATCAAAATCATGCAAACTTTTGCCACAGATCTAGACATGCCATAAAGAGCAACATATCCAAAATTCAAGTTCATAGCATGTGTATATTTTAAATCACACTAAAAACACTCCAAACTGAGTTTGAATTTTTAATTCAAAAACTGTACAGAAAAACCCTATACATGTTTTCTAGAAAAGATAGATTTCTTCACCACAAAACCAAAAAAATTGGTTTTGCATTTTTCTGATTTTTCTACGATTTTTAATGATTTTTCGAAGTTGCTGCTGTAACCCTAAAACTGCTTTTACAGCCGGGTCCCTGGAATCTTACGTTGGGAACCCTGAAAAGAGTCGAATCAAAGCAATGTAGTCCCTGGGGGCGGACTGACCTCGCCGGCGGCCAAATTCCCGGCCGGTGAGCGCCGGACTTGGCCGGCCGCGGGCCTAGGGATGCTAGGGGGCTTACACGTGACCGATTCTCGCCGAAGATTGGACCGGAGGCGGTGTCGTCGGGCGCCGGCAGCGAGGAGACGGCCGGTGGCCGCCGCTGCGCTTCTGGTCCGGCCCCTGCAGCGCGGCGCGGTCCGCTGGTGGGCGGGCTGGCTATGGGAGCGGAGCAGGGGAACTTTAGGAGGGAGGAGGAAGGCCGGCCGGTGCTAGCTAGGCGCAGGGAGAGGGTCTGGCGGCCGCGCGGCTATGGTGCTGGCGGGCACCGAGGCGAGGCGCGGCTGCGACCTGTGGAGCGAATGCGCGCGGGTTCACGACGAGCACGAGGTGATGGCCAGTTGCTCGGCACCCTCGGGCGGCCATCTGGCCGTGGCTGCATGCGCGGGACGCGCGCGGCAGCGGCGTGCGACGGCGCGTGGCCGGGCGGGCCCGCGACCGGTTCGCGGACTCGCGCCTGGGCGCGGTGCAGTGGGCCTGGGGTCGGGCGGAGCGCCCACGGAGGTGCAGGTCCACCGCGGAGCCTCCGAGGGGCCGTACACCGGAGGCCTGGGCGGCCTCGCGCTCTGGAGCGCGAGTGCGCGCGTCAAGGCACCAGTTTCAACTTCGTTTAGCCTTCTTCCAAATTGTGAAACTCCAAAAAGTGCCAACTAAGTTGAAAATCTCCAAAAAGGAAAGTTGTAGAGGAGCCATAGATCTACAACTTTCCCAAAGGGCGACATATGTTTTGATCAACGGTTTGCCCGGGAACGTCGGCCGAAGTTGCAGTTTTTCCACGGCTCGAGTTACTGTTCACAGCGCAGTCAAACCGATTTTTGGCCAATTTGCACTCAAAATTGGAATGTCCGCCAATTACGAAAAATGTGTTCCCGGAAATAACGAACAACTTTCGTATTGGCCGATTTTGAACTTCTATAGTGAAATTTGGAGATCGCGCAAGAAAACCATTTCAGCCTTAAAGGAGATCTAGGGTTTGACCGTGGTTTGAGATTTTGACCAAGGTCTTTTGTGCAAATTCGTGACAAAACATGTCAAACATGCTTAGAAGTTAATTAACCTTGATTAACTCATGTAATTAATGTCATTAGCGCAATTAAACATCAGGGATGGTACAGCCTACCCCCCTTAAAAGAAAGCTCGTCCCGAGATTAGGATTTAAAAGATGGAAGTAGGGGGGAAGGAACTTACGTTGCCTTGATTCAAGAAAACCCGGATAATTCTCATTGAGATAATGTTCAGTTTCCCATGTAGCTTCTTCTACGGTATGATGACTCCATTGGATTTTATACATTTTTACGGATTGCCTTCGAGTTTTTCTTTCTTTTACATCAAGAATTCTCAAAGGATGTTCCACAACAGAGAGATCCGGTTCAATCCAAGCATTAGCTTCTTCAATCACTTCTCTAGCCGGTTCATGTGCACATTTCCTCAATTGTGATACATGAAACACATTGTGCACGGCAGAGAATCGTTCGGGCAGCCGAATACGGTATGCTACTGGCCCACAGACTTGAATGATCTCATAAGGGCCAATGTATCGAGGAGCTAACTTCCCTTTCACACTGAATCTTTGGACACCCTTGGTTGGCGAAACTTTTAAGTACACAAAGTCACCAACTTTGTATTCCCTAGGTGCCTTTCCCTTGTCATAATGACTCTTTTGTCTTTCTTGAGCAATTCTCAAATTTTCCTTGATTACCCTCACTTTTTCTTCGGCATCCTCAACTAGGGCTGGACCAAAGAATTTCCTCTCCCCGGTCTGTGACCAGTTCAAGGGAGTACGACATCTCCGTCCGTAAAGAGCCTCAAAAGGTGCCATTTTCAAGCTGGCTTGATAACTATTGTTGTAAGAAAATTCAGCCAAGGCGAGACACTTGTCCCAACTCTTATCAAAATGAATCACACATGCTCGCAACATGTCCTCTAGAATCTGGTTTACTCTTTCAGTTTGACCATCAGTCTGAGGACGATAAGCTGAACTGCGTATGATTTTTGTGCCAAGAGACTTATGTAACTGTTCCCAAAAACGTGCCACAAAGAGAGATCCCCTATCGGAAATGATGGTTTTAGGAACACCATGCAAGCGAACAATGTGCTCAATATAAAGACTTGCATAATCTTTGGCATCATATGTAGTGTGGACTGGAATAAAGTGAGCTGTTTTTGTCAGTCTATCCACGATAACCCAGATGGAATCATGTTTCCTAGATGTGAGTGGCAATCCGGACACAAAGTCCATACTTATGTCATCCCACTTCCATGAAGGTATGGGTAGAGGTTGAAGAGTACCGGAAGGTTTCAAATGACTTGCTTTAATTCTTTGACAAGTATCGCATTCTGACACATATTTGGCAATGTCCACCTTCATATTGGACCACCAAAAATTCTCCTTTAAATCTTGATACATTTTACTACTCCCCGGATGGATAGAGAATTTAGAGAGATGACCTTCATCAAAGATTTCCTTTTTCAACTCCCAATTATCTGGAACAACAAGGCGTTGCCCAAACCAGACTATGTCTTTCTCATCCTTCCGGAAGCAATCATGTTTAGGATCCTTTTCTAGCAATTTTTGTTTAATTAAGAGAATACCCTCATCTTGAAGTTGAGCCTTAACAATTCTATCAAATAGGTTAGACTCCGCGGAAAGAGCATTTAGGCTTCCTTGTTCAACAATTTCCAAGTTTAGCCTTCTCAAATCCTCACATAGAGTGTCACTGTAAGGTTCCATTGATAGGCAATTGCAGTGAGCCTTGCGGCTTAGAGCATCTGCAACTACATTCGCCTTTCCAGGATGGTAATGAACCTCAAGATCATAATCTTTGATTAACTCTAACCATCTTCTTTGCCTCATATTTAAATCAGATTGAGTGAAAATATATTTGAGGCTTTTGTGGTCAGTAAAGATATTGCAGCGGGTTCCCATAAGATAATGCCTCCACAGTTTCAATGCATGAACAACCGCTGCTAGCTCTAAGTCATGTGTGGGATAATTCTTTTCATGAGGGCGAAGCGCCCGTGAGGCATAGGCAATAACTCGATTTTCTTGCATAAGAACACAGCCAAGACCCGTGCCTGAAGCATCGCAATAAACTTCGTATGGCTTTGAATTGTCCGGCTGCGCCAGCACTGGGGCTGAAGTTAAAAGTTCTCTTAATTTTCGGAAAGCCTTATCACAAGCCTCACTCCACACAAATTTCACACCTTTCTTTAGCAGCTCAGTCATAGGCTTAGCAATCCTAGAGAAATCCGGAATAAAGCGGTGATAATATCCAGCCAAGCCTAGGAAGCTGCGGATTTGATGAGCGGATTTAGGGGGTTGCCAATTCATAACTTCTTGCACTTTGCTTGGATCGACAGATATACCCTTGCTAGAAATAGTGTGCCCCAGAAATTTAACACTATCTAGCCAAAATTCACACTTGGAGAGCTTAGCATAAAGTTTGTGCTCTCTTAAGCGTTGTAGGACAATGCGAAGATGCTCCGCATGTTCTTCCTTATTCTTGGAATAAATAAGTATGTCATCAATGAATACCACCACAAATTTATCTAACTCCGTCATAAATACGGAATTCATAAGATACATAAAGTAGGCTGGGGCATTTGTGAGACCGAAGGACATGACCAAGAATTCATAAAGTCCATAACGAGTAGAGAAAGCCGTCTTGGGAATATCACAAGGTCGGATTTTAATTTGATGATACCCAGACCGAAGATCGATCTTAGAGAAGACTTTAGCTCCAGCCAATTGATCAAATAGCACGTCAATGCGGGGCAATGGATATTTATTTTTGATAGTCACCGCATTGAGAGGTCGGTAGTCCACACACAACCTCAGGCTACCATCTTTCTTTTTAACAAAGAGGGCGGGACAGCCCCAAGGAGAAGAGCTGGGACGGATATAGCCCTTATCAAGCAACTCTTGAAGTTGTATCTTTAATTCAGCAAGTTCTTTGGGTGGCATTCTATAAGATCGCTTAGAAATAGGAGCAGTGCCAGGCTGTAGCTCAATGACAAACTCAACATCTCTGTCTGGTGGCAAGCCAGGCAATTCATCAGGAAAGACATCCATGTACTCGCATACTACTGGAATGTCCTCAAGTTGAGTAGTTATGGCTGCATACACACATGAGCCTTTATGGCCTGTTGGGGGAAGGTAAAGAATTGAATTTCCGACCAAAGGTGAGTTGATTTCTAACATTCTTTCAGAAATATCCAGGACAACTTTATGTTTAGTCATCCAATCCATGCCTAGGATAACATCTACCCCATCAAGACTCAAAGTGACAAGATTTGTGTAGAAAGTCTTGCTACCTATCTCAAGTGGTACCCTTGAGGCTATTTGATTTGAAGCAACCTTTCCACCCGGTGTGGCAATCATATAGGCCTGATTAGTATGACACCACTTCAAATCCCAATTATTCATGGTTTTCACATTAACAAAGCTATGAGTAGCACCAGAATCAAATAATATAGTAGCTGGACGACCACGGATAGAAAATGTACCCATCAAGACTGGTGCTCCCTCTGGCAGATCAACCATTGTGGTGAAGTTTAAACGGCCTTGCTTTACTTGCACAGTTTGTTTCTTTCCCTGATTTCCAGACTTGGAACCTTGCCCTTGATTTTGCTGATTCTGCTGCCTAGGGCGCGTACACTTGTTAGCATAATGCCCCAGCTGTCCACAATTATAGCAACGACGATCATCATTGTTGCGGGCAGGTGGGGGTGCATTAGGCCTAGGAGCAGTCTGCTGGGTGCTGCGATAGCCAAAGTTGCCAGACGGCTTAGACTGAGATTGCTTCATCACCCAGCGTCCAGATGAAGATGGCTGGGTGGCACCCTGCACATTCTTCTTCACAAACTTGAATTTCTTGCCTTGGCCACTGCCTGAAGCTTGATTGAACTTCCTCTTCCTATCCTGTTGAGCTCTTTTCATGGCGTCCTCCTGAGAGATGGCCAAATTCACTAGCTCAGGATAGCTATCAATTTTGATTAAGTTCAACCTTTCATAAAGCTCTCCATCAAGCCCTTCACGGAATCGCTCCATCTTTTTCTTATCAGTATCAACATGATAGTCCCCATACTGACAGAGACTATTAAACTTCTGGGCATACTGATAAACTGAGTCAGAGCCTTGCTTGAGATTCATTAGCTCTCTCATTTTTCTATCAATAAGCCCCTTAGGGATATAATGCTCTTTGAAAGCCTTTTTGAACTCAGCCCAAGTGATCTGGTGGCCCTGTGGCTGCATCGATTTAAAATGCTCCCACCAAATCAGCGCTTCACCCCTAAGCTGCTGAGCGGCGAAGCCTGCCTTATTTTCTTCTGAGCAAGGCAGTGTAAATATGGAAAACATGGCCTCTAGGGCCCTGATGAAAGCATCAGCCTCTAGGGGCTCCTCTGCCTTAGTGAAGAGGGGTGGCCTCATTGCCCTGAATTTTTCATAGGACATGACTGCATTAGGCCCATCCTGATTATGGCCTTGATTGTGCACAGGCTGCTGCAATCTTTGAGCAATTTGCTGTTGAGTCTGAAGAATTTGGCGCAACACTTCGGTCTGCGCAGCAATAAAAGCTTCTGCGGGTGTCATGGGTGGAGGTGGAGGAAGAGGAGCATCCCCACTGCCTCCCGCACCCCGAGAGTCATTCTGTGTGTTATCAGACATCTGAAAAGTTGAACTTTCATTAGATACATATTCAAAGCTTGCTTAAAAGAATACAAGAAGAATATGTATACGAAAATTCAGACTTATAGAAATTTTCAGAATTCAGACAGCATCACAGTCCTGAGTAAATAAATCATAACTCTCTGTACAGAAGTCAAAAATTCATAAAATTTGGTCAGCATGTGTAGAATTTTATAAGCTTCAACTTTGGTATTCAACTCCAGATCAGATTCATCCTTTACAGGGGTCGAAAAATTCAGTTTCCAAAGTTCTGTCTAGCAGTTTGGACAGCAGCCAGCAACTTACTAAAATTTCAATATTTCTTAAACTACACATGCAAAAATGCTGAATTTTGGTGAGCATGACCATTATAAAATTTCAAACAACTTTGGTAGTCATTGCAAAATCCAGAAATGACCATAACTTTCTTCGTTTCATTTCTTAGACAGATTGCTGCCGGAAAGGTGTTTTTCCACCATAATTACAAGATTACAAAATTTGGTGGATCACCATTACATAAGGGTCACTATGTAGCTTCTAGCTACACAAAAGAATACTCTAAGTCAGCTTAGCACCAAAATCCAACCAAAAGGGCTAACAAAGAGTATATGTCAAGTTTTCTACTACAACATCTAGGATCTAGGTCCTATGTACAAACTATGGAGAGTTCCCCGCGACATGTAAGAATAGAGCACCAAGCTCCTCTAATCGAGTCCGGGAACGTCCTGAACCTCCTCTGGGTCCAGCTGGATCTCCATCTGCTCATCGTCAACAATAGCCGGTGGGTGGTGCACCTGCTGGAGCATAACCACAACACCCTCCAAGGCCTGTATATCGAGCTCGAGGTCCCCAACCTGCTCCTGCAAATCCTGGATGTGCTCAAGGTGCACAAGCCTCTCGGCATCCCTATCATCCAGCTGAGCCTGCAGACCCTGCTGCCCAGCCTGTAAGTCCAGAATCTGCTGCAAGTGGTCACCTCGCTCAAACAGAAACTGGTGTGCCTGACCCTGGAGCTGCTGTAGCTGACCCTGGAGGTCAGCAATAGCCTGCATGGCCTGAGTGTATGCACCGTGCTGCTCTGTGAAGAGACTGACAACCCAGTGGACGTACCACGTGGCTCCAGTGAGACGACCCGCCAAGTCATCCGCGATAACTCGGCGAAAGTCCTGTAGAACGTACAAGGCCCTCAAACACGTGCCCAAAGTCTGCACTGTGTCGTAAGGTGGCACAATCTCAAGAAGTGTGGCTATATTGGCCATCCGACCTAGCCACAAAGGATCGTTGGGGTCCAAAGTTGGAACCAACCCCAACGGTGTCTGAAGCATCTCCTGCGGTCGGTGGGTAGAGAGGGTGTGGAGCACCATCAAGGCTGCCGACTCCACTGCCTCAAAGGCGCGGTAGCACAGGAGCTCCATGCTCAAGTCCGCCCACTCGGGGTGGCCCGGGTGGGGGAGCACGGTCACTCGTACTCGGCAGCTAGGTACGCCCATCTCCTCGTATTCCACCCCCTCGTAGAAAGGAGGGGTGGTGTAGCCGACAGCACACAAGGCTCTCCACGCAATGCGTGTGAAGCCCTCCCACTGCAAGCCAGTGGTGGAGAACGTGCCATCAGCGCCCACCGCAACGAAACCAGGGGCAGCCATCTGTAAAAATAATTTACAAGCGCACGTTAGACCCACAAAGATGAGTTTAACATGCATATGGCAAAAACTGGCAGTTTAGAACAAAAATTCATAACTGATAAACCAGTACCCCAAATATTCCAAATTTTTGTGAGTAGTTCAGAAACATTCTAACTCACATTTTTGGTATTCAATGGTTGAATTAAATCAGATTGTAAAAGGGTGCAAAAGATCCATTTTCAGAGTACTGTTGCCCAGAAATTTCAGCAGGACAGAGCTTCACTAAAAAGATCATAACTCAAAAATTGAGTACCCAATTACCATGAGATTTTTTTTACAGCATGATCTAAGCTAGATAATCCTTAGAAAAAATTTGGACAACAACTAGTTACAATCTTTGCTTATCACTTCATCAAAGCATCAAACTATCATGATTGGTCCTTAAGAAACACAAATTAAATAGAGACCAAGCAACACATGATTTAAATTCAGTTTTGGTTTGATAGCTTTTACATGATGCAAAAAGCGTCCTTAACTTCCTCACAAAGCTTTTAAGCTCAAAAACGAAGTTAGTGCCGGTGGCAAGGCATACATATACGTCTCTCCTTATAATAGCTAGTCGGAAGCTATTCGTTTCTTAAATTACCGTTCCTAACAACCGTGGTTAGTGTACCTGCAGAAAATCATAGATATTCAAGACCTTTTGTGCCAGCACTCACAAAAGCGTCACATTCATTACCGTTCACTATAGAAACGGTATCCATGCGTAAAGCCGCTGCATGGACAGCGTCCAACCTCGGACACCTCCGTTTGAATGGAGTTATCCTTTCCGCCTATTGCAGGTTCGCACATGTATGGCAAAACATGGCTAGACACAGACGCGACGTGAGTGCCCATTGGAATAGGCCTCACTCATCCCTCACGGACTTTCCCGTGGTACCATCACGTATGGCAAAACGTGACGAGACGCAGACGCGACGTGGCACCCATTGGAATAGGTCCCACTAGTCCCTCACAGGACTTTCCTGTGGTACCACCACGTATGGCAAAACGTGATGAACTAGTATGGTTGTGCATGAAAGTAAGTTTTGACAGGAATAAAATGTGCTGGAAGTCAGATTAAATACACCATAGAGTACTAGCCACCTGAAAGAACCCAAAAATTCCCTCTAGGGCCTCTCGGACTAGATTAGACCTTAACGTCCTACTCACTTAGCCAGATTATTAATCTTGGCAAATTTTATTCCAAAAATAAGTTTGTTAAGGTATTTTAATTACTCTGGTGCATATCATCGCTCTGGTACCAGCTGTGACAGAACCGCCCAAAATAATTCCGTATTATCGCCTAAGCCTGTCCACGTGGCCATTAAACAATAATAAAGAACTATTCTGTCGCCTCTGCCGGGGCATGCCCGGTAAATCACTTACACAGGATCGAATTATGCGCTAAGCCCACACGAAGGTGGGACCAGAGTACAACATTACATTACATAAAAGGTTCAAAAGTACTTAAAATTACAAACCAAGTTTTGAGTACATAAAAGTAAACATGGTTCAGAGTTTAGACAGCGGAAATTAAACTAGACGCATGATACACACAGGAGGCCATCCATGCATATCACTCCTCATCATCGTTTTCCCATTCAAGTTCCCAACCATCTGGAATAGAACCAGGCCAGATGGGATTACCTGAAAACAACAACAAAAGCAAGGCTGAGTATACTAATACTCAGCAAGACTTACCCGACAAAATAAAAGACCCAGCTAGACATGCAAGGCTTTTTGGCTGGTGGGTTTGTTTTGCCAAAAACAACTAAGAGTTGATCCTTACTTTCAAATTTTAGCTCAAGTTCTAGTATGTTAACCATTCTAGGTAAGCACCTAGCTAAACAAGCATGGTTGTACAAACAAGATTAATCATCCATCAATATTAATCCGAAAAGTTCCATAAATAAACATGGGGTAGCCAGTGGTCAAGCCGACTCAGATAACGGCGAGTGACCGACGATCGATCGATTTATATCCTTGCAAGGTAAACCCAAGATACACGGAAGAAAGTAGACCCCAAGAAATCAAATAAAAGCGAATGCGGGGTCTACCCCGACCAGGCGGTTCCCGTCATTCCCCAGATTAGGGACAGGCGCAACAGTCCTAAGTACAAGGTTACTGGAACGCCCTCACACGGCACGTCCAGGATCACACTTGCACTTCCGGGAGCAAACCGGGAGAAGTATCTCAAGAGTAGTAACGATAAAGTCCCCGCACTGGTTCATTAGGTACTAGGCTTACCGGTCCCATTCCCGACAAGCACTTGGTACGTTCAATAGCTTAGACCAGCACCATGCTACTCGGTCGAGACCGAACCCATTGCTCTTACCACATGAGCGAGTCAATTTAGCCAACTTATGATTCCAACATAAGCATCCTATATCTCGCGAGCAATGAGTCATTACTCGACTTCTACCGTATCCTTAGAGCATGGCACTAGCGTCCTAACATACTAGTAAAAGAGCATAGGAACCTAAGGATCATGCATCTAGGTTTCAATTCAACTCCTGAAACTTAAATGCACAAAACAAAACATAAATACTGAAATGTAAAGGGGTATGAGCTTTTAATCCAAAAAGGTTATATGACTCCGGTGCTTGCCTTCCTCTGACTCAACACTAGCCTTGGGCTCTTCTGGACTTTGGTCCAGGTCTTGCTGCCCACTAACTTGGTTCAGCTCACCACTAGCGGATCCCTCCTCCTCCTGAGTAAGCGTGTACGTCCCGTCGGGAAGATCTACACGTTTATGCACATGCATTAATTAAGGTTAACTTTTGATGGTGACTGTGTACATATTTGAGCAAAATAAATTATTTAACTTCACCAAACAGTAAGGGGGTGTGTTTAAATTAATAAAAACAGAAACAAACATGATTTCACAATTTGACACTTTAATTTCCATTTCTTTCTTTAATTGCTCAAAACAAGCCTTTCAACCTTAAATCAAAATTAAATCGAAAACACTTCAAAAGAGCCTAATCTTTTGCACACAGCAACATATGCTTAATTTAAGCTCTCACACCAAAATTTGGCTTAATATCATTTATAAATTAACTTAAACGAAAAAGACAAAATTCAGCCTAGCAAATCAACATTAATTCATATAAAAAGATTTAATAAACTTTTTGATCTCAACTTTCTCCTACAGGTCATGTATGCCAAAAATGAGTTTCTGACCAAAGCATGGTTGCAGATTCAAATTATTTTTCAGATTTTGAATTTAAACTCCTACACAAGATTAAATCCAAAACATCTATTAAACAATTCCCTAAAATCACATCCATCATACCAGAGGTACTAATAAACAAGGCAAAGCCCTAGGGTGCCCTTGTGGTTGCAGAAAAGTTCATTAAAGGGGTTATAAAAAGCATCAAACATAATCTAGCATAAAGCTTAAATAAATCATAACTGAAAATATATACATCAAAATCATGCAAACTTTTGCCACAGATCTAGACATGCCATAAAGAGCAACATATCCAAAATTCAAGTTCATAGCATGTGTATATTTTAAATCACACTAAAAACACTCCAAACTGAGTTTGAATTTTTAATTCAAAAACTGTACAGAAAAACCCTATACATGTTTTCTAGAAAAGATAGATTTCTTCACCACGAAACCAACAAAATTGGTTTTGCATTTTTCTGATTTTTTTACGATTTTTAATGATTTTTCGAAGTTGCTGCTGTAACCCTAAAACTGCTTTTACAGCCGGGTCCCTGGAATCTTACGTTGGGAACCCTGAAAAGAGTCGAATCAAAGCAATGTAGTCCCTGGGGGCGGACTGACCTCGCCGGCGGCCAAATTCCCGGCCGGTGAGCGCCGGACTTGGCCGGCCGCGGGCCTAGGGATGCTAGGGGGCTTACACGTGACCGATTCTCGCCGAAGATTGGACCGGAGGCGGTGTCGTCGGGCGCCGGCAGCGAGGAGACGGCCGGTGGCCGCCGCTGCGCTTCTGGTCCGGCCCCTGCAGCGCGGCGCGGTCCGCTGGTGGGCGGGCTGGCTATGGGAGCGGAGCAGGGGAACTTTAGGAGGGAGGAGGAAGGCCGGCCGGTGCTAGCTAGGCGCAGGGAGAGGGTCTGGCGGCCTCGCGCTCTGGAGCGCGAGTGCGCGCGTCAAGGCACCAGTTTCAACTTCGTTTAGCCTTCTTTCAAATTGCGAAACTCCAAAAAGTGCCAACTAAGTTGAAAATCTCCAAAAAGCAAAGTTGTAGAGGAGCCATAGATCTACAACTTTCCCAAAGGGCGACATATGTTTTGATCAACGGTTTGCCCGGGAACGTCGGCCGAAGTTGCAGTTTTTCCACGGCTCGAGTTACTGTTCACAGCGCAGTCAAACCGATTTTTGGCCAATTTGCACTCAAAATTGGAATGTCCGCCAATTACGAAAAATGTGTTCCCGGAAATAACGAACAACTTTCGTATTGGCCGATTTTGAACTTCTATAGTGAAATTTGGAGATCGCGCAAGAAAACCATTTCAGCCTTAAAGGAGATCTAGGGTTTGACCGTGGTTTGAGATTTTGACCAAGGTCTTTTGTGCAAATTCGTGACAAAACATGTCAAACATGCTTAGAAGTTAATTAACCTTGATTAACTCATGTAATTAATGTCATTAGCGCAATTAAACATCAGGGATGTTACAGCGTGGTCATTTGCCTCCTCCGATGGACTTCGTATAAATAGCGGAGAGGTGGATGGCATCTCTCTCTCTTGGACTCTAGGGTTTCCTCCCCCGGTAGATTGCTCTGGACTGCTTCTTTTCCTCTGCTTTTCTTAGGCTAGATTCTTATATAGACTCTGACCTCTGGATGTATGGAAGCATTCGGCGTTGCGGTGATCTCCTAGCTCTTTGTGATTTTCGTGTCATTTTCGGGGTTATTTTTGGGGAGTTTCGTTCTTCACTCGATTCATTAATTTGAGGGTGTTTTCTCTCAGATTTCTTTGAGGGGATCATGGGTGGATGCCTTGCCCATCTTTGTGTGTGATCTTAACCCCTCAAACGTCGGGAATCCCCTTCGATTCGCGAGTTTTGGTTGGAGCCCGAGTTCTTGGTGGTGGTTCATGTGATCCGCGATTCCCGGTGATTTAGTGAGTTAGAGGCAAAGATTTTTGGGGCATAGCTTCCTCTTGCGACGCTTCTCATCTCCCCCAAATCTTGTCTCAAGAGATCTAACCGTTTGGGAGATCCGGTGATGACTTGGTGAGTGTGTGCTCGCGGGCTCGAGCTTTTTTCTGTTCTGTTCGTGCTGTGCGGACAGTCCGCAGTAGCTTTGCGGACGGTCCGCGAGATCGTGGACAGTTCAGGTGTTCTTCGTGTTCTTCGTGTGTTCTTGCGAGTTCGTGTTTTGATCCGGTGCCACAAGTGGTTTTGGTTGCACGGAGTTTGCGGACGGTCCGTACTTGAGTGACGGACGGTCCGTGAAGGTATGGACAGTCCGCGAGTCCCTCGCGGACAGTCCGATTTTTTGGGGTGCGTCTCTGGATGTTCTGTCTGCTTTAGCGGACAGTCCGCAAGGCCCTTGCGGACAGTCCGCCCAGGCCTCACGGACAGTCCGCCCGTATACCACGGACTGTCCGCCAGGTCTGTTGCAGACTTGCTTCCTTTGGTTTGATTCTTGTCCGGTGCTTCCGCTCTTTGATTCGTTGCTTATCTCTAGGACTTGTAGGCTTGTGTGTGCCTAGTCTAGAGCTTCTCTGTTGTGTGCGAGTGATCGGAGTGACAATCGGGGTATAGGCCGAGTTCATCCTTCGGGAAGAATTTTTATCGGCTCCCATTCACTCCCCCCTCTCTAGTCGCCTATTCGGTCCTTCAATTTTCCTTAGTACTACATTACCATGTTGACATTTTAGGGGCTGATTGGTTGGCTGGATGCTGCTGAACCAGTTCGACGGGATGCAAGAGGATCAAGTTTGGTTGCCTACTTCAACCTGCTAGCCAGACTCTCCGTGTGCAAATCTCCCCCGCGGCCTGTCTTTGCAGAAATGTGGGAATCGGCCGTTTCTAGCGGGCTTGGCTCCCACGTGCAAGCTGATCCTGTGCGCAGTAGAAAAATAGCTGAGCAGGCCTGCCATCTGACCAACCAATCATCTGCTGAACAAGGCCATGCTGACAACTAATCACAAGGCCATTGCATTCTCCGATCCATAAGTTTCCAATTGATCTCTTTACCTACTACCTTGTTGAATATGTTTGCATTATGTTGTTTCTGTGGATGGCGATGACGATGCTCACACTGGCTCAAAGTGAAACCACACCCCTTAGGAGATTAGAAGGTGTTAGCTCCTAGTGATGTGGTCCGGGGTGCCTCTTACTGCCTCACTAGGAGGCAACTCCTGGATCTGTTCTTTAGCTTAGGCAAGTACTACACATGATCTGAGCCATATGTCGGTTCTTTGATGATGATGACTAACCAAATTAAATGGGTTACGTGTGAGGCTTTTCTTCACTTTGTCATGATTTTCCTAACTTGAGTTTGTTTGTGTTGCCAATGTTGATACATTTTACTTGTTGCCAAGGAGGCATAGAGATAATACCTGGTGATACACACATCAGAACCTCCTCTGGTTGCTTTTCCTACTCGTATGCTTGGACATTTTGATCGCGGTGTGGTTTTCATTCACTTCTGTTAACTTGGTTGTCACTTCCCCCTGAATCCTGACCCATCATTAACAATGTAGACTCCTGGTAGACATTCCTTGATTTCAAGTTTAATGCAATTGTGGTTGTGCTACCTCTCTTCATAAGTCTTGGCATTTGCAACCGTTGTCACACTCTGTCCCATGTTCTTACTTGATTTTACCTCAAATGTCTTGCAAGCTAGACAGTAATTATGTAATTTGGTTACTAATTACCAAGTGAACTCGATGTAATTATGTTCCTCTGTACATTTTGTTGACAATTGTACCGATGACCTCCCTAGCTAATTAATTGTTTACTTAGTCATTTTGACTAAAATTACACAGATATGCGCATTTCTAGACGCCTGATGGGAGGGGGGGTAACCATCACTAGCGCGTGCACGTGGTGAGGACACCTCTCTCCTTGTGCAAGCGTTTGTCAGTTTGGGTTAGTTAGACTGTCTCCAGCAGTAAATCTGCAGCCCGTTTCGCAAAAGCCCGTTTCCGCCAAGGAAAGAGATTGGACCGGACTCGCAAAAACAACACATTCCCAGCAGCGATGCGGATCCCTGGCGCATCCCGGTGCCGACGGTTGCCTCCCGCGGAAACCGGCCTCTCCTGGCGGCGCACGGCCGCACGGCGCACGGCCGCACGGCACCCGCGCGCACGACAGGGCGTCCGCGCCCCCTACCTCTCCCCCCTGCTTCGTCGCCCCGCCAGGCCGCTACTGCTCCTCCTCCCCACGCCGCCGCAGTCCCTACACAACCCGGCTACGCCGCAGTCCCTGCACAACCCAGGTACGGATTTGGCACAAGATGAGATTAGGTTATTCATTTTGGTCACGATTGATTTTGCTCCTTGCCTTGATTCACGACTCCTAAAATTAATTTTTACTCTTGACTTCATGGCTGTGCAGTAGGAGGTTGTAGAAATGTCTTGGTTCCGGCAATTGATGAATAGAGACAGGGCTAGGGCTAGGTATGATGATGAGGTTGTGGCAGCTACTGTCATAGTTCAATTAATTGCGGAGGAAGAAGAATCGAAGCCAAGAAGAGGTTCTGTGATTGGGAGGCAAGTGGTTCATCGAGATAGGTTGAGTGGTCATGACCGTTTAATGGCAGACTATTTTGTCTCCAATCCTGTTTATGGTGATGATTTCTTTCGTCGTAGGTACGTGGCTATAATTTTGGTTGTATATATGGTTTGGCACCTGCTGGAGTGAAAACTAATCATTGTTATGTGCCCATATTTTTAGGTTCCGAATGACCAAGCGGATGTTTTTGGACATTGCTACGGCTGTGGAGCGACATGATAACTATTTTGTTCAGAAATACAATGCTGCCCATCAGCTAGGTTTTTCACATTTGCAAAAGGTAACAGCCGCATTGAGAATGCTAGCATATGGTGGACCTGCTGATTCTTTAGATGAGTATTTACGGATGGCTGAGTCGACAGTTTTAGAGTCAGTTAGACATTTCAATAGGGCAATTGTGGAAATCTATGGTTCTAGTTACTTGAGGGCACCTAATGAAGAGGAAATCGCTGCACTTTTGCAAATTGCTGAGGCTCGTGGATTTCCTGGAATGGTAGGTAGTATTGATTGTATGCACTGGCCTTGGGAGAAATGTCCAGTTGCTTTGCATGGTCAATTTCGGGGACATCACAAGAAACCAACAATAATTCTGGAAGCAGTCGCTAGTAGTGACCTTTGGATATGGCATGTATTTTTTGGGCTCCCGGGGTCTCTAAATGATATCAATGTGCTACATCGATCTCCAGTGTTTGATGCAGTAGCTTCTGGCAATGCACCTCAAGTGTCATATACTGTAAATGGCAAAGAGTACAACATGGCATAAGAGTACAACATGGCTTACTATCTAGCTGATGGGATTTACCCCGAATGGGCTACACTAATCACTGATATCAGTAGGCCTCAAACACGGCAGCAAAAATTGTTTACTCGTAAGCATCATGAATATAGAAAAATGTCGAACGGGCCTTTGGTGTCCTCCAAGCACAATATGCCATTTGCAAGGGTCCAGCAAGACTTTGGAGTCAAGAAGACCTGAAATATATAATGGATTGCATTGTCATCCTTCATAACATGGGCATACACTATGAGCGCAACATGAATCCTCTGAGAATAGAAGACTGCGAGGGGGCATCTGAACCTCGCTTGGATAGCAATAGAAATGTACCAGCTGTTCGTGAATTGATAGAGAAGCATCGACAAATTCAGAGCAAACCTGGCCATCACCAACTGAAGTAAGACTTAATGCAGCATGTGTGGGCACGGTATGGATCAGAATAGCTATGTCTGTCTGCAACACCTATATGTATGTGTAAGAACCACCTATATGTATGAATGAACCACCTATATGTATGTATGGACCACCTATATGTATGTACCACCTATATGTATGAACCACCTATATGTATGAACCACTTGTATCAGTCATTATGAGCAAAAAGTCAAAATTCAAGAAAAGTTGACCAAAGTCAACAATTCAAGTTGAAATTCAGAAAAAGCTAACAAAAAAATGGAATGTGGAGTGTGAGGTATTTGGAACTTAGTACAAAGAAGTTTGGGATCTATTTTAGATCCTAAGCCTCTCAATTTAACAGTTTGGGATCAGCTTCAAGTTAGGAAGTAATTCTGTTTCAGTTGAAAATATCAGCCTGATAACAGTTGTGCATCGCTGTTTTCAAAATTAATTTCTGAGAGATTTTTTGTAAGGACTATGGTTTCACAGTAGCAAAATGGGTTCTTTGTACATTTATGAACAAACACTATCATTTGCTGAGCTACATATTAGAGATAAGTAATTTTAGAGACAGTTCCAGGAGGTCAACTCAACTCTGTTAAACATGGGCGCCAGACTTAGAAAAATTCTAAGTCTGGGCTGCCTGACAACAGAAATGTTCATGCAAGTTTGGAATTATTTCTTGAGTGATTTATTTTGAAAGACAACCAGTTTTGTTGATGATAAATAAAGTTAGTAGGTTAAAGTTTAGCATGGTTCTATTTGTTGGAAGAATAAATGATAGTTACTATTTTTAATCAAGGCTGAAAGATGCAACTTTGTCACTGCTTCAATGGTTATCTGACGAAACTGAATGCTGTCAGAGGTTTAGGTCTGAGCAGTCCACAGGGGGGGGTCAACCCTGGTGGTTTATTTGTTCGACGGGGAGATCGGGAGCTAAGAACGCGATGGTTATGCTATCGTAGCACACGGAAATCACGGCGAGACACAAGGGACAAAGCGATTTTATACTAGTTCAGGCCTCCGGAGAGTAAAACCCTACGTCCAGTTCTTGATTGTATTGCTTTGATCGTGGCGAAGGTGGAGGTCGAGATTACAGGTGCCGGTGTCCCTGGGGGATGCCCTTGCCCGCCTTATATTGGGCGACGGACAAGGTCGGTGGACCGGATTCCTGGTCGGTTACGACCAGGAGACCTAAGTCTAATTGATTACATCACTTGCCATATCTGTTGATCTGCTTTGGTCGGAATCCACCAATATCTTGTCTTGTACGCCAAGTCTTGAGGTCGTTCTGGATAAGGTCGTCTGGAATCTTCTGGAAGGTCTTCAGGAGGTCGTGTGGGCCACCAACTAGGTCGGTTGGGCCCACTAACAGGTCGGCGGGTCTTCTGGTAGGCCGAACCCACTTGTCGGGGACGGTCGTGAGCCTGGTTGGTGGGGACCCAGGGGTACCTATGTCTCACAAGCCCCCGAGCGAGGTGTAGGCGCAGCGACCTTAGAAAGGTCATGACGTAATCGTAGAGCTTTTGACAGGTCGAATAGCATGCACGTCGGTCAAAAAGAAAAGAACAAATCGACTTAGCAGCCGACCTGTTTGAAATCTTGCCGAACAAAGAGAGGTCGAGTGACGACCTATAGGAAGCTGGCTTCCAATAGATCGGAATGACGACGAAAAAATTTTAGAGGGCATCCGGGATGCACTCGTAGAGTAGTATCCGAGCATCGTGGCGGACAGGATGGCCGGTATGATGATCCAAAAAGTAAGAGAAGAGAAATAAGGTAGGTCGAGTAACGACGTGATGAGAAACAGGTTTCCCAACAGGTCGGTACGACGAGGGAAACTAAGAGGGCATCGAAGACGCACTCGTAGAGTAGTCTCCGAGCATTGAAGCAGGCAGCATGGCTGGTTTGATGCTCAAAAAAGAGAAGAAAACTAAGTCATGGTCTTGATCGATCGAAGTGTAGAGACACCCAGATCTCCTAGCATAGCTGCCAGGAGTCTAGCAGGGCCGACCTCAGGGAGGCCTTGTAGGCATGCCGACCTAGAAGAGGCCTTAAATCAACTATGCCCAGTATCCGAGGATACCCAGCAAGGTTTTGAAACGCACGTCGTATGAAGAAGTCATCTATGGTGGTCGAAACGATCAACGATGAAGCTGGCGAAATAATGTTGATCTTGAACGTATGGAGTGTAGAGACACCCAGATATCCTACATAGCTGCAAAAAGTCTGGCAGAGCCACCCGAGGCATGCCGACCTCAAGAAGGTCTCAAATCAAGAAGCGCCCAAGCACCCGGAAGTACTTGGCAGGGCCATTAGGCGCGCACCCCACAGGGAGGCCTTCATTCACGACGTAAAAAATCGTGGGTGTCCAGAGCAGGCTGGCAGAGCTACAAGAGCACACCGACCTCAGAAGGTCACGCATCCGGGGCGCCCAACTAGGTTGGCAGAGCCGTAGACGTACCGAGGTATTGCAAGACCTAGGTATTAAGGCACGCCGACCTCAGGAAGGCCATTTTGGTGCCCAGACGACCAACATAGCTGCTAGCCATCCAGCAGAGCCATAGCACTAAGGTATTGACGACCTCAGCAATAGGCACACCGACCACGGGGGCCCGACGAAATCGTAGATGTGAAGCTTCTGGACTCCAGGCGCCTAGACAGATCTAGCAGAGTAGCGAGGCACGCCTACCCCGGAAGGTCTTCAATCGAACCTACGACCATTCTGCCCAGGGAACAGAAATATAGGCTGATTGGAATAGGTCCGTTTACATGCAGAGCCATAGCGGGTGCACCAGGACGCAGAGCCTAGCGGGTGCAATGAAGACGCAGAGCCGTAAAGGGTGCGTGTAATCATCATTGTCGTCCGCAGATGTAGTGAGGCGCCAGGCCCTCTGACGCAGAGTCAGGCTTATCTTCTCCATAGACTGCTGGGTCACGGGTCAACAGTGGTCGGAGATTCTCTTGCCACCCAGAAAACGACAATCTGCCCACTCTCAATCATGTGGTAACGGTGTCGGAGCTCATCCGGCCATAACCGAGTCTTGGCTCTCGCTATAAATAGCACTATAAGACTGAAGGAGGTAAGCACCGAGCATTGCTGAGCTATGAAGCCACAGAGTAGAAATTTGGTCATGCCGTGAGCATGCAACCGTCCACCAGAACGTAGGATGCAAAATTGTAGAAGCTTAGAGCTAAAAGAACGAAGTCGCTGAGGAGGTCTTCCAAACTGGCGAAGGCGACGATGGAACCGCAGGGAGGTCTAGCGACCTGACGAGGACTACGATGGAGCCGCAGGGAGGTCTAGCGACCTGACGAAGGTGACGACGGAGCCGGAGGAAGGTCCAGCGACCTGACGAGGACGACGACGGAGCCGGAGGAAGGTCTAGCGACCTGACGAGGACGATGACGGAGCCAGAGGAAGGCCTGGCGACCTGACGAGGACGACGACGGAGCCGGAGGAAAGTCTAGCGACCTGACGAGGACGACGACGGAGCCAGAGAAAGGCCTGGCGACCTGACGAGGACGACGATGGAGCCGGAGGAAGGCCTGGCGACCTGACGAGGACGACGATGGAGCCGGAGGAAGGTCTCGTGACCTGACGAGGACGACGACGGAGCCGGAGGAAGGCCTGGCGACCTGACGAGGACGACGATGGAGCCGGAGGAAGGTCTGGCGACCTGACGAGGATGACGACGGAGCCGGAGGAAGGCCTGGCGACCTGACGAGGACGACGACGGAGCCGGAGGAAGGCCTGGCGACCTGACGAGGACGACGACGGAGCCGGAGGCAGGTCTAGCGACCTGACGAGGACGACGACGGAGCCGGAGGCAGGTCTAGCGACCTCACGAGGACGACGATGGAGCCGGAGGAAGGCCTGGCGACCTGACAAGGACGACGACGGAGCCGGAGGAAGGTCTAGCAACCTGACGAGGACGACGACGGAGCCAGAGGTTGGTCTAGCGACTTGACGAAGATGACGACGGAGCCGGAGGAAGGTCTAGCAACCTGAAGCACGCGGCAACGAAAACGTGGGAGGTCTAGAGACCCAACGAAGGTGACGATGAAGCTGCAGGGAGGTCTAGCGACCTGAAGAAGATGACGACGCAGACACCGGGAGGTCTAACGACCTAAAGCTGGCGACGACGGAGCCGCAGGAAGGTCTGCCGACCTCAATCTGACGACGACGGAGCCACCAAGGTAGGTTTGCCAAAGGCGACGCCGGAGCTGGAGAGAGGTCTAGCGACCTGACTAAGGCGATGCCGGAGCAAAGAGCTGGTCCTGTAAAATAAAATAAACACTAGATCGGTGTATCAATCTGTCGAATATAATGAAAACATATCCTGAGCTAAGTATGCAGAAGTTGAATAATGTTAGCCGGAGCTGAACATTCTTGAGCTATGTTTCATTTTAAAAAGGCATTCCCCTTATCGTGCCAGGCACACATTATTCGAATTCAAAAGCTCTGAAGCTGCAAAGTGTTTCACCCCTCTACAATGCTCAGCAGGGAGCCTTAGATGTAGCCGACGCACAGGATGGGGCCTAGGATCCAGGTTTTGCAACCACACAACATCGAATCTTCATAACGAGTATCAAGCGTTTAAAGGAAGAACACATAGGAGGAATAGGCCCCTCAGGTCTTGCGGCCCTTAGATTGGCTTTGAGCCAAGCCCCCGAGCATGTCGAGGGGGAGGGGAACATAGCACAAGATAAAAAATTTAAACCCTCAGGTCTGGCAACCTACGTGTTGGCAAGCCCAAGCCCCCGAGCATGTCGAGGGAGAGGGATCGGAAGAGCAGAAAAACCATGTAGAGGCCATAAAATATTTAATTGTAAATAAGACTTAGCTTGGGTGTGGCCAAGAAGATTGTCGTGGCCGAGGTCGGCACGTGGACGGCGACGCGAGCTGGAGCAATCGAGTTGAAGTCGTAGTCGTCGTCGTGGTGGTGCATGACGTCGAACAGCACTCTCGCAGGGAGAAGGCTGAGGCGTACAGAGTCACCACCATGCAGATCGCCTAGGGAGATCAGCTATTGCTTTGTAGATGCAGGAACACGTGGCTTGCTTGATTCCGTACGTGCGAGCGTACGAATTAGCTTCTTGCTTGCTTCAAAAATCACGTGGCCTAGCAGCAGGTTGTAGATTTATTTTTTTTCTTGGTCGCACGCAACTGGACGTGGGGCCAACAGCAAATCAGGAATTCGCGAGGCTGAGCATGCAATCTCTGTTGTTTTGGCTCGTCTCCGTACATATGGCCCCAGAAGGTGTTCAAGTGCTCGATACCGCCGAGTCGACGAGTCCGGATTGGGCGGCGGCTCTGTTAATCAAGCCAACAGGTCGGATTGATTGAGTCGTCGCTGAGCGCCGAGTTGATTCGCGATGCACGTTGACGAGGCCAAGTTGCATCTAGGGTACCGCACCCAGAGGTCGGTCCATGGTGAATTTAATCTCGCCGAGTTGACGAAACACGTCGTCCGTGACGATGAATCTGCTGATGCTCGTCGGGTGCGGGTGGGTGGGTTGCCGGAAAATTTTCTTGCGTGCCATCCTTCATGTCGTCGTCGAAGATGATCGCCTGAGCAGGCTGCCATCGCGCTACACGAAGAGCTCGCGATCTGCCCCTACCTGGCGCGCCAACTGTCAGAGGTTTAGGTCTGAGCAGTCCACAGGGGGGGTCAACCCCCGGTGGTTTATTTGTTCGACAGGGAGATCGGGAGCTAAGAACGCGATGGTTATGCTATCGTAGCACACGGAAATCACGGCGAGACACAAGGGACAAGGCGATTTTATACTGGTTCAGGCCTCCGGAGAGTAAAACACTACGTCTAGTTCTTGATTGTATTGCTTTGATTGTGGCGAAGGTGGAGGTCGAGATTACAGGTGTCGGTGTCCCTGGGGGACGCCCTTGCCCGCCTTATATTGGGCGACGGACAAGGTCGGTGGACCGGATTCCTGGTCGGTTACGACCAGGAGACCTAAGTCTAATTGATTACATCGCTTGCCATATCCGTCGATCTGCTTTGGTCGGAATCCACCAATATCTTGTCTTGTACGCCAAGTCTTGAGGTCGTTCTGGATAAGGTCGTCTGGAATCTTCTGGAAGGTCTTCAGGAGGTCGTGTGGGCCACCAACTAGGTCGGTTGGGCCCACTAACAGGTCGGCGGGTCTTCTGGTAGGCCGGACCCACTTGTCGGGGACGGCCATGAGCCTGGTCGGTGGGGACCCAGGGGTACCCATGTCTCACAAATGCCCTCTGCCATTCAGTTCGTATGAGCATATTTGGCAGGAGCTGTTGTGTGGCTCGGTTGTCAAAACTGCAAATACTAGAACCAAAGCTGCTATCCAAATAAAATGGTCATGTACTCTTGAATTTATCAGCTATATAACACCTTTGATTTATCACAACAGGAATACATGTACCCTTGGTTTCATCAGCTATATAACACCTTGAATTTAACACAACAGGAATACAAATATTCTTGGTTTCATGAGCTATATACCACCTTGAATTCATCACAACAGGAATATATAACATGAAGTAGGTATACACAACACTGAATATATAACACTCTTCAGTAGGTATACAGAACACGAAGTAGGAACCACATTGTCTCAATTTATCACAAATCTGATACAAACCAACATATCTCAAATTTCAGCATTACAAATCCGACACAAACCAAATTGTCTCAACATTGTGATACAAAGCAAATTGTCTCAACATTGTGATACAAAGCAAATTGTCTCAACATGTCTCTAATTTCAGCATTACATATCTGATACAAACCAACAAGAAAGGAGAAAGTACAGAAGCATATTGCCTCTAATTATTAGACAAACAGACAAGCAACTTGTCACAGAAGCATATGGTGTCTACATGTTAGCAGGACCACTCCCTCCAACATGCTTCTGCATAATTTTCTGCTACAACGTCAAGTAGTAGTCACGCTGCCAAGGTACAACTTTGTCGATGTCTATGCTCATGATCCTTTGTTCTTGCTCAAACTCTTGGGCAGCAGCTAGTCGTTCTTGGGCAGCAGCTAGTCGTTCTTGGGCAGCTAACTTCCGGTCTACACGAGATACTAGTTCCCTTGAGAGCTCCTCCTGACATTCCTCAAACGCTGACCGGTCATTTGACATCTTCTGAAGAACCTCAAGGCAAGCAGTTGAGGAAGCGGATTCTGAACCAGCTCTCTTCAATTTCTTGGCCCTGTCTCTCCCCATTGGCCGTTCTTCTGTGGCCAAATTTGGCACTGCTTCTTCACCAGAAACATTTGTTTCCTTATCTTTCACATTATTTTCCTTTTCTTTCACAGCCAAAGATGCAAGCCAATCATTCCACTTTTTCTCCCTCCTAAGGATACACCAACAGTGAGAATAGGGGAAGGAGTAACCCACAAGTTCTTGGAACATCTCTAACGCATCCTTCAGCTGCATAGTTAAAAGAAAAATGTGTTGGAAGGCCTGAAATGAACTAAAACAGTTAACTAAAACATATAGAAGTTACTTACCCTGTCATCTTCATTTTTGCCACTCTCATTTAACCTCTCTATCTTGTCATAAAATCCACAGAACTTGGATGTGTCCTTCTGAATTTTCTCCCAACGGTGTATCAAACTAGATTTGCTACGCTCAGTGTGCATCGTCTTGTGGTCATGGTAGTACTTTGTCACCCGGTCCCAGTACGCCCCCATTGGTTGGTTGCACCCGGCAATGGGATCTTTGCTGACATTAATGTACGCCGAGCACAACAATTCATCCTCCTTGATTGAAAATTTTTTCTCCCTTCTAGGAATTCTCTTCACAGCAACTTGTGGTGCCACAGCCTGAACTTGTGCTGCCCCATTCTCAACTTGTGTAGCAAAATATCCTTGCACACATACGCTTAATGGTTGGCAATTGAAACATGAATCAAATGAACATAATAATTCATGATTGCCTCAGTTTACCGCAGTTTCCCAGCTCTGTTCATCAAAGATTCCAATACATGGAGTGTAAGTAAAACCTTCACCAGATCCTACTTCATTCCATGAACTATCCATGTCAATAGGCCTTGCATGCATTGGCAATGCAAAGGTTAATTAAAACACACATATAGCTCAGAAAAAAATAGCTAACTTGGCTAGAAAAGTGCTTATTCACACAACTTTATGGGCTGCAACCAAAAGTGCTAAATGACATACAATCACAGGTTTTATATGCATCTGATATCACCTGAATAAAATCATAGTCGAATAAATTCAGTTTTGCCTCACAGTTGAAGAGAGGGCACGCAAACAGATATCTTTAATATATACCTACACATATGGCCAACTAATAAAACAAGCTCCATTCATGCAGAGTATCTGGTGCTTATTACTTCTTTCGAATACATCTCCATAGACCAAAAAAAAAGCTCCATTGATGCAGAATATCTGGTGCTTATTCACACAACTTGTTAGATATGCTAACAAGGTCCCAGTATACATAGCAAATTGCTGCAGGAAAACTAATGCATGATTCAGAGCAAAGGTTCAAGGTAATGCCTGATTCAAGGTTCTACAGCCACAATTACAGTGAAAACAAGGACATGGTTCCACATGTATTTACAAGCAGCATGGCACCAATCCGCATGACAACCGTGACCAGAGATAAATACAAGAAGAATTTAGGACAAGGTAGAGCAGCACGTAATGTTCAATCAGGACATAATGTTCAACACAAACCAAAGATCTAACCAAATCAAACAACCGTGACCAATCCATGAATACAAGAAGAAAATCCTACAACCGTGACCAATCCATGAATACAAGAAGAAATTAGGAGGGGCCTCACCTGCACCTTGCTTCTGCTGTTGATGAATCGAGCGCCGCTCAATCGTGGGAGCCCAGCCCCTGCCGCTCCCTCCCCCAGATCGAGGCCGGCCGCCGCCGTGGCTGAGCCTGCAGGGGAGGGCAGAGCAAGGCAGCCGCCGGCCGGATCTACTCGGCGGGCACGACGGCAGGAGGCCAGTCCGGTCCGGTGGCGGCAGATTCTCGGCGGCGGTCCGCGGCCAGTGGGGCGACGGCGAGGTCCAGGAGGCAGAGCTGGAGTTCCGGAGTCCCTCACCGGCGCGGATCAGGAAGGTGGAGCTCGACCGCCGGCTGTGGCGAGCGTGGTGGAGACGGCGGCCGGCGGGGGCGGCGCTGCGCAGGAGCCGGGCGCGGGGCGCAGGGAGGCGAGGGACGCGGGATGGACCGAGCGGTTGGGCTGAGGTAAGGAGAGAGATTCCCCGAATATGAGGTATGGGAGGGGTGCGATCACAAATTGAGGAAACATATGCGGCTACTGCTGGACTGCCTACAGTACCGTTTCGTTCCTCATTTTGAGGATGTGCTCCCGTTTCCAGCACCTGGTGGAGACAGTCTTAGGAAGGGCCCACTATCGACCCACCCTAACAAACACCCTTCCAACCCAGTCAGCACCATAGGGTACAAATTTACCAATCAACATCTCTACATCACATGGGCATGATCTGTATGGCTCGGGTCGGGCTCGCAGGCCCAAACGTTCCCAAAAAATTTGTTGGTGAGGGAGAGACCTCCTAACGAAAAACGTGCCAAGGGGTCGCAATAGAGAGAGAAATGTATGGCTGCTTTTTTGAAAAGATAAAAAAAATTGGTGCTTATACAGTACATTACGCATCATGTTTTGACTTAAGGATATTAGATAAAATCAATTTCAAAACTACCTTCACTAATTAAGAAAAACTACATCGTGCAATCTCTTGCCTTTATTCGAGATCGTGAAGAGACAGATATGGCGATGGAAGGAGGGCAGGACTGACCGCAGGAGGCGAAGGAGGTCAGCGGCCGAGCGGCATAGCGTCAGCCTCGGGAAGTTGCATGCCCGCCACCATCACCGGCGGCAGGCACCACCAACACTCTCACAGCGTATGTCCCCATCTGGTCGATCTCGGGTGTGTTTAGAAATCCAAATTTTTTCAAAAAACATCCCATCATCTATCACATCTCATCACATTACCTCTCACTATTCATCTGACACTACAGTGTATTTTGCATCAATTTTGACCAGAATTGCCAAATTTTGCCCAAACGTTTGAGCTCTAAACACACCCCTCATTGCCATCTCTCTCTCTCTCCGGGTCCTCCCCATCTTTTCTCTCTGCAAGGAGTAAATGAGAGCAGCGTGCATGACCGACCCAAACTTTTTCGTCTTTCCTGGCTTTGCAGAAGCAGCATTTGCATTTGCATACGCGCGCATGCACACGATACTAGTAGCGGCACCGGCAGGAGACCAGAAGACAAGCACGTCCTGACACGGTGACACCCTCGTGCCGTTTGTCCCTGTTATGTTGGGAGTATTCTCTCCAGGTGCTTCCCTTATGTTCAATTTGCGAATATACTGGTGACACGATCCACCTCTGCTTCGCAACATCATGTCATTTTTCAAGATATTATCATACTCTCTCGGTCCTTAAATATATGACATTTAGGATAAGAAAATTAGTTCATTTTGATATAAATTTCTTGTCCTAAATATCATATATTTAAGGACAGAGGGAGTAATAACTACTCCCTCCGTCCCACAAAGACCGTTCGTTTAGAAAATTTAGGACATACTAGTAGTTGTGACAAATGACCTTGTTACCCCTAATTAATTATACATTGGAACTTGAAAAGAGATATAAAATAAGTATTTCATTGGCTCTATGTGTTTCTCAATGCATATTTCCTTGATACTTGATGTTAATTTAATGAGAAGAGTATTTAATATGAGCTAAAAAATACTTTTTGTGGGACAAATTTTAAAAGCTATATGAACAGTCTTTGCGGGACGGAGGGAGTAAGTTTCTTTTGCATGATGATTCATGAGGCGCGCGTGGTAACTTGCAGTATCACCGCAGCTTTGGTTACTCGCCAAGCAGGCGGTTCGTTAGTCAGTGAGAGGATATGAATACTACGTACATGTGGATCATCTTTCTTCTGATATGCATGGTCTACTCCCAGTGAATAGCTTTTTTATACTTGTTTAGCTAATAACCATTCCTGAAGACCTAAATACATGCTTCTCCCTGTACCCTTCAGTTATTCATCCTCGTGAGTATTGTTGATACATCGCTAGAGCACAGCACTTCCCATGTCCAACTGCCCGGCTTCGTTCGGCTTCTTCTGCACTATTTTTCTCTCACAATAAATCTGTCGTAAAAATTTACATGTAGTATTTTTCTCTCACAACAAATCTATCATATAAATCTACGAAGATCTGCCCAACATAGTAGGCATATATGATTAGCGTAGGCATATAGAAACAACGTGATATTGGAGTTGCATAGAACTTTTGCAATCCTATAGGAATTCAAAATGGGCAAGAAATTTTCCAAAGTAGGATTTGGATGCACATAAGAAAAATATTGGAATTTCAAGGGAAAGATAGATAGAAATGAAATTTTCCATAAGACCATCGGTCCCATGCTAGTTTTCCTCAAAACGCCTATGGATTAATGCATCTCATTGGAATCATAAGTAATTTCATAGGGTGCAATCCTGTTGTTCCAAAAAGAAGCACATAGAAAAATTTTCCATTAGATTATCCTTCAAATTTCTATGGTATTCCTTTATTCCAAATGGGGTCTACACATTATGGTAAAATAAATATGGGTATATCGTACATGCACTTCGTCCAGGTTTGGTACTAGCTGCCGGGAGAATTATATATATCAAATTAAAGCTCCAAGTGTCATAGGACTTGCCGGGAGAATTATATATCAATTTTTTATGTGTTTGTGGGGCTAAAAATAGTTAAGGGTTTGAGTTGGGCTGTGAAAGGGCATGGCCAATATCCACTACTATAGTGTGGTATGCAAGATTGCAAGCCGATGCACATCATGCATGTATACCTCTTTTTTTTTTTTTGCATTTACAATTGTTGGAGTGGGCAGTTTAATTAAGAAACAAATCCATATTTACTTTGGGATTTTTGAAATGGCAAAGGCATATTACATTATGTTTAGTTGGTTATTTTTTAGAAGATAGAATATACCCCATGGCTATTATTTTAATGTGAATGCTCATAAAGAAAAAAGAAGAAAAAATGCAAGACCGAAGTACTAGTTTAATTGATTCTAGTCAAAAGTGTCAGGCAGTCGTAGCTGTGATCTTAACCCGGATTTGGACATGATTCACCTGCAGGAGGGGATCGGAGTGGCCGCCGGAGAGTAACGAGGTGCCTGCATGGCCACATGCAGCTTTAGTTGTACCCATTTCTGTGGAGGCACAGGCACGCCACAAACAAGCAGCACGTCGAAAGAAAGAAAGTGCCCTAGAGAACACAAAGCAAGCGGCATGCAAGGAATCAAGCAAGTACAAGAGCAAATCAAACAGGTGAGAAGAGGAAAATCCGTGGAAGATACGTATCGCGCCGCCCATGGGGAAAGCCCACGCATCAGATCGCCTGCCTGCATGCATGCACGTCGTCGTCGTCCATCTCGGCCGGGCGCTGGGCCCTTTGCTAACTGCGACGCGCGCATGCAATTAATTAACCAAGGCGCGGTGCTCGATCGTACAGGTCCCATGTTACCCACTCACGCGTTCACGCCTGCTTTTTTTCTCGTGCGCGCGCGAGCCGCCTTTTCGATCCGACGGCTTGCATGGAAAGTTCATACGCGCATCGAGATCCGCAGCCTCGCTGCTTGCATGTCTGCGATGGACGAAGACCAAGTAGCACGCACGAACAAAAGTTATTGGGCCTGCAAAGCACCTTCCAAATCTTAATTAATTTATTTATAGCTTGACGTCAAGTACATCACCAACGTGCTGACAACGCCTTTCTTAATTCTTTCGCAAGGTTTTTTTTTTGGTTCCCCTTACTACACAAGTACTACACATCAATACACATATTTTCCATTGGGTTAATTCCCTCAATATCATTGAAAATTATAGCTATGCTTTTTTATGCAGGGTAAATATGTAGTGCAGCCTCAAATTATGTACAATCATTGAAACTCAGTATTTGCAACTCAGAGTGTAGATTGATTGCAACTCGAATCACTAGCCAATTGCAACTGAAAGTACAGTACCAGGCGGGGGTGGATAGTGTTGTACAATACCAGACGGAGGGTTATATGAAAAAATGTCACAAAGGTTGAGCCTTGCTACTTGCACCATGGATGATGGCCGACGTTGGGAGTTCCCATGATTACACCTAGTAGGTAGTTTGCACTACATATTTTTCCTTTTTTTTACTAGTGGAAAAGATTTTGCATTCCTCCCATGCTACTATCATCAAGTTGTTGACATCTCCTTTCTAACCGTCTCTCGCCACCCTTGCCTTCTCTCACTGCCAAAAGGGGTCCACATGTCGGTTCCCCCTTCCCCCTCCCATCACCCCCTTTTGAACACACTGGTAGAGAAACAACCTTTGATCCAACTCTTTTGTCCCGGTTAAATTTTGGAGCCTAGACTAAAGCCTTTGCATCGACGTGGCCACAAGTGGTAGGAGAGCTCGGACCCTTTAGTCTCGGTTCGTAATACGAACCTAGACTAAAGGGGAGCCTTTTGTCTCGGTTTGTAACACGAACCTAGATTAAAGGGTCTCGGGCCTTTTGTCTAGGTTGGTGTTACGAACCGAGACAAAAGCCCCCCCCCTTTTGTCTCGGTTCGTAACACCAACCATAGACTAAAGGTCCTTTAGTCTATGTTCGTGTTACGAACCGAGACAAAAGGCCCCCTTTAGTCTAGGTTCGTGTTACGAACCGAGACTAAAGGGTCTCCCACGAGTTACTATAAGAGGATTGCATCCTCTACTCAGTCAGATGTGCTGTGTAGGTGAGATGGTAAGGAAGGTACGTGCGAGGCTAGAGGTCACGAGTTCGAATCCCCGCACCGCGCACGCGCATATTTCGCGCGAAAAATCGCATGACTTGTGCCTTGCGACGTGCGCGTGTGTGAGGGCCTCCCAGGAATTTTCAATTTTTTTTTGTTGACGCTGGCGTGCCCCCCCTAGTCCCGGTTGGTATTACCAACCGAGACTAAAGGCCCCCCTTTAGTCCCGGTTGCCCACCCGGTGACAAAGGGGGCTTTTTGTCTCTCACCTTTCGTCTCGGTTGGGCCTTAGGGAGATAACACCTTTCCCAACCTAGACGAAAGGCCCCTCCTCCACCAGTGACACCCCCCGTATTGTTGCCCGACATTATGCTTGATGCCAAGAATGTCATACTTGATGCGGATGTCATGCTTGAAAAAAATTTCATCCCTCCCATGCTTGATGCGGATGTCATACCGCTACTGGACCTCACAGTGCTCGATGAGGCCAACATGTGACTCATGGTCCGCCTCAACTACAAATCTCATCGTCATTGCCAAAACAAAGATCGGAGCTACCAAAAGCTGGATGGAAAAGGGATTGAAATGTCTCCGAGCTCTCCCACCCTCACTCCATCAATCCCCTTCAAGACCCCGTGCACATAAGTTGTGCCAAAATCCCCCACATACACAAAAGTACCGGATCATGAAGGTATGTCACTGCCAATAGGCGTGATAGGTGTGTTACGGCATGTCAGTGACGATTCAATATCAGACCGTGAGCCGAAGGTTTAAATGGTTTTATAGGTTTCCACTATTCACTCTAAAACCAACGAGCTGCACATCGAGCAGCTGCAGCGGCAGCCTAAGCAGGCCATAATTCAACATCAGTACAATGACCTATTTTCTCATAGTGAATATAATAATGTGTGTAATTTCAAAAAATTTAATACATATCTGATACATATTATATATGTCCTAATGTTGAGCCATTTTGTAGGTGGTGAGAGGTGAACATGGAATTTTTCTCAAGCACGGGTGGTCACTATGTGTTGGCGAAGATGTGAAGTGCTATAATTTTCTATTATCTAAGAATATCTATTTATCATTGTTTTTTAAGAATCGGATTGGCGACCAGAGAAGGGGAAGTGAATGGGAGCTGATAAAAATTCTTATCACACGGAGCAAGAACTCAGCTTATGATCCCAAACCGACTCCAAAGCCTCAAGCACCTCGCTTGCCAAATCCACGTAGTTACTGAAGTACTACTGGACCTAGGAACAAGCCACCCAACCATTCGAGCACACACGGAAAACACAGCGGAAGAAGAGCTCGAAACACAACTGAACACCTAGGGCGGTTAGACCGCAGGTCCAGGGCGGTTTGACCACCTCACCCAACCTGAACAAAAAACCACGGGGAACCGAGGCAAACAACTCCAAATCAACCTAAGATTTCACCTAGAGAATCCTCTGATCAAGGCCAACTTGCTCACAGAAGAATCCCTCAAAAAACCAAACTTTCTCTGGCAACACCTCTGGGGCGGTTAGACCACCCTCCCCACACGGTTAGACCGGCCCCTCCAGAAACAAGAACCGCGGGTCAATCCTCAACTTCCCATCGATCGATCTCCCGATTCACCCAACGGATTGCAGCGAAACTTTGGGGATAGCTGGATTACCTCCTGGACAACCTCTCCCTCAAAGGATATCCACCAAAACACTCTCAATCATGAGGAATTGCAAATCTCGTGCCTCAACCTCCAGAACTTGGGCAACTCTGAAAATGACCAAAATTGAAGGGCTTTCCATGGGTTTGGAGGGGCAAGATCACCAAGAAGAGGCACAAGGTCCTCATGTGTGATTCCTACTACAAATCCCATAAAGAAACACATCCAACACTTCCCTACAAAAATCCCAAGAAAAGGCCCAAGATCACCAAGAAGAGGCACAAGGTCCTCATGTGTGATTCCCACTACAAATCCCATAAAGAAACACTCCAACACTTCCCTACAAAAATCCCAAGAAAAGGCCCCGAAAATCCACAAAAAGAAAAGCAACGGATTCACAAGCAAATCAACAAGGGACACAATGATGAACTCCAAATCTTACATACATGACAAGGAATGATTCTTTACAAAGAGGCTAGCAACCTCCCAACATCCTTCCTTCTCCGGATTTACAATCAAGCACTAGCTAGCCTATGGAAAACAAAGAGAAGGGGAAAACAAAAGCCAAGTGCAAAGAATCCCAAGAGTTAGCTTCCATCCACCCCTTGCTAGGCTTATATAGGTGGAGGCCAAATGACTAAGCTACCCCTAGTACATGAAAGTAAGATACACACCTGCGGAGGGCACTTTGGGAATCCTTGTCGAATTTCCATCAGACGGATGCATATCAACCGCAAGCCTACTTAGACTCCACGCAAGCCTTGCAATTATGTCACGTGTCCTCCGCTTCCGAAGCTTCTCGACCGCTGCGACCCAGACGGTCAAACTGCCCACACAGGGCAGTTAGACCGGCCCAGGCAGTCAGACTGCCCCTCCTGGGCGGTTAGATCGGCTTGGGTGGCCGACCTCGGCACGCTGAGTCTCTGGGCTCGATTTTGAGGCCCAAACCGAGAAACCCTCCTCCTGATGGTTTTGTGCACAAACCACCAAACCTCACGTGCAGACTTCAGTCGTTAGCCGCTACCCTGCACTGACTCGATGTTGGTTTTGTGGTCAAACTAACAAACCTCGCGTGCAGACTTTGGTTGTTACCACTACCCTGCGCCGGCTCCTTGTACACAACTTCGTCTTGCTCTTCTTGCCACTATGCTGCCCACACTTGATCCCGTCGGCCACCGGGTCCCTCGAACCAAGCCTACTTGTCTCTCCACTCCTCGGAGGCCACACAGGCATAAACCTTTCGTGCTTGTTTTTCACCTGCACCAACACAAATCAAGTCGCAACCTGCACGTGCAATACTAAGTCAAGAGTCAGTCCACATCACGTTGTCAATCACTCATCACTAATGAGCGACCATCCCTCGGTCCTCGGACGCACACAGGTCCTCAGTTTTTTAATAGCAAGTTTAGCAGTTTTGAGTTTCATATGACATACTAGCATACATACGCGTATAATTGGGACTCATATAAGCATTTTTCTCTCCGGTCCTAATAATATCGTGTATAAAATTCATTCCCTTTAACATTCAGAAATTCAGTTTAGCATTTTTTGTGAACTTCAAAAAGGTAGATAATTCCAGCAATTTACTATAAATGATTATAGTTAACTCACATTAGGACAAGCCGAACATTATTCAACAGATCAGCCTAACTGTAACAACCCAGAATTTGTGAAGGTGTGATTTTTAGAAAAATTTAAAACTTTTTGTTTGATGTTGAGTGCTACCACATTTTATCCCAAATTGCTAGCCACTCATCTAAATTCCCTAAATAAAACCAAATATAAAAATATAAATTCAAATTATGGTATAAATATGTCAGCTGGATTTCTTGGATTTTATTTGGATTTAATTGAGTGTGGTTTGAATTTGAAAGTAATTCAAATTCAAATAGTAAAGTTAAACTATATTCAAACCTATTTGAAAATCTCTAACATCTAACTTGGGTTGCGAACCCATAACCAAAGTCTGTTGGGGACAGCTCAACTCCTAGCCTGTGATCCTCCAAAACCCCTTAACCTTCTACTGGCCCACCTATCAGCCCAATCCAGCCCACCGTCGCATCTTCCCTTTCCTTTAGTCGCTGACCAGTGGGCCCCGTCGGTCGTCGTCCTCCTTCGTCAACCGTTCACACGGCTCCCCCCCTTACCGCCGCCGCTCGCGCGCGTGCCCGACCGAGGGGACAGGATCGCCGCCTGACCCGCCAGCACGGACGCCGAGCCAGAGGCGTGCTGGGGCACACCTCGTGCACTCCGTCCGGGTAAAACCCCCCTTTTACCCTGTGTCATGACGTCCTAGAGCCTTCGCAGGCCACTGGGTGCGGCCACGTCAGCCACCCACGCCATGGCCACTAATAGGAGCGCAGCGTGCCTCCTTTGCCTTTGCCCTGCCTTGACCGAGCACCTATACCCCCGGGACCAAGCACCTCTTGCAAGCCAAGGCTCATTTGGGGTTTGACCCCTTTCCTCTGTTCCGCCGCCAAGAGGGAGAAGAATGAGGGGAAGTGGAGGAAGAGAGGAGAAGGGAGAAGGAGAGGCTGCGCACTGCGCCACCGCCGACACGCCGGAGCAGCCAAGACCTGGAGCCATCCGTGTAGAAGAGGAGGCCACCCGTGACAAGCCGGAGCCGGAGCAGAGGAAGACGTCACGCCGCTGTACTCCTTCGCCGTGCCACCGTCTTGGTCAGGCCTGCAACGACTACACCGTCGACCCAATGTGAGCCAAGCCGCCGCCCGCTTCTTCTTCTCTCCTCCTTGGTCTTTCTGTGATGGATGGGAGTGCACCCTAGTGTTGCGCCGCCGGCCGTCATGCCGCGCTTGAGCCTTGTGCTCGTCGCTGTTCTATGAACCGGGCTTTGACCCGTGCCTTCTTGTGCAGGAACCCAAGCTGTAAACCCCACCTAAAATCCAGCCAAGCCTCGCCGCCATTTAACCCCGCACCGTAGCACCCAAGCCGCCGCCGGAAGCGCCGCCGTGCCCAGTCTTGGCCGCAGAGGTTCCAGCCGAGCCTTGGCCAGACCGGGAGCGTGTCGCGCCACACCACCGCGCACACCTCGCCTGCGTGCACCCCAGCACGTGAAGGCCAAACCTTAGGATCCCGCCAAATCATCGCGCGCCGCGCTGTCACTGTCGGGACACCACGGCGCGTCGTGCGCTGCCCCGTGTCACGTCGCGCGTCGGCCGTAGAGGCCCAACCTCAGGGCCTCGACCGCGCCGGAGTGATCCACTAACCCTAGCCTACCTAACTGTGTGCTTGTTTGGCCGCCGAGGGCGCTGGAGCTGCCATGCGTCGTGCGCCGTAGCCGTCGCGCGCTGCGCCAGGACGCGCCGAGGTCGCGCTCGCGTGGCGAGGGGCACCAGCGAACCCCAGGAATGTTCCTGGGGCTTTTTGACACCCAGAAAAGATCGAGGGCCACGGCTGGATTTCTCTAGTGAGGCCTGAGATGGACTGGCCGATGGGTCGTCCGGCCTGTTAAGGCCCACGTGGGCTCAACTGATCCCTGGCATGTTTTAAAGTTTTCCGAGATGTTTTCTGGACTTAGCCTATTGGGCTCTGTTGGGCCAGGTCTATTGGACCACTTTTGGCCCACTAACTGTTTCGGCCCATCTTCGGCCCACTAGCTGGGCCCACTGGCGGATGACGTCATGCTAACATCATCATTTTCTTAAAATCCTTTTCTGATTTATAAATGATTTAATAAATATTTAATAAAACATTTTTACCTTTGAAAAATCATAACTAATTATTAATATCTCCGAAAAATATAAAACTAATTTCATTATTTTTCTAAAATCAAGGCCACGCTGCTTGTAGATAGTTTGGGTCTTTTTGCCTCTTTTAAAATTGGGTTTCTTTGGATTTTATGCCTAGTTGTTTGCCGGTAATCTTAGTGTCTTGTATCTCGTGCTGAGCAGACCAAAGCTACGAGTCGGAGGAGTACGACCCCGACTACAACCAGCAGCAGGACCTCAAACGCCAACCAGGTGTCATGTCACTCCCGACTATATAGATTCCATGCATGCTATTTAGTTGCTAGTGCTTTATTTGTGATGCTTTGAATGTTTGAAATGCATATACAATCTTTTAGCCATGCCTTTCTTTTGATATATCCTGTACCTTGAACTTCCTATCCTTGGGACTAGCTATAGACCCCTAGCTAGTCCCCGATATATTCTATCCATATATTTTACCTGATTTATGATATGGTTGGATCTCTAGTGCTGAGCTGAAATTTGGGATATCTCGGTATATTCTAGCATGTGTTTTGGGTGCGTGTGACTCCTTGATGTGTTATAGCGGGAGCGAACCGCTTGGTTACTTGTGAACATTTGTCTAGGGGAGATGCGACCTAGCCTCTCACCCTAGCGGCGTGTCGGACGGATGGAGTTGGGGAGTGCTCGCTCCTTGCAATTAAGGACCGATCGACAGTTTAACTATGTTTCATTGAGCTATTTTCGTGCCAACCGCTCACCTTGTTATGGGCGGGGTTCGGTCCGAGAACTAGTATGTGGATAGCATTCAGCTTGTAAGGCGGATTGGTGTGATCGTGTGAGGGGGGTGATTCGTTCCCCCCGAGTAGACGTCGCCCCGGCTTCTCCGGGGATGGTTCCACAGATCCGAGGACTGATACTGGGTGATACGTTCCCTAGAGTAGGACGAGTCAGGCTCAGAGAGGCAGGAGAGCGCTATCCACTGCTAGGTCTCCGGCCATTAGGTAGAGATGTGGATCGGAGGCATCTGTTTCTGCCCTATCCGGCAGGTCCAGTTGTACAACCTCTGCAGAATGTTAAATCTATAGCTATAGTCCGTGTCCACTGGTATGGGCAGCCCTTTGATCTGTTACTCTGGCTAGACTTTTCTTGTGCTGCTTCTCTCCCCCGAGTGTGTGTGAGCCCGGCTTTGTGCCGTTGAGATGTGGGGATAGGAGTTGGTGACCCCGCATCGTAGATGAGAGTGGGATGCTGAGTCTTGGTTAAGATTCGGTACTTCAGTGTATATTCCTTGGTTTGGGGTGTTGACCCTGGAGGCGTTGGCCTCAGAGGTGTGGATCTCCTCGGAGATGATGACCTCCCCGCTATTCTGCATTTCTTGATGTTGCTACTGCTGCTACTGCATAAACTTACTACAGCCATATATAGGCTTATCCATGCATACTAGAATTCATTCTCTGCTTTCGCTCTTTGTTGGGAAGCTGACATGACCTACTCGCTTATCGAGTAGATGGTGGACTTTCAGACTCGGAGCCCGACTACGACTTCGAGAACAATGGATGGGAAGATTGAGCTTGTCCTTCGCTTGAGCAGCCTATGGAGATGGAGTCTACTTCGCTACATGAGTTCCGCTACGTAGATGTTTACTCTGTTTGATTCAGTCCAGTTGGACTTGTACCCGGCATGTGCCGATGAGATGTACTCAAATAATTGTTAATAATATTATTTATGTGGATCTTCTATATTCTCTCTTGTGTTGTATGGATTTGTTACCATTGAGACAGGGATTGCACGTGATAGTCTTCCTGGGACTATCACTGAGGTGCAGAGGATCAGGTTCCCGTTTTCGGAAATCCGATTCGTTTCACTAACAGGCTCTGAAAAGCTTACTGTTGTAAGATCAATTAAAAGGGAATTAATGGAAAACTTAAGCAAAACAAGTAGAGATGAAAACCGGTTCACTGCCCACCAATCAGCAACAACTTACAAACGTCATCGGAGCCTAACCAAAGTCATTGTTGCCAATAACCTCATCATAAAAGCAACATGATACCTTAGATACCTCAATTGGTTAATATCATCTCACATTGGTAGACATGACGGACTTCCCAGAACATACCACAATTGTTACCTCGATTAATATCATCTCACATTGGCGTGAACCGGAGACAATTCAGTTGATTAGGTTTCTTGTGGTGCCACCTATAAAAATCATCTGAGGCCTCGTTTAGTTGGTGAGTGAAAATTTTGGGTCTTCTTTCAAGGTCTATTAGGAGTATTGAATGTACACTAGTTACAAAAATAATTACACAGATAGGCCAGAAATTGCGAGACGAATTTATTAAGTCTAATTAATCCATCATTAAAGATTGGTTACTGTAGCATGATGTTGTCTAATCGTAACATAATTAGGCCTGTTAGGGCAGTCCTAATGGAGGAAACTAACATGATTTCCATAGCATAAGAAATCATCTATAGAAACCATTCTTCATAGTGGTAGTGTCTTCGAATAATAATTATTTTCTCTTTTTCTCTCAATTTCACCAATAGGAAGCGTTGCATTAACTCCATAGAAACTAGTAGTTTCTTCCCAATAGTAAATTCATGATTTCTTATGCATTGTGTCAAGAGTAGACATGGTTTCTCCATGAGGGTACTCCCAATGGAGTATTAATATTAGTTTCTATCTCTATTAAATAGCTTGTCAACTACTCCCTCCGTCCCACAAAGACCGTTTGTTTAGAAAATTTTAAAACATGTTAGTAGTTGTGATAAATAACCTTATTGCCCCTAATTAATCATACATTGGAACCTGAAAAGAGACATCAAATAAGCATTTCATTGGTTCCATATGTTTCTCAATGCAATATTTTTTTGTACTTGGTGTTAGTTTAATGAGAAAAACATTTAATACAAGCTATATGAACAGTCTTTGTGGGACAAATTTTGAATGTTATATGAACAGTTGTGGGACGGAGAGAGTAAGCAAAATAATGATGTGGCAGCCTAATTAATGAGGAAAGAGAGCATAAATCATGGAAATGATTTCCTCATGGAGAAACCATGGCTACTCTTGAACCAATGCACAAGAAACTATGAATTTGTCATTGGGAAGAAACTACTAATTTCTATGGAGTTAATGCACCACTCCCCATTGGTGAAATTGGGAGAGAGAAAGAGAAAATAATTATTACTTGAAGACACTACCACTGTGAAAAATAGTTTTATAGATGATTTCTTGTGCTATGCAAACCGTGTTTGTTTCTTCGATTGGGACTGCCCTGAGGAAACCATTTCTATGATTTGTGTTATCTTTTCTCATTAATTAGACTGTCACATCATCATTTTGCTTAGTTAGCAAGCTATTTAATAGAGATAAAAACTGTCATTAATACTTCATTGGGAGTGCCCTTAGATCCGTCTCAAAAATTAAGATAGGGGTTGTGAAATGGATTTTATCATTAATCTACATTTAATACTTCTAATTAGTGTTCGGAGATTGATGTGACGGGTAATTAGTAAAAATTTTAGGAACTAAACAGAACCTGAGCGTCTGCATTGAAATAAAATGATCATGCTTGCACACACAACTAGCAAAGATAAAACTTGGACACAGGTGATGTCATGCTTTTGTTCGTGGGCAAAAGAAGAAGAAGGTGTGTGCAAGGATACGGGGCCGGGAGTTGCCCGGGTGAATCTTGACGACCTATGTTCCAACATCCAATGCAATATGGTCCAGTCCAAACATTGCACCACCAGCAAGCAGAGCCATAAACTAGAAACCTACGCGGCTTTGCCGCACACAAACTTAATAGTCATCGTCTTTATATAGACCTCATTATTGCTTTGTTGTTGCTTGTTTTGTTGTTGCTGAATGCTGAGGTTATACAGCAGTTGGACTATGCTTTATTCTTCCTTTTGTAGTGCATATCTATGTCCTAATGTTTGCATCGTCATCTTTTTTTTTGCATCATTTCCTTGCATCAAGACTCAAGCAAAATAATTCAGTTTGCCACCTTACAGTATAATATTGAAATCTAAATTGCTTACCTCAAGATAACATACAGGCTCCCTCACTGCATACGCTGAAACTATGCAAGTTCATTACAGGTTTCAGAAAAAAAAATGAAGACATGCAGTTATAGAAGAGTTGTAGGACATACCATTTCATCCATAACACATAGCTTATATATATAAGTTTCAGTTAGCTAGATTGTACAAGAACTTCTGACTTTTGAAATTTAATAAACTCTTGTCCAATCTAATATAACATAAGATTGCATTTGTTTTTAGATTTATCAAGAGCTCCTAATCTTAAATGTGTGCATAATCTCTTCATCAAACTGGGTCATATATATTCCAAAAGATCAGCCAGGAGTAAAAGTTTCTACTTGTTCATATGTATAAAAAAGAGTAACCATATGGTTAACTTCCTACATATTTACACCGAATGATCAGCCATGACTTCCCCTGGTTCATATGTGTACCAAAAGCGTAACCATGGGGTTAACTTTCCACATATGTATACAAAATATCAACCATGGAGTAATCAAGAAAGAGCTCTCAGTCAGTCAAGTCTTGCTGTGTCTGGACCTGGTAAATTTCCCCGTGTTGAGTCAAATTAAGCCGCAGTGTTGAGTCAAATTAAGCCGTAGGTGTGGTGAATGTGAACACAAGTTCAATGCCAAAATGACAGTAATGCTAATACCTAAATGCTTAGCTCGTCCTTGTGAACATTGCTTCTCCTCTTTTCTTATGGTGTGCCATCGTCAGATTCATCATTAATAACCTGTTAATATTTTTTTATCCTCAATGCTTATATTGTTTTGTGAATGTTGCTTCTCCTCTTTTCTTATGTTGAGTGTCATCATCAGATTCATCATTAATAACCTGTTAATATTTTTTTTACTCTTAGCAAATAGCACAAGGATAATAGAGTATAGGCCACTCAATAGAAAATAGATGGCAATCTTATCACACAGTATATGTGTTAAAGTAGAACATGTTTGTCAATAAAAGATTGAAAGAGGTTGAAACCTTCTACTCCCCCTGTTTCATAATACATGTCGTATATCTAGGTGCATAGCAAAAGGAATGTATCTATGAAAAGCCAAAACAAGAAGTATTATGAAACGGAGTGAGTATTATATAACTGTTTTTAATTCAATTTGTTTTGAAATTTTTTATCAATAATGGCAATGAATCAGAAATGTTAATGTTTTCTAGTGCTGTGTTTTAAAACAAGCACTACTAATTGTAGCCATGTGGAGAAGAAGAAGAAAAATGAGCCTGTCACAGTAGAGCTACAGGTTGCTTATATCTTTGACTCGTCTCATCTGAATATATAAGAAAATTTTCAACATCTATCTGAAAGTTGAGGATTCTTGCAATACCTGCAACTACTAAGAATCCAAGTTAAGGCTGTATGCATTATAGGACACACCAACTAATCACAGAAAGGAAAAGCAACAGGGAAGGAATATGAGTATGACCACCATTATATGACAAATAAATTGCAGAGCAGGTGCTGATAGGAAAGGGATTGGAAGAGCACACAACTACTGCACAGTAGCATCAATCCCATGGCATTCAGCCTATACCAGGTTACCAGGTCGAGTGCAAGATAATAGCATAAATCACATTTAACTAAGCATAGAATATTCAATTGACACCAATTTAGGATGGGATTGCTTTAAAAATTTTTTATGGAGCAGACTTGTATGCTTTGGGCACTGTAATGCTAAAATTAGCATGTAGGAGTACTATGGTTTACTGCCTTTGCCCAAAGAAAATTCAGTTCAGCATCAAATGAAATGAAGTCTACATGCTCGGAGCTGAAATGGTACGATGTAGTAAAGACTATAAACTAATACTTTGTCTCATTCCGAAATTTAGTTGAGATTAATGTAATGTAATACTCACAGAAGCATTTCACCAAACACCTACCGTGCGTGATCCCAAAATAATATTAGGAATAACAAACTTATCAATTTCAATGGACAGAGACTACAACCTTTCTCATCTAAAGCAGAGTAGGGATTTGAGAAGCTTTCGGTAATGATTCAATCAATCAAATAGAGAAATAAGCTAGGGATAGGTTGACCTTGCACCCTCTGTGGTAGCAGCTCGATGTCGTACTCGAATCACTGGTTCAGTGCAGGGCAGCGGTCCACTCTTGTTGTAGCTTGCTGCTGCTGCTGCCCGTTACCATTCTGTGCCGTTGCGGCGAGCCCCAATCGTCCGCCTAGCGCCAGGGGGCATGACGGCCGGCGCTGCAGCCCAATAAGGTGCGGCCGGCGGGGCAAACGAAGACCACCATCACGGGCAACCACTGACTGGAGGGCGGCGGGGCAAACGAAGACCACCATCACGGGCAACCACTGACTGGAGGACGTCGGGGTGGGCGGTGCAAAGGAAGCAGCGAGATTTCGGTGGGCGCGTAGCCTAGCGACGGCGGCGGATCGTGAAGCGTCGGGAACTCGGAGAAGACGACGACCGACAGCACGTGCCTAAGACCGTTTTATGTCGTCGATGCTCCATCCAACGGATGGTCTTTTGCAGGCGACGTGGCCCAATGTGCTGCCCGAGCTTGGACTCACAATTCGGTATATAGAGATATGTCTCTTACATATACGTACGTAGCCATCGACCCAATCAACAAAGAGGCAGACATTATCCACTGTGCAAGCCCTGGTGTGACGAGGAAAGAACAGGACACGCATCATGCCTCCATGTTGGGAGGAAGAAAGCGGTCGAGAGGGGGCCAGCCGCGATCGATCGATACTGTGACAACGACGCTGCTACTACCAGCCTATGCCAGCTACTGGGCAGTAGCGGCATGTAGATATGATATGAGCACAGTCACAGCACACGCTCTTAATTTGGTTAGTTCGGTAAATTGACTTCCATGTGACAAGTGATTAGTGATAATTTGCCGGCAACTTACCGTATTAGACTTCGTGCATAAAGAGCAGTACGTTTCAATATGACGAATGAGTAGTAGCAGTTTACCGAACCAAATAGGGCCGGCCGGGTTTGAGTTCGGATCCGGTCGACCAAAAAGTGTGGTTTGGCCATACGTGTTTCGGCCTGCGGGCCAAGCGCGATACCGTCCGATTCTCCGACAAGAGATCTCCCACCCCGTCGCTTTCTTTTTTAGGAAAGGTGAAAATTTCGCAGCTTTTTATTTTTGAATATCATAATTTATATACATAATTTTGATGCATAACTTCGAGCTATATATTTTTATCAGACAATTTTTAAGCACAACTTTGACACTAACCCGCATTCAGAACTTATGCATACAACTTGTATGCATAATTTTTTTAAAAAAATAGCTTATACGCGTAACTTTTTTCAAACATCAGTTTTATCTTTCTATTTTTGGAACTTATATTCACAACTTCGACGCATAACTGTGAACTATAAATTTTTGCCAGATAATTTTTAAGCATAAGTTTGATGGCGTGCATAACTTATGCGTACAACTTGTATGCACAATTGTTTGAAGAATAATTTGTACGTATAATTTTTCTCTAACGACGAGTTGTGCTATTAATTTTTTCTGTAAACCACGGGTTCTGCGTATAACTTTTTATGTAACGACAAATTTTGTTGGATGAAGAAAAAAAGGGAACGTGTGGGGTCCATGGATGTGGGAAGCGCGGGACCCCAGTCGGACCGCGCGCTCAGTGCGATCGACCGCGGAATTGGTTTAGTTTCACCTCGCTCGCAATATTGCATCCATGTGTGTGTACAATGTACTCCCAAAAATACAAATAGGCTGCGTTTGGATGTCTGAATTGAGGGCTAGAATTTGGAATTGGAATTGACTCTCTTCAATACTTGGTGTTTGGATGTGCTAGGCATTGGAATTGGAAATCACCACCAATACCGAGCTCGGTATTGTCCTTCAGACACACCCCCTCTCTCGATTCAGACCGCTTAGCCTCTGTATTCATCAGCATTGGCTCCCTCTCGTATCCCCCGTTGTCCCGCGCCTCACGTCTCCCTCGCGCCAGTCCTCGGCGGCGGCGCCCTTTGCACTCTGGTGGCGTCCCTCCCCGACAGCGGGCCCCGTCCACTCCGGCGGCGGTGCACCTTCCCGATGGTGGCGACCCTTCCACTCCGGCGGCACCGCTCCCCAGTGGCTGCGACCTGACTCCCCTTCCCCATCTCCGGCGAGATCCCCTTCCCCATCTCCGGTGAGATCTCCGACGAGCTTGGCCGTGACCCGCCCCGCCTCAACTTCCCCATCTCCGGCGAGCTAGCTCGCGACGCGCCCCACATCCCTTCCCCATCTCCGGCAAGCTCCATCTCATCCGCCGCGCCAACCCTTCCCCATCTCCACCGGTCCGGAGGCGAGCGCGCGGGGGAGCTTCGGCTTTGAGGCGGCGTGCGCAGGGGGAGCTCCAGTCCGGAGGTTGGCGCGTGGGGGAGCTCCGGTTCGGAGGTGGGTGCAGGAGAGCTCCTGCCAGGAGGCACTACCTTCTCCGGCCAGGGATGGGCGGCGCAGATGAGCCCCAGGCGAGGTCCGCCGGGGTGCAGAGGAGGTGAAGATGATCTAATTCTCAATGCCAAGGTATGAGCACTCCAAACAAGAATTGGATTTTGTCAGCTCCTTGGATTCCAGCCAACAATTTCATTTACATCCAAACTATGAATTTGGTATTGTAGCTCACTACCAAAACCAATCTGATTTGGCATTGAGCTCAATTCAATGTCAAGCCTTCCAATATCGACATCCAAACAGAGCCATATAGTATTTGAAACAAATTCACGTAAAAGGGTGCAATTCTAGAAAAATATATCCAAGTACTTGCCTAATTAAGTGGTTCTATCTGATATGTATGTCAAAATTTAATGTACGTTGTCAGCAAATGAGAATATTAAAAAATTTTCACGTAACCAATAATCTGTTTGAAAATAGAATTGCATTCGTCATGAGACGGCTCTTCGTGAGATGGAGAGAGTAAAGTAATCTTTCCATCGGTTCGTCGGTCATATTATCCGAACTACGACACTTGTATAACTAGTGCATCCTTGTGATAGAACATGTCCATCCAAGTTCATCAACATCTAAATTATGTGTACGTATATTTACTCATATTATCCAGACTATATCGTAGACATTTTACAAAGACAGGTGTGCATTTTTAAAACACAAACATTTATATTTAGAAATTTAAATACTCAGACGCAACACCAGAATGCAGTCTGGACTCTGGACCGTTGTTGGGGTATATTATTTGTTGTTTATGTCACTTTCAAATTTTGTTGACCATATGGCCTGACTCGTCAAACATAGGTAGGCTGAAGACTCGCAGCAGTGGAAGCAAAAGCCGGTCTTTGGATGGCTTTCCTCTTCCTCTCGCCATCAAATCTCAAAACAATTTTTCAGGGAATGCCTTCACTTTGCAGTGATAAAGACAGGCTGTGCCACAGAAAAGCGGTATGCACAAAGGCAAGGGGGACAAGGGGACACCTTGGTGATGTAATACACTTGCGGTGTTCCGGCAGTGGCATGAAAAGCCTAGCGTTCGATTCATCCAGTTGCCTGTCTCCATGCAGCACGACAAATGAGATTGGTGAAACAGTATCGTTAGATCATTATTTGCAGATACGAGCAGTATGTTTCTTGATGTAGATTATGAGCTCAATTAAGAATGCTAGAAAGCTACCACAAAATGGACGGTTTTTTTTATTATCATTTACTAGATGGTAACGAAGCCGTATACAATTTTACATTTGTAGAGCTTGTTACGTTATTGTACTCCCTTCGTTTCAAAATACTTATCATTTTGAGTTTTCTAGATATGTTCTCTTTATTATATATGTGGACATACTAATTATCTAAGTGCATAACAAAGAAAATGCATTTAGAAAAATCAGAATGACAAGTATTTTGAAACGGAGGGAGTACACTAGACGTGCATGGAGTGCAATTTTACATTTTTGTCATAGTGTCCACAAGACCACAATGCATGTTTTCCATTGTATTATAAGTATGTCACAAAATAATGAAATATATAGCTCTATATCCTATTGAGTGGTCACAAGCATATAACAAAGCAGTAGCTTAAAAGAAATAAGGATATGTTTGCCTTTTAAGAGGGTGCTTGGATACTTTTTAGTCTCATGACTAAAACTAGTCACGCTAAAAGTTACTAGTCTCACCTATGTTTGGATTCAAATCCTAAATAAAGAGACTAAACTGTAGTAAATGAGCATTAATTATCTCTCTCCCTTTTCTCCCTCTCCCACCAATAGATGGGGCATGCTACAGATTTCTATGAGATTAAATGAAGAGAGAGAGTTAAAACAAAGTTTAGTAGGGTTCCCCTTACTAAAACATTTTAGTCTCAAGACTAGTTTTAGTCTCTCTTTAGTCATAAGTGCTTGGAATTTAACCCCTCAAATAGACTAAAATAAGTCAGACTAAAATTAGTCTCGTGGATCCAAACATGCTCTAAGGCGTTTCACTTCTTTCTGAGCTGCTACCATGCATCAAAATTCTTGGTGATTGGTTACAAGTATAACTAACCACAAGTACTCCGTAGCAAGTTACTGCTCCTGCTAGCTGTAGTGAGAACTCTTCTCACTACCAGACATTGCACAATAAAATAGTGCTAGTGGCGAACAAGAAAGGGAGGAAAAATTTGCATTGGCTTGGAACCCCAAAACGACCTCATTGGCTTGGAAGTGCCTATCCTTCTTTCCCTGCCTCCCTCAAATTACCAAAGCACCCCTCCCTCCTCTATATATACACCTTTCACTTCCTGCTCATCACAACTCAAGCCTCACAATTCACCTCACCTTCATTGCCAGCCTTTGCTTACAGCTAGCAGCCGGCCAAGCCAGCAAAGACCTCTCCACCTCTGCTGCTGCAAGCTAGCATTCCGCAGCAGCGAAAAAAAAACCCCTTTCTTTCGGTGCCACCAGCAGGTAGCGAAGCGACAATGCAGTACGCGGCAGCGGAGCAGGCGGCGTGGTACATGCCAGCGGCGGCAGCGCCGATGGCGGAGAGCGCGGTGGCCCGCGTGGAGCGGCTGGCGTCGGAGAGCGCGGTGGTGGTGTTCAGCGTGAGCAGCTGCTGCATGTGCCACGCCGTGAAGCGGCTCTTCTGCGGCATGGGCGTGCACCCGACGGTGCACGAGCTGGACCTCGACCCGCGCGGCCGGGAGCTGGAGCGCGCCCTCGCCCGCCTCCTCGGCTACGGCCCCGCCGCGGCGCCCGTCGTCCCCGTCGTCTTCATCGGCGGCAAGCTCGTCGGCGCCATGGACCGCGTCATGGCCGCGCACATCAACGGCTCCCTCGTCCCGCTCCTCAAGGAGGCCGGCGCGCTCTGGCTGTGATCGATCGAGCTCGATCCAGGGCCGGCCGCGCGCCATCGCCGCCCTCCCTTGCTGATGATGATGCTGGCTAATCAAACTAAGTTGATAGGAGGAGGATACATCTGTCGTCGACAGGGTGATGGTAGATGAGTGAGCTAGCTGATCGAGTTCAGTTCGTGTTTGTGTGTGGCTGTGTGCAAGAGAGAGGCTGGTACCGTGTGTGCTTTTTTCTCACTACCTACTGCCTCCGTCGTCCGTGTACGGTGCTTGTGTGGAGTGTGCCGGTGCGTGCATGTGGTGTTTGACGCATGCGCTGGATTTGCTTGCTTGGTGCTACACTGCTGCGACCACTGTTAGTTAAGTTGTTCAATTTGATATATCCTTTAATTCCGATAGCTTTGGCCCATCTCACTTTTATGTTTTGTCTACGCCCTGCATCTGCATGCGTACAGTTCTCTTTGTGTTGTTCTTGGTTCTGGATTTGGATTGTCTGACTGAAGGATGGCTAGCTGGGACGTGCATTTGTTGTTGCACTTACTCTTCTCTTAACCTGTTGTGTTTGTCATTGTGTCAGGTACTCCCTCCGTTTCAAATTGGCTGAATTGAAGAAGAATTGGTGTAAATGCAGATGAATAATGAGAGGTGATGTGATAGATGATAGGATGTTTTTTGCAAACTTTTTGGGATCTAAACACACCCTAAGTTTTCTAGCATAACAAAGAGAATGTACCATCTGGGAGTCAGATCAATTGTGCCAAATGACACAAGTATTTGTCAGGCATATTTTCATAATATGCTATAAAAGCTGATGGTGCACTAACATATCTAAAATGACTATTTAATATGTGTTTTCCTATGATGCTTAGTATATATACCCGTACTAAAACACCTAATGATGATACCACCTGAAGGGAGATTATTTAATCCCACATATATAGTACCCTCTAAAGGTGAAAGTAGGTAGTAATCCCTTCGATGCAAATGCATGTCATTTTAGCCTTTGAGTGCAAATGCAATTCGTTTTAGCCTTTGAATGCAAATGTAGATGTTTAAGCATTCTCAACAATGCTCTCCATGCAAGTCATCCTTAATTACAAACTTCTATATGCATATTTTCATTATTACTTATCTTTTTCTCAATAAAAATGCTATCAACTTTCATAAACAAATAAAGCCCTTGTTCGAAAAAAATAAACAAATAAAGCCATGGAGTATAAGTAAATGATGAGGAAAATATATTTCATGTACGTGCATGGCCATATTTCGCGTGGACTATCAGATATAAATACCGACAATAATTATTAATAAATATAATAAAAGATAAACTATTTTTACACATTATTTAGCCTCGGCCACCTCTAGATAAACGGATGACAACAATATAATGTGAAACCCCATTGTTTTAGACCCTGCCTTTCACCTCCTATACACCACTAAAACAAAGTGCATTATTGTGATTTCACTGGCACCACCTTAATTACAGTAGCTAGTTGCAGTTGAACTAACCTAAACAAAATGAAGGAATCCGTCGTAACCACTAGTGTTCTCTCCACCTCAAAATATCAGATCTTGTTCAAAATGCGTGCCGCTCAGCTGCACATTCCCTGCGATTTCTACGAGAGTGTGACTGAAATGCTGGGCTCGATTATTCGTTTTCAATTGCACTTGCTTTTTTTTTTTTTGCTTTGTTCAAGATAACAACTTGGCACTGTGTTGCTTCTCCTGTGTCTCCTTGCTTGCGTTCTTTGCTGCTTGATGGTCGGTCTCTCCTCTCATGCATCTCCTGTCACAAGCACCCAGCAACACAGATTGTACTTGCTTTGGAGAGCACTTTGGCCAGAGTACCACGAAGAAAGAATAATGCTAGCATGCCCTGCTGCGCTGCTCTCTTTATCAAGGGGAAAAGGTACAGACACGTTAAAGCAAACAGCAACTCGATCGGTTCAAAGATGTCACGGACGCATGCAATTAGAGACAAACTAAAAGGATTAGCATTTAATTATGCATGCGCAGGAGTACTAGTACCACTAGCTTGCTGCTCGTTAGATAGTGTCCAGGCCATGCTTAAACTATTGGTACCGTAAAGTGTTACTTTGGATCATTTATCTGGATATGAATCGAGATTAACTTGCAAGTTGCAGCATTTGCAAGCCTAAACCTATCATTACCCTTTCGTACCGTCGTGTATGATGCTTCGGCCACACGCACCAGCTCACCCATCACTCCATCAGTACTAAGCTGAGCTTCTTTACACTAGCTATGTGATTCAACGTTCTCAATGTAGAGGCGACTTTCCATCATCAAATTCTTCTTTTGTTTTATTTTTAGATAATGATGCGCCTTTATGTTTGATCGGGACATTGCTTGTGTATGTAGGGTTTTTTTTCCATGGGAGTGAGTCTAGTTTTCAATGGGGAGCCATTTTTTTTCTAATTTCCTATTCCTGATTTCAAACTTACATTGTTATGCTTGATAATGGCCTGTTTGGAGACTTATTTAAGCCCCTTCATCCCTTTCCAGAGTTGCTAAATTTAATCCATATCTGTTTGGTTCATGAGAGTTAGCCTCCCTTTTAGTCCCAATAAGCAATCCTTTGGTGACTTGGATTTGGGTTAGTTGGGACTAAATTTAGTCCCCAATAAGTTACCATGTTTGGCACAAAAATTAATGACTTACTGGGACTTAATTTAGGATGGCTAAAATAAGCAACCCCAATCCAAACAGACCTCCATATACTACTAGGGAAACAACCTTTGGTCCCAAACATTAACACCGGGTGTTTTTGAACCAGGTACTAATGTAGGCATAGTACCGGGTGGGTAGGCAGAGCCCCGAAGCCCCTCTTGTGACCCACATTAGTACCTGGTGGGGGCGAACCTCGGTACTGAAAGTCTTTGTTGTCTCTGTTTAGTACGGGGCTTCTTCTCACCCGGTACTAAAAGGTTAGACCTCCTTTTAGTACCACGTGAGAAGAAGCCCCGGTACTAAAAGAGACGTTCTAGTACCGGGTGGTAGATAACCCCGGTACTAATACCCTCTCCCGTCACTATGCCGTCTACCGCGTCCCCCCTCCTTCCTTCTCTCTCCCTTCAATTCCCTTAACTCCGCAGCAGTAAGCACCACACACATTTTATCTCACACCCGCGTACTTATCTCTCTTCTCTTTCTTTCTCTCCACCACGCACTCATATCTCTCCTCTTTCTTACTCTCCAGGGGGCGGGTGGATTCGGATCCACCACATAGCCCGCCATGGGAGGAGGCGGCCTCCCATGCAGTGGCGCGGCCCCTGCTAGGCGTGCGAGCGGGCGCGGCCGGCCTAGAGGCCGGCCAGCCGCGGGAGCGGCGTCGCCGACGCGCTCGACCACGGGAGGCGCACTAGGAGGCACCCAGATGCAATTTTTTTTGATTTTTTGATTTTTGATTTGATGTGATTGTATGTGATTCTTGTGTAATCTTTGAGATGGATGATTTGTGAAATATATGATTTGTAGGAGAAATTTATGAAATATGTGGTTGAATATGTGTTCATGAATGTGAATATGTGGAAAAAAGAAAAGAAAAAAAAGAAACGAGGAAGAGACGGAGACAGACGGGGAGACAGAGACGGACACAAAGACTTACGTGGGGAGCATTAGTACCGGGTGTTTCACCTGGTACTAATACCCCTTCCACATTAGTATCGATGTGGTAGTACAGGGTCAACACCCGGTACTAAATGGGGGTTGACACCTAGGGATGGCGATGGGTCGGGTCGGTGCGGGTGGAGCAAAACCCAACTATTATGATACCCACTACATTTAGCTACACCCACCCATTAGGACATCCATGGGTGAATTCTCACACCCGCACCCACACCCGTTGGGCACCCACTGGGTCCATCACATCATATGACATATATAAACATGATGACATTATATCAAGCAATATAATATAAAAATCATTGTAGTCACAAATATATAGTTATAATAAGTCAAACTTCCAACTTATAGTCACACCACATCACATAAACGTTCATAGTTCCACTAAAAAAAAGTAAATAGTCATTATACTCAATACATCACATAAGCAAATATAGAATAAAAACTTAAACCTAGGCTTAAGATTGAAACACCAAGTATATATTACAACATCAATCATCATAAATCTATCAAATAGGTTTAGTATCTAGAAAAAATAAAATATGAATTATTATTTCGGGCTCCCCATGAGTCACTCACAGGTTAAAATCTGCACCCGCACCCACACCTACTTAATATAAGTCGGGTTGGGTGTAGACCCATGGGTGAAATTTTGCACCCACGCCCGCACCATCGAGTGTGAAACTCGTGGGCACCCGCACCCATGGGTCCGACTGTTACCCCTATTGACACCCGGTTAAGCTGAAAAGTGTCAGGTTTTAGGTAACAGAGATATATTCCTAATTAAATCATTTTGCCACTCACTTCAATTGGGTATAGCTACACCTGCCACTGAGTTTTATAACATGTAAAAATAATAATGGACGCGCAATTCATTGTGCCGTGCTGTTGGTCCTATATGGGATTTAATTTCTTCATGGAAATCAGAGAGATTCTGCGAGACAATCAGAGTTCATCAACAAGGAATAGAGCTCAGTCCAAGTTCCAAATTGCCGGATTGTTATGTGTATACGTAGTACGTAGTTGTGTGTATTCATGTAGTATGTATTTGCGAGACGAAAAAAATTAAACGTACGTTCTTGCTACAAAGTTGGCTGCTGCCTGTATTTTGACCGGACTCACATGACAGCATCGAGACCGTATCACCGTACCATGTTGGTTGGTGGCGACGCAAGAAAGAGGAACAGCAACGGTATGACTGGCATTAATGGGTGTTGGGTAAAAGAGCGCAAGGCTCCGGCAAATCGGCTTTCGGCACGGCGCCCGTATAAAGCCCGGCCCCCCCGACCCCCGGCCAGCCCATCATCTACCCCTATGCGCCGCTGCTGCTGCTGCTTCTCGCTCCGAAAAAAACGCACACATGCGACGCAATTACACCCCACGTCAAACGTACCCGTACTGCTACTGCTAGCATCACTGCTGATGCTGGAGTGTGTGTGCCCGCAGCCAGCAGCACATTGCTACACTACTACAGAAAATGTTTGTAAAAGCCGGTGAAAACACATTTTCAGGTGCGGGTTTGAAAACCGCTCCTATCTGTCGCTTTTACAAATAGCGATTTCTACGAGCGGGTGAACGAGCCGCACCTGGAAACGCGTTTCCAGGTGCGGACCACGCCGTAGTCCGCACCTAGAAATCGATTTCTAGGTGCGGGTGACGGGGTGGTCCGCACCTAGAAATCGAGTAAAAACACAGTTTGAAAACTGCGTCAAAATGATCGAAATAAATAGCAAAAAAAATTTATTTTTAGGGGAGGATCCACTGGCCAGCCGCCCCAAGCCATCAAGTCGCAAGTCGCCGCATTTTTCGCGCAAAGTCGCGATGCTACGCACTCCGTGGGGTTCGAACCCGCGACCTCTGGGTTCGCGCGAAGCCTCCCTTGCCACTGCACCACACACTCATATGCGTCCATATTCCGTTTTCATTCTACTCCTATTATACCACGTCGAGTGTAAATTACTTTTTTGAGACTTCAAACGTATTCAAATGAAAAGGTTGTCAACTACAAAGTTTCATAACTTTCGAAGATCTATAACTTTCATGTTGAGAGTTTTTCCATTCGAGGTCATTTACAAATTTTGAATTTCAAATTTCAGAGATTCAAATTTAAATCTTGTTAACAATATGATTTCAAATAAAAAAGTTGTAAACTACAAAGTTTCATAACTACTCAAGATCTACAACTTCTATTTTGAATGTTTTTCCATTTGAGGTCGTTTGAAAATTTCAAATTTTCAAATTTCAAAAATTCAGTGGTACTTTTCGTTGACAAAAGTAATTCAAATTAAAAAACTTTCAACTACAAAGTTTCATAACTTCTCAATATGTACAACTTTTATTTTGATCATTTGCTCATTGGTATAGTGGTGGTAACATTCTTCACAAATCTTATACACCCCTCATATAGTTCCATTAAACTATATAAGAGATATATGTTTTGTGAAGAACTTAAATGAATATTTTGAAATTTTAAACAATCTTAAATAAAAAAGTTGTCAACTACAAAATTTTAGGTCTCGTCGAGCTATACAATTTTCATATAAAATTTGTCTTCATCCGAGATCATATGCAAAAGTTATGAATTTTTTTTCACGAGACCATTTCTAGGAGCGGGTGATGACGTCACCCGCACCTAAAAATCCATTTCTAGGAGCGGGTGATGGCGTCACCCGCACCTAAAAATTATTTTTAGGTGCGGGTGACGCCATCATCCGCTCCTAGAAATGAGTATATTTCCGGGAGCGGGTGATGGGGTCATCCGCACCTAAAAAACGTTTTTAGGTGCGGATGACATCATCACCCGCTCCCGGAAATGATTTCTATGTGCGGATTTTGTTGCTACAGTGTCACGTGGATTTCTTAGATTGGACGGCAAATTCGCCCGCTCTTAGAAAAAAAACGGTGGCTACTACAAATGTTTTCAGTAGTAGTGCTAGGACCCTCGTCCATGCATGCGATGCGATCGAGTTTGAATACTCCCTCTCATGCATGGCCCTGGATAGGCCGACAGTTACACCCAACGCAAGCATGATTTTGTTTGCGTCCTTTCTGATCAGATCCTGCCCGGGATCCAGTCGGCAACTGTGCTATGCATCAACACCATGAAACTAGTACTGACACAAATTGTGGAAAATCGGTGTAACGAAACTGATAAAATTAATTCAGTCCACAAAACAAGCGTTCCGGCCGTTCTTGTTCGATTTGTGTGAGCAGGATCGTACGAGAGTGTACATCATCGGGAACGAGCTTTAGCTCGGGCGGTGACGTCTCCGGGTGGTGGAGCCACCGATCGTGGGTTCGAATCACGATTCCCACTGGGGGAACAGTGTTCTCTGAATAATGTTTCAGGTGCCTCTCTCGCCTGGAGCCACAGAGGGATTGCGACGCGCCCGTCGCCTACGGAGTCGTGTGAAGTTCCGGTGATCTCCAGAAGGACGCGGTCTTCATATCTGTGTATAGTTGTAGGTCTGTTGTATGCGTAGGATGTGAGTGGTGTGCGTGTGTTGGGTGGAGCGTGTGTGCATGAACAGATGTTACAGCTGTACTCAGATGAGAGGCTTAAAAAAAAAAGAGTGTACATCGTCATGGGAGACACAAACTGTGGGCGACCGGCGGTCCGGGTCTCCGGTGTCTGGTCCCCGCGCCCGCGGCGAGATGGACCAGCAGCAGATCGACCACGTCATGTCACGTCGCGAGCTCAGCGCGAGGGGTGACGTCGGCGAGCGGTGACCCAGGTGACCAACTCTGCAACGCCCTCAAAGCAAAGCAAGCTCTCGACGATCGATCGGAGCGATAGCCGATAGGGATGGACGCGACGGCTGCTTTGGTGCTGGAGAGGGGGCGGGGCCGACACGACAGCCTTGTGGCGCGGCACGACGGCGCTGTCGGCCCCCCTCCTGCAGGCCGCGCGGGGCGCAGCCGCGGGCACGCGCGATCCCCAGGGCGCCCATCCCCACTCCCCACAGCCCAGCTGCCCGCGCCGCCGCATCGGCCGCCCGCCGCGATCCGCGCCAGCGCCACCTTCTCTCTTCTCCTTCCGGTGCTGTGCTGTGGCGTGGTTCCCCGCGGCGCCGCTGATCTGCGCCCTCCTTGCCGCGCTGCTGCTCAGGCAGGCGTGAGCTGCATGCCTAAAAGCAGCTCAAGTACATCACCATCTCTGCTATTCGCCGAAAGCTTTGGCAGTCAGCGGCGCCCATTTGGAACGCACCTGCACGCTGCAGCTACTAGCTTCTCCGGTAGGGCCTTTGCGAGTCTTCCTTCCTTCCTTCCCATCTGAAACGTCGAGCGCCCACACGAATAAGAGAAAATTCCTTGTATGCCAAAAAAAATTGTAGCTTGTGTGCTCTATGTTATAGGAAATACAAATTTGAGTTTTATGTCAAAGCTTGTAATTTTTTTATGTGCTCTATGTTATTTCCGTTAGAGGCAGCTGGATGCCGTTAGTGGGCCCCACACGTCAGTGCTGAGAGGGGGAAATCCCCTTCTTCCTCCCTCCACCGCAGCAATGCCCTGCCGTCGCCCCCGTCCTCTCCTCCCGTTCGCGAGCACCTGGAAACACCGTCGTCGGCCCCATGGCGCGCCGGACTGCAGGCCGCGGGGGCAGCCGGTGTCGCGCCCCGTGCCGCCGCTTGCGCCCTTCGCATCCCGCCCCGTCGTGACCTCCGCCGCGAGCTCCGCGGGACAGAGGCGCTGGCGCGGCGGCGCTCCGGGCGTGGCCGGGCGCTGCTCCTGCCCCACGTGGCCGGGGCGGAGCTCGATCCGGGCGGAGGATCCCAAGGACCAGCGCGAGGTAGAGGAACAGGCCTGCCGGCGCGGACACCGGCGGCGATCCGCGTGCGTGGAGGCCGACCAGCGGCGAGGCGAGGCGGTTCATGGCGGCGCGGCCCTCCTCCGCCTCCTCCCCTGCCCCTCCTCTGCCTCCCTCCCTCCCATCTCTCTTCTTCTCTATCGCGGTGGCCAACGCGGAGTGAAGCAGAAGAGGAGGCGGCGCAGCCCGGCGGAGCTCGTCCCCTTGAGGTCGTTGCGGACGCGAGGGTGGCAAAGGAGGAGGTTTCCTCGTCTTCCTCGCCGTTGCGGCCCAAGACGATGGTGGACGCGGACTGCCGGTGGCCTAGCCTCCTTCGCGCCATGGCCGAGCACCTCGGCTAGCTCAGAGCTCCAAGCGCCGGCGGCACGATGCAAGGCGGGCCACGGCCTCGTGGATGAGCTTGTTCATGGTGCCGGTGGAGCAGAGGACCCGTGGCGGAGGAGCGGGGACCGTGGCGGCATGGGTCGTCGGCGGATGCGGAGCCGGGGCCCCTCGAGTTCGTCTCCGACATCGATCTGTGCCTTGGCGATGGCGGACTATGGCACGACGGTGTGGCAGAGCTCAATGGCATGGCGGTGTGGCGGAGGTTTCGGAGCCGGAGCCGGAGCGGTGAAGTTGGGCGGCGGACCGCAGGGAGAGGCTGGTGGGGGCGGCGACATGGGAAGGTGGCGGCAGGGCGTTGCTGCGGTGGAGGGAGGAAGAAGGAGATTTTTCCCCTCTCACTACTGACATGTGGGGCCCACTAACGGCCCACCGACGGCATCCAACTGCATCTAACGGAAATGGCATAGAGCATATGAAAAATTACAAGCTTTAGCATAGATCTCAAATTTGCATTTCCTATGACATAAAGCACACGAACTACATTTTTCTTTGACATACAAGGAATTTTCTCCACGAATAAAGTGGACGGGATCGGATCTACAACGCGTGAAAAAATGTCGATGCTGGTATATTATTCCACAAGTTCAGCTGGCCAACGTAGAGGAATGAATTCCAACTCCGGCCGGCCGGCCGGCGGCGGCAGCCATGTGCGGCACGCTTGGTCGTTCATCGCCACAGCGGACGGGAGGATAGGCGGGCCACACCCACCGCTGGCGGACAAGCACGGCGCCGTGGCAACGGACATCTCCACATGCACGCGAGCATGTGCGTATATGCATGGCCATAGCCTACGTGCACAAAGGTGAAAGGCCACAACCACCGAATAGGACGCACGCACACGGCACAGCGCATGCATGCATGCATGCGCACACACGTAGCTCCCAAAGAACAACTTTTCATTCGCACATTTTTCCGACCAGTTCATGACCTAAGACCGGTCTCAGTGGAATAGGTCAGGGGAAATTTTTAAGAATGACAAATCATCTTTACTGTATGACCTGTCCTCTCTCAATGCACAGGGTCATAGCACAGTTTTATAGGTTCATATAGATATTTAATTGCTGCATATTGGTTGGTCAATTATGCTTAAAAATTGCGTCAACTTGTCTCAGTGGGAGGGTCATGGGGTGTCATTCCTAGGACTCCGCGCCGACCCAGGGTCATGAGGATGACTCTGGTTTCCTCTCTCTCCTATTAAATATCATGTCATGTCATCTTATTTGCATATGTGACACCCTATTTAATGCTTATGACCCTCTTATTGAGACTGGCATAACCGCGACGCTAGTCCGTACGTCTCCTACGTCGGCTAGCCGCTCGCGCACGCACGCGGTGTCGCGCGCGCGGACGGGCGCTCGCGGACAGGGGCGTGGAATACGAACGACGGCCACGCACAGGGGAAGCAACGCCGGCAGCAGCGGCGCAGCAGCACGCAGCGCAGCGTTGTTTTTTTCGGGAGCCGCGGCCGCTCTGTCCCGCGCGGTGACACGAGCGACATCTCGCAAGCAAGTGTAGGCTTATGCTTGGGCCCTTGCTGCCTGCCCAAGTTCTCAGAGAATCCTTGTCGCCGCTCGTCAGTGCGCGCGACTCGGACGGAGCAAGTCAAACTCTTTTTTTCTGCGGTCAGCTCAAGCCTGCTTCTCGGGTTGCGGTTTACGGCTAGTCGGCCCCTAGTAATTCGTGCGAATGAACAGTACTCCCACATTTTTTCAAAAGCACCAACACATTTTTTTCATTTCGAAAAAGCACCGATACATTTTGAATATTGAGTATCTTCGGCTTCTTTATTTGTCTCTCACAGTAAACTAGTATAATAGGTACCGTTTAGTTGGTGAAATTTTTTGTGAAAGTGGTAAAATTTTTACATTGGGAAACGTGTTCTGTGAGAGGTAGTACGGTCTGCGATGCGAAAATTTTGGAAAGTTTTGGGGAACTAAACAGGGCCAAGTGGGTGGCACGACTCGCTCTTCCCTCGCGTCATCCTCCTGGGCGACACGAGGGTGACTCCGCCTCTCCCGAGAAAGAGCGCTGCCACCTCTCTAGCAGGCCGCCGCCGGCGGCGGCGGCCCTTCCCTCGGCGCCCTTCCCCTCCCACTCTCCTCCCCTTTTTTCTCTCTCCTTTCCTCTCTTCCCCTCCCCTACCTCTTCGTCTAGGGTTCCTTGACCGGCGGTGAAGCTCCCTCCTGGCTGCGGATCCGGCGTCTCCCAGCGCGGATCCAACGCCCTCCAGCGCGGATCCGGTGCGCCCGACGGCGAATTCGGCGCGGTTCGAGGCAAGGGTGGTCGCGTTGACTCGGCATCACTAGTCGTCTCCGTGTGCTCCGGCTGGCCTTGGGCCCTACCGGCGGCGGAATCGGCGTCCCCCAGCGCGGATTGGTTGCGGGTGGCGGCGGTTTAGGCACGGTTCGAGGTTCGTAGCAGGGGTGGTCGCGTTGACCTGGCGTCGCCGGGCGTCTCCGCATGCTCCGGTTGGCCCTGGTCGTCGATCGCCCTGCCCATGGTGGTGCTGCCGCCTTCGCATCTGCACCCCTCCCCCAGTGCGGTGCTGGCCCTTGGGGTGCAGGCGTTGGGTCCGCTAGGGACGTCCCGCGCCTCCGTCCCGCGGTCCTATGGCTTGCGTGGCGCGGGCGCTCGCCTGGTCATTCCTCAAGGTCATGATTTGTGGCTTGGTTCCGATGGCATGCTTGGTGGTCGGCGGCGCTGTGGTTGCTCGCCCAAGATGTGCCTTTCCAAGGTCGCCGGCGTCCTCTGAGGTTTTGGGGCTTGGCAAAAACCAGTGCCTGCTTGTAGGCAAATGACGGCGATGCCTGCGGGCGTCGTTCACCTCTTGAGGCGTCATTCTTGTGCATTCTCCTCAGTCCTCTCTGGTTGATCTTCTTGGGCCATCTTGGTCTGCTTGATCGTCTTGTTCCCGCGGTCGATCTAGACTCTCGCGTGGCGTCGCTTCGTCGTCATCGGGCTTGGTGGTGGCGTAGTTGGTTGGCGTAGTTGGTTGCCTTTCGTGGCTTGTCGGCAACATGTGGATCCATGCTTTCACCTGTCGTCTGCTTCGCTCGTGGGATGGGAGGAAGGGTCTCGTCCTCCCCTTGGTGCCTCGGGCTATCGGCACTTCACGTCAGCTTTTGTTGCTTCGGTGCCCACCTTTCGTCGTCTTCGAGTATTGCTGGATGTGCAGGTCGTGTGGAGTGGAGATGCGGGTGAGCTCCTTCCCCCTCCTGGTTCGTCACGTTGGTCGAGGGCATGCATCTACTCTCACTACCATCACCTTGAATTGTTCGTTGCTTCTCCACCGTTTGCCTCTCAGCCTGGCTTGGGAGGTAGTTGCGAAGAGTTGGATTTAGAGACCTTAGCGAAAGCTCTTCCGGCTCTTGTCGGTGTCGGCAACGGCTGCAGTCCTTTTCGTAGCTCACCTCGTTGGGGGTGTTGTCGTGGCCACCGAATCCATTTGGCTCCGCCGGGTGAAAACTTGGTCTGCTCCTTTGCGGGTAGATGGATGATGGCGGCGTCGGTCGGCGTCGCTTCCCCCTTGGAGGCATCGTTTTGCTGAGCATCTCCGTGCTTCTTCCTTCGGATGTGGGTTGTTAGACGTTTGGTGATGTATGTGCGTTCTTGGTGTACCTTCTGTTGCAGATCCAGGCTTCGTTTGTTTGTGCGTTGTTGACGCTTTGGGCTCATGTTGTTTTAGCTTCCGTTGTTGTTGGTCGTGTTCTTTTCCTTTTCGTCGCACTTCAGAGGTTGTCTGAAGGTGCGGTTATGTAAACTCTCTTCTGCTTAATGAAATACGTACTATGCACGTTCTTTAAAGTCTCTCACAATAAATCAACCGGCTTTGTGCCAAACTTGGGCATTTTTTTATTATAGGAGGGAGTACATTTTCTCTCCCTCACTAATAACTTCTTGCGTTAACTTGTGTTGCTCAGATTACCAAAATATCTCGTACCCATGAGTAGAGGATGAATCCCTTTTGTTTGTGTTTGAGGGATGTGTGTTTTGGTGATTACTAAAACTTTTTAATAATGGAGTGGTATATACTCTCATCATAAAAAAAGTTTAGTAGTACTTATTTTAATAATGGAGTGGTATATACTCTCGTCGTAAGTTTATTAGTACCCCTCTGCTTCCTTTTATTAGACATTTCAGCATTAGCTTCAGAGATCAAGACGAGTGGTGAGAGATGTGTGTGTTTCGGTGACTTTTTTTAAGAATCAAAGGGGCTCAAAAAGTTCACCTGAACAATTTCATTTCTTCAAAGCGGCTTACAAGATCAGGCATACATCCTTGTCGACAAGGATGATGATCAAGATACATAATTGTGAAGAGAAAGAAAGGGAGTCTCAAATGATTATAAATCACAGCACCAACACAACACACCTAAACAAAAATAACTAGAACAATCAAGGCACAAAGGGCTGAACTAATTCAAGCTCCTATGACGAGTGAGCCGAGAAAGTACCAGGAAGAACTACCGCACAACAACCTGGCAAAAGCCCCAAAGGCAGCTCAAATCACAGCAAGAGAGGCTGGAAACGGCACGAGGATGTTTCGGTGACTATTAAAAATTTTTGATTGCCATTATATAAAAAAGTTTATTAGTACTCCCTCTGATTCCTTTTATTTGACATTCAGAATTAGCTCCAAAGACCAAGACGAGTATTACTCTGCGTGAACATGCATCAACTCCCAGACGTGCATAATTGATAATTCTAGCGGGCCATCGCACATGTAGCTTAGGCCAATCTCAATGGCAGTGTCATGGGCACAGTTATCAAGTCTACCACATCAGCTTTTCAGCATGATGACCCTGTCACTCCCAATGCATAGATCCATGGGCACAGTTTCAGAGATAGAATGCAGCATTTAAATCATGCATTTGTCATCATCATGACCCTGTGATCTTCTCTTCCTTCATTAATTTGGTGCCATGTCATCGAAAAAGCTTATGTGACAGTCTATTAATTGTTGATAACCCTGCCACTGAGACTGATCTTATTGGCTTTCTTTCCTATCTTGCATGCAAGCATGCTGATCAGTTAGATCCCAGTGCGGTGATTTAATCTACGATGAGTTAATTCTGATGGAGTACCAAGGGCAAGGGGATTTCCAAGGTAGGGGCACCTTACAAATTAGAGAAAAAAACCATGACACACCTTATAAAGGGAAATGGATGATGTGGAGTAGGAGGTGTCCAGCGACGGTGTCCAAGTCGAGAAGGAAGCCCGATGCTAATTCAATTTGAATCCCCAAGGTAGAGGCCCAAAGCAACTCAAAGTCGAGCCCAGTTCAGAGTCCAGGAGCAGGACACTGAAAACGACGCCTAGGTCGCATACAAAGTCCATTTTGTAATTTTTTATATATGGGTGGAACTAGAATTTCATATACCTTCCAATGTCACTAGTCTCAAGCCCAAATTCGCTCGAAGACAACGGGAATTATCAAAACAAGTTGACGTCCAAAATCTGCCAGGGTGTTATTCCAGTTTTGGACAAACTTTGGCTTTGTATTGTGTTGGGCCTTAAGCCCAAATTGTGGGCACCCCACCCCTGGTCGCCTCTCCTCTCATAAACTCAGAAATTGCCACCTTAGAAACTTGTGTTTTGTTTAGTTCAGGTTTTTGAAATGAAAACTGTGACTGATTCATTGTAAGTGTGGTGACAAATCATTTTACAATGATCCAAGGCTTGTGTTCTTGTCCTCCTCGACTGTGGGGATTAGTCCTTTCAAACTGAGTGCTCAAACTCCTTCCATCTTCGCTTCAATTACATCTACAACTCAGATTACATGTTTATCATTCTCTTACTTGTGTTCTCTATTTGCTTGAACGGAAAGTCTCAATCAAGTTGTGCTTGGTTGATAATCAATGGAGTAGTGGTGTAGTGGTTGCTGAGATTTCATGTTTGATTTGAAACCGGAAAATCAACATTGAGATATGCACCAATCGACTTTACCCCATCTACCTCTCGAAAGATCAACTAGTGCCTCATCAACCTCAAATGTGCTTGGTGTCCTCCAGTCATAGATCTTTCAAGATGATCAATTAGACACCAAATTCACCCCAATTGTAGTCCATATGAGGAAATTATGGTCCAAACAAGTTTTGTTGCTTCCATAAAACTTTGGCCTTCCATTCCTGAGCTTTCCATGAGATCATCCTGCCAAATCTGCATGTCCTTTGTCCCTAAGTGACTTAGGGGTGAGGTCAATCTAATTTGGCACAAAATATGCCTTCTTTGCCCCGAGCTTCCATCTTCCTCATGTAGCTTCACTACATTGTCCATTGTCCGTTCCCTATCATAGTGCAAACAAAAACATCCTAATTGTGTTGATTTTCCTACAAATTCACAAAACATGCCCCAAAATAAGGCACACATACAAATATGGAGTTATTTTACATGACAAGTGGTGGCTAGTAAGAACCTATATGGAAACAACACTAAAATAATACCTAAAAGGTGTCTTTAATGAGAACCAACATTGTTCCTTTGCAGATGTACTCCCTCACTAACGTGAGGGATCAAACGCACTTGGGCCCACATGTCAACAACAAGAGTACCTTTGCACTACCACAAAGGAGGATCATCCTATTGACACAGGATTTCGACATTAAACCTTGCATTTGCAACACATGTGGACCTGAGAGATTTGGTTAACCCCGGTGTAGGCTCCAAACCAGTCGCGAATGGTGCGAGGGCGTGCTAGTCAATTTGACCTGAAAATTGACAAGACAAACATTAAATTCTTGAGTCAGAGGGCTATAAAGCCTTTTGAACTCACATGTAGGTTTTCTTGAAATAAGCACCATGAGAGACAGATATATATTGAATGTAAAACATATTATGCAAGTAAAGCAATCAATAGCTTGTGCCATCGGCTATATGAGCCGACATGATAAGATAAAGCATTAAACATAATAGTCAAAGAAAAGGGTGGTCCTCGATAACTAAGCACTAACCACAAACTTGGCGTAACATAATATTCAATCCTTACCATCAATCTTATCCGGTTGAAGCAACATCCGTCCAAAGTAATGATCGGGATCATGTACACTTAGACAAGGAAACCTAGTGAGAGGGCTTTGGGTCAGCTCTCCAGCCTAATAGATCAGAACACAGCAACAAGGACCAGCCGATGGTAACTGTACACTAGCAAGGTATATATTGATTAATGTCTTAATTTGTGCATGCACACTTGGACAAGGTGACCCTATGAGAGGACATCAACCTCCACCTGCTAACACAAGATACCAGGGCACAATTACCAAAGGCATCTTGTATAATGCTCATGCCCCTAGAGGCAACGAGATCCTAATCAATGTCATGATCGCGTATTGAACTTAGACAAGGTAACCTGGTAAGAGGGCACTAACTTTGTGTTGTGAATATCTCAACTGGCAAGTTTGCAGCTACAAGGCCACGCACATGCCCCATCTTAGTGACATTATCATGCTCCCACGGGATACAGATAGGACTCGACCAAAGCATCAACCCCTAGTGGTAGCTCTGTGAAGTCAAAAGCCAAACAGTTAGCACTGGGAGGGGCATGGTAAAGCGAGATCTATAGGACTAAGCATGTATAAAGTGAGAATGGCGCATGTAGGATCTAGCCAGCCAATACGATCAGATAACTGGTGAACACAATAATAGAGACTAGGAAGTCGATGAAAATAACCTAAAAGAGACTAGAAAGCCGATGAAAAAACATAATCAGATCTAAAGCGTTGGATAACGAGTGAGCATTTAGGAACAACCCTGCCTAAATCTAAGCAAACTCGATAGCTTGAGCACCCTCTAAGACAAGCATAGTTTCGACTGGAGCCTAGGGACATTTACTTGTAATCTAAGATAACTCAATAATTAGCGACACAACCCAATATTGAAATATGAGACTTAACTCTGAAAATTCCAATAAGGATCGTAATGACCAGGTGACGATACTTAAAAAATCTCATAGAGATCAAACCAATGCAGTCGTACATGTAGGAAGGAACTCGTCGAATCTACTCTACTACTCCTAAGGTTTTTTTGCGGTGGGCCAACGAAATGTTGTGTTGTTCGATTGTTGATTGTCCTATTACAAGAGCTAACATGTTTATATTTATATGTTGGAGCAAGCTGAAGTCCTAGTTGAGTACAACACATACTGTTATAGAGGCAATCTCCATTGCGCTTCCTCGATCCATCTGTTGCTGGAGGCAATCTCCGAAAGTCTTGCAGATGCCAAGGATAGCATCGACTGGGAATCTTGGTGATATGCTTCCCTCAAGAATTTTCTGTTAGTGCCGATAGTCTGAGACAGCAGCGGGCGGCGGCAACCCGTTGCTACGACTAGGTGTGGCATGAGCACTGGAGTTGGAGCTCCTGGATTCAGATATAAGTATCCCAGATCCTAGGGGCTAACCTCCGGCAGTGTTTGTGCCACCATCAGTAGATCATGGCTCGTGTGTGACCCAAGACGGTGCTCGCCATCCCAGGACATGAGCTGATGTTCGATCGCTTCGGTGGTCTACATCAGCGGGTGGTGGGCATGCAGAGGCCTGTCACTCGGTGGCATGCGGGGGGAGGGGTCAGGTGCAGCCTTTGCGCGACACGAGTGGGTAGCGGGTCTTCAGATCTCTCACCGACACAGATCTGTCATCATCACCGACCCGGTATTTCTGGTGCAACTATTTTCACAGCAGTTCTTCATGCATAGGCAGTTTCCTCTGTACAAACCAAGAGACTGAAGTCATCTTGGCTTCATCTACTCTAACGTTGATCCATACATACTTTGTGTGTGTGCTTTTTAGGCACTTCGTGATAAGGTTATTGTTGGATGTTGAGAGTTTACGATCAATTGAAGTTGGCTAAGATTTGGTGTTATGGTTGGGCTGCTCAAAAAGAAGGACAACACCTGAGGATCTTCATTTTGGATGCTGATTCCTCGACTCCAAAGAGAAATCCCCAGGTCTGATGGTTGTGTCTGTCAATGATCTTGTTGAAGGTATTGTTTGAGATTCTATGAATTGTTCTCTAAGATGAAAATCAGTGGTTTGGCTTTTAATAGTTGGACTATGACAACAATGGTGTGCAGTTGCATGTCGTTTCCTTTCCTTGTCGGAGGCGTTGTCTTTAGAGAGCCTTTTTCATAGTTCAGGTGTTGCTAGGTTAGTGTTCAGTTTTGAAGATTAAACTGTATGGTGTAGTTCACCACGACATGTCATATGTTGCCAAGTTATTTTTCCCTTTTCTTTTCTTCTACACGTTGTGTGCATATTAGCTATGCAAAGGTAGGAAACGATTAGTTCGATTGTATCACCTTGATGTAATTGTCTGATTAATAAATTTTCCCTTATAAAAATTTTTACAAAAAACTACTCAAACTACCTAAGATACTCCCTCCGGTTTGGTAAAAGAAGTCGTTTTGGATAAGATTTGGGTCAAATATTGAGAATATAAATGATGAATAACTTTTAAATCGTTGATTTTAGAATTGTGAAAATTATATCAATAGATTTGTTTTGAAAATCATTTCCATAAAAATATACATATATAAATTTTTAATAAATATTTTTATTGAAAAGAGAAGTTTAAATTGTATTTTGGAGACCGTGTCGCTGTCCTAAACGACTTCTTTTACTAAACCGGAGGGAGTACAATCTCCAAGCTTCCCCTTATTTGGCGGAGTCTATTTCGCTTCGAACAGGGCCCGCCTAATCTTTTGTTGGCCTCTCGAATCTTGCATGGTCAACAGAGGCTGATGTAATTGGTGTCAACACATCCCTCTTGGACGGTGTCATCCCATTCCATGCATTGGGAGTGGAGAACCTCATGGTTCTAGCCCTGGGGAAGGTGCTAGTCACCACCTTTGTAGAAATGTGGCGCTTTAGAAATACTAGAACATACGGCGCGCATTGCGCGCCCTATCCCAAACAAAATTATGGCCATCAAAGACATGAAAACATCACTATACAAAGTGTACGAAAGTTAGAAACAAATGCACTCCAAAATATCCTAACAAGACAATCTCCGGTTCACATAACATGTCAGTTTAATCCCTTTAAGGATTTAAGTGTCAACATTGCCGAGCACAAAGGTTATGTCAATTACATAGTTTGCAATACATCTAGCTGTTTGACAAGCTCTGAACGGATCAAGCGGTGAGCAATATGCTTGAATGGGCCTTATACTGAATACTTTGGTTTGCTAGTAATCCTTCCTTAACAGGCAGTCAGACACCAATAATACTTCCTTAACACTGCAACAGAAACAGTAAGATACAAATTATGAGAAATAAAGAGGAACAAATAAAGCCCTGCAACAATGACACATCTTTTCTGTATAAGGCAGCAAAAGGATAGGATTATTGGCCAAAGCAAATAACTACAGAGCTTATGCAAATATTTTTCTATGTATGGCATACACAGATATAGTCTGATAACAAAAACATATGAGTTTGGACGACTAGTCTATCATTCTCTTACACTAAATGGCAGGCTATCATGTAGTCATATACTCATATCTCATATATTTCTCTCTCGCTCTGAAATGAAAAAATCCCGCAGCCATGGATTATATCCCTCAGACACATTATATGGTTATATGCAAGCTATAAGCGATGTTAAGAGGTTTTAAAAAATGTAACATGATGCTTTCTTAAAAATATTGTACATGCATAACATCTTGAGAAGCAACCAAGAATCTCTCATGTACAGATTCGACACTAAAATAGTGAATGATACATTGTAAGTTGAGTCAACTTGTGAAGGGATTTTTTTTTCATTTCCTACAAAACACGAAGCAATATTATTCATAAGGTAATTGGTTTTGTATAGGATTAAAACTGAAACAGTTTCAGCTCTCTCCTAAATGGATTTGACGGTTGCATTGTGCTTAGGGGAGAGAAGGAAAAAACATTCCACTCCCATAACTATTAATTGTAGTAAAACTACAAATATTCTCAAACCAGAGAGAATGTAACGTTGAGGTCATTCTACAGTATTGTTATATATCTGAATAACAGTCCAGCAATTAATATTCTCCATGCACTCTATCACAATAATCAGATATGTGATTTTCACCGACAATACTTAACATATAAATTCCAATTTTGTAATGGGGTCAATACTGAATTGGTTCAATCTTTATGTAGGAAACATATCATGTGGATTGTCAATTTGCATTGAGCAGTTGGACAATAAAGATTCCAAATATAAAACATTGAGCAGAAAAAGGATGCATCTTTAATGCTAATAAAAAGGATGAAAAATAAATAAAATGCATGTTGAGATTGGAGAACTATCTGATTAGGTCAAAAATATCAGATGAGAGAACATAAGTTGGACTAAGCATGCCTGGCCCATCAGTACAGTGCGAGACTATTGTCTGAACAACTAAATGGAATGTATATAGTATTTAAAAGAACATGCTGTCATTGCTTCATTATCTAAAACAGAATGTGTATGGAGTACTGATTACCCGGGAAACCATCTTCAAGTTGGTCCAGAATGCGTATTGGTGTCTGCAGCAAAACGAATAGATTCAACAGAGATGGTGGTCATTAAATAATTAAATTAACAGCTAAAATTGTAAAGACTGATCTGTGTTTTTTTCTCACCCATGCCGATGATCTATGGACACTGCAGAGCCGCAGTTGGACCGAGCTCCACTCCCTCTCTATTTGCACAAGATCACTGAATCAGCAAGTGCAAAGCAAAAATCACATGACTCTCCAATATGAATAAATTATTTGTCACAAATAAGGTTATTGGAAACCTACCTCAATCCTCTCCCCAAGCATGGCATCATCAAAGAGCTCATCCCCACAGATAAGGAATCACCTGTTAGAAATCATGCCAATACAAAGTAGGGTCGAAGTTCAAAAGTAGAAGCACACATATGCTATAGGGAGGGAGCTCACTAATCTGCTTCTCACGGGATGGAATAGAGAACTGCTAGAGGAACGATCTTAGACGCGACAGTGAGATGCAGCATCGCAGAGAAGCATCATAAAGAAGTGAGATGACAGATCCTCTAGCAGGTACCTTCCTTGTCCTCTCCAGCTGGCCGCTGCTCGAGGCTTCAAGTTGTTGCCCTGCTGGCCCATGCTCCGGCCAGTCCCCTAGCCTGCAATAAGCGCCAGCCTACTACTTTAATTTGGCATCTGCAGCAGCAGCCCGACGGGAGCAGCGCCACGACACATGAGCAGGAAGGTAGTAGCTACGTGGGGAGGCAGTACTATCTAGATGAGTCTTTCGAGCCGCCGCAATACCTGTGCAACATGGCCACCGGTTCGGATCCGTGGCCGCCGTGACCGGTTCCGCGGCCATCGAGGCCTTGCTCCTGCTGCGGCCGGTAGGACGGCGTAGCAGCAGCAGTAGCCCGGCGCACAAAATGGCCGCCGAGTCAGATTCGTGGCCGCCATGACTGGTGCTCCCCTCACGCAGCCCTGTAGTCAAGCTCGCACAGGGCGCGGTCGATGAGGCCGTGGGGAGGAAGAGAGAGGCCGGAGGCGTGGAGATGGAGAGGGGAGCAGCGAAGAGCAGGAGAGGGCGGCGGGAGGGGGGGATTGGATGGCTAGGGTTGGGGCGGGGTGGGTGGGTGGGGGTAAGGATGTTACAGCAGGGTAGTTGGGATAGAAGAGAGAATTGGAGCAGGGAATAGGAAGAACAGCAAGGATGAAGAACATAGGAAAGTTTACTTGGGAAAAAGGTTATGTGTTTACATCAAAGTTATCCTCTGCTCTCTTCCTCACGCGTACTTATAGTCTATTACAAGGGCTTGTCACCCCACAACCCATTCTGGGCCAGCAGCATGTGAATTTGGCTTCCTGGGCCTCGCACTCCTTCTTGGCCCGTTAGCAGGTGTTGGCGCTGGTCCAGTAGTGCTAACAATCTCCCCTCCCCCCCCCTTGAAAGTCCGCTTGACCCCAAGCGGGAGCTCGAGGGAAACGGCGCCTTGTGTCTTCCAGGTCCTCCCAGGTAGCCAGATCAGCCGGCCAGTTGGACCACTTGATCAGTACTTGGCAAACTTGACGGCCGGCACGGGAAGCCATACGCTTTTGCAGCACACATTCTGGCACATGGAGTAAATCAATATCAGATGGCAAGGTTGGCGATACCTGAGCGTGGCCGAGCACCGTTGGCTTGAGTTGCGATACATGGAAGACTGGGTGAATAGCAGAGTAGTCCAGAAGCTGGAGCTTGTACACCACCTGACCAATTTTCTGAATTACTGGAAAGGGACCAAAGTACTTGAAGGAGAGCTTTTGATTGGAACGGCGAGCCAATGATGATTGCACGTAGGGCTGTAGTTTAACAAAGACTTGGTCGCCAACATTGAAGTGCCTCTCTGATCTGTGACAGTCAGCTTGTTTCTTCATGCGGAGCTTAGAGCGATGAAGGTGATGTTTGATGAGATCAGTCACCACCTGGCGCTCCTGCATCCAGGACTGTAGTTCTGTCGACTGCACAGAGTCAACTGAAGAAATCCCAAAGTGTTTGGGTTCATACCCATATAATGTAGCAAATGGTGACATCTTAATAGATGAATGGACAGATGTGTTGTACCAAAATTCTGCCAAAGAGAGCCACTGGAGCCACTGAGAAGGGCAGGCATTCAGAAAACAGCAGAGGTATGTTTCCATAGTCTGGTTTAACCTTTCAGTTTGACCATCAGACTGAGGATGGTAAGTAGTTGACATGTGCAGATCCACGCCAGCCGATTTGAACAATTCCTTCCATAAATTACTGGTGAACACTCTATCACGGCCAGAGATAATAATTGATGGAAGACCATATAGCTTATAGATGTTATCCAGAAACAGTCTTGCCACTGTAGATGCTGTAAATGGGTGCTTCAGAGGCAAAAAAATGCCATACTTGGTAAAAGAATCAACCACCACCAAGATGCAATTAGCAGATGCAGACTTGGGAAGACCCTCCACAAAATCCAGGGACACCACTTGCCAAGCCATAGAAGGAACTGGCAGAGGTTGGAGGAGGCCAGGTAATTTGGTTCTATCTGGCTTTGCTTGCTGACACACTATACATTCTTGCACAAATTGCTGCACAGATTTCTTCATATGCTTCCATGCAGACAATTTCTTCATCCTTAGATAGGTTACAGGAACACCTGAGTGTCCTCCAAGTGCACTAGAGTGGCAAGATTGCAGGAGCTTGAGCTGCAAAGTGGGGTTGTCCCCAACCCAAATCTTATCCTTAAATCTGAGCAAACCATTAGAGAGACTGAAATCAGGCACCGCTGCAGCATCAATAGACAGTTTAGCAATCATTTCTTGAGTAACTGGATCAGCTTCATACCCAGAAACCACTTTCTCAATCCACTTAGGTGTTACCATGGACAATGCTGCACACTGAGATATATGAGATGATTTCCTGGATAGAGCATCAGCAACCCTGTTTTCAGTCCCTTGCTTGTAGATGATTTTATATTGCAACCCAAGGAGCTTAGTGAATACTTTCTGCTGCCATTGAGTGTGCAAATGCTACTCATTAAGCTGACACAAGCTTCTTTGGTCAGTATAAATGAGGAATTCCCCATGCTGCAAATACTGGCGCCACTGTTGTACTGCCAAAACTATGGCCATATACTCCTTTTCATAGGCAGATAGACCCATAGACTTGGGCCCCAATGCTTTAATAAGGAATGCTAGAGGATGATGGTCCTGAAGCAACACAGCACCAACTCCTGACCCACTAGCATCTGTCTCAATAGAGAAGGGTCTAGAGAAATCAGGTAATGATAAGACAGGGGAATTGCATAAAGTAGATTGTAGTGACTTGAAGGAATTAGCATGCACTAAGGTCCAGACAAACACTGAATGCTTCTTAGAGAGATCAGTTAAGGGCTTAGCAATGACACCAAAATGCCTGACAAATTTTCTGTAGTACCCAGCAAGCCCTAGGAAGGATCTCAACTCCTTGACATTCTGAGGAGTTGGCCATTGAGGAATTGCTTCTATTTTTTGTGGGTCAGTAGCCACTCCTTTTTCACTGATCACATGTCCCAAGTAACTGATTTCTCTTTGAGCAAAAGAGCATTTAGACAGCTTAATCTTCCACTGTTCCTTGGCCAACAATTCAAATACCAGCTTGATATGAACCAGATGCTCCTCAAAGGTCTTGCTATATATAAGAATGTCATCAAAGAAGACAAGCACAAAGATCCTCAAATATGGAGCAAGTGTAGAATTCATAGCCTCCTGAAAGGTACCTGGGGCACCTGTTAATCCAAAGGCCATAACCCTGAATTCATAATGACCATAATGAGTTTGAAATGCTGTTTTGAATTCTTCCCCCAGTCTGATCCTGATTTGATGGAATCCAGCCCTCAGATCCAACTTGGTAAACCAACTGGCCTTGGCTAGCTCATCCAAGAACTCATCAATCACAGGGACAGGGTACTTGGCTTTGATGGTAATGGCATTTAGATGCATGTAGTCCACACAAAAATGCCATGTATTATCCTTCTTTTTCACCAAAATCACTGAAGATGAGAATGAGTTGTTGCTTTTCTGGATAACACCACTCTGTAGCATCTCCTGAACCTGCTTCTCAATCTCAGTTTTCAATGCTGGAGCATATCTATAGGGCTTGATGTTGATTGGTGCAGCACCTTCCACTAAAGGTATGGAGTGGTCACATGCTCTAGAGGGTGGGAGCTCAGTAGGTACTTCAAATAGCACAGCAAATTCCTCAATAATTTGTTGCACTTCAACTGGAATAGTGGCCTCCACAACTTCTGCAGCTATCACCTCAACAGAACAGATCTGTAACACAGTCCCCACAGGGCATTCAGCATTCTCTCCAAACAGCAGCACAGTATGGCCTTCATATGGGATAGATAACCACTTGTGCTTCCAGCCAATCTTCATAGGACTATAGGACTCCAGCCAATCCAAACCCAGAATCATGTCATAAGAACTTAATGGAAGCACTTTCAGATCAGATTTGAATTGATAACCACCCACTGACCAAGGGGCTGAAGGAATATGGGAAGTGCACTGCAATTTGTTACCATTGGCTACTTGCACAGTAATTGGGGATAACAAAGCTGCAGCTTCATGCAACTGAGATGCTAGATGGGAATTGATGAAGGTATGGGAGCTACCTGAATCCACCAAAATTCTCATATGTTTGCCCTGAATCACACCAGCCAGACACATGGTCTTGGGAGTAGGTAAGCCAGATACAACTGCCATTGAAATGGTGAGGAACAACTGATCCCCATTCTCAGTGACTGCAGGAGCCTCCTCAGGTTCTTCTACTGGGTGAAACAAGTTCAATACTTCTTGAAGCGCATGCAATTGCACCTTGTCAGCACATTTATGCCTTCTGACCCACTTCTCTGCACATAATTGACATAAGCCTTGTGCTCTGCGATATGCTCTGAGAGCTGCAAGACGATCTTCACCTGTTTTAAGCCGAGCAGCATCAGTACCCCGACGATCTTCAGCACTCGTACTGCCTGGCTTCTCAGGTCGTGGAGGAGGTGGTAATGGCCAATAATTAGAAGATCCAGAGGTAGGCTTGAAAGAGGAATCCGGCTTCCGGAATTCCTTCTTCTTCATGGGAATCACCACTTCTTCCTGTAATTGTGCAAGAACAAAAGCAGTATCCAAACTCGATGGTCGTTGAATAAGCACAGGTGCTCTAAGATCCTCATGCAACCCATCAATGAAACACATGATATAGTACAGGGGATCTGTTTGGGAATTGTAAGCAGACAACTGATCTACCAGCACAGCAAAACGATCAATATACTCAGACACACTAGAAGACTGCTTGATGCTAAGCAATTGGCGGACTAGCAATTCATGGTGCTCCCTACCAAAGCGATCTAGCAACATTCTACAAAAATCTTCCCAAGAGCAAGACTGAAGTCTTCTCTCGACTGATGGCAACTAGCGCGCCGCTGTGGGGGGAAAATTCATAGTGGCTAATTTGATCCATCTATTAGGCTCCACATCATAGAGATCAAAATAATCCTCCACTCTACAGATCCAATGCCTAGGGTTATCACCATCAAAGACTGGGAACGGTAACTTGGGCAATTTGCCAGTGCCAGATCCCTCATATCCACGGTAACTAGAACGACTACCATTGCAAGGCAAGCTAGTGACAAGGAAACTGGAAAGAGGAGCAGGCGACGCACCCTTGACCGGGGAATGGCTAAGAGTCGTGACCGACCCAAATCCATTCTCCCGGTGGAAGTTGTTCTCGCGGTGGCCATCAGGCCCGTCGGCGTTGATCCCAGCAGATGGGTGCGCGGACGTCGACATCAGGAGCGGAAAGATGCCCCCGGACGAGGTTGGATTCTGGTCGATGGCGACCTTCTCCATGTGCTTGTTCAGCTTGCGGACGTCCAGCTTGATGTCGTCGACCAAGCCGTCAATTCCTGGCTGCCAATCCTGATAGGACACAGCCACCTTCTCCAGAGCTTCGATCCGTGCTTCGCGCTTCTCATCAGCGGCCACAGCTTGTTCAAGGGCCTCGATCCGCGCCTCCTTGCCCTTCTCCGACAGATCGAACTTGTTGCTGAGCTCCTGGAATCGCTGCTCCCACTTAGCATCACTCTTCCTAAGCTCCTCAAGGATTGTCTTCGTTTCGGGATTCATGGCTCCCAAGTGTTTCTGGATGCGAGTATAGTGTGGATGCGGGGATGGAGGCTCAAAATCGGATCAGCGTGGATCGGAATTACGGAGTCAATTTCAACCCGCAGGAAGAATCGAACACCCAACCAAATCCTGGTACCGATCTGATCAATGGAACCAGTCGGTGGATGGATGGAATGGCCTGGGACCGACGAATCTGATACCAATTGTTACAGCAGGGTAGTGGGGATAGAAGAGAGAATTGGAGCAGGGAATAGGAAGAACAGCAGGGATGAAGAACACAGGAAAGTTTACTTGGGAAAAAGGTTATGTGTTTACATCAAAGTTATCCTCTGCTCTCTTCCTCACACGTACTTATAGTCTATTACAAGGGCTTGTCACCCCACAACCCATTCTGGGCCAGCAGCACGTGAATTTGGCTTCCTGGGCCTCGCACTCCTTCTTGGCCCGTTAGCAGGTGTTGGCGCCGGTCCAGTAGTGCTAACAAAGGACGGGGTGGTGTGGTGGGAGGGGGTTTCCGAAAAATGTCCTGCAGGGCATTTTGTAAAAACAACACACTATCGAATTTCTCCTTCTCATGGAAATAAGTTTTAGTATAAGGTCCTACATGTAAATGTTTTGACGACGGTTTTGTGCGGTTTGGACTTGTTGGACTGTTTCATGATTTGTAAACATAAGGGTTTTTTTTGCAAAATCGCTGCGAAATGCGTGCTGCGCGACACGTACCTCCGGGAATGCGGAGAGAGCAGCAAAGAGGGTGAGCTTTTAAGAAAGGAGATTTGGTGGCATTGCAGGTACATTTTTCTTAATGAATATATGCACCAGACAAATCCATTTATACTGATATAACAGGATAGAGAGCATCTCCAAGAATTTGTTATTTTTAACTTGGTAAATCATGTGATTGGTCAACTTTTAAAAGAATTATCAACCTAAAAATCTCCAAAAGTTTGCTATTTTTAATTTGCTAAGTTATTCTCTCTCTTATACATTTGCGTCAAGAATCTTTCTCTATTCTTTATTTCTTTTTTCACCCTCCCACTTGGCTTCACGGCTCGCGATCAACCGATGCCAAGTTGAGTATGCGCGTGTATGTTTGCGAGCTGGAGGCAGATTTTTTCCAAATTGCTAAAAATTGCTAAGTCTTGGCCAAACTATTGGAGGGATGTTTTCAGCATTTTTGCCAAAATCAAGAAGATGACAAACCGATTTGGCAAAATGTTGGAGATGATAGATATAATCTAGGATCGAGGCTATAACCGAGAGAAATAGAAGAGAGAAAACCAAAGACAACATGAGAAATAAAAGGTGAAATGGAGGAGGAAGAAGGTTTATACAAATTGACTGTACCCTAAATTTTGTTAAAAAATGATCATTTAGAACTGAAAATTACAAATAAATATGACGCGAGAAAAAAAGGTTTTTTTAGACCAAGAAAAAACAGGTTGAAACAAGTCAGCCATACTGCTTTTTGATCCCTGCTACAAAGAATCGAACTCATGCATGTTGGATACTACCCCTTCTTAAATGAGAGCGTATCAGGTGGAAACCAACCCACCTGTACAAACTATGCAAACCTCAATCTCAACCACCGGATCTAGATCAGATGGCCAGCACAATCGGAAGGTAACATTTGCAATAACCCGCCTGCTAGGCCCCCCACTAGTTGTTGTACATTTGCAATTAACCTCCCGCCCCCCTTCTGATCCACCACCACCCTTCTGAATTCTGATCCACCCAGCAGCGGTGAGGATCCCCACGCCGCTTCCCCTCTCGCCACGCTGCTGCCGCTGCCCCTCTCGCCGTGCTGCCGCCGCCTCCCTCTCGGCACGCTGCCGCCGCCTCCCCCTCTCGCCGATGTGGTCGAGGAAGAACGCCCCGACGAGCCCCAGTGCCCTCGCCATGCCCGCGAGCACGCCCTTGGCCTTGGCGAGATATAAAGTATAACAAGCGCGGGAGAATGTTGTATAAATGAGAGAATCTTGATGAGCAGACAAAAATATTCTGTTTTAAAAGAGAATATGAAGTATGACGAGTGCGGATAGTCTTAGTTGCGTCACAAAGAAAAAGAACAATGTCTAACATATGTGTTCCCACATGTCTGCAAGGACAATGAACATTCTCAATCTCCTCTATCGATGCATTTGTCCGGCTCCTGCATGCCATGTCCCACCGTTGATATCTCATGGTGGTTTATATCGAACTCCCTCCGTCTCAAAATATAAAGATTTGTTGACTTTTGCAGATTACGTTTGACCACTCGTCTTATTAAAAAAAATTATGAAAATATTATTTATTTTGTTATGACATGTTTTATCCTTGTGTATATTTTAAGTATATTATAATTATTTTTATATTTTCATAATTTTTTGAATAAAACAAGTGATCAAACATGATCATCGTAAGTCAGTTTGTTGATAACTCGTCTAGGACACATGTTTTCGCCTTCTTTTCTTTAGGCTGCCCGCTCGGAAGGAGAATGTGCCTGAGAGCCAATAGCCAGGTCTCTCTAGAGAAGACGCAGTCCACAGTCAGGTGGTCTAGCGTTTCAGATTCCTGGGCGCATAGCGCGCAGGTATCCGAGTCCTTAAGCCCGTGACGGTGAAGCCGGTCCGACGTCCAGCAACGGCCGTGCAAGACCAGCCAAGCGAAGAACTTGCACTTCCCTGGCATGTGAACCTTCCAGATCTGTCGTGCTCCGAGGATGTCGACGCGACCAAGAAAGAGGGCGGAGTAGACCGAAGCCGAGAAGTAAACTCCGTTAGGCGACCACTTCCAGATGAACCGGTCAGGTTCGGACGTGAGTCTCACCTCCTGCAGTAGGTCCCAGATGACAAGGTACTGCAAGACCACCTGGATAGTTCGGGCGTGGGTAACATCCGCGACCCAACGGATCCCGGCCGCCCCCGTCTGCAAGGCCTCGGCGACAGTGCGGGACCGACGCACCCTTGGCGAGACCGCGGCCCAGAGGTTTGGAGCCAAGGATTTGACGGAGCACCCGGAGATCCAGCCGTCCTCCCAGAAAAGAGCACGGGTACCGTCCCCAACCTCCACGGAGATGGAGGCGTTGAAAAAGGCCTGCGTAGCCTGGTCAACAGGGAAGCGGAACACCGCCCATGTCCTGTCCGGGTCAGTCCTCGCCAGCCACAGCCAATGGAGGCGCAACGCGGTACCAAAGACACGAGGGTTGGGCAGGCCGAGCCCGCCGCAGCGAGTGGGGCAGGTGACGTTCACCCAAGCGACCAGACAGCGCCCGCCCGAGGCCACCTTTGTGCCGGACCGGAGGAAACCACAGATGAGGGTTTAGACCGCGCGTAGTGCCCAGGGGGGGATGGAAATCGCCATCCAAATGTGAACCGGGATGGCAGAGAGAGTGGATTTGGCAAGAACGAGGCGGTCACTACGGCTCAACAGTCTGCCCTGCCAAGGGGGCAGGCGCCTAGCGACCTTGTCGAGCAGCGGCTGCAGGGCCGCTTTGGGTAGCCTTTTGATAGAATGGGGTACCCCAAGGTAGGTGCAAGGGAAGTCGGCGATCGTGCAGGAGAGAATGGATCGGACCAGAGACAAGTGATCCTCGGAGTAGTTTATGGGGTACACCTAGCTCTTGGAGTAGTTTGCCGCCAAGCCAGCCGCGCTCTCGAAGAGCAACAACACCGCCTTGACGACCCGCAGATCGAGCTCGACCGGAGAGAAGAAGGCGACCACATCATCAGCGTAGAGAGAGGCGCGAAAGCGGATACTCCTCCCTAGATCCAGGAGGAGACCGCGGGATTCTGCCTTGCGGAAGAGGGCATGGAAGCATTCCATGACCAGCACGAAGAGCATGGGGGATAGGGGGTCCCCCTGACGCAGGCCTCGACCGTGGCAGATCCGCTATCCAGGGGCGCCATTAAGCAACACCCTGGTGCTAGCGGTGGACAGAATGATCGAGATCCAATCGGTCCATCTGCGAGGGCAGCCGACCGAGTCGAAAGCTTTGGCTAGATCAATTTTGAACATGATCCTAGGGAGCTTTCGACTCGAAAGAGCTCTCGCCGTGCCAAGAACGTAGCGGAAGTTATCATGGATGAGGCGAACTTTGATGAAGGCACTTTGGTTGGGCGAGATTAGAGAAGAGAGGTGTGGGGCGAAGCGGTTAACAGCTGCCTTGGAAAAAAGTTTCCCAAAGCTATGGATTAGACTGATGGGTCGGAAATCAGAAAGAGTTGGTGGAATCGGCAAAGCAGGAGCAATCGGCGGGATGCGTGCAATAGACAAGGACAATGGGCCATAGCAATTGGCAGTGGTGGAATCGGCAGGCATATGTGGCATCGGCCAAGGCATCACATACGTGAAGGGAAGGTTGATTTGAATAAAGAAAGGATTAAATATGGTAATAGCACATATGTATTAAAGAGGAATCACATGACCACGTGAGGGATCCAGGTTGATTACGCATGTGTGCTGATCTCTTCCCGTGCAAGTCAAAGAAGAAGCTTAATTGAGAAGGATTCTATAAAAGGAAAAATAGAGTCTATGTATCTTAATATTTCCTTTAGTTTAGATATTATGTATTAGCCTAGTCTTGTACGAGTCCTAGTCCTAGCTAGTCAAGAGTCATAGGTTCGGAGTATAAATATGTACCTAGGGTCATTGTAATATCATATCCTCTATACAACAATCAAACAAACTCGGCGCATCGCCACCCCTTTTATCTTTTCGTACTCTACCTTTCCGCAATGCATTTACTTTAAATCACTGACGGAACCTTGGCGCCTGATGTGGGGCTGCATCATCTTGATCTCCGACGGAGGGGTAAGTCCAAGGGGATTTTTGGAACCAAGTATCGCGGATCTTCGACTTACGGCGCATCGCTTCTGTCTCGATCTATGGTACTCCCAGTTATCGGTTTTATCATATCTCGTAAGACTGCATCGTTTGATCTCTTGCTAGATGTGGTAGAATCACAGTTATCCTGCTTTGATTAAGATCTACCGGCTAGTTTATATTTTACATCTGTTGCATTGCTTTCATTATTATATTAAAGGGAGTTCAACAGAGCATGCTTTAGATAGCCGGTAGTTTCTTATTCTTGGCATTATTATGTTGTCGGCCGATCTATATTTTTCATATTTAATTCTAGCATCGGTCATTATCCGTCGGCTTTGCGTACTTCAAGTTCATCAAATAGCCGACGGATAGCTACGTATACTTTATTCGTATCGGTTTCGTCGTCATGGCGCTATCAATTAGCCGATACGTATTCCATGTCAATCAACAGGTCAGATTGACTGGCACGCCTCGCACAGTCCGGGGAGTCACGTGTGTCGCGCGCGAAGTGACGTCCTATTTTCACGTCAACACACTTTTAGCACGCTCGGTGGGACACGAGACAGAAGACTCATATTTTTTCAGATGAACATACGTCTACGACAACTACCTCAAATTTTCAAGTTCGTCAGTCAAGGGAGTAAACATCGGCTTTTTGGAGTTTATTCAAAGTCAATATAATATTCTGTAAGAATAGCCCATGGAAGCAATAGATTCATATCAGAATTAAAATAGTGAAGACTACGTGAAGGCGTTCAGCTCACCATCGGCCATCGGCAACATGAGCCGCTCAGCTGATTTTTATTCAGCCGACAGTGGCATAACAAGGTTGGCCGATCGAGTGGTTCAGCGATTAATAAGGAAGAGAAAGTTTGACAGCACATGACATTCACCTATGCTTTGGTGTGGAAGCACGTATGCTTGTTGAGCGTCAGGATTATCATGAGGTGTTTAAAAAAAAGAAGAGATAGTCCCGCAGCAACATAGCACCAAATGGAAGAGGCTTTTTCTAAATCGGCTGATATAATTATCACTAGGATTAATGGCCGAAGAGGAAAATGGTAAGATTGTTTATCTGGAGCAAACGTGTTTAAAAATATTATATAATTGTATTTTCTCCGGCCATCAGCAACACGTGAGCTTGCACTCAGCCGATTTTCCTCGGCTGATTTTCACTCAGCCGATGGAGATTGTACCCAGCTGATTTTTGCTGCCGATTGAGGGCCTCATCATTTGATGATTAAAAATACAGTCAATACAAGGAAAGTCAATCGATATCCAGTTTGCTATGGACTTCATCAGTCAGGTGCTCTAGGCTTTAACTTCCGGGCGCATCGCTGTGGTTTCGTCTAGATTCATCTGTCAGTTATCGAAGTCTCATCTGGAGGTATTGGCTAATTTATCAAAGAGTGAAGTTGACTTGATTCTGAAATTGAAGAGAAGCATCGGCTGTGAGAGATTTAATGGTATTGATCTTATCAAAGTTTGAAGCACGAAAAATTCATTCGAACTGGGGGGCCTGGACGGGTTGACAACACAAATTTGTCAGTCATTGCGCCAAATTTTGGTGTCAACATACTATTAATTAAGGATTGCTGACGAGATCATCAGATGAGCATCAGACTGGGGGCCTGTGTTTCGACAAGTATAATTAGTTTCGAAGCATGAATCCTTCATACTCCGAAACTGGGGGGCCTGTGTTGACACCAGATTTAACAAATATTGGTGGAATCGGCAAAGCAGGAGCAATCGGCGGGATGCGTGCAATAGACAAGGACAATGGGCCATAGCAATTGGCAGTGGTGGAATCGGCAGGCATATGTGGCATCGGCCAAGGCATCACATACGTGAAGGGAAGGTTGATTTGAATAAAGAAAGGATTAAATATGGTAATAGCACATATGTATTAAAGAGGAATCACATGACCACGTGAGGGATCCAGGTTGATTACGCATGTGTGCTGATCTCTTCCCGTGCAAGTCAAAGAAGAAGCTTAATTGAGAAGGATTCTATAAAAGGAAAAATAGAGTCTATGTATCTTAATATTTCCTTTAGTTTAGATATTATGTATTAGGCAAGTCTTGTACAAGTCCTAGTCCTAGCTAGTCAGGAGTCATAGGTTCGGAGTATAAATATGTACCTAGGGTCATTGTAATATCATATCCTCTATACAACAATCAAACAAACTCGGCGCATCGCCACCCCTTTTATCTTTTAGTACTCTACCTTTCCGCAATGCATTTACTTTAAATCATTGACGGGACCTTGGCGCCTGACGTGGGGCTGCATCATCTTGATCTCCGACGGAGGGGTAAGTCCAAGGGATTTTTGGAACCAAGTATCGCGGATCTTCGACTTACGACGCATCGCTTCTGTCTCGATCTACGGTACTCCCAGTTATCAGTTTTATCATATCTCGTAAGACTGCATCGTTTGATCTCTTGCTAGATTTGGTAGAATCACAGTTATCCTGCTTTGATTAAGATCTACCGGCTAATTTATATTTTACATCTGTTGCATTGCTTTCATTATTATATTAAAGGGAGTTCACCAGAGCATGCTTTAGATAGCCGGTAGTTTCTTATTCTTGGCATTATTATATTGTCGGCCGATCTATATTTTTCATATTTAATTCTAGCATCAACCATTATCCGTCGGCTTCGCGTACTTCAAGTTCATCAAATAGCCGACGGATAGCTACGTATACTTTATTCGTATCGGCTTCGTTGTCATGGCGCTATCAATTACCCGATACGTATTCCATGTCAATCAACAGGTCAGATTGACTGGCACGCCTTGTACAGTCCGGGGAGTCACGTGTGTCACGCGCGAAGTGACGTCCTATTTTCGCGTCAACACACTTTTGGCACGCCCAGTGGGACTCGAATATTAAATCCATATTATATCGTCTGGTGAGACCTGAAGACAATATCCACAACGAATCTAGACTGGCTCGAGGAGTACATCATCATGGACAGTCAATCTAGAATATTTGCAGATATTATAAGCAATGCCATAAAGGGCGCGTTCTCTGAGTTTGCCCAACAACAAAGGTATGAGAGAACATATTATCAACAGCCGATGACATCGGCTAATACTGCCTTTTCTTACGGTCCAATTCAGCAGCAAACTTACGAAGAACCTTCATATATATATCCTGGGTCGTCAAGAACTACAACAGCAAGCACAGGTATAGTCCCTGGATCGGCTTTTGATGATTGTTTAATGCCCTCATTCTTGCATCAACACGATTCTTATCAGCCGATGGAGATTCCTCAGACTGTACCGGTTCTCTCTCCATCTTTACCGCCGGCACAAGGGAATTTATTCAGCGCTCTGGGGTACACGCCACAACCGCTGACACAAGGCGATTTGTTCCGCGCTCTTGGATACACGCCACAGCCACTGGCACAGGAGGATTTGTTCAGCGCCCTTGGATATACGCCTGCGGATACTACTCAGATTCAAGAATCAACATGCGTTCAATATACTACCCAGGAATTGCAGTCTGCTCCATATGGTTCGCAACAGATGGCTTCATATGTTCAACCATCAGCCCAAATTCAGCAGAATTATCAACAAGCTGAGGATGAACGAATGATAATTCAACAGTCACGATCGATAGCTCAACTATCTTGACCTGGGGGACTACAATCTGCCCAATCAGTCCGATCATGGCAGAGAAAGGGCTATCAGTTGCCGGTATCGGCTATACAGCCGATGACATATCTACCACAAGTATCGGTTCAGCAGCCGATAGCCTATCAACCACAGTCGAAGACTCAACAATCTCGGCCTGGGGGGCTGCAAACACGACCAACAGTTCAACAACCTTCGCCTGGGGGCTGCAATGTTCCCAAATATCAGCTCAACCACAACAATCAGGAAACTATTGGTCGCAAGAATCGGCTTTACAGCAAAACGCATTGGGTTCGCAACCAACTGCCCATCAACCAGTGCCTCCTAAATTAGCAGCTTGCCTAAAAGTAGACAGATCAGTTCAAGAGGAGCTTGTGCAGCCGGTAAAAGTTCACAAAGACCAAGGGAGCTGTCAACTAGAAGATGAGAAAATTCAGCCACAGTTTGCTTCTAAAGAGTCACCGTTGATGGCTCATCAATCTATCATTACACAACCACAGTTAATAATGGGTCAGCAGGTCCAATCGGCTAGTGATATTATGCAGCCGACGGAAATTGGCAGAAACGTAGTGCCAAAAAACATGGTCAAGGTGAATGGCCAAGATGGAGTGTGTGACCATAAGACTTTGATTTCACAAATGATTGATGATTTGAAAAGTTCGGACCACGAGGTGCAGATCCAAGCTAAAAAATCTCAAGATGGAAGCCAGCATGAAGGGAAAAGTAGCTCTGAGAAAATTCATGTGGAAATCCCAGCTAACTATAAGGATAGAGAAAAGCAAGCTGGTGAGCCACTAAAGAAAGATGAAGTGGCCGATAGAAAAATAAAAGAAGCTGGGCAAAGGATGGTTTCTCAAAATATTTACTGCTCGCTGCCCAAAAATATTTCCCAGTAGTATCGGCCGTTTGGAGCTTATTTTCCATGGAAGCCGGGCGATCAAAAACACAGATATATTGCCCAGAAGCATTGGCCGCTTGGAACTTATTTTCCATGGGATCCAGGAGGGTAAGAGTTGTGTACAAAAATTTAAAGCTGGTGTCTCCAATCGGCTAGATGATGGGGCACATGTCATTTGATCCTATCATTATGTTGCCTCGTGACGGAAAGCCAAAAAGATATATGTTTTGGCTACATGTTGTTCTATCATATTATTTTCGGCATTGCAAAAGATGAGATATATCAGTTGCTTTATTTAAAATATGGCCGATGGAAGCTAGCTGATAGAAGAGCAACGGAGTCAGCCAATGCAGCACTACCTCCCTTCGTTGACCTCGCCATCAGGCTCGACGCCGATGATCTCGCCGACGACTTCATCAACGACTACTTCGACAACGACGACTACATCAAAGTTGTTAAGCGAACGAATCTGCATCGACTCGTCATCAAGCAGGCATGTCTACGATAATGCCTAACGCCCTATGCGGTATGTATCTACTGATAACTGCCCTACGCGGCAAGTGGAGTAGATTAATTGGCACCAAAACAAATGCAAGGTAACTACACACTGAGGGCATAATCCCTTGGATTGTTTTAAGTTCTTGCTTGGGGCCAAGAGGAACATATCGTGTGGCGTGAAATAGAAAAAGCCGATGAGAAATATATCGGCTACATGTTATGGATTCGAGATACCACCACTAGCAAGCAGCAGGAGTCTACTTCATGGTTCATCTGCATAATTAAAAGACCAAAGTCGAATACGTATGTAAATGGAAGGATCCATGTGCGTCAGGAAGTCCAGAAGATTTTGGTACAATCCATGAAAGCTCCAGAGAAAGAGAAAACCAATCGGCCAAGTATCTTTTTACGTCTTCTGGCCGATGGTAAGAGAGAGCCGATGAAATGTGTCCATCAATCGGCTACTTGCTATTGAAATGGATTGGATGCCAAAATTGACCCACAATGATGAAAAGAGAGATAATTGGAAGGTTTGCACAAGCAGGAGGAATTTCTAAAAGAAAGTGTCATATGTAGATTACTCCGATTCAGAAGATGAAGATAACATGGTAGGACTTACAGAATCGGTTAAAGACAAGAAGACTCTATCCTGTCCTTTTGGTAAAAAGGAACCAGAAAGATTCGGTTTTGATATTACTAAGGCCGATAAAACATTTGATCTGTTGCTTCAACAAGGGCAGATTAAGCTCTCTCAGCTCCATACCATACCTGCTGCAGAAAAGCTCAAGAGGATGAAGTATTGCAAGTGGCACAATGCAACGTCACACGATGATTGCAGGATCTTCAGACAACAGATTCAATCAGCTATTGAGTAGGGGAAAATCAAGTTCGAAACCCCTTCCAAAACTGAAAAGCCGATGAAGATAGATCAGCACCCTTTCCCAACCAATACAGTTGAAATGTCTAGCAAAGACACATCACGTGTTAAGCTGCTGACGTCTGATTCGGCTCAAAATAATGGAGCTGTCGATCCCAAGGTGCAAGCAACTGCTGCCGATGTCAAGGGAAAAGGGTTGCTGCTTGAAGAAGGAGACTTGAAGCCACGCTGACCTGTCACGTCCCAGATGCTGATCAATAAGTTTCAGCGTCAACAGGAGAAAGCAAGGGGAAGAGAAGAGTGGGCACGGCGTAACGAAGGACATTGGAGATGTCCGTTCTTCAAGTATTGCTGGGAAGAAGGGATCAAGCTGCCGACGGCAGAAAGTTGTCCAAAGTGCAATGGGGCTTACAACAACATCAACTCATCTAAGAGAGTTTGCTTCAATGATAGAAGACCTTCAGCCAAGGATCACCGTGAATTCAACAACCAACGGATCTCAGTCCATGATCGGCTGGGGGCAAGGCCAACGTCCACGATCGGCTGGGGGCAAGGCCAGTGTTCACGATCGGCTGGGAGGCCGAGTCAATGAAAGGTCAAACAATCGGCTGGAAGAGATGGCCGATTCCCTAGTCCCTGACGAGGATATCATGTGCCGAGCTCCTGAGCGTCGACGCACACTGCAACTAGATGATGAAGGATCAAGCCAGACACGTAAGAATCCCAATCCACAGTGGTGCCCAGATGGCTTGACCAAGTCCCAGAAAAGGAGAGTCCAGCGCCTATGCCAGCTAGAACAGCAAGAAGAAGCAAAGAGACGCGTGCTGGACAAGAAGAAGGTTCGGTCTAAAGTTTGGCGCCCAAATCCTAAGACCGATAATGGAGAGGATGACAAACCACTGGCTGATATAAACATGGTCGTCCTTCTACCAAAGGAGTTCATGGCCCCAGTTGATTCGGATGTGTCCGATGAGGAACTTGGGATGACTCAGCTGACATTGGAACCTACACCTGCTATCTTTGAGAAACCAGATGATGAAAAGAGACAACATTTGAAGGCATTGTTTCTCAGAGGTTTTGTCAATGAGAAGCCAGTCACCAGGATGCTAGCAGTTGGAGCAGCAGCAGTTAATCTGATGCCACACACCCTGCTGCGCACGATTGGAAAGTCTGATGAAGATCTAACCCAAACCGACATGATGCTGGTGGACTTTGAAGGCAACGTCTCTCCGGCTCAAGGTGCAATCTGCGTGGAGCTCACAATCGACAATTCAGTGGAGATGGTCAAAGGAGAAGCCTCCTTAACAGTGGCAGCTACGGAAGCACAAGGATGGACCCATGATCAAGTAAGCTGCATATCTGGAAAAGCATGGGATACCAAATATCTCAAGGTGCCCGATTTTGGACTAAAGTCGGTTCAAGCAGTCGGCTCTGACAACAAGATTTAAATGGATCAATTCATAGAAGATGAAGGAAAGCTCGGGCCTGGATTTACATCGGCCGATGAGATTAGAAAAGATAGATCTCAGAGATAGAGGCACCATCAAACAGGAAAGAGCTTCAATCATTGATCGGCAAGATTCTGGTGGTAACCAGAAGATTAATCTATCAAGACAGCTTGTTTGACCTTCAGCTAATAAGCAGTGCATTCACCATGAGCCGATTGACTTGCTAATTACAACTAGCAATCGATGGATTGACAGCCTTGCAACATGGCAGCCCAAAATAATGAACATCCTGTCAGCAAAGCATATTCAACCTTTCTGCGCTCATGGAGTCATTTCGAAAGGCCGATACAATGTATCAGTGGCCAGTAGTGTTTAAAGCTTAAAGATCTTTGATGACAGTGAGCTGCCAATTCAACTAAATGATGCTACGAGTTAATGGGAAGCCTCCACTAATACAACACTATTCTCCATTAGTGATGCAAGCTGGGCAGCAACAAAAACTTCTCGAATCCTGCAAAGCTAGCGTGGCAAAGACACAGAGGAAGCATGCTACATGTCTGAGTCACGAGAACCAGGAATCAACCAGGGAGATACTGTATGAAGTGAAAATACTTGTCGCTGGTGATGGCATGCGAATACTTGGGTCACAAAGGGGCTATGCCAGTTCCATACAGCCGTTGTCACCTTAACATCGGTTAATTGTGATGAAGTGGTCAAAAAAGGGAATGTGTACACAGAGCCAAAATGGAGCTGCCAGGGAGGTGACGAAGGCATTAACATACAAGGATGATTCAATGGCTACCCGATCCAGCTATACTTACCAGGTGCAAAGCAACCGATGGAAGATGTGGTATAGGCTCATTCTATAATGTTGCTGGTTGATTATCTCTCTGGTTGAAGATAGGATTTCGGATGATAGAATCAAAAGTTTGAATGACACTTAAAGACTAAAGCAGCTCCTAGGAAGACAATCAGCCAATGGAGTGGTCCCATGTGGCTAATGACAGATCGTTGCATACCCTACTGGCGGCACATGCTAATGGAGAAACAGAGGTGCAGGACACATCAACTAGCAACTGGCTGACAGATCTTATTTATTTAGCTCCACAAGTGTAGAGTTCTGCAAAAGGGCAGTCTGATGGAGTTGTAAATAAAAAAGTCAAATGGAGGAGGTGGACCAGCAACCAAATCGGCTATTGAAAGAGCAGCATTGTCGACACCTCAGGGTTCCCAAGGAGTTTGATGTCCTTTGCACCTTTGGCTGAAACATCCCGACCAATTGTTAAAATGGTATTCAAAGCAGAGTAGCCTAATCGCAACTGATGTCAACAAGGATGCCAACAACGAGTTCGGGTGATCATACTGTTATTCGGCAGCTCAGTGGCCGATACACATCTACTATTCACTCAGGAGACCATATATGGTACCAAATAAACATCTTGTTGGCCTTGGAGAGTATTGATGGCCACATCCAGAGGACCAAACTGATCTATGTCAAAGAACAATTGCTATACACGACATCTACAGAGTATGAGAATATACATTGGCCATTATCCGCTACAGATTTAAATGATGGCATATGGGATTATTTTGTTTCGACCAGTGGAATTACCAAAGAAGCATGAATCTTTGCACCAATCATAGAAATAATCTGGCAGTAGTATTGTCAAGAAGAGTTCAGCACATAATCCAAGGATTATGGTTTTCGAAGCAAGGAAACTTGTTCCAACACAATTATATGAATTCAGATCACCAGGTGATGTTACTACTGCCGGAGACACCGTTGTTGCTGCTAACACGGCCAAAAGATTGACAGGTAAAGCCAGGCTTACCCAAAATTCACGAGAAAAGATTCAACATCCACGCTTACAAGTCGGCCGATGGTTCGAGTTTGATGCAACGATGGATCTAGAGTTAGTGGTTTTTGCTCACAATAGTCCTCTCATCAAGGAAAAGGGGAGTTGCCTCGATTCTTTATATTGGCAAAGATATTTTGATAAAGAAGCCTGAAGAAAGAAATCGGTTGTAAGAAGAGCACTGCCAGAAAGGTTGAGGTATTAACCCATGAAGCAGTTTGCATTGGTCAGAAGAGAGAGGTTCAAGGTCTGCAAGAATTTCAAAGCATGAATCCTTCATACTCTAAAACTGGGGGGCTTGTGTATTAATAATTATAACAAATTTTTGCTGTGTACATTGGTCATTTTGCATATGTGGATCATACGCAAAATGACCAATGTACAAATATTGGTGTGAAAACACGTATGACACTGGTGTTTCAGAGTTCATTGTTGACTTTTTTGCTGTGTACATGGACTCCAATTTTTGCGTCGATGCACGGAGGCTTGCCACTTCTGCTGACAACAGGGGGCTCTGTAGTTTCAGGATGAAAAGGAAAAAGAAGATATAACAAATTTGGATATAGTCAAGCAATGCGTAAAGAAACCAGATAAAAGGGGTACCTCATCAGCTGATGCCACATAATCAAGATCCAATTGCTCACAATAGATTCTTGGAGAAACGCAGAAAAGGTGATCGCACCATTCTGCCCACCAGATGTTAAAAAGGGGGGAAGAAAAGCTAGAGAATCTCCAAGAATCAAGATCAATAGTAGCAGAATCAGGAACCCGATCCAAAAGGCGCTGATAACAAGTGCCACTAGGAATGATGTCCCGTGGCTTAATCAAATCAGAGAAGTAAAGGCCAATCGGCAATTGACCAAACCCCAGCTGACGCGCACATACTGAGGGGTTATAAAATTCGTAGGTGGCCGATTGATCCTTTCCAAAAACACAAGAAGGAAGAAGCCCCGGTTTGATGATTTCTACAAAAACGATCCTATCCTCATCATCCTTGTAGATATCATCAAAGCTGAAAGTGGTCTCGAAGTAGGTCTCATCGTCTCTATATGCAAACCAGATAATGGAATTTTGATTGAAGCTGAGGTAGAAACTTCTGAAGTGCTCTGCTATACGAGAAGGAGTTCTTTTGTGTCCTGGAAAGACAGAAACAACTTCTCCAAAATTCATACATCGGCGCCTCACGATTGGGACACCATCAGGTTGATCTCCTGGGAAAGTCTTGGTAAAAATATTCTGCTCCAGCCTATCTCGAAGATGAAGGTTTAGCCACATGTTGATAAACCACCAGGGGCCGCCCGGAGTACCTATGGGAGAATTGGTTGACAAGCTGACTGCAACTTGATGAAGGAGGTGGTAAACCGCACCTAAAAGGTATTTTCCGAGAGGGATGCAATTGCCAGCAGCCAACCGCTCAGCCACTATCTGATAATTGGCAGTAGGGCCAAAAGTTTTGCCACAGAAGACGAATTTCTCGAGCCACATATTCAGGAAAGCAACATGTTCCCTCTGTCCCACGGTTCCTTCTTTCTTGTGCTCAGCAATATAACCAGACCATCCACCTATGTTCTTGGTCTTCAACTGATGAGAAAGTTTGTCATTACGGTGGCTAAAGAGGGTATCTGGGGAGGAAATGTCTAGACCAGTCAGCACGAGGACATCGGCCAAGGTTGGAGTCATCGGCCCATGGCCGAACAAGAAAGCATTATGCGCATCAGACCAAAAATAAGAAGCAGCTATCAGAAGGGATTCATTCCGGGACATCTCAGACAAAGATAAAGTAATGCATTGACTAACTTTATATTATTCCCAAGATCCCTTGTTCTTCGTAGAAACTCTGAGGTACCAATCTCTCCACCCTTTGACATAACCTGTCCAAGACCTAAAGCAACCATCCCAATCGGCCAAATTCAGAGAGGCATGCTTGAAGGGGATTCGGCCGGTTTCAAAGTTGATCATCTCAATAGGGTCAATATCACCCATTGGTCCAAGGAAAGTGAGCCCGGGCTTATCATCAACAGGAATGGTGAGATGAGATCTAAGTTCCCGAGGAAATAAATAAACTTAGGTTTCAGGCAGAGCGGGGCAGTAATATTCAAAGACAAATAAGCAAAAGGGCGAAAGAAATACCGGGGGAACTGAAGAGAGAGTCGCCTTCGAAGATGCAGAAGTAGAATGGGAACCTCCAGCGGAGCTTGAGAACGCCATGGATCAGCAGAAGCTTTGGAGCTTAGGTTCGTCGCTTGAAAGCTCGAGTTGTTGGAACGACGAGATTTGGGGGAAAGAGAGAACCAAGGCAGCTGTATTTATGGCCCCTGAAGATTTGTTGAGATTCTACGGGCGACTTCGAATCGAGGAAGATAACGGATTCGAGGAAATTTCAGAGCAAAAGATTATTTACTCCGAAACTAGGGGGCATGTGTTGACACCGTTTTTTGGAAAAACAAGTCAAAAAAGGATAAGGAGGAGCAGCCGATGAAAAACAGAGCATAATCGGCCGATAGGAAAAAAGAGAAGGACGGTCAAGAAGATACGCTGATGGTCAGAGGGATTCAACCCTGACAGTGGGCCAGTTGATCAAAGCGATCGGCCGATGATCAACCAGAGGATCGGCCGATAGAGAGAAAGAAGGCGGTAATCAAGGAGATACGCCAGAAGGAAAGCATGGCGGAGGCGGGTCAATCTACGATTGGCGACGGATCAAAAAGTCAGTATTAGGAAGTTTTGACTCCTACGAGAGTCCTTTTTTGTTTTAGTAGTGTTTTGTCTTTAGATGCAAGTAAACAGTGCCGTGATTGGCTAGGAGTCAGGGTTGTCCTCAGGACATAAATAGCGACCCTGCGTGGTCGGAAAAAAGTGTACACACCAATATCAAACAAACCACCTCCGGGCAAACTCTTTACTTTACTGCATCTACTTTACAGCATCTACCTTTACAGCATCTACTTTTCGGCGACTTCACCATTGCGATTTTCTCTTTTCTACAACGCCGTGCTTCGAGTTCGTCGGGCTGCATCAGCTGACCTCCGGCAAGCTTGTGAGTACCGTTTTACCGAATAACCCTAGGCTTTAACCTCCGGCGCATCGCTGAGGTTTCGTCTAGTTCTTTATTCACCCCTTATCGATATTAGCTAGATCTGCAAGTTTTCGTACCAATTCTTGTGGTTTTAGCTATTATCACTTTTATTCCACTCGATCCAGATCCTATCGGCTTCTAACACCGCAGCCGATTCCGACCTACTCGAGTGCTGACGTCACGATCGGCCGATCCAGCCGATCCATCTACCCATGCACCTGCGCTTCGGTCGCTCTTGAGCCGGCCGATCCCGCCTTTACCTGTATCGGCTGATTGGCTGGTACACGTGTCGCTACAAGGCCATCGGTTCTCTAGCCGATCCCTAATATTTTCCATTGTCAATCAACAGGTCAGATTAGCTGGCACGCCTCGCTACAGACCGGGGAGTCACGTGTGCTGCGCGCGGAGATGACGTCCTATTTTCGCGTCAACACACTTTTGGCACGCCCAGTGGGACACGAAAAAGTCAACAATGACGAAGCCTACGAAGATTGGTTCTTCTGAAGTTGATCCAGAAAACGTCCAACCAATCACCAAGGATCAGCTGAAAGATACAGACAAAGCTGAGTTCGAAGCTCACATGAGGCATAATGAAGAGCTTTGTCTGGCATCATACGGTCAGACTAAAGGTGGAGTCTTCAAGAAGAATCCTTTGCCAACACATAAGCAAGTCACCTTCTCAACCGATCCTGAAGGGCTTCAAGACATGATGACCAAGGCGATGCATCAAACAATGATTGATCAGTCTAAGGTTTTTGCCAATACTATTCAGAATGCCATAATTGAAGCACTCAAGAAAGGAGCAGAAGGAGGATATCTGGGGCCTGCATATTTTCAACCAAACCGAACTCCTCTAATGTTCCAGCATAACAAATCGGCTTCCCCGCCGATTGATGATCCAACAGTAGGGATCTCACCTTCTCCATAGGTCAATGCAGTCGCTCCTGGTTCTTCATCAGATTCTCAGCCGATTCAGAATCAAGGTATGGGAGAAAAAGCCAAAGATCCTACTGTTACTACACCTGTGGTCCAAACACATGTAGTGCAGTCCAATGCCCAAGATCAGACATTCCCAGTGCAGAATCAGAAGTATCCAGCCATGAGAGATCAAGAAGGGAAGCTTGCAGGATGGGATTTACCTCGTGATCACTTTGAGACTAACATCTCAAATTTCTTTGAACCTCAGCCTGAGGAAATTCCAGAAGTAAAGTACCCACAGTCTTATCAAGCCATGTTTGGGGGTACTCCAGGGACTGTGCACATGAATGGGGATGGAGTAGAGTTCGTCTACATTAATCATGGGAGCAAAGCTTTCAAAAGAGTCAAGATCAGTCCAGCTCATGCTCATACGGTCATACCAATAGAGAAAAGGACTCCTGTTCCACCTCAGAGACCAACTCCTGTTCTACCTCAGAGATCGGCTCAACAGCCGATACTTGGGATGCCCGTGCAGACTGCCCCACTACAGCAGTCAACATCAATGCAGCCTGTCTTGACTCCAGCCAACACAGTGGCCCATACAAGATCATCACCTCAGCAGCCGATCAACCAATGGGTGACAGGGCAGCCAGTAATTCCATAGGTGGATTCTGCACAAGTGCTGCAAACACTTCTGAATCAATTGACTATTTCAAGCCAGTTGAATTTACAGCAATCCAGCCCATCGGCTGGTCAGCCGATCGGACAAGCTCCACCTATTGCAAACATGCAGAGTTCTTCTGGGACAGGGACATCAATGGTACCAAATCCACAGTCAAGAATCTTAGAAGAACGACCTCCAGAAACTCCAGCTGAGATACAAGCAATTGAACAAGTATCTGCTGAATTGAAGTCTCATATGAAGCAGGAGTTGATTGACCACTTTTCAGAAATGCTACTAAAACAATATGGGATAAAGCCCAAGCAACAGTCCTGCATGTACAGGATACCGTATCCATCTGGCTACGATCAGATACCGTTCCCTCCAAGATTCAAAGTGCCAGATTTCACCAAGTTCTCTGGGCAAGATGAAACATCCACTATGGAGCATATCACTCGGTTCATCATCCAATGTGGAGAAGCAGGGAACGTTGATGCACTCAGGATACGTTTGTTCTCTTCATCTCTGTCAGGACCAGCATTCTCATGGTTCACATCACTGCCAGCTAACTCCATCATCAAGTGGTCTGATTTGGAACAACAGTTCCATAACTACTTCTTCTCTGGCATTCATGAGATGAAGATTACTGATCTGACCAGACTCAAGCAAAGGAACGATGAAACAGTTGCTGGATTCGTTCAGAGATTCAGAGAGGTCAGGAACAAATGCTATAACTTGAATCTGGGAGACAAACAATTGGCTGAGTTGGCTTTCCAAGGTCTCTTGCCAACCTTGAGAGAGAAATATGCATCACATGACTTCGAGAGTCTCAGCCAGTTAGTCAGTCGAATGAGTCAAGAAACTGCAAAGTCTTACGAGCCTAGAAGAAACTTTCAGAAGAAGGTGTCCTATGTGGATTACTCTGATTCAGAAGATGAAGATAATATGATAGGACTTGCAGAGTGGGTCAAAGGCAAGAAGACAGTGTCCTGTCCCTTTGGCAAGAAAGAACCAGAGAAATTCGGTTTTGATATCACTAAGGCTGATAAGATATTTGATCTGTTGCTTCAGCAAGGGCAGATTAAGCTCTCCCAGTTCCATACCATACCATCTGCAGAGGAACTGAAGAGGATGAAGTATTGCAAGTGGCACAATGCAACATCGCACGACACCAATGATTGCAAGATCTTCAGACAACAGATCCAATCAGCTATTGAGCAAGGAAGGCTTAAATTTGAAACTCCTGCCAAAGCTGAAAAGCTGATGAAGATTGATCAGCACCCCTTCCCAACTAACACGGTTGAAGTGTCTAGCAAAGACACATCACGAGTTAAGTTGCTGACATCCGATTCGGCTCAAAATAAAGGAGCCGTCGATCCCAAAGTACAAGTAACCGCTGCCGATGTCAAAGGAAAAGGGTTACTACTTGAAGAGGGAGACTTAAAGCCACGCCGACCTGTCACTTCCCAGATGCTAATCAACAAGTTCCAGCGTCGACAAGAAAAAGCAAAGGGAAGAGAAGAGTGGGCACGACGCAACGAAGGACATTGGAGATGTCCGTTCTTCAAGTACTGCTGGGAAGAAGGGATCAAGCTACCAACGGCAGAAAACTGTCCAGAGTGCAACGGGGCTTACAATAATAGCAACTCATCCAAAAGGGTTTGCTTTAATGACGGAAGACCTACAGCCAGAGATCACCGTGAATTCAACAATCAACGGGTCTCAGTCCACGATCGGTTGGGGGGCAAAGCCAGCGTCCACGATCGGCTGGGGGGACAAGGCTAGTATTCATGATCGGCTGGGAGGCCGAGTCAATGAAGAGTCAAACAATCGGCTGGAAGACATGGCCGATTCTCTGGTCCCTGATGAAGATATCATGTGCCAAGCTCCTGAACGTCGACGCACGCTACAACTAGACGATGAAGGGTCAAGCCAAACACGTAAGAAGCCCAATCCACAATGGTGTCCAGATGGCTTAACCAAATCCCAGAAAAGGAGTCCAGTGCCTACGTCAGCTAGAATGGCATGAAGAAGCAGAGAGACATGTGCTGGACAAGAAGAAGGTTCGGTCTAAAATTTGGCGCCCAAAGCCTAAGGCCAATGATGAAGAAAAGGATGACAAACCACTGGCTGATATAAACATGGTTGTTTTCCTACCAAAAGAGTTCATGGTTCCTGTTGATTCGGATCTGTCTGATGAGGAATTTGGCATGGCTCAATTGACACTGGAACCTAGACAAGCTATCTTTGAGAAACCAGAAGATGAGAAGAGACAACACTTGAAGGCTTTGTTTCTCAAGGGATTTGTCAACGGAAAGCCAGTCACGAGGATGCTTGTAGATGGAGGAGCAGCAGTCAACCTGATGTCGTACACCATGCTGCGCAAGATTGGGAAGTCTGATGAAGACTTGACCCAAACCGACATGATGTTGGTGGACTTCGAAGGCAACGTCTCTCCAGCTCAAGGAGCAACCTGCATGGAGCTCACCATCAGCAGTAAGACCCTTCCGACCGCTTTCTTTGTCATTAAAGGGAAGGGATCTTATAATCTACTGCTGGGTCGGGATTGGATACATGCGAATTGTTGCATACCATCTACAATGCACCAATGCATCATCCAATGTATCAGAGATTCAGTGGAGGTGGTCCAAGGAGAAACCTCCTTGACAGTAGCAGCTACAGAAGCACAAGGATGGACTTACGATCAAGTGAGCTGCATATCTGGAAAAGCCTGGGATACCAAGTATCTCAAAGTGTCCGATTTTGGACTAAAGTCGGTTCAAGCAGTCGGCTCTGATGACAAGATTTAATAGATCAGTTCATTGAAGACGAAGGGAAGCTCGGGCACGGGTTTACGTCGGTTGATGAATTGGAAAAGATAGACCTTGGAGATGGAAGCAAACCAAGGCCGACGTACATTAGTGCCAAGCTGGATGCTGAATACAAAAAAGAATTGATTGCATTGTTAAAAGAATTCAAGGATTGCTTTACTTGGGAATATTATGAGATGCCTGGCTTAGACCGATCCATTGTTGAACATCGGTTACCTATTAAACCAGGGTATCGACCTTTTCAGCAACACCCGAGGCAATGTAATCCAAAGATTTATCCTGATATAAAGGCCGAGATAACAAAGTTACTCGAAGCTGGTTTTATTCGGCAATGTCGATATGCCAAATGGATTTCTAATATAGTCCCTGTCTACAAGAAAAATGAAAAACTACGTGTATGCATTGATTTCAGGGACTTGAACAAAGCAACACCGATGGATGGGTATCCGATGCCAGTAGCCGATGCATTAGTTAATGCTGCTGCAGGACACAAAGTCATCAGCTTCATGGACGGTAACGCTGGATACAATCAGATATTCATGGCCATAGAGGATATTGCAAAAACTGCTTTCAGGTGCCCCGGCCACGTCGGATTGTATGAGTGGATTGTCATGACCTTTGGGTTGAAGAATGCTGGTGCCACATATCAAAGAGCCATGAATTACATATTCCATGAACTCATCAGCAAGATAGTAGAAATCTACATTGATGATGTAGTTGTCAAGTCAAAGAGTTACAAGGAACATTTGGCAGATCTACGAAAGACATTGGAATGCACTAGGAAGCATGGTTTGAAGGTGAATCCCAACAAATGTGCTTTCGGTGTTTCAGCTGGTCAGTTCTTGGGTTTCTTAATACACGAGAGAGGAATCGAAGTGGGCCAGAAGTCAATCAGCGTGATTGACAATTTAAAAGCACCATCAAACAAGAAGGAGCTTCAGTCATTAATTGCTCAAGGCCGATCAAAAATTCGTATGGGGAGAAGAACAACAGAAAGCTCTAGATAATGTCAAGCAGTACTTAAAATCTCCTCCTGTCTTAATGCCTCCTTAAGACAAGAAGCCGTTCAAGTTATACTTATCGGCTAATGAGCGGGCTATTGGATCGGCCCTTGTGCAAGAGTTTGAAGGAAAAGAGCGAGTTGTATATTTCGTGAGTAGAAGACTCTTGGATGCAGAAACAAGATATTCGGCAGTGGAAAGGCTATGCTTGTGCTTATATTTCTCATGCACGAAGTTGAGGCCCTACCTATTAACTGCCGAATGCACTGTGGTGTGCAAGGATGATGTGGTCAAATATATGTTGTCATTACCAATCTTGAAGGGCAGGATCGGAAAATGGATCTTAGCTTTGTCAGAATTTGATTTGACCTATCAATCAGCCAAAGCAATCAAAGGGCAAGTAATGGCCGATCTGGTAACTCAGCATTGTGGACCTAAAGTTACAGTTGTAGAACCTATTCCATGGACTATGTTCTTTGATGGATCATCATGTGGAGTAGGAGCTGGGATCGGAATCGTCCTCATCTCACCTCAAGGGGCAAATTATGAGTTTTCCATCCCAATTGAGAAGACTTCGACAAACAATCAAGCTGAGTACCAAGCAGTGCTAAAAGGGATAAAGCTACTACGAGAAGTCAATGCTGAAGTTGTTGAGATATTTGGAGATTCTCAGCTCGTGATAAATCAATTGGCAGGAGAATATGAATGCAAAGATGACATATTAAGGGTTTATCACGAAGAATGTCTGCAACTACTCCGAGAGTTCAAAATAGTAAGACTTGAACATATCCCTAAGTGTCACAACAGTGAGGCTAATCGGCTAGCCCAAGGGGCGTCAGGATATCGGCCGATTCTGACTATAGAGTTGTCAGCTGAAGATTGGAGGAAGGAGATAATAGATTATCTGAAAGATCCATCCAAGAAGGTTGATAGACAATTAAGGTACAGAGCCATTAAATATGTTCTGCTAGAAGACGAGTTATACTATCGTACCATCGATGGAGTTCTGCTCAAATGTCTCGGTGAAGAAGAAGCTAAAACTTTAATGGGGGAAATTCACGAGGGAGTCTGTGGAGCTCATCAATCAGCATTCAAGATGAAGTGGATGATCAGAAATAATAACTACTATTGGCCGACGATATTAGAAGATTGCTTCAAGTATTACAAAGGATGCCAAGAGTGTCAGAAGTTTGGAAGCATTCAAAGAGTTCCAGCATCGGCCATGAACCCAATAATCAAGCCGTGGCCATTCAGGGGTTGGGTAATTGATCTGATCGGACAGATATACCCACCATCAAGCAAAGGTCATAAATTCGTGCTGGTGGCAACAGATTATTTCACAAAGTGGATTGAAGCCATCCCAATCAAGACTGTGACATCAGGCAATATGATTGATTTTGTTAATGAGCACATTGTCTATCGGTTTGGTATACCTCAAACTATCACAAACCGATCAAGGGAGTCAATTCACTTCAGGGGAGTTTGAAGAATATGCGAATTCTTTGGGAATCAAGCTGTTAAACTCATCTCCCTATTATGCTCAAGCAAACGGACAGGCAGAAGTAGCGAACAAAGGCATCATCAAATTGATCAAGCGCAAGATCGATGAGAATCCTAAGCGATGGCATACAATCCTTAATGAAGCACTATGGGCGTACCGGATGACATGCCACGGAGCAACCAAGGTATCACCATATCAACTGATGTATGGTCATGATGCTGTGTTACCTTGGGAACTAAAAACCGGATCCAGAAGAACTTCTTTACAAGATCAGCTATCGGCCGATGATTATTCAGCTATGATGAAAGAGGAATTAGAAGATCTTGCTGGGAATCGGCTGAGAGCTTTGGAGAATATTGAAAAGAATAAAAGAAGGATAGCCAGATGGTATGACAAGAAAGTCAAAATTAAAGAGTTTGCCGAAGGGGATCTGGTTTGGAAGCTCATATTACCGATCGGCTCTAGGGATCCTAAATATGGAAAGTGGTCACCTAATTGGGAAGGACCATATCGGATCAGCCAATGCGTGCCAGGCAATGCATATATATTGGAAACATTGGAAGGGGAAAAGTTTGCCAGAGCATTAAACGGAAAATATTTAAAGAAATACTATCCAAGCATATGGGTAGATGCTTAGTCCAATCAGAGCCTAAAAGCGACCGATTCGAGACTCAAGTCACAGCCGATTGCGAATAAAATCGTCTTTAGTAGCAAAAAGCCGAATCATTGAAGCATGTTCGGTTTCAAGTTATGGCCGATGTACGAATCGCCCTTAGAATAAAAATATATGTATATATATTTTTTCTTTCATCTTCGATTACAATGGTAACATCGCAGTACAGATCTGAAGGATACATTTGACTTGGATGATTCATTACAGATAGATTACATTGGTCATCGCTGGACAGACGATGGGGACGAAGAAAGAGAAAAACAAAAAAGAAAGCGTAAATTTGACGAAGATGAATCACCAGATGCGGTAATTCTTCCCGTCAAGATTGTTGGGAAAGAAGACATAGGGTTGTTCTTCTTTCCACAACACCTAGGGACAACTTCCACCCTCCTCCACCAGCTGATGCACCTAAGTTGCATCACAAGGCTTCTTCTAGCTGTTGGACCTCCTGGCTTCACAAAAGGAGGCTAGAGAGAGAAGTATGTTCTGGGCTGTTTCACAAGAATTCTTCTAGCCATCTTGAGTCAGAAAAGAAGGAAGGAATCAAAGAGCAAGAGTCTAAAATTCCCTGGGCCTATATCTCGAGCCATGGTTGAAAAGGTGTGGTCTCCGTGAGGGTGCGAGGATGGTTATTTATAGCCAAGACACCGGAAGAGATAAGGATGAAGGGGCCAGAAAAGACGGAAACCGAAGATGCTGGATCCGGTAAAAAAGGAAACAGATGACCCGTGAATGGTTCGGTTTCCAAAAGGATGACTGATTTAGAGGAATCGATCCCAAATAAAGGATACACGCACACAAAACGATGGGAAATTTCTCTGACACGTCCACAAACTGCAGAGCATGGCTCACAGAAATCTTCTGCCCAACATCGCAAACAGGGTCTACAAGCTCACTAGCAGCATCTAGGAGAAATACTATTTCAAGTTAGAGTCTGTCAAAGGCCAGTGATGATCATCGGCGCCTGCAGAGTTTTCCAGGGAAAGATGCCTCTCATACCCAAAAACTAAGGGAACTAACACCTACATCAGGAAAATCCAAAGGGCTGAAAAGGATACAGAGAATCCTAGATAGAAGGGTGAGTCTTATAGGGAAGGGGAGCGAAAGAGCCAAGGAGTCACATGGTGAACAACCCTGGGGAAAGACAGATAGAAAGGACGGGACACTATCAATGGAGATTGATCGCATCGATCACGTAAAGAGATTTGGCTATTATTCAAAAAGATGTCAAGCGAATTTCGGATCAAAAAGGATCATTTACTACGAAACTTGGGGGGCATGTGTTGACACCGTTTTTTGGAAAAATAGGTCAAAAGGGATAAGGAAGAGTAGCCGATGAAAACAGAGTGTAATCGGCCGATTGAGGGAAGAGAAGAACGGTCAACAAGATCCGCCGATAGTCAGAGGAACTCAACCCTGACGGTGGGCCAGCGGGTCAGAACGATCGGCTGATGAATAACTAGAGGATCGGCCGATGGAGAGAGAGAAGGCGGAAATCAAGGAGATACGCCAAAAGGAAGGCATGGTGGAGGCAGGTCAATCTACAATTGGCAACGGGTCAAAGAGTCAGTTTTTAGGAAGTTGTGACTCCTGCGAGAGTCATTTTCTATTTTTAGTAGTTTTTTGTCTTTAGATGCAAGTAAACAGTGCCGTAATCGGCTAGGAATCGGGGTTGTCCTCGGGACATAAATAGCGACCCTGCGTGGTCGAAAAATCTGTACACACCAATATCAAACAAACTGCCTCCGGGCAAACCCTTTACTTTAATGCATCTACTTTATAGCATCTACCTTTACAGCATCTACTTTTCGGCGACTTCGCCATTGCGATTTTCTCTTTTCTACAACGCCGTGCTTCGAGTTCGTCGGGCTGTATCAGCTGACCTCCGGCAAGCTTGTGAGTACCGTTTTACCGAATAACCCTAGGCTTTAACCTCCGGGCGCATCGCTGAGGTTTCATCTAGTTCTTTATTCACCCCTTATCGATATTAGCTAGATCTGCAAGTTTTCGTACCAATTCTTGTGGTTTTAGCTATTATCACCTTTATTCCACTCGATCCAGATCCTATCGGCTTCTAACACCGCAGCCGATTCCGACCTGGTTTTTTGGGTAAGAGTGTGAGGAGAGCACCGTTCAGGTGGTGAAAGCTGCGGAAGTCCATGTCAGAGAGGGAGTTGAAAGCCCGCAGCACATCACCCCTGATGATCGACCAGCAAGATCTGTAGAAGCGACCCGTGAAACCATCTGGGCCGGGGGCCTTGTCAAGTGGGAGGTCTTTAATCACCTCCCAGACCTCGGACTCCGAGAAGGGAAGACCGAGGTCCTCCAGGTCCAGCCGCGGGAGGCCCAGTTCCTCAAAATCGAGTGCGCAGGAGCGCTCATGGTGGGTACCCAGAATTCGGTCGAAGTAGTCGAAGGCTGCTTTAGCCTTGTCGTCTTCCCGAAAAGCTGGACGGCCATCGACCAAAAGGGAGGGGATGAAAATTTTCCTTCTGCGGTGGTTGGCATGGAGGTGGAAAAGTTTAGTGTTAGTGTCCCCCTCACGCAGCCACCTGAGGCTAGACTTTTGCCGAGCGATCGTTCGCTGCAGCGAAGTCAGGCCTAAGTAGCGTAATTTGAGGAAGCGCCGTAAGGAAATCTCCTCAGGGGAGAGCGACTGTGAATCCTGTGCGACCTCAAGACGGAGAATGACCTCCTTGGCAATCTGAATCTGCAGGCGAATGCTACCGATCGCCTTAGAGCTCCATTTTACCAATGCCTTCGCTGTCTCGCGAAGGAGGTGGTCGATCATACGGAGGGGGTCAGCATCCGGGCGCGGCCCCGACCAGACCGCCTTGACGGTGTCCAAGAAGCCTTTGACCTTAGGCCAAAAGGCCTGGAAGGTGAAGCGTTTCTTGGAGTGCACCCCACAGTCGAGAAGGAGGAGGAGGGGTGCATGATCGGAACACCTCGAAGAGATAGCTTGTAGAGCGGAGGAGGGGAAAAGAATCTCCCAGTCCTGGGAGATAAAAACTCTATCAATACGCTCCAAAGTGGGATGCGACCTCTCGTTGCTCCAGGTGAAGAGAAGTCCCTGGAGATGCAGCTCAAGAAGCTCGAGGTCGTTAAGGAAACGACGGAAGCGACCCATCATTCTGCGCGACAGGCGGCCATTGTTCTTGTCGGGCGCCTGATAGATGAGGTTAAAGTCCCCGCAAAGAACCCAGGGCCCAGAAAGCGTCGGACGCAGGGTGCGAATCTCAGCGAGGAAGGAAACTTTATCCGCATCGGACTGCGGGCCGTAAATGGACGAGAGCCACCAGGACTGAGAGGGAGCGGAGAGCAGCGCGACCTTCACCGTAACATGGTGCAGGCCAGTAGAGGGAGAGGAGACGAGCCAGGTGTCTTTGCGCCAAGCGACCAGAATGCCACCGCGGGAGCCCACAGCCGGCAACGCAACATAGTCAAAGTCGAGGCCTAACATATCAAGCATGAGGGAAGGGGGTACAACCGCGAGCTTAGTCTCTTGCAGACAAAGAAGAGAGACATGCTCGAAAGCTACCAACTCGCGGACCGCCGAGCGTCTAGCACGCTAGTTAAGCCCACGGACGTTCCAAACAGCTAAGTTTACATCCATTTAAACACGAAAATAAACGACCACGCGACTAACGCAGACTCAGGCATGCGCGTCGACGACTAGCTGCTCCTCGGGGAAGAGCTCACGAACTGCCGCCTGAAACTCGTCGTCCTCCAGCACGGAGCACTGGAAGGACCCCTCGACCTGAGTGCCAAAGAGCTCTCGGATAGCTCTGCAGTGCTCCTCCGACAGGCCTACATCGAAGAGCCTGGTGTAGCGCTGGAACGCAGCCGCGTCGGGTGCCTCGCGCGGCCCAACGACCCCCAGCTTCCGCATCAGCAGGTTCTGCCCTGCGGTGACCGGGTTCGGGCCCTGGGCCCTGGAAACCGCGGCGAGACGACTGCTGCGGCGGAGCGTAGTGAGTGGCGGGCAGGCCTTCGCACGGCGACGGCACGGAGCCCCCAGAACCGGGGGTGGAGGTGGCCGCTGCAGAGAGGCGCAAAAGTCCGCCACCAGCGACTCGAGGTCTCCCTGAGAAGGTCCCTTTGTCGCAACAGGTGGTGGGGAGCGCGACCTGAGAGCCTAGGAGGGAGTAGACAGCTCGTAGTAGACCAAACCAAATCGAACGGTTGAAGAATACGGGAACGCTGCGAACGCAGGCCCACGCAGCATCTTTGCTGCTTGCCTATGACATCATGCATATGCCCTATAGTTGGGTCCACCTTAGCATGGCGCATGGAGTACGAGATCCAACCTAGAAAGAACCGGAGGTGACTAACCGGAGAGGACTCTCCATTTAATCTTACATAGAGAGCTTTCCGAGGTTACTTCCTGCGACACAAAATTACTTCTTTCAACAGAAAAAACACACACACGAGGAAGTAACTTTCAGTCATACATGGAGAGCTCTCCGAGATTACTTCTTGCGACACAAAATTACTTCCCTCAACAGAAAGAAACGCACAGGAGGAAGTAACTTTTTGTCACGGGAAGTAATTTATGTGTCGCGGGAAGTAACTTATGTGTCGCGAGAAGTAACTTTTTGTCACGAGAAGTAACTTATGTGTCGCAGTAAGTAATCTCGGAGGGCTCTCCATTTGACACTAAATGAAGAACCCTTTCCGTTTAGCATTTGAAAAAGAACTATACGTAGTATGTTTTTTCATTAAGAAGAAAATAAGCTCACAAATTCAAGCTAGAGGGAGTGAGAAACTCGATCATGAGTGGTCCGAGAACACAGTCACATCTTTCACCCTAACCAATTGAGTAGACTCACTTCCTACAAGTACATACAGATTTTTTTACGGATTGCTTCTCCAAAGGTAACTTTATTTAGGATCACATGGTTCTTGGAAAACCATGAGCTCAAGAAGTCAGTGAATGATATTCCTAATTCACGATACTTGTTTACATTGCTTATTCTTTTTTTGGAGAAACTTGTTTACATTGCTTATTGTACTAGTATTCGAGGTAACTTCCATTCATTTTTACCATTGCTAGGCGTGTTTGGATTCTGACCACGCTTCACCTTGCCGCAGCAGTGGCGGCGCAAAAAACATGAGCGAGCGATTGGTTGGTGAAAATAGTTAAGCGTGCCACCACTTTTTCCATTACCATCATTAGCATTTGACGCTAGTCTGTGGCACCGACTTTTGACAATGCAACTTAGATGATAGTTTATAAAACAGTAATGCTAAGTACAGAACGTCCGACACGTCGATAAAATATCGGACGGACCTCTGCGAGTTGATTTTGAATATTGCGTAATTCTTCATGTTGCACGCAACATGACTTGATGTTGCGACGGGTGACTTGATGTTGCGATGAGATTTTTTGCTACAGTACTTAGATCTGACGGCTACAGTGTTTTAATCTGACGGCTACATGTTGCGATTGGTCGCCTTCATGTTGCAATTGTTTGTCGTTCATGTTGCAATCATTATGAACATGTTGCATCCGTGTTCTTGACACGTGTTCCATGTGAATGTTTTCAAAATTTTGCAAACATTAATTTTCGATGTTGCGGATGTTCGAGTTTCGATGTTACAGACATGTGATGTTTGGTGTTGTGTCGAGGGGGAGGAGGGCTCCTGATGTTGGATGTTGCACGCAACACGAGTCGCAACATGGGTCGCTTGGGTATTATGTCGGGGGAGGAGAGAAATGATGTTAGATGTTGCACGCAACATGGCTCGCAACATGGGGTCGCTGGACTTCGATCCGACGGCTGACAGCTGAGTTGCTTCGAATCCAACGACCGCAGAGGTGTCCGATGCTAACGCTCGGAACCGACGTCTAGACGCTAGCAGTTCCGTTTATAAAATTACCACTATTCACTCGTCTCATCCAAGCATACTACTCTCTCTCTCTCTCTGCATGCAGCTCAACAGGACAAGTTGCTAGAAAATTACAACTATTCACCTATCATATACTCACATCACAGCAAATTTATAACAAACTAAAGACCTTAGGCAGTTGCAGCAGGTGCGGTGTGGCGAGCCGTGGCTGGCTACAAGCACGCCCGTTATCCCAACTTAATTTCTTTATTAACTAGTACTCCAAATATGTTTCACTATATTTGTCCAGAGCACGTTAAACTATATTTGTCGAGAGCACGTCAAATAACCAATGAAGCATGAGTTCACACAAGAACCAATGTAAAAACATTAGGCAAGGCAGCTGGTTAGTCTCATTCAGGAGGAGCTAGAGAGTTGAGACCAAGGGTCGAATAATGATTTCACACCTTTGTCCAGGTGGAGTACATCTGTTCGTGGTGCAATATGACTTTTTAAAAAAAATATATGACACGATCTTCCAAATTAAACTTTCATTATTTATTTATTTTGAATAATATAGGAGGTAACTTGATTTCAGGTTGAACTGCTAAAGGTTGTAGAAAGTAACTAAGACACTTATCTGCACATTCAGGAAGTAACTAGATGTGCATTGAATCATATCAGAAGTAACTTTATGCTGCAGGAAGTAATCTGGGAGGGCTCTCTATTTAAGCCTAAATGCAGAGGTCTCTCCATTTAGATTTTCTGTTTATTTTAATATTAATATTACATTATTTATGGTTATAAAGAGCACATTTGATCATAAATCCAATCATACCAAATTTACATTAAAAATAAGAAATTGTTTGGTTAAATTATGGATCGATGGTTGTAAATTTTGAATCTTAATATACGTGAGCGCCTTCATTTATATATTTTATATTAATATCATATTATGTATGGTTATAAACTAGAGAGTATATTTGATTATAAATCTAATCATATCAAATTTACATCAAAATAAGAAATTGTTTGGTTAAATTATGGACCGAAGGTTGTAAATTTTGAATCTTAATATGCGTACGCGCCTTCCTTTATTTTATATTAATATTATATTATGTATGGTTATAAACTAGAGAGCATATTTGATTATAAATCCAATCATATCAAATTTACATCAAAATAAGAAACTGTTTGGTTATATTATCAGTTGTAAACTTTGAATCTTAATATGAGTGCGCGCTTGTAAACCAAAATGGAGACAGCAGTAGCTAAAATTAGTGGTGGGACCCAAAAGCACTATCCCACGCGCTCTCTCCGTCCATAAAAACATGTCATTTTAGATTGTCCTAAGTCATTTTTTAATTTGATCAAGATTATAAGAAAACCTACATATACCATATATAATTATAGTACGAAACGAGTACCATTAAATTTATGATGACATCTATTTTTATAATACACTTATTTGATGTCATAAACATTGATATTTTTTCTATAAATTTGATCAAAATTGAGAAAATTTGACTTAGGACAAATCTAAAACATGTTTTTTCAGAAAAAGGTAGTAGTCCTAATAGCACCGTACCACAATGCAGGTACTCAACGCAAGCCACCATCTGGACACTCAAAATTGGCAGATACAAGGAAAACTGATCAAACTGGTCTCCCAAACCAGTCTAGTACAAGTGCTCAAAAGGCTTAGACCACACCAGACCACATCATTGAGTAGCTCTCATCGAGATGATCAAAATGTATATGTATAGGACATCTGTTTTGAAGTTCGGGCGAGAGTTACGACCTTGGGAAGATCTGCACGCCAAGCAGACCCCAATCCGGTAAGACAGTTTTGGGCTGTCTAAAGCGGGTAGGAGTTGTATTTTAGCATGAGATTTGCTAAGGTAGGTGTTGTATTTTAGCATGAGATTTGCTAAGTTTTCGACTCCATCAGAGGCAAGACCTCCCCTCCCTACATAGTCAATTGAGGATATCCAATCGATCAAACACAAAAAAACCAACATACTATTTTATCCATTTCCTTTATTCTTTCTCTAGCCTTTTCCGATCTCATCTTGTTATTCTTCCTTCGTTTCTACAACATTTGAGGGCATTCTAGATGGCCTGTCGATCCTAGATGCGCCTGCTCTGATGAGATCCCTTTCAGGTGAGTGTTCGTTGGTTCACCGTTGGGCATCACAAGTGAAACCGGTCTAGCCGATCACCCTAACCTGTCTGACCGGCCCGCGCAGAGGTGCTCCTCTCCGCACACTGCACATTCGAGTGCTTTTCATGTATTGGTCTAAAAATTGCATCAACACTACCTTTCTCCCCGTTACTTTTTCTTAGCTCATACGCGCCCAAGCCGTCGCTACTTCTGCAGGTAATCTGCGAAGCTTGTGGCATGAGGCCACCGGCCAACCTGGAGCGTTGTTCCTGGCCTTTGGAGTGAGGAAAAAAAATCTAATAGTGCAGACCCAACTATCCAATCATCATGTGATCCAAATAGCCCCTACTAGTAGTTAGCCAGTTAAAATTTTAAGACTAAAGTAGTCTTAAATTTTTAAAACACATCCTGCGGGATCATTAGTTTCGACTGCAGCATGAACACTGCAATTCTAGTCACCCCTGCTACTAGAAAATACATTCTGCAGCTTCACATACAAAGTTCAGAAGTTCCAACGTCTCTGCCCTGTAGTATCACTTCATTCACACAATGGTATCTCAACTACTATTTCCTTTTCCGTTTTGTTTTTCTTTCTGGTGATACAGGAATACCACAAAACAGAAACGGCATGGATATGGGACCAATCAAAGGCTGGGTGCACTAATGTATGTTGAATTTAAAGTTGTTAGTTAAGGACTGAACCGTGCATTGGCTAAATCAGAAACGGGCAAGGAAAAGTGGACCTGGCTTGTTTGGGTCAAAACCTCGGAACCCCAATCATAGGGCACGCCAAAACAATTTTGGTTGTTCAGGTTGCTGGGCTTACCATTCGCCATAGACTAATTTGCTGCATCATGACTTCATCTTCTTTGTTGACACGCTATCAAGGACTGCCCAATCAGGATAAGGGCATTCATAGCTCCAATCAGGACCAGTGTATCGCACACAATGCAGCCATAGTCCTTCCACGTCTCCATCATAACTGCCAAACAGACAAACAATACAGAGAGCATAAACAATCTACCAGCCTACCACAAAACAGACTTCCTTTAAAACTTGTTCTGTAATCAAATCCTTTATTGACGATTCTTAATATAAATACTGACTATAAACTTGTCGAGTAACAGTAAGCACTCACCCTACTGGAGCAAGATTTGGGCAGTTTGTGCACATGGGGTCAATATCAAAACTCTCATCTGTTTCTGCATCTTTGCTGCCATGATCAGCAGCATTTTCATCTGGATCTAATGGTGCAGTTGCTCTACTGGCACTTGTTCCTTTTGTTGATCGTGGACAGAAATTACCCGATAGGTACAGCTCATCATTAGCTATTGGATAACCAGTGTGTTTTAGATGCACCCTTATCTACATTTTTAACATATCAGGACATTAGGTTAACGATACAAATATGTGAATCTTATAAAATTACATGTAAAGCCATAAGACACAATTTAATAGGGGAAACTAATTAAGCAGCTAGATCATCATACCTTGCAAAGAGGAAAAAGAAAAGGAAATGGAGAAAAAAAAAGGCAAAAATGGTAAACTGGCACATTAGTGAATTCATTCAGTAATATATACTATACGTGAAGTTTGTTTAAACAAGGAGAATAATCAACACAAGGCAGCATTTGATGGTTTGAGTGCCTATAGCCACTGGTAGCAAGCGGATGAAGGCTTGTTTTTAGATGGTAAGTGACAAGTCTCCAGTTTGAATGTTTTGCTGGAAGGCAGAAATATGTTTACAATGAAGAGTGAATAGACACTAATAATAGTAATAATCACCTATGTATGTGTTGGAGCTGGAGCATGAATACAAATTATTTCATATAGTTTTAACAATTCAAACATGGATTGATTTGACCATGAAATCTGATATGTGGGAGAACAGCATGCTGTGTACATCTACTAATTTCTTGCAATGAACTAGACCAAACAGCAAGTAATTCCACCGTAAGAAGGATCTGACCACTTGCATACTAAAAGCAGTGCAATGAACAAAACTCATGAGTAAATATACCTGGTGTGTTCGACCAGTCACAGGTTTGCACAAGACAATACTGTAAGTCCCATCAGTGCAAATCCTTTGGAACCTCGTGAGTGCTTGTTTTCCATTTGGTTCTTTACCAGAACCATCACTAACCTGCATTTCAGAACCGGTATTCACATCAGTTCTTCAGACCAGTATTTCTTTTGCTAAGTGCACACATATATCAAATCTTGCCATGTGATTTGCTTAACAGTGGTATATTGTTTGAGCTGATATTAGGGGAAAAGAAATGAAATTATATTTCTTTATAGGGGATAACATAAATTGAGTTACTTATTTTATATCCAAGGTATGGAACATACAGTGTTTCAATAAGTAAACAAAAATAATGAAATTTCTGGTACAGATTATATTTTAACATCTACAAACTAATCTGTATGCCCTAGCAGCAATATGCATTGTTACAAATTGAGAGGGAGGGAAAGAGAGATCCAGCAATTGCTCTAACATATTGTCACTGAAAAACATGCACAACAAGATTTTAAATTGCTTACAGACCTCCACAGTACTCCTTCCTTCCCGCGCATTGAAATTTACATTGGCGTCAATAGTTTGCTGAACAAAAAAACTCTCAGATAGATATTCATGCCACAGCATTTATGTACAAGAAACAAATATATTTGAAATTCCTGGAAGGACTCCATAGTACAATGGTATGCATTTTGCTTAGTTGCCAATTACGTGGGCAGGTCGTACCTAGTCAGGCCACGCAGCCACCTTTCAGAACATGTCCAGGTCCTAACCGTCCAGTGAAAGTTATAGTATTATGTCTAAGCTCACACAACACATATGCTCTAAACATTTTTTTAGGGCCATATGCTCTAAACATTAAGCAGCTTCTAAATACAAATCTTTGTTAAAGGGGTACTCCCTCCGTCCCATGAAAAGTGCAATCCTAGCATTTGAAAAATAAAATCCCACAAAAGAATGCAGTCCTAGGAATTAGATCTAACTACCTGCCTAATCAAAGTGCTCAGATTTGAATTGCATGCCCAAACTAACTGCGTGTGGCAAGAATGGGGCTAGATGAGTCTTTTCACACCTCCACTAATCTGTCTGATAAAAACTAGGACTGCACTTTTTTATGGGATGGAACAAGGACGGATTATGATGTTCCCCTCCATATAAATATAGTTGCGTGCATTCACGAAAGAAATTAAATGCACTTCAAGCCCACAACATAAGATCTAGCTGCTTGGCTGTAAAGCTCAACTTTATTATTATTTTCTTTGGCTGGATGTTACAGTAATTTAATGTTAAGCATATCTTGGCCTTTTGGCCCATATATACTCAAGACCCAGGTGGTGCATGCATTCTACCTACATATACACACAGGGCGCGTTGGCTAACATGGCCCAGCTCAGCCAGGCTGAGGAGCCAGGCCGGAGCCCAACGGGCCAGGCCCACGAGATGCAGAGAATTTGATCGGTGAAGTTGCATCTGGTGAACCGAGAGGTCACAGGTTCGAGCGGTGACCTCTACACATTGCACGATGTGTGGGAAAGACCTCCCGCTAATAACCTTCCCCAGACCCCGCACAGTGCGGGAGCCTACGGCACTGGGTACGTCGAAGTTGCATCTGGTGGGCCAAGAACGTGTTCGTTGGGCTGGCTCAAATGATGTGTTTACCTTGCACATGGGCTAGGGTAGGCTTACCCACCCCCTCTCCTACCTCGCCTCCCTGCTCCCCTCCCCTAACCCGACGGCGGCGCTGCCTCGAACTCCCCTCCCCTCACCCGACGGCAGCGCTGCCTCCACTCTCCAGCTCCCTTCCGCCAAGGTCGGAGCCACCCCGAGCTCTGCTCCTCCCAACAGCCGGCAACGCCACGAGCTCACTTCCCAACAGCCGCCCCCGACCCTCCGCGTCCTCCGCGCGCCGCCGCGGCCCTCCGCGACCTCCGTGCTGGCGCGGGCCCGGCGCACCGCCCCACCTCCGCAGTGATCCCGGCGCACCGCCCCTCCTCCGCGGTGATCTCGACGCACCACCACCACGTGCTCCTCTCTCCTCTCCACCACTGCCGCCACCGCGTGCTCCTCCCTCCTCTCCACCACCGCCGCCACCGCCACGGCCACGTCCTCGAGCGCGCCGCCGCGGGCTCGTGCCGTGCGCACGCCAGCACCGCCGCATACCGCATCTGGGCCGGCTAGACCCTCCGCCGGGGCTCACCGGTGCAGCCGCTCCTCCCACACCGGAGCCGCCGACGCTCCCTCAACTGCCCTGCCGCATTTGCGGGCCTCGGCCATGGGGGGCGCCGTCGTGCGAGCTCTCACCAGTGTCGTCGGGAGCTGAATCAAGGGGCTCGGCCTCGATGCCTGCCCGCCTGCCGGACCTCGGCCTCCCCCGCCCGACGTGAGATCCGCCGCCTCCACGGTGCGACGCGAGATCCGCCGCCTCAGCTCGGCCCCTCCCTCGTGTTGTCCTGCTCCTCGTCGGCCTCCTCGCACCGCGCGGGTGCGCTCCGAAGGCTGCTCTCCTCGTCGGCCTTCTCCGCGGCGTGCGCGCCGATGGTGGAGCTTCGAGGTGAAGAGGATGGGTTGATGCAGCGGCACCGGCGGGACCACGTCGCGGTAGCGTCTGGCTGGCTCTGGTTCACGCGCGAAAGAAACCGTCGCCGGCTTCCTCTTCTTCGCGCGTGGAAGAACACCGGAGGTAACACGAGCAAGCTCTTCGAGCCTGCATCCCGGGAAACGGTCTCTCCGAGCGTTCCTCGCGGTGCAGGCTCGCGAGGCCATTTTGCATCTGACGCGCCTGGCCCAAAAGTCCGTCCAGGCTACCGAACGGGGGCAAATGCACCCCGCCGGCCTGGCTAGACATTGCGCCAACAAATCTTGGTCTCTTGGCACTTATCCTCCAGGGCTCCAGGCCCATGTGGCCCATGTATATCTATCTAAATGTGTATATGTGGATAGAATACATGGGCCACCTCGGCCTTGAGTATATATGGGCCAAGAAGCCAAGACATGCTTAAAATTTAATACAAAAAGTACAGCTCCTAAACTCAATTCGGTCTTAAATTTCCCAAGACAGTTTGGTATCTGGTATCTTGAACCTTGTGCTCAAGGCCCAGGTGGCCCATGTATCTCTATCCAAATGTGTATATGTGGATAGAATACATGGGCCACCTGGGCCTTGAGTATATGTGGGCCAAGAAGCCAAGACATGCTTAAAATTTAATACAAAAGTACAGCTCCTAAACTCAATTGGATCTTAAATTTCCCAAGACAGTTTGGTATCTCAAGGTGACATGGTACAGATTCCTTATTTGATTTACTTCACAGAAGAAGCGGCTATTTATCCTTGGATACAGTGAAATATTAGCCCTACATAAACAGCATACCTCACCATCAGGAAATACCCCCAACAACCTTGGCCACATATTCTTTTTGTAGCAGACCAGCTTCAATCTATGGTGGCAAAATTCAAATAAGAAACATGTGTAACAAGATTTAAAAAAAATACTTCAATGAGTGAATTATAAGATAAGTGCTATACAATGGATACAATCAGATGTTAAATGCAGATGCACATAATAAGAAATATGATAAAAAGGAGAAAAATATCATCGCTAATACCACCTGTTGCCTGAAACATTCAGCCCTCTCAGCATTTTTTGCAAATATAAGGAGACCTGAAACCAACCGATCTAACCGATGCACCGCTGCGAAAATAAAATGGAAGTCAAGGAATTCTAATGTCTAAGGTGAATGAAGATATAAATAAGTAAATAGCACAGACGACATAAACAGATAATCAAAGCAAAGGATACGAAATATGGGTGTTAACCCATGCTCAGCCTGTAGAATCCCAACTACAGTATTCTTACGGTATTGGCCACAAGGATGAACCTACAAAATGGGAACTACTTGCTTCAAGCAAATCACATCATAACCAAACATACACTAGTTCGAATTAAGTATTTCCGTAGGTACTAAACCTAGCTCAGTTGGCAGGAGGCGCGTGTGTAAATGCCACCTAAGTCCGTTCTTTCTTTGATTAGAATTTGGGATCCTATTTTCTTCTGAATACAATGATGACTAAGTTGGCTTAGGGATTCTAGTTTTTCCATAGTTATTTTGTTTTAAAATTCGATTTCATCTTCAAACAAACTAAAAAGGGAGTACCCAGTGTGTAAGCTCCTACACAAGGGAATTCCTAAGACGAGAGAGAGCATTTCACCACAATTCATGAATAACTAACAAACTTAAGTTAGTTTCAACCTAGAGAACTTTTTATGATTAGTTGATAACCCTGGCGCCAGCTGATTATAAAAAACTTTACCATTAAAACCCTTAAAACAACAATGCCCAAAAATGCCCCATCACATACAACTTTAAGAGTACTGTATTGATTGTTTACTAGCATATATAATCCGTGTTGCTACAGTGTGTTTTAGTTCAGGTGACAAATTTAACAAACATGTGACATGTTGACAGATAGGCTTTGATTAATAAGAATAAGAAGACTTCAAAAGGAAAAACTTAGAAGAACATAGGATAGTGCTAATAATAAGGCTGGATCCATATATTTATCATACTTCAACTTTCACGTGCATTATGAATATAAACTTACTGGAACAGAAGCTGGTTTGTAAATAGTTACAACATCAACTTCATTCTGAAGTATTGAAATATCACCAGCCAAGACAGGTGGCTCATGCCTGGAAGAGATATCACCATGAGAAGCCTCCATTAAAAAATAAAATTGAAACTGGTAAAACGGAAGGAAGTGGGATCGTGGCATGCCACAGGAAGCATACGGTTGTCAAGAGAAATGCATATAGGTAATATAGCACATGATCTTATAAGTTATAACTAAGGGCATGTTTAGTTCGGTAGAAATGTTTGGAGAAACTTTTGGAGTCCTCTTTCAAAGCCTATTAGGAGTATTAAACGTAGACTAATTACAAAACTAGTTACATGGATGGACGGGAAATCGCGAGACGAATCCATTAAGACTAATTAATCCGTCATTAGAGATTGTTTACTGTAGCACAATGTTGTTAATCATGGCATAATTAGCCTTGTTAGATTCGTCTCGAAAAATTAGGAGAGTTATGAAATGGGTTTTGTCATTAATCCACATTTGATACTCCTAATTAGTGTCCAAAGATTGATGTTAGAGAAATTTTTGCGAACTAAACAGGGCCTAAATGCCATCGTTAACTTAGTTGTCATTAGACTTTCATAAAGTACAACTAACAATTTGTGAAGATTATAGGTTAGCTAAATAATGCCAAGAGAAAACTGAGATATTAACCAAAATATATGGTAGTTGCTTGTCAATTTACTTGGTTTTTTATGGTACAAGCATGTAAAGGATAATATATGTGCAGTACATTGTAAGTATTTAGGCTGCTCCTGAATTTTTTGTTGTATGCAGATGCAGCAATCTATGTTAAATTTTGAAGCCAATTTATCAGACATTTATCCAGTGGGGGCAATACTCTTAAAATTTATGACTTACCTGTGCAAGAAGTGGCTTATCTTCTGTGATGACTTCACAATATAGTCGGTGTGAACCATTTGCCCATCCACCTGAAGCCTACCACACTTCACTGCACGAACCTAGCAATTTCACCTTTCAGTTAGATGCAGCAATGCAAATGGTACTGAAGTAAGAAGAATACAACAATCTCTCTGTGAAGTAAACGGGTTAAATCATGGAAGAATGTGCAGAATTCAATATGATGGAATTCAAGAAATGAATGAAACATCATTCAGTAGCAAACCTCTAATGGATGTATTTCTAAAATTATGAAATGATGTAAGGATAAATAGGTGTAACTAAATCAAATTAAGTGGTAGGATATAACAAGTCCAAGGGCAGTTATGGCATGAATCATACATAATAGTCGCGAGACCGCCCTTTGAACTCATCAGTGAAGAGGTCCACAATGGTCTTTCCAGCCCATCTGTTCTTCACCTGCAGACCAGACAAAGCATTAATCAGAAATGTGAAGAAAAAAGTGCTTAGATCCACAGAGAAAGTAATGCATCTCTGATCTTATCCATCTTTAGAGCAAAGCGAATCAAATTAAACAAGCATTTCTAATAACAGAAACAAGCCCTGAGCCCTGAACACTGGTTGAAGTACAAAGTATCTGGCACAGCAGGGGAACCGAGATATTCACATGTATACAGTTTTCTTTTTGAGTCGCAATTAAAAGAATAGTAGATCTTCATGAAAACGTAGCACTAAACCTTTAGAAATTGCATGTTTGTGATAGTATGAGCGATTATGTAGTCCCATTATCTATAGCTATAACACCTGATGATCTCAACCTAAGCAGTTCAAAATGGGGGGAAACACCCTGTATCTTCCACATAAGCGTTGCTAAGTACAGGAAGTGGCGGTTCGGAATTACATGGGAGATGAACTCGAAGTAGTAAGGCCTCACGTAGCGCCGACCTGCAGAGGGGACCGGCCAATCGCCAGCAAGGGAGGGGTTAGGGTTTTAGTGCCGGGAATTCCCCGTACGACGCGGTGCCATGGAAGAAAAGAGGAGGCTACTTGCCGTTGCGGATGACGTAATCGTGCGGCTCGGGCGGGTTGGCCGGCGTCTGCCACACGATCCCAGCTCCTCCCGCTGGCGCCGCCATCTCAGGCGGATCGATGATAACGCACACAGACACCGGCGGCGGCGGCGGCTGGGCTCCGTCATTCGGTGTGTTCAGCCGAGAGCCTGAGACTAACATCAGACGCTGCAAGTGGGCCACAAGTAGAGCCTCTCGGAATTGACGGGCTTCCACCGGTCCAAAAGTTTTTTTTTTTTTTTTGCCTCACGTGGCTGTGGCTCAAGTTAAATTTTATCAAATATTTTGCTCAAAAACGGCTTAACCTTATGAGATATAAAGAAATTGGGACGTTTTATATGTAGAAGTCAAAAAAAATAACTCCTAATCTCTACCTAATATTAAAGCGAGAAACATTTCTACCCGTTTTTTCGTCTGTCATATTAAAATCGTGAAAAACTCGTAATAGGAGCGCAAAACCGGCAGTCTTAATGCTCGTTCGTAATAAATGAAAAACCAGAGTCCTAATAGAATACCACGAAGGCCGCCACCTACCTCTCCTGTGCGTGCGTGTCCACCGGCCCAGCTAGGCCCGCACGAGCGTACCACTATGTGGCCCATTACAAATGACACACCATCATCAACCCTTTGGCAGCAGCAAGCAAATGTGTGTGTCCAGCTAGGCCCGCACGAGCATACCAATATGCGGCCCTAGGGATGGCAACGGGGAAATCCCCGTCGGGGATCGACCGCCCGCCCCCGTCCCCGCGGGGAGAAAAATCGCCCGCCCCCGTCCCCGTTAAAGCTCACGGGGAGATTTTCTTCCCGTCCCCGCACGGGGATAAATCCCCGTGGGGATCCCCCCATCCGAGCCTCATTCATCCATTCAACTCAAAATAGCTCGAGCTTTGTTATGCGAATCAATTGCATTCAATTCATTTTTTTTCTCCAATTGCGTCCGAATGGTTTCAGATTCAAGGAGGAAATGGATTGAAGAAATAAATTATCAAGCGTCATGTGGAGATACAATGGGAAGAGGACAAAAGAGCTTTCCGCAGCACTGAGATATCAAAAGCAACATCAAAAGACATGCAGGAGAGAAAAAAACTTGCGTCTCGAATCTCGATCTGAAGCCACTAGTCCAGACTCCAGCGTCATGCTTTTCTTCTTCCACACGATGAGAACGAAGCCACGGCGAGCTCTCGATGCGGGCGACCGGCAACGGGAGAGCGCCTCACGCGGCTGCGCATGGGATCTCCAGGCCTGCGCGGCGGTGGACCAGCAGGTGGCAGGCTGGCAGCGGGTCGGCGGCAGCAGCTTGCGGCGGCGGCGGGGGTCTGGGACTCTGGGAGGGAGGAGTAGAGAGAGAGGAACGGATAGGATTGTTAGGGTTAGCTCCTTCTTGCTTATATATTGTGATGTTGGGCCTTGTACTGATGGGCTGCTATGTTTATTGGGCCATACCATTTTAGCGGAGCGGGGTTGCGGGGAAAAGGGGACGGGGAACGATGGACCATCCCCGCCCCCGCCATCTCCGACGGGGAGGAATTTTTCCCCGTTTAGGTCCCCGTGGGGATTAAATTGCTATCATTCCCGTCCCCTAATGGAGGAATTCCCCGCGGGGAATCGGGGATCGGGTCCCCGTTGCCATCCCTATGCGGCCCATTACAAATGACACACCATCAACCCTTTGGCAGCAGCAAGCAAATGTGTGTGTGACGTGAATGGTTCTAAAAAGGGAAAATTAGTTTTGTAGCATCGAAAGATCGCGACTTCCGTAAAATACCACTGAAAGACATCAGCTCTGTAAAATACCATTGAAAGGTGCAGACGTTACCCGAAATTAGCATTCCGTCTCATCTTCTCACCGAAAACTTATTTTTGACACTTTTCAACACATAACACGAAAGTAAAATGACCTTGCTACCCTTTGTGCTTAGGATCAAAAGGAAAAAGTCACGGGCCTTATCCACCCAGCCAACCAGGCCCGTCCGCGTCGTCTTCCCATTGCATGCCCGTCAGCCTCTGTCTCCTACCAGCAGCGCCACTCCTCCCTACCAGCACATGCGACGCCGCCCATCGCAGCACCGATGACGTCATCCTTGCAAGTTGGAGTCCCGACGCATGACCGTTCCTACAATTGGGCGCCCTTGAGGCAGACCCCGCAGCTGTGCGCCCTCCAGGCTTCGCTGGCTGTGTTGCCGCCGCCGCTGACCACGTCGCGACGTGCCCGGAAGAGGAGGCGCTCGGTGCTGGCGCCGGCTCCGACGCTGGGGAGCGCGAGACACGGGATATGAAGGAGGTCCTCTCCAAGCTCGACAACCCCAAGGCCGAGGAGCAAGTGGCTTCAACGGCCGGCGGCCATGGCGACCCCGGCAGGCGCCAGGCCAGAGGAGGCTACCGGTTTGGGGCATTTTTGTCCAAGTTAACAGAGCTAACGACGAAATCTAACAGAATGGTATTTTCAGTTTAGGTCTGCAACTTTCAATGGTATTTTACGGGGCTGATGTCTTTTAGTGGTATTTTACGGAAATCGCGATCTTTCGATGCTACAGAACCAATTTTCCCTTCTAAAAAAATGTGACGTGAATGAAGTCAACAAATGATAAGATACTTCCTATTAATCTTATCTGAGCTCCAAATTATATAAACTATATTTATTTTGATTATCTGGATGATCTCTCTGAAATGGTGCTCTTAAATTTGAACTTTTGTACAATTTATTCTCCCATTATAACACATGATCATATTAACTTGTGATGTGTAATATGATAATGATAGGTATATATCTTTTCCGGTCCGTTTATATTGGGAAGGCTCGCGAGCTGTGAGGGATGAAGGTGTGTTTAGGAAGTCGAGACTAGAGTGGATGACGGTGGGCGAGGTTGGGGTGACGCGGGGATGACGGTGAGACCGGGGAGGCGACGGGGATGACGATGCGGCCAAGACAGACGGGAGGCAAGGTCGGGAAGGCATTAACGATGGTTGGAGAGGTTGGGTGTATACCTGATCATGAGCTGCCCGACCCAACCCACCCGAAAAACCCCGACCCGACCTGACTGTGCAACGGGTCGGGTGCGGGCCGAATTTTTCACCCGAACTCAGAAAAAACCCGACCCAACCCGGCTTAACTCAAAAATTATAACTAAAAACCCGAAACCCGACCCGACCCACACGTGTGACGGGTCGGGCGCAGATCATGAATTTCGACCCGACAACCTGACATGATCCGACCTGAATCCGACACGACCCGACCCATAATCAGGTATAGTTGGGTGGTATTTGCGTTTTTTACGGAAATGTGTCTGGGGAAGTACAGCGGGAGCCAAAGCTGGGAAGGCACGAACGATAGTTGGGCCTCGCTCGCACTGACACTGACATTTTCATTTGGGTCAGACCCATGGAGCATCATGTACGGCCTATAAACAGGGAAGCACCTGATAGCCTATTTACACCAGCTAGCTAGCTGCCCAGCAGAAACAGTTGGACGAGTTTGTCAGCTGATATTAAACAAGTTGCATTCTCCTAAAAAAAAACAAGTTGCATAACTTGTGTCAGCGCGACATGGTACATATGTGTCTTCACGTATCACATAGATTGTAGATGGTTACAATTTTATTCGGATTAGATATAATTTAAATGGCTACTGTATGTTAGAGGCTGGATAAATATAATGTGCAATTAATTTATCAAAAAAATATACATTATGGAAATTGTTTTCGAATCTGTGTTTCTTTTTAGAGCACGTGAAACTGATGTAGGGTAAGATAATTTGAGCAAGAGCCCATATTTATTTTTTAGGTAAAAAATGATATATATAGGATAAAGTAATCATTAGATAAGATAAAAAAATGATATATAGGATAAAGTAATCATTAGATAACGATATGACTAAAGTCTAAAAAATACAATTAATATTTCATCGTAGCAACGCACGAGCACCTTGCTATTTTTTCGTCCGTCCTGACAGCTGGGGCCCACCTGTCGGTCTCGGTATCTCGCTCTCTCCCCACCGTCCGCGCCAGCGCCAGCGCCAGCGCCCTCTCTGTCCTCTCAGGCAGTCAGCACCGACCACGCACCGTCCACCGGGTATTGGGAGCCATCCCATCGATGCGGCAAAGAGATGGGGAGGTCGGCGCCTCCGCCGCCATCGGCCTCTTCTTGGCTCGAGCTTGGGCCGCCTCCACCGGAACCTCCATGGATGCTGGCGACCTGAGCCATAGGTTGGGGAGCGGAGGAGCAGGACGAGCTCGAGCACATCTGGCACTGGAGAGATCGAGGTTGCCCGCAGCAGCTCCGGCCGCCGCCTCTCCTCCTCGCGCCCACCGTCGCCCCTGCTCCGCGTGCCCGCGCCGCAATTCCCGCGGAGAAGGAGCCATTGCTCCGGACGGAGAGGGAGGGGCGTGTCGCGACCAGTGCAGGGAGCTCCGACGGATCTGCGGCGGAAAGACAGCTAGCGCAGAGCTCGCCGGCATCCACGCGTCGACGGCGCTCCAGGCCGGAGAGAAGAGAGGGGCAAGGAGAGGGGATTCGGCGGGGGTGGGAGAGGAACATGAGTCAGGCGGAGGGAGGGAGGCGGCCACGCTCAATGGAGGGAGGGGCGCCCAACCCCACCGCTGCCCCTGCTCAACGGCTCCTCCGCTGGCCTGAGATTGATGCGAGAGAGAGAGTCAACGGGAGAGCTGAGGATTGAGGATGAAAGGGTCACGGGCTCACGACAGCCACAAAAATATTTTTGGTATTTTACAAGTTTATCCTTAACAAAGATAGAAATTGTACAAAGTTCTTTTAGGCAGAAAATAAGGATATAAACTAAATAGAAATTGTGTTGTTTTTTGCAAATTAGTCTCTGAAAAAATGATTTCATTTCAAATTAGTTCCCGAATCAAATATAGGTAATTTGGATGAATTTTTAAATGAATATGGTAGCTGGAGGTGAATGAATAAAATATATAATTGTTGAATCTAGAATAACACGAGTGCGGAAGAAGCTGATGTAGAGTAAAAACTCTTACTGATATACGAAGGTGATGACGATGAGCGTGATTGGGATGGCGCGGGTGTAGCAGGGATGACGGCGAGGTCGGAGAGCTGCAAGGGGCCGTGGTGTGACAGCACGACAAGTGTCGACAACAGCGAGGCGAGTAAATATTTTCTCCCGTTGCAAGGCACAGGCACAATTGCTAGTGTGTGTGTCTATATCTCTACTCCTAACAAGAGTAGAGTTTTTCTTCACGCTTCGTACGTCAATCGGCTTTGGTACGTCGTCCGTCGGTCCGCCTCCGCGCGTCCGCCCTCCCGCGTGCTTTGCGTTCCGTTTTTACCCCTGAGCCCTGGCGCCCACCTTCGTTCCTTTTTCTTTTTCCCGAAACCATCGGCCCTCACGCCACTGCTCGCCGCCGCCACACCAAGCCCGGCCTCCGCCGGATCCATCGCCTCCTCCCCGGATTGCCTCCCCGAACGCAGTCGCGGTAAGTCGGGCTGCCGTCGCCGCACCCGCCATCCGTCAGAGCGCCGTCCCCCGCACTCACGCCGCCGTCGCTGCCGTACCCCAAATACTCGCCACCGTCGACGCCACCAACCAAATACTGCGCTGCTCCCATGGAGGTTGGGTACCTGCTCGGGGTGGCAGAGGCGGTGGGAAGGAGCACCAGCTGCAGGTGGCGGCGCCGGTGCTGGATCGCCAACAAGGACGGCCACACCAAGTCCAACGGTGGGGGCTACCGGATCGACCACAGTGACTGCTGCAGCAGGCCGAGCCAGGCGTCGCCGTTGTCACCACCGGCACCAGCACCATGCCGTCATTCGCACTGGCCTCCGCTGATGGATCTTTCACATCTTTGCTTTGGTGGTCGTTTGTTAGTATTGTCTGGGGGTATTTCTTTGATTTCAGGGTCTTACAGTTACACGACGATACAGAACGGCGCCGGCAGAGGTTGGAGCTCCGGTGATACAATAGCACCATCCTGAATGCAGGTTCACTGGCTGGAGAGGGACCTACAAGAGCAGAACTTGGGCAGTCGTCATACACACAAGTAACTCATTACAGTCTGGTAAACATGGTAATTAACTGGTTAATTAGTCTTTAATTACGATATACATAGACCAAGCATGTGTAAATCTGTTAGTTCCTACTTCTAGCATCCATTTGCGCAGTTCTCATTATAGTAGTTGAAGTGCATTGAGCATATAACTTATCATTTTAGAAAAAATAACTTGGTTGATTGCTTCTATATATCTGTAGTGGTGGTTAACTGTTTTGGCCTTGGCAAGTGTGTTTAGATTGAATTTTTTTCCTGATAAAGGCGAATTATGATGCTACCAACATGAACTTTTATTTTTATGACACATTCTGTTCTCTCCATATACACATACACGGTTGCTTTCACAATTGAAATCGAGCACGTGCCTGGATGGATATGTGTTTCTTTAAGGAGGACTTATATTTGTTGACTTCACTATGTTCTTTGGAGAATTGGAGTTGCTGCTCTTGAATGGCTGTCTCATGATCAAAGCAACTGGTGGTCTAAATCAACGATGAATTCCTGGTCAAAGCTAATGGTACATACCATCATTATTAATTTTTGAACAATGTATATTCATGTTCATAATTTTTACAACAGGTATGAAACATTTTCATCATTTTTCGAAGAGCCATGGGAGCCGTGGGAGCCATGGGAGTTGGTACATTATATTTTCTTAATGAATTCCTGATCATGAAGTTTTTTGTAAAAACTGGAACAAGGTCATTATATTTTCTTCTTTCTTTTCTAATTTCTGGGACAATTTACTTCAGTAAGTAGTCCATGTACTACTACAATGTTCAGAATAAACTTCAAGTCTTGGTTTAAATATTGTGAATTCTACTAGCATGCTCTCGTTCTAACAGCCTGTCCTTCTTCCCTTCCTTATATGCACAGCGTTTGATGGCTTCATATATGAGTCTGATGTGATTTTGGTGCTTCATTCCATATTTCTGAATTTTTATGGCAAGATTCTTTGGTATTCAGATTTCACATTGGTATTCTTTGTTGCTCCACTATGCTTGGGCCAAATAATCTGATTTAAGAAGCTATTTCCTTGGTGAAATTAGTCGATGTCGTCGTAGTCTGAGGTAAACCCTGCCTTTGATTAGTTGGTTCGATCCTACAATGTGGCCAACAATCGTCTAAATTGGGCATAGGCAGTTGGACTGGGCCAGTGCAGTCTTACCTGAACAGAGTTGCTGAAATAGGTAATACTATGGTTAGCTTCTTTTCTTGTGAAAACACGGTTCTTTGATGATCAGGTAAGGGACTAAAATAAGTGCTAATGGAGGGGCGACCACCTGGTATGTTATATCTGATCAGGAATGCCTTATTGATCAGAGATGCAATTTGCACATAATATATGCTCATATGTGTAGTTCTCGAAATAAATCTTACAATGACAGATTTGTTAGCCGATATAATACTCTTACTAAGAATGTTTATGTGGCCTGATTTTGTTGCAAGGTATAAGTGTTTGCTCCTTTTCTTAGGGTTCAAGGTCTTTTGAAAGATTGTACTGCCTTCAGAAAGTTTGCACGGGTAGAATACTTTCAGCAGAAAAAATCAATGCCCTGTCTCGACATATCTGAGTGGTGGTCCAAATTAGTGCTTGTCTTTCATTTCATTCGTTTGTAGCTCATCTCACCTGCCCACTTATGTACTAGAACAAATTGTTGTTATGTTACTGAATTAGTTACAAGCATGAGAGTCTTACAACCCTCTAAATCCATTATATCTTTGTGCTTTTGGATTTTTGAACATTCTGCATCAAGTTGTAGGATAATATGAATAAAAGAAATGTGATGCAAGCTTCTAAACGAATGAACAGTCAGTTTCTGAACAAACGAAGCTGAAGTTTCTTTTTAGGAACATAGAGCTCCATTCAGCGTGAAGGTGTAGCCTCTTTTTCATAAAAATATGTGAATCATAAGGTTATTCAATTATCAGTAAGGCATGTCAACCTAATTAATTGAAAGGCAATTATGATTTGTGGACATAATTGTGCACCATTTTTAATTTATATTGAGTTTTTTTTGCATTATTATGGACCATTGTAATAGAAAATTAATGTAACCTTTTGTTCTCCCTTCAGATCTAATTACTGTTAAATTTTTATGTCTATTCTGATGCCAGAGTTTCAAGTTGACCAAACAGAGTGGATACAGTCCTGCTCAAAGTTGGCAAGCTGTTTCAACAAACAGACCTTCATCTGTTGTTCACTTCATGGGCATGTATCAAAGCCTCGATATTCAGCTGGAGCGGATTGGGGAGGATACATCTGCAGCAGTAAGAAGACATTCTTTATGCATGACAATTTTTATGCTTATATAATGTCGTGTGTTTGTTAAGTCTCACATGTGTTATGTAATGTTGCGGCAATAGACTACTAATAATGCATTTGATCATTGTTACAAAAAATAGTTTATCTACAAATGAAAAGGGTCAGAAGCTGATAATTTACCACTTTCTAATGTATTTGCTATATATATATGCCATTTATTTTGATTATTGAATATTCACTATATTGTTTTTTATTAAGTGGTATTATTTTATTTGAACATGATGTGAGCCCGTAGCAACGCACGGGCACGATCCTAGTATATATATATATATATATATATATATATATATATATATATATATATAAGCAAGGAGTGTTTCTGCTTTTTTTCGTACGTTCCCTCTAATCTGTTACGGTGGAAGTCACGAGAAAAAAAGGTAGCAACCGGACTTCTTCGTCAAAATGTCCGCTTCGCGGCCGGTTTCCGCGGGGAATCGCCAAAATCAATACGAACCGCTCGGTCTACATCGCGGAGGCTAGACGTGGGAAAAAATTCGGATGTTATCTGAACCGTGCGTTTCCTATACAAAAATTATATAAAAAATCATTTAAACTAACTATTATAGAAATTGAACACAGACGGCAGACTTCAAAATTGGCTAGGAGAGCACTGAATTGTGCGGAACCTTATGGCACATATAAAATATAAGTTATACTTAACTGTTTGAATTGACATTTCAATGATGTGCCTAAAAGACTATGATGTAGTCAGACCAAAATAAAGTACCATAATGAATGTATATACACGACGTCGTGTAACAATATGCTGGAATTGTCATGCCTACGGCCATCCAATATCTAAACCAGGCATTGACATTGCAAATGAGTGGACGTCTATTGCTAAACCTATATTTTCTAAATAACAGGTTATCAATAAAAGTAACATTGAATGAGTAGTAAAACTGTGGATTAATTTTTAGTGCTTTGTATCTATATGGCCCCCTATTTGTTCAGAAGCTTCTCCGGTAGGGTCCACACTCCACAATGATGGTGGGCCCATGGCTGAAAAAGCTAATCAAAATTGAAAATTAGATCACATGCGGAGAAATTTTAGTCCGTCGTTGAAGGAAAACAACAGAGTCCATAAACTACACACTGAGGAAAAAGGAGCAAAGAGTAACATAGTAGAGGACATGTACAAATTGGGCTGAAAAAATTGAATAATTAAGAATCTAAATGTTGCGTATATTTATAATAGCCCCGACTCTAGAAACATGTCCCACAAAACAATGTCGTCTCGATGGCGAAGGGGTGAAGGGCACCACAATGAACTCTACAATCAGCAACGGAGTCGGCCACCAGAGCCAACGATATCAGCTCAACTAAACACTGATGTCTCCGCCCCTGTCTACATGCTACTGATGGGTAGAGTCATCTCGATCCGTTCATGCTAGGAAGGCGCACAGGCACTGGGGATGACGACACGGGTGGGACGAACAACGATGGACGAGGTCGAGTGGCGCGTGCATGATGAGAATGACGACACGACCGATTAAGGTGAGATCAGACGTACGTGACGAGACTAGGGTAGACGAAGGTGGACAAGGTTAGAGTGGCGCGAGCGTGACAGTGAAGTCAGGGATGATGGCGTGGCAGTGGCAAATGACAACGAGGCTAGAAGGCGTGGACGATGGCAGAAGAGGTTAGGGTGGCGCGAGCGAGACCAAGACAACGACGAGGTCGGGGAGATGTTGGGGCGGCGAGATGATGGCACGGTTGGGGCGAATGATGATGAGACGAGTAATATTTTCTCCCGTTGCAATGCACGAGCATAGTTGCTAGTTCTTCCTATCTGGAGGAGCCAGAGGCCTACCGCCTCCTTGCTAGGACTCCGTCTCCTCAAAAAGAAAAAATTAGAGAAGTCACTTTTTCTCTCTCTGCTTCTTCGTATAAAACGATTCCGGCTCCTCTGCTAATCCAAGGGTGGAGCTTATTATAATCAAAATGTTTGATAGAGCTTCACCTCAGGAGGAGTCAGAACCGGAACTCTACCTAAGGGGCTCTTATTTCGATGCAAAGCCAATTTCATTACCACATAAAGTACCTAAAATTACAGGTTGCGCCTGAATAACAACAACTTTTTTAGTCTCCCATAGGCCATTACAGTTGGTTATTTCTTTTTTTTTCTTTTTCTTGGGCAAACTTTATTAGTTATGCTTTCTGTACACATGTGGTCATCACCAAATTAAGTATTATCTCCCGTACGAGAGAAGTGGGGAGAAGATTTTGCTTCAAATAATTAATATATTACGTTACATTATTTTTATAGCTTTTCTAACAAAATGAATCAAATGAACAAAACATCCAAGGTTACATGATAAGTACTTCCTCTATTTTAAATTGTAGGTCATTTTGGTATTTCAAGATTCACAATTTTTGTCATGCATTTAAGTATACTGTCTAGATACATAATAACTATGAATTTAAATTTGCTAAAATGATCTTAAATTTGGCACGGAGGGGTGCATATCTATTGTTTTCTTATTGCTTTTCTAATAATATACATTCGTCAGATAAAATTAATATAAAAAATATTTCACCGTACCTAACGTATTATTCCAGTAAAAGTATAAAAGGGAACTACACAAAAACGCTAGAGAGAACACCACTACACCAGCACACAATTTTTTTGTTTCTTAAAATTTCACCAACTACCCGTCACATAAATTTTCGGATACCAATTAAAAATATTAAATGTGAATTAATGACAAAACCCATTCCACAACCTCTACTTTAATTTTCGACGAATCTAACGAACTTAATTATGTCAGTAAAAGTATAAAAGGGAACTACACAAAAACGCTTAGAGAACACCACTACATCAGCACACAATTTCTTTGTTCCCCAAAATTTCACCAACTACCGGTCACATCAATTTTCGAACACTAATTAGGAGTATTAAATGTGAATTAATGACAAAACTCATTCCACAAACCCCTACTTTAATTTTCAAGACGAATCTAACAAACCTAATTATATCATGATTAGACAATGTTGTGCTACAATAAGCAATCTCTAATGACGAATTAATTAGGGTTAATGGACTCGTCTCGTGATTTAGTCTATTCATGTAATTAGTTTACGTTTAATACTCCTAATAGACCTTGAAAGGGAACCAAAAAATTTCTCCAAAAATTTCCACCTAACTAAACAGGTAAGGATGAAAACAGATCAGGTCGGATGGGAATATGGGATACTCCCTTCTGCTCTAGTAGACAAAATTCATCAATAAATAGCCCAAACAGCTAACAGTAAAATTACAAACATAAACAAGGTTTTTCATGCCATTTGTATTTGTCCAGTTCAGCTTTGTAATCTGGACATATAGATTGGAGTAGCAGCAAATAATAAATGCAAGTAGGAGCATTCTGTTCGACAAATCTTGACTCTGGTTTCGAGTACTATTACATCGCCTACACAGAGAAACAGCAACAAAATCACCAAAAGTTTTTGCAGCCCCAGAGAACAGAGAACACATCAACCATACTTGCTCAAGGAGGAGCAGAGATCGTGATAAAATCAGACTCAAAACAAAGCTACGCAATGCGCACACATTGCACGAGCCAAAATATTGAAGTCAATGATACCGCTCAACATTACATGGGACGGCACCATTGCGGCCATGCCGTGCGGCAAAATCAGAGTTTATCAGAGATAGTCAATGATACCGCTCACCATTACATGGGACGCCTAACAGAGCTTGGGAGTAAAAATCAGAGTTTAGGGGGTGGCATAGATACAAGAACGGCTTAGCAGCCATGCCGTGCGGCAAAAATTAGAGCAAAATTAGCCAACACGGTTCGCCCATGCACTACTCTATTCCTAGCGAGTTCCTAAGACCTGTGCCTCGAACTCGCCCTTACAAGGGGCCATCGATGTGGATTGGACACATCCGCACAGGGATTCAGACTTCAGGTACGCCGAACCTCCGGAGCAACTTGAACAGGCCACGAAGAGGATTGTCTGGATTGTGAGCGTTTTCAGGAGCAATCAGGCACCTGGATGAGCGGTGGATGTAGAAGCTGCAAAACCCAACAAATTCAGCATCAGTCAGGCCGTCAGGGCAAAGTAACAACGCAACAGAGCCCTGAAATAACAAATCAAACAGCAAGCACAGATGATGAATACTCAGTTCTGCTCATTACCTGACATACAGCAAAACTTCCTGCATCAGCCTCAGCTCCATCATCGGAAACACAATCTTCCCCTGGACCATGATCGTCGAAGAACTCACCAGCGGGGCAAGGCACTTCGCCCACACGGGAGACAGCTTCCCGATCTACAATTATACATCAAAAAATCGAGATAAATAATCGAGATTTGAGACACTAATAACTCTGCACAGATACATCCATCTCTTCCAGACTTCCAGTGATGTGGCATCATAAGTGAAGTGAGTGTAATTGTGAGTAAAAGTTGCAGGAACGAACCTCTCCAGATCGGTTGGTCGAGAAGCGCACGATCTGCATCAGAGCGGCCTCCTGCCTGTACGACATCCTGATCACGCTGAGCCTGTCGTGCGACGGGAACGCGAAGTGGACGACCTCGCCACCGTCCAGCAGCTTCCTCCCGCGGCACGTCGACAGCCCGGTGGCGTACGACTTCTTGAAAAAGCACCACTCGCGGCGGTCCGGCGGGTACTCGTCCAACTCCACCGGCAGCGGCGCCACCACCATCCTCCACTCGTTCTTCGGGATGGCCCCCGGCGGCGGCAGCGCGCGGACGGGCTTCGGGTTCAGGTACGGCACCGGGTGGGACGTCGTCAGGTCGATGAAGACCACGCCGTCGTCGTCCTCGCGGGGCCTCTTCTTGGACCTCGCCGGAGGATCCATGACCTCCACCTCGTCGTCGCTGCAGTCACTCTCTTCTTCCTTCACACGGCGCGGCGACAAAAGATGTTCCTTGACGGGCGAATCGACCTCCTCATCCTCCTCCTTGACATCGGCATCGTCGGCTTCCTCCTGCTTGACCCGGTGAACAGCTTGCTCTTGGAAGGAGCCACCCTCTTCGATTGGCTCCGACTTCACCTTGACGTTGGCCTCGCCGGAGGCTTCGATCTTCACCTTCACCTCTACATCGCTGCGATCTTCAGCCTTCACCTTCACCTCCACCTTCACCTCGCCGGGATCGGCGTCGATTGGCTCCATCTTGACCACGCCCGCGGCTTCAACCTTCACCGGAGGCGGTGGCTGCCGGGGGTGGACGGCGCCGCCAACGTCGCGCTCCGTCTTGACGCCCCTCGGAGAAGGCACCGGAGCGGCATCACCAGCTGGACCTTTCTCCGCCTCAACTTCGCCGCCGCCGGCGGCAGCGGCATTGTCCTGGAGCCATTTGATGGCCCGCTCGGTGTCGCCGCTGCAGCGGGTGAGCGCGTCGACGGCAGCGGCCACCGGGAGGTCCGCGCCGAGCACGGCGCGGAAGGTGGCCAAGTCGTCGTCGAAGAGGGCGGGCTGGTGGCTGGTCGGAGGACCGCTCCGGCGAGCCGTCGCGCGCCATAGCGCCGGTCGACGGTGACGAGACGAGGCTAGATGCAAGAAGAGCCGAAGAGGATTAGATCGTGGTGGGGAGGCGATGGTGGAGACCTGGAGGGGATGGGGGATGCTGATTTGGAGGGGGGCTGGAGAGTTTTAATGGCTTTGGCGGGGGTTTTGGCGGGGGATAAGAGACGAAGACGAGGGAAAGGGAAATGTTCTCAATTTTGGCGGAACGGGTTGGAGGGAAAGGGGGCAAACCGGCAAAGGGCGCTGGACTGCTGCAGAAGGCGCGGTGAAAAATTTATTTTCGAGGTTGGAGTGAGACGTTTTCGGCAACAACTTTGTGTTTATGAATATATTTTGTACAAACTATTCAGGTTGACACTTGTTTTTTGAAAAACGGATATATTGTCTCACTGTCCCGTTTATTAATTTTAAGCTACGGTTCATGTCTATTCAATCCGCAAGTTGATTATTGTTCTTAGAGCAACTTTAACAGTTTGCTATCTTAGTTTGACATCTATCTAATTAGTTTGACACCTATTTAATTTTGGAAAAATATGAAAGAGTAGCCTCCAACAGTTTGGCAAAACAATTTGGTATCTCTCCCCTCGCAGTGCGTATATATACACACGGCTATCCGTGGCGTATCCTTCCGTAACAAAAGAGATGGAATGATATAAAAATAATTTTATTTTTTCTCAGGATTCCTGATTTAAGTTTTAAGAGGTGGAGGGGTAGAAATATATTTTTGTTTCTCTCTCAGGGTTTTAATGTAAGTTAAATCTAGATTTGACAAGTAAATTATGTCAAACTGTTGGAGATGAACTCATTTTTTACTTGATATATCTTTTTAGAAATTAGCAAAACACCAGATCTGCCAAGTAGACTTTAACAAACTCTTAGAGATGCTCTTATGGTCTGAAACTCTCAACTCTGAACAACTCAATGAGAGTTTATAGTTCACACAGTTACGGTTGTATTTCCAAAGGCCGTGACAACAAAAATGCATAATTTCGTCAAATTAAACCATCAAGGAGACTATCTGCACTTGGGTCGCGATAACTCCCGCGACCCCTTCCTCCGGTTCGTTTTATCTCATTCTCTATCTCTACTTCTCTACTACTAAAAAGAATGAACTTAAAGTTTCAAAAAAAAGAATGAACTTACGAGAAAAACCCCGATCCAAGTGTCATTTTTCCTCTCCACCCACGCGTCCGCTCCAAGTGTTCGCCTTCCGCTCGAGACCGCACGCACTCCCGCGATTGATTTTTACCGTCGATTAGAGATGGAACGGTGCGGACCGTCCATCCGCCCCTTGGCTCCGCGCCTCCGCACGTCCTCCCGCGATTGATTTTTACCCTAAACCCCGATCTCATACGCCGCCGCCGCCACTAGCACCTAGCCTAGGTTCGTCTCCTGTCTCTCGACTTTCTCCCATATCGTGGCCGCCGATCCCGTACGAGTGTATGACCTCGCCTCCTGCCTCCAGCGATGTCGCCGCCCTCGCCTTCAGGACGTCGGCAGATGACGCCTTCGCCTTTGATACAATCCAGTGAGCACCGCTGTCGTCGCCTTCATCACGCAGACCAGGTAAACTCTTGCCTCCGTCGTCGTCGTCTCCAGCACACAGATCAGCGCACGCAGATCGATGCCGCCGTCATCGACTCCTGCACAGAAATCCGCGTCGTCATCATCTCCAACACGCATTGCTGCGCTGCAACCGTCTCCAACACGACAACTAGGGAGGCCTTCGCGTCCAGCACCAGCACAATCGCACATTCGCACGTGCCGTCATCTCCTCCAATCCACCTGCCCATCGCTCGACCATTACATCTGTTGTGATCTGCAAATTGTATACTCCATCCGTCCCAAAATATAATGTCTTATTGACTTTTGCTGATCACATTTGACCACTCGTCTTATTCAAAAAATTTATGAAAATATAAAAACAATTATGATATACTTCAAATATACACGATGATAAAACATGTCATAACAAAATAAATAATATTTACACAATTTTTTTGAATAAGACGAGTGGTCAAACGTGATCAGCAAAAGTCAACAAGACCTTATATTTTGGGACGGAGGGAGTACCTTATTCAGAGGCTAATGAAAGATTATATACTTGAGTCACCAAGGAACTATGCAAAGCATTGCCATGTACGTAAATTTTAATTCAACCATCAATACTACTAGATATAGTATCCGTTTAGTTTCGTATTATTTAAACTTGAGATTATCAAACTGATGCATTGTTACTAAACATCAGGTCTCGGAAATAAAAGAGGATCACTTCTTATGACAATAATGAGAAGCAATGATCTATAGGGAAGCTTCTTACTATAATTAGTGGTGACATTCACACGATCATCAAGTTTGTTCTTACTTCTCCTAACATTTCAAGTCCCTCTCCTTTTGTACCTCTGCTTATGAAGCTGGAATAAGAAGCCAGCTGTTCCAAAAAAAAGGAATAAGATGCGAGATGACAAAAGCTCAGGTAAATTAGCAGCACGAAAATTTTGTACTCCAATATGCATATATAAACTATCATGTGCCTTTCAACATTGGAGGAATGATCATCGGAGAAGCTAATTCTTACCGTAATTGTAGGTGGCAGGTCTTAGTTCATGCAATCAACAAGTATGGAAACTATTAGCAGAAGCTAAAACTTTGTTCTCTTCTTGGCGTTTTAATTCCCTCTCCTTTTGTGCAAAGGCATAAGAAGCTGGAACAAGCGAGGTGACAAATAGCTCAGGTAAATCAATAGCACAAAAATATGTACTGTAATATGCATAAATGTATCGAGTGCCTTTTGACTATTGCTCTAAACAAATTTCATGCTCCTAACAGGCTAACAATAAGAATGGTTGGATGGAGAAACGGCATCCTGATTCATTTAAAGAAGTTATCAACTCAGATAGGAATGTTTCATTTTACAAGGATTTCTTTTGACACTGAAAGATAAATAAACCATTGACCAATGCATATTAGTATATTACAATATAGCAAGATCCTTACCTTAATTATTTGTCTATTGTCAATTGAGAAGCATGTGGCTACCACTAACATGAATTTTCTACCACTAATATGTTTCTTCTGAAATTTCATCTAAATTCGTGGAAATGTGTTTACTTAATCTAATTGCATTGATTAAATTTGGTTTTGGGATTTTCTTGTTTCGTTTCTTTCAGCCCTTTAACTTCCTTAGAGACTATGTGAAAAAAATTACTTAAATGTGCATAAAAAATATCACCTAACAGAACAACATTGAATAGACAAGCTGAACATCATACAGTAATAAATAGACAAAACAGGGCATCCACCTAAGAAAGCATTCCTCATCTTTGCAGGTCTTTTTTGTCGAAGCCCAAATGGACTAGGTGATGGATGTTGTAGGGTAATAAATGGGCTTAGTGATTTTTTTCATGCGCATGGAACTTCTACCATCGAGGTTAGAAGTAGGAGTTTAGAATTGTAAACAAAATTAAGGAGTATGGTTCTCTTTTCTCAATATATAAAGTATAAGAAGCATTTAAAACTTCAAATTGAACTAAATTATAAAAAAAGAATATCATAAAGAGGAAATGTATAGGTGCTCAAGGTTGCACTTACGAGCCATCAGGCAAGATCTCAACACGGCTGAAAAATCTGACCGGGAACACAACATCATACCTGTGAATATCCCTAGGGCAGAATTCCTTAAAGGGAAAAAAGAGATTTGATTATAGAGATATATATGGAAAAAATGTGTCAGCAGAATTATATGTACATCTGTGGTTTGTGCTTTGTACGTCAAGCTAGCGATTTCTTCTTGGCCCTCCTTGGCAATGTGTTGCTGAGTCGAGGAAAACCGGCATCAAGATCACGGGCTTCAAGTGGACTACATCACCAGAGGTATGGCAATCACCCAATGTCTTCTCCGCTCTGTGTTTTCCTCGATGGATCCATGAAATTCATGGGGAACCTGGTGGTACCTCATTGGGCAACCCATATAGGCTCAGATTTTCCTTTTCTACAGAAGAAAAAACATGATCATGCCTTGGATGGACAAACATATCTGTTGTAATTATCAATAACGATCACTACATTTTTTTTCCTTCAAAAGAAGAATATTAGAAACAAAAACATGTTAATTTGATCCCATCTAACCTCTTTTGACTGATTTCTTTTAGTTGTTCAACAGCTTCAAATAGGAACTTATTAGTTTGAAACACATGAAGTAGTGCCGGTGTAACATGTTAATTTAAAACACATGAAGTAATGTAGGCATCACATATTAATTTGAATCACGAGGAACTTAGTATCTCTTGGATTAGTTTAAGTGTCAGCAAGATTTAACAATAAACAAGATGAACATGCTATCAGCAACAACGATCAACAAGAGCATACAAGTTAGTACATACCAGTGGGCAGTATCACATCTTGGATTAGTTGAAGTGTCAACAAGATTCGATTAGACTAGACATCACTGTATCAAACTGAAATCAAGAAAAGAAAAGAATGAAATCAGTAATTTGATGATGAGACAAACCTATGCAATATTGGCACATCATCATCAATCCAAAGAATTCTGTATTAGACATAGAATTAGGGTATGCATAGATAATTTGCTCTCTTCATCAACACAATTCAGAATAGCACAGCTAAAAAAAATCAGAGTTGCACTGTTGGCACAATTAGACTATTAGTAATAAAAGATTCAGAGTTTCAAAGGTCTTATTATCACAATTCAAATTGTCGGTGTTTAACAAATCCAGAGAAGTAGTCAACATTAAAGTTTAGAATAGAAAATGATATCTCTCAGTTTAGTGGGATCCAAAGCTCCAAGAAAAAAACAACGAATATTTTTGTGGATGCACATTTATTAACAAAGCTTGCTGCTTATGCAGAGATATTTGGATGCATTGATACTTGAATTGGGAGTATTTTATTCATCTGCTCTTTGCTGCAAGAAATAATCTGATAGAAAGCTGGATTATTACTTTTCCTTTGGAAAGAACATTAAGCCCAGATCTCACTTGGCCTTTGAGCTTGCTGATTATGCAGAGATATTTGGATGCATCGATACTTGAATTGGGAGTATTTTATTCATCTGCTCCCAGTTTATCTCTCATGTTATGCTGTATTTACAATTTACATGCCATGGCCTCAAAGTAGGATAGATATATCTGTAATATACTTGCAGCAACCTTGCCAATATGAGATAGTTATGTTCCTGATTCATACAATCTGTAATTAACTTCATTTACTCTGTTTTGTATAAATCTCATGTCCTTGCCACCTTTGGCAGTGACAACTGTGAGCATGGAGTTGTGAGCTTGACGAAACCAAAGCCTTCTGCATGCTCTGCCTCATGTAGTCTGTACTGATCATAATGTGCTGATTATTCTTGCACATCCTAATCAGGACGAAAAGCAGAGCAGAGTATTTTGAGCACAAAAGGGTGGGGATCCATTTACTGCTTTCTATTTTTTAAAGAAGAAATATTTTCAGAATTACATATTCAAAGAGATATTTTTGTGGTATTAAAGCTGTGGATAATTGAGAAACTAGAATTAAGCAGTACTATATAAAATTCTGCAAATATATACTATATAATTCTGAAATTAGATACTATATAAGACTTTAAAGGAGCATAGATGCTAAAATGATATAGCAAGCAAATGGAAGAAATTGGGTAGTAGTCATCTTTAGCTATCTCCATGGTATTTAAATGACGAGCTAAAAAAAATTCAGTTTCCCTTAAGCAACCTTAGGAGTGGTCAATAGTACTGGTTTAGATGTTTCTTTCTTACAGAATGGAATCGTTAGTGCTATGGGGAAACAGCTTGTGTACGCAAGACAATTTCTTGAGGATTAATCAATGTTTTATTTTGCAGTTGTAATTATACCAAACAATACAAAGTTTAGTTATAAAACGCCAGGTATAAAATCGAAGTGTTTCGTGGAGAAATGGCTAGCGTTGTTGACAACTAAATAACAAATGGTGAACCGAACATTATATGCAACCGTGGGTCAGTAGCGTCTGTTTCCTCGTACCTCCACAGCAGAAGCAGCATGTGAGGAGCAAGACGGCGTCCTTCTGTGCCTGGCCTTGCTGCTGCGCGTACTTCATGTGGCCCTGGTCCTCCCGCCGCCACCGCCACGCCAAGATGGCCACCGCATCGGTGAGTAGGGGCGGGCGCTGCGCGTGCTTCATGTGGCCCTGGTCCTCCCGCTGCCACCGCGACGCGAAGATGGCCACTGCGTCGGTGAGTAGGGGCGCGGGAGCTCCGCCACCAGGACGAGGCAAGGCTAGGACGCGCGCGGAAGAGCAGCCAGTGCCTGCATCATCGGATCCGACGGTCGTCCCATGCAGCGTGCCACCGTCCTGCGCCGCCGTCCTCCGCAGCTACCGATTTGCGCGGGGAAGCTTTGCTCCTGGAGGAGGAGGCCCGCATGAGCGCACACGCGGCCGGCGGGGGAAGCTCCGCCGCGGCCCCTGCTCCTCGTGAACCAGCAGCCGCTCCAACTCCCGCGGGGAAGCTCGTCGTCGTCCTCCTCGGGCTTCTCCGCGATGCTCGCAGGGAACTCGACCGGGGAGGGGAGATGCCGCTGGGAGCGCCGCCGGCCCCTCTCTTACGCGCCGTGCCGGCCGCAGCAGCCCCTGCCCCGCAGATCCAAGCGCGGGCACCTCGGCTTCATACCGACCGCCGCCGCCACCGTGAGGAGAGCAAGGGCAGCGCACGCTCTGGCGCTTGGGCAGAGGAGCAGAGGACAAGTGGTGGTTGGGGGGCGTCGCCCGGGGTAATAAAGAATAAAAAAATTGGCGTGTGGGTTCTACGGTTGGCAGTTGATATGGAGTACGACGGGAGCGAGAAAATTGTAAGTGGAGTAGATAATTTGGATGACTAGAAGACATATTCCTTTAGACCATGAAAATAAATCTTTTAAAAGATGAAAATAGAGTATGAAGAGTGTAGATAGTCTTAGAGTGGATCACTAGCCCTGTCACGCTTGGAGATCGCTGCGGTGTGTCCATAAAAAATAAGGGGGTAAAGTTTTTTTCTTACTATTCCTGACACACACGAAAGAAAATGCTGCGAATACAAATTTAAAATGTGTGCCACATTATTATTATCTTGTTGAATACTATGTGTAATGTAATACAAATTTTGTGCGTGTAGCAACGTACGAGCATTATTTTTATACATTACATGACACTTTTATGCTATGTGACGTAACTTCTTCATAGATCTTGTAGCGTACAAAGCAATGCCGGGAGGAAGCACTTGGCTAGCATTATAAAATATTACTTTTCGCGCATCATTGGCAAAGAGATATAATGGATGAAAGGTGGCCGTTTGGATTACCTATCATACTCACTAAGGCAAATTACCTATCAATATAAAGTTAGACTATATAGGCATGCTCAATTTCAAGGCGTTCTTCTAATATGATATTTTAAATTAAAGTACAATGGTTGTGTTTACATGATATACTGGCATTACTTTCGTATTATATAATTTTATTAAGTATTTTGTGTATTGCATTGATTTTGATACCCGTAGCAACACACGAGTACTATCCTAGTACAGTTAAATGCCTCGCGGGGACGGGAAAGCTCCCACGACACCACCGACGCGTCCCAATTCCTCTGGGAATGGCGTCCTCTCCGGAAACGCTAGCGTGGGTCCTAACTCGCCTCCGCTCCATCCACTGCCCTTTTCACGCTCGTGCTCGGAAAGGGGAGGGACGCCCCTGCTCGCCGAAGAGGAGCAGCCGAGGAGGGAGAGAAGGGCCCGGCCGGAGAGGAGGAGCTGGCACTGCGCCATCACCGCAGCCACGCACGCCACGAGCCATCCGTTGAGCCACCTTATCATCGTCGCCGAAGCAGCCACGGCTCCGAGCACCGTCACCGCCGAGCTCCTCCGCCGGCGTAGAGGCCCTGCTCCTCACCTGAGCTCTCGGCTGTTGTGCCTCCCAAGATCGCACTGTCGAAGGAGGAGAAGGAGCCGCAGTGTCACCGCCACCAACTACTCCCCTTCCCCTGCTCCGAGTCCTCCCCCCACTGCGCTGGCCCCCGAGCCGCTCAATTTGCTCCGGCCAAGATAGAGAAGACTCGTCGCGCGTGCAGATCTCCGCGAGCCCGCTCCTCGCCCCTCCGCACCGCTCCATGGCCGGCCGTCGCGAGTTGGGGAGGAGGGTCGCTCGGGCAGGTACCCTGCTCCGCTGAGGAGAGAGGGAGGCGCTCCAGGCCGCGCTCGGAGAGAGAGGCGAGCGCAGGAGCACAATCACCCTCGTTCAGATCCGCGCCTGTCGTCGTCGAAGAAGAAGTCGACACGCAGAGAAGGGGCTTTACCGGTGGGGGAGGGCTCCTCCGCCGGGAGCCCGACTCCCCAATTGCGCTTCGGAGGGAGCAGGGAGCAGGGGATGCACACGGAGGAGAGAGAGGCACCGTCAAATCCGGCACCGGCGAGCAGGGAGGAGCGGCGCGACCGACACCTTCATGGCAGGCACCTGGAGGTCGTGGCGTTGACCCGGAGAGAGGCGGACATAGAGAGGGAGAGAGGTATGTACACGGAGGAGAGGGAGACGCCGCCGTGAAGGAGAGCGAGGTGGCGCCGGACCCCCACGCCAGCGGGCGGGCGGGCGGAGCCAGGGGAAGAGAGCGGCCGGGGCGGGGAGGGGATCGGTGGGAGGGGGAGGTTGGGCCGGGGACGGGTAAAAAGAGGTAGAGACACTGACAGATGGGTCCCACCACCTGCTGGTTGGTGTAGAAGAGAAAATATACAGGAAGATGGGTCCCACCACCTGTCCTAGTCATCTTTTCTTTATAAAGGACAGAATATACCGTTTAAAGAAAGAAATAGTGGAGAATAAGTGCGGATAGTCTAAGAACCCGTTTGGATTCTTGGAATTAAATTCCATTTTAATATTCGTTATCTACCTAGACACAAATAGCTTGATCCATTAGTAGGCGTAGTTTCACCTTGTTAATTAATAGTTTTATTAAAAATATAATATGAAAATCTATATAATCAATTTCATCTCCCACCATCATGAATTTAAGATAAACTTATATCTAAACTTTGAAAAGTCATGGAATGTCAAATTCCAAGACAAATAGCTTGTTAAGTAGATTCTAATTTCTTCAAAACAAAGGAATCCAAACGGGTCTAAGTGAATTTCTCTACGCTCATTGATGTGGATTGGGAGCGAATCACGAAATCAGTTAGACCTTGGATCCAACGTTAAATTTTAATCGGCCAAAAATTATCCCGTCAAAGCACCTGCAAAGAGTCCGCTAAATCCATTCCTAAATAAACCTTGATTTTTGGCAAATAAAAAAATATCTCTACAACAACTCCTAATCCATCCTTCTGATCTTTAAAACTTCAGAAAATTAATCTTATTCTACATAAAGTTACATGCTTTTGAGTCATACCTAATCTAGAGGTGGAAGAACGGAAAAGAATAAAGAGAGAGAAAGGGTTCTTGAAATGTACAAGAGAAAAAGAATATGACTAAGTGGTTAGAATAATTTGAAAATGTTATAAGATTCCGGATGTAAAATAGTCTTCTATATTTTAGGAGTGGATTATCAGAAACTCTTAGAGATGACCTTCTTTATTTCTTTCAATACTTTTAGAAGTTGTAAAAGTTCATATTTTTTTTAAAAAAATATTAAATATTGAGATACTCTCATGACCAAACAATTAGTCAACCTCTAACCAAGAGCATACATACTCTAGTAAAAAAACTGACTTTAGAGCAACTCCGAGATCCTAAGTATAATCCTAGCTAAATTTAAAATTTTAGAATGCTTGTAAAGAAATAAAGTGCTCCATAATTAGAGAGTAAACCAATAGACTTTTCAAATCTCTTAACTATCTATATTAAAAAAACCTCCACACACTGACGCGTGCAACCTATCGTCATCCTCTCCCTCTCCTATCTCCTCCTGCCGGCTTCACCCTCTCCAATTCTGCATCTCCTCCTTCCCGTCCCCCTTCGCCGCTCCTTCCTCCACCCCTGAGCCAAACACCGGCTCCGCGTCCTCGTCCTCCGCCCCGCCTGCCCCTGGCTCCGCGTCCTCGTCCTCCGTTCCCACCCGTCCCGGTGCCACCTCATCATCCTCTTCCCCTGCCGGTCCCCGGTGCTGCCTCCCCATCCTCCGTCCCTCGTGGCATGCTCCTTCTCCTCTCCCATGACGATGCAGGGGAAGTGTCGGGGTATATCACCGCCGGCAAGTAAATTTATACGATCGCAAGTCGGGGTCCGTATGGTGGCACAAGAGACACTAGGGGTTATAATGGTTCGGGCCTCCGAAGAGTAATACCCTACGTCAAGTCTGAGAGTGGTGTTCTTTATGCCCAAGTTCATAGTAGGGGTTACAAACTAGTCGGGAGAGGGTTTCAGAGCCCAAGTCCCTGGTGTGAGCGTGAAGTGGTTCTTGTAGCCTGAAGGCGTACGTGTGTGTGTGTGAAGGTGTGAAGCATGAACGCGTATGAACGCTCGTTCTTCTGACCCCTTCCTCCCCCTTTTATAGTCACAAGGGAGAGGGAAAGAGGGTTAAAAAGGGAACAAAAATTATGTTACAGTGGTGAGTGTCGTTCTCCACGTCGGGCGGCCGTCCGGACATGATGAGTCAGTCGGGGACTGTAGCGGAGTGGTTGTTAACCGTATGGGCTCCCCGGAATTGTGGGTTCCGAGTAGTAGGCATCGAGGACTTCTCGAGTACGTCTCCTAGTAGTTTGGCGTCGGGGATCGTCAGCTTCGTGCGCATGCTCCCGTCAGCGTAGTAGGTATGCGTCTTTCCGGGGTGCTGTGGAGCTCCTGTGCGGATGGGACGGCGTACACTGTGCCATTCGTGGCGCAATGGGCGCCCACGCCTTCTGACATCTAACGCCCCTTGTCAGTACGGCCCAGCATGAGAGAGGGCCACATGTGGCGTCGCGGGAGCGGGCGTGCGGAGGACCGTCACATCGGGAGCGGGCCCCCGCCCGTGGTTTGCTTCATCGTGAAGACTGGCCCGGCCGGGGGCGGAAACTATTCGTGTGAACGAGTAGTCGTGGCCGAGGCGGAAACTACTTGTGCGAACGAGTAGTCGTGGCGGAGGCAGAAACTTGTCGTGCGAGCCACCAAGCACTCGGAGACTTGTCGTACGGGCCGCCAAGTACTCAGAGGCGGCGGAAACTGGTCGCACGGGTCGCCAAGTACTCGGGGACGTGGCACTTGTCGTACAGGCCGCCAAGTACTTGGAGTGTAGACCGTACTCCTCTTTTCGATGGTCGTGGTGGGCCCTTACCTAGGCCCTCGTCAGTAGCCCCCGAGCCTGGTGAGAGAATCGAGGACTCACTCCTAGGTTCAGTAGTCGTAGCAGTGGAGAGGTGGGTTGCATTTTTCAGGTGGGGGCGCGCGAGGGCACCCGCCAGGTGTAGCCCGGAGACCACGAGGGTCTTGGAGACTCGCTCGTGGGGTTAAAGATTTGATGTCGGGGAGATTTTGTTTCGTTGTATGTCGCTGGGAATGTGTGTCGTGGTGGGATGAGTGGGCGAAAATCTCGCGCCGGTTCGGATTCATGGGCCCACCGGGGCAACGTAACGGCGCGTGCGCGTGCCAGTCGCGCCACCGGGCGCACCTTTGAGGGGCGTTGCTTCAGTTCGTGGGGCGTGCGGCCCGGAGGTGGGCCCCGATATTAACTGCCGCCGCCCACATTGTTCCTGCCCTTTTATACACAGCGGCCGCCGGTTGGGTTTTTTCCCCTTCTTCTTCCTCACCTTCCTCGCTGCCGCCGCCGCCGCTGCTTCTTCTTCGTCCTCGCGTCTCCCGCGTCTATGCCTCTTTCCTCTTCCGAATCTAGCCTCGAGCTCCGTCTCCTTTCGTCGCCATGTCATCTTGGATGCGCTCCTCCGTCACCTTCCCGCAGCTCGACCGGCTCGCCTCCATGGGCCTGCTGCCGACGCGTACCGAAGCCGAGGAGTGGAAGCTTGCCGGGCTCGAGAGCTCCCCTCATCCTCCGTCGGGTATGTGGTCTCCTTCGTGGCCTTCCACGAGTGTGGCTTCTTCGTCACCGTCGGGCGGTTCATCTGCGCCGTGCTCCACGAGTACGGGCTGCAGCTACAGCACCTCAACTCCAATGGAATCCAGGAAATGGCGGTGTTCGAGGCGCTGTGCGAAGGGTACCTGGGCGTGGAGGCCCACTGGCATCTGTTCCGGTACTTCTTCATGTTCATGTGCCTAAAGGACGGCACGAACCCGGCGTCGATCGGGTGCGCCGCTCTTCGGGCGAAGCAGGGGAGGTTGGGCGACTACGTCCCCGGCTCGCTGACGAGCTCCAACAGCGGTTGGCACCGGGAGTGGTTCTACCTCAAGAACGACGCCGAGAATCCACTCCTGGCGTACGACGGCTTGTGGATTGACCAGGCACCAGACAAATGGAAGTGGGGGCCGGAGAAAGCAGACCAGGAGAGGCTCCTCCGAAGCGGCTGGAATGCTCTCAAGGTGCTGTGCGACTGCAAGGTGGATTTGGCGGCTGTCATCAGCAACTACCACGCGAAGGGGATAGTCCCGCTCCGACGGCGGGCTCTTTGCATCTTCGAGATGACCCCTGATAAGGCTCTCTTTGCGAGGACGGTGACGGCCAACCCCCTGCCCTCACTGGATGAGATCCAGTACCAGGTGGCGCAAGCGGTTGGGAATGTGCGGGCCGTCTGGCCGCCCTCTCAGCTGCTACCAATACTCCCCAATGCGGGCACTGTGTCTCTGGTGAGTTTCTCCCTCCCCTTCTGACTTGTTTAGACTTTTCGCTAGTCTCTGATTTATGTATTCGTTAGATGTCGTCCTTGCCCGTCCACCTCGCACGAGCTCCCCTTCCCGATGATAGGGTGCGGAACCGCGCGATCGCCGAGACGGAGAAGAGGCGGGCGGACTGCCGGTCGGAGTGGAAGGATTCAGAGCTTGCCAAGCGGTCTCGGAACGAGAACTGTGCGAAGCGCCAGACTACTGGGGATGAAGACGTCTCCTTGGACGAGGATCCCTCACCGGCCCCCGCGAACACCGGGGATGAAGATTCTGACGTGGAGGTGGACTGGAGAGATGTGGAGTCGTCTCCCCAGGCGCCATCGTCCAGCGCTCGGCACCTCCACCTCTTCCGATGGCCGCGGAGACCAGCTTGAGCCGGTGGGTGCCGTCGTCCGGCCGAGAACAAGGCGTGGGTGTCGTGGTGCATTCACCGCACCAAACTTCTCGGGGGAACTAGTTCCAGATTCGTCCTCGCGTGCCCCCAAGCGATCGTCGCGCCTCCGGGGAGAGGAGGGACTCCTCTCGGCACGACGACTCTCATCACCGGCCGTCGGGTCGTGATTCTTTGTCCCATCCGCCCTCCGGTGACTCATCACACCAGAGGTCGCGCTCCCTGAGGAGGCACTCGCCGTGGGAGGAGAGGACCGTGCCGACAACTTCTCCCCCCACAGGGCATGAGGAGGGGGACAGGACCCCCTCCCCCCCGCACCGGGTCCGGTCGGTGATTGTTCAGAGTGGCAGCTCATCTACCGCCCAGGATCATGTCCCGCCCGTGGCGGGCAAGAGGTCGGCTCCTCCTCCAAGCTCCGCTCCCACGGCCGCCAAGTGCACCCGCGTCGTCTTGTCGAGGTGAGTGCTGCCACGCCGGTTTCTGACTAGTTGTCGTATTGTCCGTGTTCTTCCGTATTTTCCATATTGTTGTTCATCTTGGTTTTGTCTTTTTTGTCCCAGCCGCGCCCCGGCCGACAAGATGGCTGCGGCGCCCCAAAAGTCGTTGCGCCGGGACGTGCAGGTGGTTCTCGGAGTGCCCCCGCCGCCTGCCTCGCCATCGGTCCCTCCGTTGGAACAAATTGTCGGGAAGGCCACCGGGACAGCCGCGAACTCGGGGGCGACGGTTCCCCCAAGAGGTGCTGAGAGCCCTGTGAACAGTGGCTTGTCGCTGGGCCAGATGGGTACGTGGGCCGTCCCCTCGGAAGAAGAGGTCTCCGCTCGCCAGGCCGAGCTGGAAAGATGCTTGTCGGGATCTGAGACGCCAGCCCCCGAGCCGGTTGCCCCGTCTGTCGTCGTCGTCGCCGATGCAGTGGAGGTCGGCGATGTCTCCAGGGAGATTCCAGTCACGACACCTATTGCCACGTTTGAGGGAACCGGTGCAGCCGCCCCAGGTCGATAGCCACGAGTAGATGCGTGTAGCCCCCCGGGCGATTTCCTCAACGGTCCGACTAGATCCAGGCCCCACACTACGAAAGGCCAAGTGATGGGGATGGTTTGGAGTGCCTGCGCTGGGAGGTGGGTTTGCCGTGCGCAGAATTGGCAGCCCTCACAGCTGCACACGATGTTCTTGGTGTCGGCGACGGCGGTTGGCCAGTAGAAACCTTGTCGGAACGCCTTTCCGACAAGGGTCCTCAGAGCGGTGTGGTGTCCGCACATCCCGGCATGGATGTCCCGCAGCAGCTCTCTTCCCTGGCCGGCTAGGATGCTGTGCATGAGGATGCCTTTGGCACCTTGTCGGCGGAGCTCTCCATCGACAAGTTTGTACGACTTGGCTAGTCGTGCGATTCGTCGAGCTTCCTCTTTGTCGGGTGGTAGCTTGCCTTCTACGATCCACTCGAGGAGTGGGATCCTCCAATCTGGGTCCTCAAGGTTGGCCTCTCGTACCTCGTCAAGCTCCATGACCTCTTGCGTTGAGGGCTCTGACTGCTTGTTGCCATCAGAACGAACGGATGGCTCGTGCTGGTTGCTAGCGAAAACCCCGTGCGGAACGGGCTTCCGATTAGATGCTGCCTTCGCGAGTGTGTTTGCTACTTCATTGTACTTATGCAATACGTGGTTGAGTTCGAGCCCATGGAACTTGTCCTCCAATGCACGTACTGCTTGACAGTATGCCACCATCTTCGGACTTAAATAATTCTTCTCTTTCATCACTTGGCCCACGACGAGGTTGGAATCTCCCCGGATCTCGAGGTGACGATTCCTGAGCTCGAGGGCGATCCGGAGCCCGTTGAGGAGAGCCTCGCACTCTGCGATGTTGTTGGAGGCCGAGAAGTGTAATCGGACCATGTACTCCATGCGCACGCCCAGAGGCGAGATGAAGACAAGTCCTACTCCGGCCCCTTCCTTCATGAGCGAGCCGTCAAAGTACATGACCCACATCTCGTGCTCGACCGACGTCGGAGGGGTTTGGATCTCTGTCCATTTAGTAACGAAATCGGCCAGGGCCTGTGACTTGATGGCGCTGCGCGACGCATATGCGATGTTTCTGCCCCATCAACTCGAGGGCCCACTTGGCTATTCTTCCTTCAGCCTCAGGGCTCTGTATCACCTCGCCAAGCGGGTATCTTGACACCACCGTGATGGGGTGTGTGTCGAAGTAATGCCGGAGTTTCCGCTTGGTGATGAGGATAGCGTATATCAACTTTTGGATCTGAGGGTAGCATCTCTTTGAATCGGAGAGGACTTCCCTGATGAAATATACCGGGCGTTGCACCTTTTGCGTCCTTCCGGGCTCTTCTCGCTCGACAACCAGCGCCGTGCTCATGACCTGAGTCGTCGCGGCAATGTACAGGAGCATGGGCTCTTCTTCCGCCGGCGCTGCGAGCACCGGTGGGCTTTTGAGCAGGTTCTTGAGCGAGTCGAGCGCTTCTTGTGCCTTGGGTGTCCAGGCGAAATGGTCCGACTTCTTCATCGGCCGGTACAGTGGCAGGTTGCGTTCACCAAGTCGGGCGATGAAACGGCTGAGCACGGCGAGGCATCCTGTGACGCGCTGCACCCCTTTCAGGTTCTGAATCGGTCCCATGTTCGTGATGGCTGAGATCTTCTCGAGATTCGCTTCAATGCTGCGTTCTGACACGACAAACCCGAGGAGCATGCCTCTCGGAACCCCAAAAACACACTTCTCGGGGTTAAGCTTTACACCGTGCTCCCTCAGCTTCTCGAAGACTGCAGTGAGGTCGGGGACCAGGTCGCCAACTTTCTTCGACTTTACCACGATATCATCGACGTAGGCCTCGATCAACTTGCCGATGAGACCCCAAAGACGCGTCGCATGCATCTTTGGAATGTGGCGCCAACATTTTTCAACCCAAACGGCATTGACGTGTAGCAGAATGCACCAAAGGGGGTGATGAACGACGTGGCAAGCTGGTCGGCCAAGCTCATCGCGATCTGGTGGTAGCCAGAGTAAGCATCGAGAAAACAGAGGGTTTCGCACCCAGCTGTCGAATTGACTACTTGGTCAATGCGCGGCAGAGGAAATAGATCTTTTGGACATGCCTTGTTCAGGCTCGTGTAATCAACACACATTCTCCATTTGCCATTCTTCTTTTTAACAAGTACATGATTTGCTAACCACTCAGGGTGGTACACTTCTCTAATGAACCCTGCACTAAGGAGCTTCTTGATTTCCTCGCTAATAGCCTTGCATTTGTCGCCGTTGAAGTGATGGAGCCGTTGCTTGACTGGTTTTGAATCGGGTTTGATGTTGAGCTTGTGCTCGGCGACCTCACTTGGAATCCCCGGCATGTCAGAGGGCTTCCATGCAAACACGTCAAGGTTCGCTCGGACGAAGTCGACGAGCGTGCTTTCCTATTTAGGATTGAGTGTTGTCCCGATGCGGATCGTGCGGCCGTCGTCGGAGACGGTCACCTCCTTGGCGTCCTTGGCGGGCTCGAAAGAGCATGCCGCGCGCTTGGACGACTCAGGAATATCGAGGTCCTCGGATGGAGGCTCAGCGGCGAGCTTCTCGGATCGGATGAGCAATTAAGCAAACTGAAAGCACTCGTCATTGCACTCGTATGCGTGCTGGAACGACGTGCCTACTGTGATGACGCCCTTTGGACCGGGCATCTTCAGTTTGAGGTACGTGTAGCTGGGGATGGCCATGAACTTCGCGTATGCAGGCCTTTCGAGTATCGCGTGATACGTCCCCGAGAACCCCACCTCTTCGAAGGTGAGGACTTCCTTTCGAAAATTGCGTGGTGTTCCGAAAGTGATGGGCAGATCGATCTGCCCGAGGGGAACCGCCTCCATTCCGGGTACGACCCCGTGGAATGGTGTCGAAGACGGCAACAGTCGGGACTACGAAATCCCCATGTCGTCGAGGGTCGAGGCGTAAATGTTGTTGAGGCCGCTGCCTCCATCCATCAGCACCTTGTGTACACGCTTAGTACCGAACAAGGGCGCCATGACTAGCGGGTAGTTACCCGGCTGCGGGATGTGGTCGGGGTGGTCGCCATGGTCGAACGTGACCGGTGTCTCCGACCACTTGAGGTACGTTGGCGTAACGGGCTCCGTGTTGTAGATCTCCCGCCGGATCAAGTTCTCTTTGCATTTAGGAGGGCGTGTCGTGAGCCCCCAAAGATCATCATGACCGCGCTGTCTTCCACAGGGTACTCGGCCTCGTCGTCGTCCTTGTCCTTGACTCCCTTTCCAGCTGGGGCAGGGCCCCTTCTCTTTAGTGTACCGATGAGGTAGCTCTTCATCAAGTTACAGTCTTTTAGCGCGTGCTTGATCGGGCCGTCGTGATTGGTACACGGAGCCTCCAACAACTTCTCAAAGTGATCCTTGGGGGGATTGTTCTTGGGTCTTGCCACCTACCGATCAGCTGCTGCCACGAGGTTGTCGTCACGACGCTGCTTGTCCTTGTTCTTCTTTTTCTTGTCGGGCCGAGTTGAGGGACCTTCGTCGGCCTCCTCCGGCTGCTTTCCCTTGCCGGGACTTAGGGTCGCGGCGACCGCCTCCTCCCCATTGGCGTGGTCCGTGGCGATGTCGAGGAGCTCCCGAGTAGTTCGCGACTTGCGACGCCCTATCCTATGGATCAGCGTGGCACACGTGGTCCCATTCTGGAACGCCGAGACGATGTCCGTGTCGGTGGTGTTGGGCAGTTCGGTGCACCGCTTGGAGAAGCACCGGATGTAGTCGCGAAGGCTCTCTCCCTTCTTCTACTTGCAATTGAGCAAGTCCCAAGGATTGCCAGGCCGGGCGTAGGTGCCTTGAAAGTTGCCGATGAAGGCTTCTCATAGCTGCGACCAGCTGTCAATCTTGCCTCGGGGCAGGTGCTCCAACCAGGTGCGAGCTGAGTCGGTGAGGTGGAGTGGGAGGTTCTTGATGATGAACAGGTCGTCCCTTGCCCCTCCAGCGTGACATGTCAGCCGGTAGTCCTCCAGCCAGACGCTAGGGTTGGTCTTTGTATCGTACTTTGGTACGGTCGTCAGGGCTCGGAAGCGTGGAGGGAAACAAGCGTTGAGGACGTTTCGCCCGAAGGCATGTGGCCCCTGAGCGTTAGGCAATGTGCTCCGGCTCCGGTCTTCGTCGCTGTCGTAGCGGCCCCCACGCCGCTTGTTGTAGTCCTTGCCTGACTGGTGCTCATGGTGGTCGTCCCTGTCGGCTGCCACCTTCTGCCGAGCTCGGATGGTGTCGCGATCGGGACCGAGGTGCTGCTTAACTGGTACGTTGACCTCCACCGTGCGGTTCGGATGCTGTGACGGGGCGGTCGGCTGGCAGTGCTTGGAGTGCCCGTGCCCCCGTGAGCCCCACTGGCGTGATGCAGAGCTTTCTGCTTGCTGGACGGCTGCGGTCTCAAGGAGCGTTTTGAGCTATTGGTGCACTTCCTTCTCCTGGGGCGTGGCCGGTTGCGAGATCTTCCGGAGAAGGACGGCCGCCACTGCGAGGTTCTACGACGCCCGCTTGAAGACAGGTGTTCCGTTGACGAGGTCACGATCATCGTTGATGATGCGCTGTTGGACGTCTCATGCACGTGCACGAGCAGGAGCAGGAGTCGGTTCTGCGCCTTCTCCGAGCTGCTGATGGAGCAAGGCGCGTTCGTCGTCGAGCTGGTGCTGTGCTTCGTCGAGCTCGTCTAGACGGGCGCACCGCGTGTCGTCCGCGGGACCCTCTGGAGGCGGTGTGCGACGGTCGTTGCCCCCGATCGAACTGTGGGCGGAATGAATGGCTCCGTCCGGGGTTTGGCACATGAATCACTCGCGGGAAGGGTCGTACGGTGCTGGCGCACACCCGCTCGGCGGAGGCTCAACGTGCTGCTCGCCGTCCTCACTGGCGTTGGCGGACGCGGCGGCGGGGGCCGGCTTAACGAACGTCGGATGATGCAGCAGACCAGGCTGGCCCTCTGGGTACATGGCTTCGTAGCAGTTGATGAACTCGTCCCAGGAGAGCTGTTCCTGCCACGCGACTTGGAACGTGAGGTTGGAGATGTAGTAGGTGATGGCGCAGAAGTGCTCCTCGGATGGGTTCATCCCCAGCACTTTCGCGAGGTCGTTGCCCAGCATCCTGAAGACGAAGGCGGTGGGGCCTGACATGCCCTGAGGCACCTCGGGCTGCTTGCCCTGATCCTCGGCAGCATGTTCATCGACGGGAGGTTTGGGGCGCACGAAGACGGCCCCGATGATGGGCGTCACCGGCTCACTGACGACGAAGTCGAGGGAGCTGAAACGCAGCGTGGTGCCGGGCACCAAGAAGAAGTCGACATGGGTCATGCGGACCTAGAAGTGGATGTCGTGACACGCGAAGCCCCCTACCTGGTGCGCCAATTGTCGGGGTTTGTCACCGCCGGCAAGTAAATTTATACGATCGCGTGTCGGGGTCCGTATGGTGGCACAAGAGACACTAGGAGTTATATTGGTTCGGGCCTCCAGAGAGTAATACCCTACGTCAAGTCTCAGAGTGTTGTTCTTTGTGCTCAAGTTCGTAGTAGGGGTTACAAACTAGTCGGGAGAGGGTTTCGGAGCCCAAGTCCCTGGTGTGAGCGTGAAGTGGTTCTTGTGGCCTGAAGGCGTACGCGTGTGTGTGAAGGTGTGAATGCGTGTGTACACGTCAACGCATGTCACGCTCGTTCTACTGACCCCTTCCCCCCCTTTTATAGTCACAAGGGAGAGGGAAAGAGGGGTAAAAAGGGAACGAAAATTATGTTACAGTGGTGAGTGTCCTTCTCCACGTCGGGCGGCCGTCCGGACATGGCGAGTCAGCCGGGGACTATAGCGGAGTGGTTGTTGACCGTATGGGCTCCCCGAAATTGTGGGTTCCGAGTAGTAGGCACCGGGACTTCTCGAGTACGTCTCCGAGTAGTTTGGCGTCGGGGATCATCAGCTTCGAGTGCATGCTCCCGTCAGCGTAGTAGGTATGCATCTTTTCGGGGCGCTGTGGAGCTCCTATGCGGATGGGACGACGTACATTGTGCCGTACGTGGCGCAATGGGCGCCCATGCCTTCTGACATCTGACGCCCCCTGTTAGTACGGCCCGGCATGGGAGAGGGCCACACGTGGCGTCGCGGGAGCGGGCGTGCGGAGGACCCGTCACATCAGGAGCGGACCCCGCCTGTGGTTTGCTTCGTCGTGAAGACTGGCCCGGCCAGGGGCGGAAACTACTCGTGTGAACGAGTAGTCGTGGCCGAGGCGGAAACTACTCGTGCGAACGAGTAGTCGTGGTGGAGGCGGAAACTTGTCGTGCGAGCCGCCAAGCACTCGGAGACTTGTCGTACGGGCCGCCAAGTACTCGGAGGCGGTGGAAACTGGTCGTACGGGTCGCCAAATACTCGGAGGTGGGGGGTTCTTTTCGTACGGGCCGCCAAGTACTCGGAGGTGGCGGAAACTGGTCGCACAGGTCGCCAAGTATTCGGGGACGTGGCACTTGTCGTACAGGCCGCCAAGTACTCGGAGTGTAGACCGTACTCCTCTTTTCAGTGGTCGTGGTGGGCCCTGACCTAGGCCCTCGTCAGGAAGCAACCCTGGCACCAGATCTTCGTCCTCCGCTCCGTGACGAGCTCCTCTTTCTCTCGTGTGGCATAAAGGAAGCGGCCCTGGCGTAATTTCTTTCGCACCACTTCAGTTCCTTCCCGCATTGGCGGTCGCAACGACAAGATGCACGAATAGTACGGGTGGAAGGCCAGACGAGTGTCTGAGGAAGGATGCGGCAGTGCCAGTGGCGTATCTAGAATTTTAACTTAGGGTATGCCACTCAAATAAATTCATATATGATTCCGTTAAACCCATTTTACCAATTCGGTAGTAATTATAAAATTGACAACGTAATTCGGTATATATGTGCTAATTAGCAAATAGCAATTTGAAATTAAAGAACACATGAATTTTTACAAAAATCCAAATAATAAAGATTGAATCTCACTTGAACAATTCTGATAACAAATTCACATAGATGCCCGTGCAATCATAAGGCATGGCAAAGGCCAAAGGAGACAAGGACAACAACAGATGGTGTGAACATAGGGTAGGCAGGGTTGAAAAGTCCTCGGTGACCTTGATCACTGTGCGCCCGTCCGCGTCCTTTGCCTACTCGAACGATCTCCTTGCGCCCTTGGCCATAGGGTAGGCAGGGTTGAAAACTCCTCGGTGACCCTGGTCATTGTGCGCCTGTCCACGTCCTTTGTATACTTGAACAGGCTCCTCGCACCCCTGGTCAACGAGGTCGTCGAAGACTCCAAGTCGAACCGATACAGAGTTACAGACGGAGTTGTGGCTGCCTCGATCTCGACCAATGTTTTAAATAGCGGGCTAAGCCTCTTAGCTGCAGGTCTCTAAAAAAGCTAAGAGCAGCTATAGCTGAGCTATAGCTGCAGCTAAGCCATTTAGCCGCAATGTAAAAAAAGTTTAATAATTTTATCACATGACATAACAATTAAATCACTGAGTCACCAATCACCACCAAAACACATTACCATGTCATCAATTCAACAATTATCACACCTACACCTGACCATCACGAGAGTACATAACAAGAGTGATGCACATACACTACAAAATAACAGATCATCAGACCACCACCACCACCAAGTCAACAACACAGTTCACAGGAATACATCCCAGCCAACAAGACACAAAGTTACTGGAGGCAATAGTGCACTCCACTACTCATAATCAGAGACACAAGGAGACTTATCGTCATTAGAGGATTGCATTGCAACATCTCCATCCCCATCTTCTGAATCAGATGATGAAGTTGCAAGCTGCATTGAAACATCACGCATCAAAGACTGCAGAGTCCTAATTTTCTTCTTCCTTGGGCGCACAGGTCTCTTTCTTTTTGGTGCTGCTTGTGATGTTGATTCTTCATGTGATGCTCCATCTTGTGGCACTTGTTCAAGAAGCTCACTTGGTAAAGATGAAATACCAGTGATGAACTCATTGCCATTATCAGCCACAACATCATCTATGTCCTTCTCTAAAGGGTCTCTTTCTTTACCTTTCTTCTCTTTCTTGTTCCTTAGTTTGGAGTTAAATTTGACAAAGACAAGATCTCTCATCCTGTCATGAAGTAGCTTGTTGCGCTTCTTTGTATGAGTCTGGGAACATTGGTCATGCATAAATGGTTTAAGTTATTGGTCCAAAAATATAAATTATTGGAGGCAGCAAGAAGCATAGAAAATAATCTAGCCAATATATTGTTTTACTCTCAGCTTGACAATCACAGAACACAGGGAAAAAGTTCTAACTGACAATGAGGATGACATTTTAGATTTCTATTTTTTACCTGTTCAAAGACTGACCAGTTTCTCTCACAATCTGAAGAGCTGCAGGTCAAATTCAGAATCCTTGATGCCAATATCCTCAAGTTTGGTGTGGATGTCCCATGGTTTAGCCACCACTTTGCTGCACAAAGTCATCAAGAGTTAAACAATGGTGACAAGAAAATATGTTATGCATCAATCATATTAGATTCACTTATTCACCTGGATTGAAATTTTTGTTCCTCCTCTGCCTTATGGCAATGTCATGTCCAAATGACATTTGCTGATCCTGATACACGTTCAGCTCTTCAATTATATTGTCTTGGGTTGCTTCATCATCAACCATCTTTGTAACACATGTAATCACAGCTGCTCTAAAAGATCCATCATGCTCAATTTCTGACTTCTTTGGGTAGTAAAAGTAAGGGTTCAAGTAGTATCCTGCTAAGTGTAATGGAGTCTTCAGCTTGCTATCCCATCTCTTATCAATAATATCCCAAGCAACTTTGTAGCGGCTCTCATCATTGTCAAACCTCTCAGATATTTCCTTCTTTGCTTCAAGCATTAATCCATGGAAGAAACCCATTGATGGCACATCACTGTCCATTCTCCTTAGCACATTAGCTAATGGCTCAAAGAAGTTGACAGCCATGTCAACATTTTTCCAAAAGTTTTCAGACTTCACCACTTTATTGGCTTTGCTCCCCTTGCCCTTCTTCAAGTAGCCCAATTCATTGAGCTCATCTGATCTGAATAGCCTTCCCAATTCTTTCTTGTTGTCCAATAAACTTTTCAGATTCAAATAAGCAGTGGCAAACCGAGTAATCCCAGAGCGAACCAAGTCCTTTTTAAGAAATTTCCTCATCAGATCCAACACCCTTGTATGAGCATACAAGAAAACAGTCACATGTTTTGCTGCAGAAATAGTTTGCTCAACTAGTTCAAGCTTCCCGAGATCTTCCAACATGAGGTCTAAGCAATGAGCAGCACATCCATTCCAAAAAATTGACGGTCGCTTGGCTCTCAGTAGACTTGATGCTGTTGTATTGACACTAGCATTATCAGTAACAACTTGGACAACATGTTCTTCCCCTATCTCATCTATCCATTTGTCCACAAGCTCAAAGATATATTTTCCATCTTTCCTCTCACCTGAGCAGTCCACTGAATCTAAGAAGATAACCCCATGAGCACTGTGCACAACTATATTCATTACCCCCCTACCTCTCTTGTCAGTCCATGCATCTGTCATTACTGTACAACCTGTGAGTTCCCATGATTCCTTATGGTTCTTGAATCCTTCTATCACCTTATGCTTCCTTTTCTGCAAGAATGGGCCACTCATCTCATAGGGACTAGGGCCTCTCAAACCTCTGCCAAACTATCCAATTGCCTCAAGCATGTATGCAAAGCTATCAAGGGTGACTGCATTGAATGGAATGCTAGCTTCATAGAAGAATTGGCAAATGTACTCACAAACTCTATCTCTTCTCTCTTCTCTTTTCTGAGTTGACAACTTTGTCTGAACCTTATTGCCGACGTTAAATCCTTTCCGCATGTTATGGACAGATTCTTCTATAGAAGGAGGCTGGTAGTACTTCTCAATAGGACCACCACCACCCACAGATTTGCTATTACATCCTTTTGCTGGATTTGGGTTTAGTACAACAACCTCATTCCTATGTTCAGAAACCTCTTCAGTGGGACTATCACCATCTGAGTGATCTATGTCAATTTCAGCTATGTCCTTTTCCTTTTCCTTTGCTTTCTCTTCCTTTTCAGAACTCTTTTTTGAAAGCAAAGCAATCATCTCTTCCTTTACTGGAGTTGGAACTTTGTCGCACTGACAAACATTTTTTCCTTTAATCCCAGCAAGATGGTACTTCACCCTGGTAATTCCACCACTGCTTCTCTTGTCGCAATATTTGCACTGCAAATTATGCTTCTTGGTCAAGTCTGGGCAGAAACAATGAGCCCATGCAGGGTCATCTGAGTTGATAACTTGTGATGTTGCATTTGTTACTGAGGCAGAGGCAGCACTTGATGGTTTATCTATGGAAAATTGGAAACACAAAAAACCAATACATTAATTCTCTTGTGCTAAATATGTATACAAAATAGAAGTATAAAATTACAGAGGTAAAGCATCTGCGCTACTGCAGTAAACAAGTCGACATGTATGGATACTAATTACTATCTCAAATTCATTCACTAATTGACTAAATTGCACAGAGAAAAACTGAACCTTTGCCTTTGTGTCCTAGATTTTTACCAACGTATCCACCAAAGAACTACCAAACATCAGAATGTGCAGCAGGAAAACATCTGAATCTATCACCAAGGGAAGAAAAAAAAATCATGCCTGTTTGTTCCCCCGACTGGGACATTGTGCTTGTAGTTTGGGGGAGGGCTGTTGCCGTTGCTGCTTGGGGGAGAGTAGTAGAGCACCGAGGGAGTAGGGGACGAGGTTCTTATGGTCGTCTTCCTTGCTTTCGGCTGCCGCCGCCGCCGCTGCCGCTACCGTGGCTGCTTGGGGAAGAGACGAAGAGCACAGCTGAGGAGGATTTGAGGTCTTCGGTCTTCCCTTCCTCGGCTCCGGCGCACCGCCGCAGCTGCTGTCGCATCCGGTCGAAGTAGGAACCGCCGCCGCCGCCGCCGCTTTTCAGTGGAGAAGAGAGCGAAATGCCTAGGGTTAGCCACCGAGAGAAGCTGCGTTATATACGGGCTCGCGAAATTTGGGCCGCGTGCTGCTGTTCGGAATTTGGAGAGCCCGCGCTTGATTTTGGACTCGCGGGCTGATTTCGCGGCCGCTAAATTTGGGCCCATTTAGCGGATTTAGCCGGATTTAGCCGGCTATTAGCGGTCACGCTAACGATAAGGCTAAAAGTGTGATAGCTTAGCTTCAACGGTTCCCAACCGCTATATCCCGCTATAGCTGCTGGTTTAGCCCGCTATTTAAATCATTGATCTCGACTCGAAGCTCGGTTGCAGCGTTGCTTGCCGCATGGACCGCGCGCCCGCATGGGCCTAGCGCTCGCACTTGCGGCCTACCTCTCGCTCTATGGATCGCACTCAAGTCTCGAACATTGCTGGCGCGTCTCTCATGTCAATTATGCATATTTTGTTCCTTTTTATAATTTATATATATATATATACTCTCTGTGGTCGGCCGTAGAATAAGTTATTATGTAGCCATCCTCCTCTCCCTTGCGATTCCTGCTGCCGCCGTGCGTTGAGGTCAATTGCTGCTGCCACCGTGCTGTGGGAATTAATTTCCTATCATTACTGCACCCCCAACGTGATTATCGCCATGCAGGCATGCAAGTGCAGCTGTGTAGCGTGTTGGACCAAGAACACATCAGTTTTGTTTTTGTCTTCATGTGTATACACAAGTTACGAAAAAATACAAAAAGGAACTGTGTTTATTTTACAATTATTTTGCTATAAAAGATTTACTGAGTCTTGTACAACATGAATTACTATAGTGCTTACTTACCTTGTACGTATAGTCCGTGATTTACTATAGTACATGATTTACGAGAATTTCTAGAGTATACACCATTTTACAACAATTTACTACCCTTGTTGCGGTAATACTCTTTTACGAGAATTTTTGCAGTGATTTACTAGAATCTATGACCTTGTATGTGATTTACTAGTCTATGACTTGCTGACACTGTAAAGTCAAAAACGATTTACCAAGATCTGATGATGGGAATTTATAATTAGTTTATTAGAATATGTGACCTTGTAGAGAATACCCATCTATTTTATAATAGAATTCTCGTAACTATTTCATCTCAGATATGTCTACTCACAATAGGAACTAGTTCCTCAAATTACCTTGGTGTTAAATTGCGGTAATGCCAATCCTAATTATGGTCAAGAGCCATTCCAATTCGTGTAACTATTTCACGCTACATTCCAGTAATATGTTGTGTACTTGTAGGCATATTGTAGAGAATACAATTTCTGTACTTTAGTGCTCTTTCATAGGCACGTGTAGAAAAAGAAAAACAATGGGCACGCATGTCTTGTAGTAAACAACACCACCGCTAATTTGGAGGACTCATGTTCGTGGCTGTTTTCTAGGGAATGAATTGAAGCTCATTCCGGTTGTCTCTCAGATCATTGGCTAGTACTAATGGCAATCAGCATAGTTCAAATAATTAGTGCTCATTACTATTGGAATTAACCACTCTGCCAACTAGGAAGCGGGACTCAAATTGGTTGGCTGGTGCGCTCAGTTGGTCTGGCTATAGAATAAGCTATTTTATGTCTGGCCGCGGAGTGTGTGTATATATATATATATATATACACCAGGCTATTCCCGAATATTCAGAACTATTCACGGTACTATTCAAATTCAGCACTCACTATTCAAATTCGAGGCACTATTCAAAATATTTGCTACTATTCAAATTCGGAATATGAACAGTGCTAGAGCACTCACACCGAGTGGCTCAGGCACTCAAAATATACGTCGCTTTCACCCAACTATTGGGCACTATGCAAGGCACCTTCTTTGCTTTTATGGTGGATGGATGTAGAGTGATTAATGGAGCGGTGATTAGTGAATATGTGCGTGAATATGCAGAGTATGCGGATTATGCGTGCGTGTATATATCTCTCAGGATCTTTAGCAGGCTGGCGAGACCAACAAATCCGCCGGTCGTGCGTGCAGATGGTTGTGTTGATCCTACTCGGTATTCACCGTACTTGTCACAGGTTCGCCTCTCAAACAGCAGCTAATCCTATCCCTCTAACGCTAACCCCAAGACACTCTCGTGCGATACGTAGTGCGAGACGAGGCTCTGCCGTCTCCCCAGGCAGTTCCACCCGAAGGGAACACTTCTCCGTGGCAAATGCTCTCTCAACGCCACTCTCTGGCTTAACTAGAGCAAACTCACGCAGAGGTCTCTCCTATAGGGTCCCTAGCACAGAGACTCAGTCTATAAAGATGGTGCTACGGGGAAGCAGGGATAATCAAAGCTAAAACTGCTCCATTAAAGCAAACAAGCTTACATACGGTTTTCCCTTTCGGGAAACCCCAAGCACTTACACTAACCTCGGTGATTACCTTACAAGTTCAGGAAGTCCGGCACCTTCCTTTATTTCTTAATTTACAAGGGGTGGACTACTACTAGTGGTAGTGGAGTGGAGGTGGCGATGGAGCTGGCGATGTATGTGTTGCCGGTGTCGAATGTGCAGGCAACTGGCTTCTCCTTTTATAGCAAGAGTGGAGCCTTCGAGACTGCCTCTGCGTCCTTCAATTATTCTTCTGCACTGTTGCCTTGACAGGTGGACTGTAACATCCCAGAAATTTGAATGTTTCCCATATGTAAAATTTCGCTAAAATTTAAAACTTTTTGTGTGAACATGTGTGCTACCAAATTTGATCCTAATTTGCTAGCCTCTCACCTCAAATTCCATATAAATAATTGAGTTGGTTCCTTTTGGATTTTAATTTGGAGTTTAAACTTGTGTGGAGTTTGAATTTGAACTTTATTCAAATTCGAACTATTTATAAATGTTAACTTTGTGTGACTAACTCTAACTTTGCACCCGAGCTACCACTAGCCAATTAGCTCGGCTTGATCTGCTAACATCTTTCTCGTCTCGATCTGCTAATCTCTAAGCTCACAACCTTTTTCCGATTCTTCCGAAGTGCTCTGGAATTTACTAAGTGAATTATATAATATTTTCTGATTTTTCGAATTAATCTTTTGTAATTGGTTCGATCTCGGAAAATAGGCTAATTCATTTGGATTATATTCCCGGAGCTCATTTTGAATTGTGACAATGTTTTCCGGCTTCTCGAATTAATAGTTCGCTACTTAATTCGTTCCCGGAAAAATTAGTCGAAATTCATTTGTTCTAATTCTACAAAATAAGTTGTTATCAATTTATTTTGCGAAATTAATTTGTCTGGGCCCGAAGCTTAGACCCATCTAAAAGTCCCTCTATCTAACCCTAACTCCCTTCCTTAAATACCCTCACATCTCCTCCTCTCCTCTCTCCCTTCCCTGCCGCCGCCGCTCTCTTTTCTTTCTTTTTCCATTCTCCACCGAGCTAATCCACCAGCAGCTGAAGCACCTCTCCTCTTCCTTTCTCTGCCACCGCACCCAGCTGCTCTCTTTCTTCCCTGTCGTTTCTTCTCCACAAGCAGCAGAGCACCGCAGCCAACAGCAGTTCAAGGCACTAAGCCTTTTCCCTTTTGATTTTCAATCTAGCAAACCAGCAACTCGACCCCCTTTCTGTTTCTTCATCGAGCAAGCAAGCTAGCAGAGCTGCATCTCGCGTGCCTCTAATCTCTCTCCACTCGATCCCTCTCTTTCTCGGATCGATCTCCCTCTGTTTCTTTTCCTTCCAGTGGATCGAGCAATTGCTACTCCTTTCTCCAATCCCACAACAAGCAGCAGCAGCAGCCGAAGTTTTTCTTCTTGCATCTCGTGACGGGCCAACCAGCCAGATGTGCTGTGCGTGCTCACAAGCAGGTGCGCACACGCAGCCGTCCAGGAACCGAAGCAATCGCCGGGATGAGAGAAGCCACTGGAGCAGCGCGCGCCGCACTGTCGCTGTCCTGGGGAGCGCCATGTCCTCGACGCCGAGCAGAGGACCGCGTTGTCACCAACCGAGATGGACATCGACGTCGCCGACGTCAATCGCAAGCCGAACCACGACCACCAGTCTACCGGCACCGCGCCAAGCCGCCACGGCCTCGACCTCTCCCTGCACCGCCGTGACTTCCACAAGCCCCTGGTGAGGCACCTGATCAATCCACCCTCCTTCCTTTCCATGCTCGCCTGCCTGTGATGAGCCGGCAATCGTGCCGTGCTGCTTGCTCCCGGAGCCGAGCATTAGTGACCATGGTCGCTGCTCTGCAGCTACTTCTTGGAACGCCTACCAAGTGTTCGATGTTTTGTGCGAAACGAGCGCAACCGCTCGTTCCTCCCTATTTTGCTTTGTCTCTTCCCGACCGTCGTGTCGCGGCCATCTGCAGGAGCCGCCGCCGCCGTACCTTGCCGCCGCGCCGCGCACGCCTTCGCTCTGCCGCGCCTCGCCGCGCGCGCCATCGCTCGCCGCGCCGCTCCACCTCCGTGCATCTCGCTGCTCTACCGCTCTGCTCAGTGCCGTGCTGCCGCCCTTGTCGCCGTAGCTTGCCGTCGTACCTCACCGCGTCGCACCGCTCTTGCTCCGCCGCGCCTTCGTTGCCGCCGAGCTGCGCACCTCCACCATACCGCATCCCAGCCTCGCTGCACCGCCGTGCGCGCACGTGCGCCAACGCCGGACCCTAAACCCCTTCTGGTCGTGAACCTTGAACCCCTTCTGGCCGTGAACCTCACCCGTGGCTAGCCATGCCTGGACCAAACCTCTAACCTCGCCTTGACACCGAAATCCTAACCGTCGTTCGTCGCGCCGCCGCTCGCCGGGGTACCGCGCCAAGCCGCGCTGACGACGCGCTCTTGTGTCCAGGAGGCCCGTTGAACCCCAGCGAAGTTCAGGGGGCCAATCCAGACTTCGGCGAGTGTCTTCCCAAATCAGGCCTAGCAGAACTCCGGCCCAAGGAAGCCCATTTGACCCTAAGGGTTAACCAGGTCGGGCCGAGAAAAGATAAAGAGAGTTGAGGGAGGTTAACTGGACTTCTGAATTCTTGGGCCACACAGGGCCGGCCCAATGGGCCACAACCACTTTGGGCCCACTAACCCGCTGATCGCTGATGTCAGCATTATTTTAATAAAATTATTTTCTGATTTAATAAAAGGATTTAATAAATATTTTATAAATCCTTTTTCCTTTAAAAATTCATAACTATTTATCCGGAGTTCCGAAAATTATGAAACCACTTGCGTTGGTTCCATAATTTCGAGGTGCTCACTGCTACCCTATCCTTTTCCGCTCTTGCCCTTGAACCGAGCCCCTTTTGCCCCGTGCTCTTGGTGTAGAATTCGTGACCGCTACCGCCATTGCGCTATTGTGGGTCTGGGACGTCGGAGCCCCGCAACTAGCCACTGACGTGCTGCAGACACGAATATTTCCCCGAGTCATGTTTTCATTGTTTTCCTTGCTTCCACCGCCTTGTGCCGCAACCCGCATACCCGCTCTCTCTTTGCCTTGCATAGAGCCGTGTAGCACGCGACGTACCCAGCGTTAGTAACCCGGGAGGCCGCGCGTGATGGACGGCCGTGCCATGAGCAGTGGCCACTGCTACAAGCACAGCAACCCCACGTTGCAACCTAGCCACTACGCCGTGGTTATCGTCATATTGCTAGCACTTGCTCCGCCGTGCTACTGAGCACGCTATACCGTGTCGCCACCCTTTTTGGCCGACCGTAAGTCAACCCCTTTCCTCCTCTCTGCTCTGCTACTGCACACATTGTTCTGATAATGCCTTGCCTAGCTCGTTTCTCCTTTCTCATCTCTCCTCATCCTCTGAGCATTCGCTTCGTTGCACCTATCGGTTGCGCTAATACCTTGCAGGCGCAATCACCAAACCTCTAGCCTTGATCGGCAAACCCAACCTTGAACTAACCCTTCTCTCTAACTTGTTTTCTAGTATATAAAGCTAGTAGCTTAAAACTATTTTAATATAGAACTAATTACTTTGATTTCCTTAAATTAAACAAGTGCTGCTTGTAGCTAGTTCGGTTCTATTTGGTTCTTCTAATTGATGTTATTTGGAGTTATTGCCTAGATGCTTGTCGTTATTTATTTCCGCATCGCATCTCGTAGGCTTGTAACCTTGTTTGAAGACCCGAGCTGCGACGACGACCCGAGCTATGACGATCGGGAAGACCGTTAACCCGAAGGAAGGGCCCAACCACTACTACTCTACGACGACTACCGCGCAGGTGTCATGTCACTCCCGACCATATAGATTCCATGCATGCTATTTAGTTGCTAGTGCTTTATTTATTAAACTTTGGATGATTGAAATGCATAGACAATCTTTTAGCCATGCCTTGATTTGTTATATCCTGTACCTTGAACTTCCTACCTTTGGAACTAGCTACAGACCCCTAGCTAGTTCTCGATATTTGCTACCCATACTTTTTACCTGTTTCGTGATATGGATGGATCTCTGGTTGGGACTGAGATTGGGATATCTCGGTGTTCTAGCGTGTGTTTTGGGTGAGTGTGTATCCTTGACGTGTTACCGCGGGAGCGAGCCGCTTTGGTTACTTGTGAACGCCTGTCTAGGGGAGATGCGACCTGCCTCCCGCCCTAGCGGCGTGTCAGACGGGTGGAGTTGGTGGAGTGCTCGCTCCTTGCAATTAAGGACCGATCGACTGTGTGACCTTGATCTTTGGGCTATTTTCATACAAATCGTTCGCCTTGTTATGGGCGGGGTTCGGTCCGAGAACTAGTAGGTGGATGGCATCCAGCCTGTAGGCGGACCAGTGTGGTCGTGTGAGGGGGACGGATTATACCCCCCGAGTAGACGTCGCCCCGACTCCTCTGTGGATGGTTTCACAGCTCCGAGGCCCTGCTGGCAAGTTTCGCGCCCCAGTTCAGGACGAGTCAGGCTCGGAGAGGCAGGAGAGTGCTATCCACTGCTAGGTCTCCGGCCGTTAGGTAGGGATGTGGAACGGCTGATCCCCGTTTCTGCCCTATCCGGCGGGTCCAGTTGTACAACCTCTGCAGAGTGTTAAACCTATAGCTATAGTCCGTGTCCACTGGTATGGACAGCCCTTTCGATCTCTCACCTGGCTAGTATTCTTTTGTGCTGCTTTCTCTCCCCCGAGTGTGTGAGCCCGTCTTGGTGCCGTTGAGATGTGAGGTAGGAGTTGGTGACCTCACATCGCAGATGAGAGTGGGATGCTGTGTCTCGGTTGAGATCCAGTGTGTTGGTGTTCTTTTCTCGATTGGGGTGTTGACCCCGGAGGCGTTGGCCTCGGAGCTGTGGATCTCCTCGGAGATGGTGACCTCTCTGCATTACCGCTTACCTTGATGTTGCTACCGCTGCTTGCATAAACCTTCTACAGCCATATATAGGCTTATCCATGCATACTAGAATTCATCTACCGCTTTTGCTCTTTGTTGGGAAGCTGACATGACCTACCTGCTTATCGGGTAGATGGCAACGCTTTCAGACTTGGAGATCGACTACGACATCGACGATGAAGGATGGGAAGACTAGAGTTGGTCCTACACTCAAGTTTGCCTGTGGAGCTGGAGACGCTTCGCTTCGATAGATCCGCTGCGTAGATGATTTACCTTTCTTGTTTAGTCCAGTTGGACTTGTACCCGGCTTATGCCGAAATGTTGTACTCTGATGTATTAATAAGATTATGTAATTTCCCCTTTTTCCTGTGTTGTATGGATTTGTACCACTTGAGACAGGGTTTGCACGTGATAGTCACTTCCTGGGACTATCACAGATGTGCAGAGGATCGGGTTTCCAGTTTTGGAAATCTGGTTCGTTTCATGGACGGTGCTGCGTGCTGTAATAATTGTCCTGGCTACAGTAGTATTACTGTTTATTCCTTTTGCGCTGTCTTCTGTCTCGCAGTGTCTGCTCGTGACCTTCTAAAATGGTATTTGGTAGGGTCTTCCCGGCCCCAATAATTGATGTTGCAAAACATCAATTAAAATAAAAATATTCTGTCTTATTATATATCCCACGACCGAATTATTGATAATACTTTATCAACATATAGGAGAATATATTTATAGTATTATATTATAATTATAGATTATTTCTTTCATGATGTACTTATGCTAATATTCTGGCTTTTGCCCATGACCACCAATATCCAACATATCCTCATCAGATATTGGTATGTTCATTTTTAATTCATAATCCTTCTTGATATTTTCTTCATAATCTCTTTTTATAGATTCAATATTTCCTTCTATTTCTTGCTTTACTTCTCTCATGACTTCTTCTTGTATATTTTTCTTTAGTTGTGGAATTATTGAGTCCAACTTTTCTTTTATGATTTTGTCAATATATTCATCTTTTGATAGTTGTGCATCATTCTTCAAAACATCTTTGTATGTGGGTATATTTGAAGGTCCATCTTCCTGGATATTTATTCCTGGCGAATTTATCTTCTTTTCACTTACTTTTTTATATTTTTGAATATACTCCTTTGCAGCAGGTTCTATGAAATAATTTATTCCTAAAATATTTCTTGCATATGAGAGAGCTTGATCAATATCTAAATATTTTTTCCATGATATTCCCCCATCTTTCTCTTTTTCTATCTGTTGGGCTATAACAGATTCAAATATCACATAAATTCCTGGTATTTTACCTCTCTATATAACATATATAGGTCTTTTTTCAATATTGGTAGATGGTTCTTTAGGTTGTATTTTTCCATTGATCAAATGGAAATATTCTGCTAGACTATTTAGTATTGCCAGCATATAACCTTTATCTTCTCTCTTATTATTATATTGAAACAAAAAATTGTCCAATATGCATTCTTGTACTTCATCTAGGACAATATGGTCTCTAGGCTTGAATTTATATGTATTTGGGGGGAAAATTCTCAACTTATTGTCAGCTCCAAAACTGAATGATTCAAACCCATTAGGACTCAATCCTCTCTTCATTCCTGCAAAATAGTAGATCACGAAAATATATCAGGCAAAGTATTATCTTTTCCTTTAATATGCTCAAATATTACTTTATAACCATTTCCTGTAATAATATCTTCAAATAAAACCCGTCTCCTAGTAGAACTTTTCTTACTATTAACTTTATTATAATATTTACATATAGTTTCACAGTCTGTCCTTACTGTAAATTCCTTAAATCCTAAATATAATCTAAAAGCATTTATTGCATTTATTACAGCTAAAACTTCTCTATCAGTATTATTTATTGCATTTAACTTATATTTTCCTGAAGCATACCTACATATTTTTTCTTCTGTCTTTGGTGAATACTTATTTGGCTTTTGTTTTAATATAGCTCCACATCCTATTTTGGAAGCATCTGTTTCTATTATAAAATAATAATCATCTAAAGGTAATTCTAAAGGTTTTAAGTTTTTAACTTTTTCCTTTATAACTCTTACTAATTTTATATCTTCTGAATTAAAATGTTTTTACCCATTTTTTCTTAACTTTGCATATAAAGGGCCAGCTAATTTTGCTAAATTTTCAATATAATTTCTAACATAATTAACTATTCCTAAAAACTGTTGCAAAGTTTTCTTATCATTCATAATATCCGGAAATTGCAATATTTTCTTTGCAATGTGTTCTTGCAGATAAATTTTTCCTTCTCCTATCTCATGACCTAAAAAATTTATTTTTCCTTTACATATTTTCATTTTCTTTTTAGACAATATTAATCCATGCTGCTCTACTTTCCTAAAGAATGTTTCCAAATGAGCAATATGTTCTTTATAAGTTTTTGAAAATATTAATAGATCATCAATGTAGACTAATATGAATTTTTGGTTTTCATTAAAAATATTTTGCATTTTTCTTTGGAATAACGCAGGAGCATTCTTTAACCCAAAAGGCATTACTAGCCATTCAAAATGTCTTTGAGGACATGTGAAAGCAGTCCATTCTATAGATTCTTCTGCCATCTTTACTTGCCAAAACCCAGCTTTTAAATCAAACTTTGAGAAATATTTACTTCCTTGTATCCTATTTATCCATTCTTGCTTGTTTGGAATATTATACCCATCATCTACGGTGTTATCATTTAGTCTTTTGTAATTTATAACCATTCTTGACTTTCCTCTAGCTATTTCAGCATGATTTCTTACTATAAATGCAGCTGATCTATGAGGACTCCTACTTTCTCTTATGACACCTAGTTTTAGTAGTTCTTCTATATGCATTTTAAATTCTTCTATATCCTTTGGTGTTGCTTCTATAGGACTTGTTTTAATTATATATTTAGGATTTATTATGTTTAGCTTACATACTATTCCATTCTTCTCCCAGTGCTTCATTGGTATTTCTCCAATTATTTGGATATCTTCTAATCTTTGTATAATTTTATCTATGTCTGTTTTAGATTTTATGTCTCTATACCAATTTGGTGATAATGATTGTAAACTAATACACTCTATGCATGAATGTTCTACATGATATTCTTCTATATTTTCACCTAACTCTTCATCTATATAATTATCAATGATACTTTCCTCAAAATTTTGGAGTTCTTCATTATTATTAACAGAATTAGAATTTATAGTTTTTCTTACTTCTGTTATGTATGGAATATTATCTTGATGAGGAATAAATGTAATTCCTTGCTCATGTATTATTGTAGTTTGTAAGGAGAATTGCAAAAATCTTAATCCTAATATTATATCATCATGTATCATAGATAGGTCTCTTATTGTAATTTCATCCAAAATGTATTTTGTATTATTTATTTGTATCTCAATATTGTAAGATAATTGATTATGAAGCTTTTTTATTGCTGACATATCAGTTGATATATCTGCTTTATCTTGGTCTATTGTATGAACTATTTCTGGACATCTTACAAAATATTTGTCATGAATAATATTATTTGTGCAACCAGTATCTACTAATGCTAATATTTTATAAGTGATAGTAGGTGTCAATTTTATTTTGACTGGAATTCTTATTCCTACAATTTCTTTAAATGGTAGCCTAACTATATATTTGCTTCCAAAATTTACTATAGCATCTTTTAATTGTATAGCCTTATCCTCTTTTTTATTGATAGTCATTTGATCTTTTAATTCAATACTACCACTAGCATCTTCTTTGTTTTTATTTATTTCTTTAAGTTCTATCATACTTCTTAATTCTTCTAATTCTGCTTCTAAATTATTTATTCTATTTTCTAAATTTCTAACTCTACTTACTAATATTTTATCTTGTGCTTCTAATTCTATTTCTTGTCTCCATTTTTTATTAGATATTTTTAAACATGCTGCACATGCTTGTTTTAAACATATACTACATGTAAATATATTATCTTGACTAGGATAATATATGCAAAAAGCGCATCTTATATTATAATCACCTCTTCCTTTTATCCAATCATGTTCACAATCTCCTTGATCCATTAATCCAGTTTTAACTTCTTCATTTGTAGTTTTTATTTCTAAAGCTTCCATGGCATTTTCTAAGTTATGCCATTCTACATCATCTAGAGACTCTATATATTCTTTGTATTGTTGAGAATTATTTTCTTCTTCACAAATTTCTGATAAGTTCATATCATTCATTTCACCTTGTTTTTCTTCAAATTTATGCTTATTATTATGTGATTGTATAATTTCATCAATTCTAATTTCTTTCTTATCTGATTGCTTTATTTCATCTTCTTGTTTCTTTTTTATAATGGGATTTTTGAACTTATTATCATTTAGTTCTTCCCTGAGCCTAGCTAGCTTTCTAATAAAATATACTTATTTTTCTCGAATAGCAGCACATTCACATAGCATGAACGTGTTATATTCATTTGGTATTTTCTTTAACTTTTGTTCATAAAATTGTATCTGACTAACTAAACTTTCCATATTAACCAAAATATAGCAAAATTTAAATTTAAATCAACCACGGCTCTGATACCAGGCTAACGGGGTACTCAAATTCCGGAATATTCAGAATTCAAAATTCGAGTAACTATTCACGTCACTATTCAAATTCAGCACTCACTATTCAAATTCGAGGCACTATTCAAAATATTTGCTACTATTCAAATTCGGAATATGAACAGTGCTAGAGCACTCACACCGAGTGGCTCAGGCACCCAAAATATACGTCGCTTTCACCCAACTATTGGGCACTATGCAAGGCACCTTCTTTGCTTTTATGGTGGATGGAAGCAGAGTGATTAATGGAGCGGTGATTAGTGAATATGTGTGTGAATATGCAGAGTATGCGGATTATGCGTGTGTGTATATATCTCTCAGGATCTTTAGCAGGCTGGCGAGACCAACAAATCCGTCGGTCGTGCGTGCAGATGGTTGTGTTGATCGTACTCGGTACTCACCGTACTTGTCACAGGTTCGCCTCTGAAGCAGCAGCTAATCGTATCCCTCTAACGCTAACCCCAAGACACTCTCGTGCGATACGTAGTGCGAGACGAGGCTCTGCCGTCTCCCCAGGCAGTTCCACCCGAAGGGAACACTTCTCCGCGGCAAATGCTCTCTCAACGCCACTCTCTGGGCTTAACTAGAGCAAACTCACGCAGAGGTCTCTCCTATAGAGTCCCTAGCACAGAGACTCAGTCTATAAAGATGGTGCTACGGGGAAGCAAGGATAATCAAAGCTAAAACTGCTCCATTAAAGCAAACAAACTTACATACGGTTTTCCCTTTCGGGAAACCCCAAGCACTTACACTAACCTCGGTGATTACCTTACAAGCTCAGAAAGTTCGGCACCTTCCTTTATTTCTTAATTTACAAGGGGTGGACTACTACTAGTGGTAGTGGAGTGGAGGTGGCGATGGAGCTGGCGATGTATGTGTTGCCGGTGTCGAATGCAGGCGACTGGCTTCTCCTTTTATAGCAAGAGTGGAGCCTACGAGACTGCCTCCGCGTCCTTCAATTATTCTTCTGCACTGTTGCCTTGACAGGTGGACGGTGCTGCGTGCTGTAATAATTGTCCTGGCTACAGTAGTATTACTATTTATTCTTTTTGCGTTGTCTTCTGTCTCGCACTGTCTGCTCGTGACCTTCTAGAATGAGAATATTTTTATTTCAATTGATGTTTTGCAACATCAATTATTGGGGCCGGGAAGACCCTACCAAATACCATTCTAGAAGGTCACGAGCAGACAGTGCGAGACAGAAGACAGCGCAAAAGGAATAAACAGTAATACTACTGTAGCCAAGACAATTATTACAACACGCAGCACCGTCTATCTGTCAAGGCAACAGTGCAGAAGAATAATTGAAGGACGCGGAGGCAGTCTCGAAGGCTCCACTCTTGCTATAAAAGGAGAAGCCAGTCGCCTGCATTCGACACCGGCAACACATACATCGCCATCGCCACCTCCACTCCACTCCACTCCACTCCTAGCAGTAGAAGTAGTAGTCCACCCCTTGTAAATTAAGGAATAAAGGAAGGTCGCCAGACTTCCTGAGCTTGTAAGGTAATCACCGAGGTTAGTGTAAGTGCTTGGGGTTTCCCGAAAGGGAAAATCGTATGTAAACTTGTTTGCTTTAATGGAGCAGTTTTAGCTTTGATAATCCCTGCTTCTCCGTAGCACCATCTTTATAGACTGAGTCTCTGTGCTAGGGACTCTATAGGATAGACCTCTGCGTGAGTTTGCTCTAGTTAAGCCCAGAGAGTGGTGTTGAGAGAGCATTTGCCGCGGAGAAGTGTTCCCTTCGGGTGGAACTGCCTGGGGAGACGGCAGAGCCTCGTCTCGCACTACGTATCGCACGAGAGTGTCTTGGGGTTAGCGTTAGAGGGATAGGATTAGCTGCTGCTTGAGAGGCAAACCTGTGACAAGTACGGTGAGTACCGAGTAGGATCAACACAACCATCTGCACGCATGACCGGCGGATTTGTTGGTCTCGCCAGCCTGCAAAAGATCCTGAGAAATATACGCACGCATACTCCGCATATTCACTAATCACACACATATTCACTAATCGCGCGCGCACCCACCATCTAGAGAGGTGCTTGCATAGTGCCAAATAGTTGGGTGAAAGCGACATATTCTTGAGTGCTTGAGCCACTCGGTGCGAGTGCTCTTGCACTGTTCATATTCCGAATTTGAATAGTAGCGAATATTTTGAATAGTGCCTCGAATTTGAATAGTGTGTGCTGAATTTGAATAGTACTGTGAATAGTACTCGAAGTTTGAATTCTGAATATTCTGAGAATCTATATATATATATATATATATATATATATATATATATATATATATATAGAGTTCCCTGAGCCATCCGTGCCCGAGCCTCGCGCGACCGGTGCCCCGTGCGGCCGTGCCTGCCTCCATTGCAGTTTTTTCTTTCCACGCACCCCGGTTGGTTTTTTCCCCGGTTCTTCACCCGCCCCCACCCCACCTAAAAATCTTGTGTCAAAGATCTCACGGCAGTTCCGTTGACCTACCACCGCTGCCGCCCACCCCCTCCTGCGCCGCCGTTCCGCCACCGCCGCCGCCCGCGCCCCGCTGCCGGCGACGCCCACGCCCCGCCACCAGCCCTAGGTGCTCGCCTCCCAGCGGCCTCTCGTTTCCTCGCGCCTCAATCGCCATCGGACTGCTGCCTCCATATGCCGCAGCTCCCACCGGTGCTAGGTCTGCTCCGGCCCAACCCGAGCTGCTCGCCTTTGCCATCGGACCCCGATGCGACGCGCCCAGCCACCGGCGCAGAGGGCCTCCACCGCATCCAGGTGTTCTCAGCTCGCCCGCAAGGATTCGTCTTCAATCCGGCGTTGGTTTGACCGCCATCTCCCACCGATCCCGCCGATCTTCGTCGTCGGTAAGCCCACGGGCGTGCCCCTGTTCTTCTCTCTAATCTGTTGCTCCGTGTTTCCCTATGAAGACAGATCCCAGGCGGGCGTTACATTTAACAATCTTCAGTAATCTAGAGTTTAGGCATAATTCTCATGCCATATTTACCTTGTAGATAACCCAAGCCAAAGCAAACCAGTGTAAGACTTGACGAGAACACATGAATTGCGGCATCAGCTTTCTCCCATCTAGGATTTTTGTGGAGTTTTCCCTACACTGCATAAGGTGCCCCTCAATAATCCCCACCCCCATTTGATTCTAAAACAATTTTTTGAACTTCACGTGTGGGATTGCGAATGCAGTGGTGGCCTGACTCCAGGCAGAATTTGCAGCGCAGGACTGGGACAGAGCCATGCACGGAGGCCCCTCGCCAAGCAGGAGAGCTGTGGACGCTGGCCACAAGATCTTCCCTCTTCACCGCTCCATCCCTGAGCTATGGTGCTTCATCCTTACCATCTGGGTATTTCTGTCTTTTTTTGTTCCATTGCCGGGTTGCGTATTCGTAGCAGACAATTGGAAAATTGTGAAGGCCTCAGTGTGCTTGTAGGATTCTAGATGCCTGCTACCCTGCTATATTCTTTTTAATTAGTGTGGTTCCGGCAGCCGCATTCAGTAGGTTCCTGTCTGGGTGCCGATGTGCTTGGAATTATATAATGTTTCATGGGCTATGATTGTTTTGATTGTCCATATGACTTGCATGAGTTTATTCACTTATTTAGTTAACTACTACTTGTAATATCACAATGTTTTCATATATTTATGATGTTTTTCTTTCATGAGGTATTATTCTGGACTCTCTGCTCAGCTCGATGTGACCCAGGAACTGTTGCCAATATACTGAAATTTGGTATCCAAAAATTTCAAGAAAATAGCTATATATGTTCGAGGTAGTGAATGTTTAGGACTCTTCCAAATCTGAATGTTTAGGACTCTTCCAAATGTGAATGTTTGTACTGTTTTCATAATATGTGCCACCAATATCCATTAGTTTGTTGTCTCTTCCACTGCACTATCAATTAACAAATTCACTACTGTAGTTTAGTTTACTTTAGCAGAAATTTGGCAAAAAATTACAGATTTTGTTGAATCCAAATATAATGGAATTATCTGATTCTCAGGCCTAATTTTTCAGGTCGGAGATAATAGCTGCTGGGATGTCCTTGCTTGAACTCACAGCTAGAGAACCAGGACAAACCCATGCTGTGCCATGGAGAAGTTGAAGGTGCTATTGCAGCGAATGATGCGGCCAGGTGATTGCACTAAGCACCACCATTTTTTTGCATATTGTGTGAATGTGTTTTTTATTGATGAATTGCTGTTGATGCTAGTGCGCACTCCATGTTTGAATCAATGCCCCTGTGTGCTTGATCTCTTCACCTCCCTCAACCTCTCAGATCGTGCGATGGTTCTGAAGATGATGGTCGCCCTGATGGATTCAGCCATTCAGGTGAGCTTATCCATCCCCATTCTATGTATCCAGTATTGCTAAATAAATAGCACATTCTCTAATTCTGAATTAGATTAAGCTGTATACTAGAGAAATCAGAACAATGTCGAAATGAAGCACTGCAAGTTTTGTTTTTTCTTTTCCTGATTTCCTTTTAATCTGCAAGTGATTTTTCTATCCATTCATAATTGCCCTGGTTTGTGCTGCTTGTTTCATGTAGCCATGCTATTAATTATTTTAGGATTATCTCATAGGAATAGAATCATACCTTTCACTTCCTGAACTAGCATTATAAATGTTGGAAATTATTCCTTTTTGACAAGGTTATATGCAGTTTTTGAGTTCCTTCATGACAATGGATATTATTCCTAAACTTTGCACTGCTCTTTTATATTTTGGCAAGAACTCATGCGGATGTGAGCTTAATTACCTATTAAAGCTAGCATATTTTTTGACTTCATGATTCATGTCCATATGAATCCTACTAATTTCCCTGAGCTATAAAGTATGGTAGTGTATTATCAGCTCATCTAACTAATGTTCCAAATCAATGCCATCACTGGTGTTTCTTGAATGTTGAAAATACTCATTAGTGATTTGCTTAAATAAAACTCATTCAGGTATTCAACATTTTACTTTTACAGACCGTAAACTATATCTGCTAAGGTTTCTTTCCTGAGAAACTACTTTTATTCAGATCCTTCAGATGCACAATGATACTATATTTTTAGATCAATTAGAATAACAACCTTATTTTCCAGAACCAGGGGTCGGGTTTTTTGTTTCCCTGTACTTGAACGAATGTTATCTAAGACATACTGATTAGATTTGCCAATCCAAATCTGCTAGCCTGCTAGGTTCAGACCTGGTTGGTTTGAGTTTTTATTTTTCTTGGTCTGAACTAATTGATGAAAACTACATGGTCTATGATGTTGCACGTGATACAATACAACCTTACTGTTTGCTTATGTTTTCTTAGACCTGTGTACATCCTCGCTAGTCCAATTGTAAACCTCCAATGAAATTTCCCAGTAATGTAGAAATTATATTTGTTATATATTAGTGTATAAGAAACAGACACCTCTTGCCTTGCCTATTTTGTTTGTTTTGTTTTGTATTCCTTCTATCTTGCACGTAAAGCTTGGGTTCATGCATGTTCTTGGCCTTAGGGTTCCTTTGATTCCTCTTGGCCGGCCTCCCGTGGATCTAGCGGAGGACGACTTCGGCGGCGACGCGTCGAGTTGGGGGTGATGGACCAGCAGTTTCCCCGTCTTCGCCGTCCTTGCCGTCTGTCGCCTTCTTCTTCTCCGTCACCTCTCTGCCCAGCTCGGCTCGGTGGCGATGGCGGGCGGCGTCGTGGAGGGCGTCGCGGGCGTGGGCGGCTCCTGGGTCGGAGGCGAGGGCCGGGGGAGGATTTATTGGACGGTGGCGGTGGCGCGGTGGGGTCGTGGCTGTGCCATTGGCCGGTGACACGTGCGGGAGCCGGCGGCGAGGTCGTGTGGCGGCGCTTGCGGGGCGCGGTGCGGGTGGGTGGGCAGCGCTCGCAGGACCGTGCGGGTGGGGGCGCGCAGTGCAGGTGGGCCCCGCGGGTACGGGCGGGCGGGTATGTGAGGGTGGAGTGAGAAAAACAATTCGTTTTTTGGCAGAAACACTCTCCAAATTACGATTTTTTGGTACTTCATAGTCCTTTCACCCTATTCAGTTCCAAAAACATATGACTAATGGGTCCAATGTGAGAGGTAAGGTGGATCCGATTTGAGTGAGACAAATTTTCAATTATCTTCGCTTCTTACAGTATATATATATATAAAACATGTACTCTATAACCGGTCATAGAATAACTTATTTTGTGACCAGGTCAGTCCGCCGACCAACCAGCCGACGGGTTGGGTCGCGCGGCCCTCAAGGCCTTGCCTAATTCCCATTTAATGGTCATGATTACCGCTGCATGTAACATGACTGCCATGTGTGCAAGTTACGAAAATACAGTGCAGGTACTATAGATTGTGAATTCGTGATCCAGTCAAAATGTATGCAAGTGCTTACTGGTGACGGAAAAAATGTAGACAATATTGGTTACGAAAATGAACCTTAGTTTTGCGATTTTGTCTACATGCACCTGCAAAGTGCAAATCTAGTTACTGGAATACTTTAACAGAATTAGATGCTGCGCTAGGAACAATTTACTATATTATCTAGTGGGGAAATAAACCATTTACTAGGAACAATTATATTGGTTTGCGGGATGACCTACCTTCTCTCAATGCACAGGGTCATAGCACAGTTTCATAGGTTTCTGTAGATATTTAATTACTGCATATTGGTTGGTCAATTGTGCTTAAAAATTGTGTCAACTTGTCTCAGTGGGAGGGTCATGAGGGTGTCATTCCTAGGACTCCGCGCCGACCCAGGGTCATGAGGATGACCCTGATTTCCTCTCTCTCCTATTAAATATCATGTCATGTCATCTTGTTTGCATATGTGGCACCCTATTTAATGCCTATGACCCTCTCATTGAGACTGACCTTAGGCAAGTAGTAGTTGTAATAATTAGGTTTTGTTTCCTCACAGGACAATTGATTGCCAGATTGATCTCCCGCCTCTATACTCATGACATCAATCTTTGGAATCTAGTTAGGAGTAACAAATAGTAATTAAATAACAAAACTTATTTCATAACACTTCCTCAATTCGCGAGACGAATCTAAGAAGCTTAATTATACTATGATTAGATAAAATGGTACTACAGTAAATAATCTTTAACGTTAGATTCGTCACTATAGCAAATAATCTTTAACGTTAGATTCGTCTCGTGATATCTCGTCCATCTGTATAATTAGTTTGTAATTGATTTATGTTTACTCCTTTTAACAGGCTTTGTTTTAGTTCTCTTAAAATTTTCCAAACTAAACATGTCCTTACTGAAGATTGACGAGGGTGACTACTTCATAAGTCTTTTTTGTTCTTTCCTTTTTGTTTTTTGTTTGAACCACCTATTTTTGCTTGTCCGTCAATTTTTATTAGAAATTTTTTTGCTTGTCCGTCAATTTTTATTGGAAAATATATGTGCTGAACTGCATGTGGTTTTTCGTGCATGGTTTTGGTACAACTGCAAGACTTTCGGATATTTGTTTAAGGGCCGGCTTAAACCGCATGCGAACCACTCCATAAAAATTTGTACACCGCAACTGATTCCCTGAAGTGAGAAGCGAGGCGTGCTGCTTTGCCAGTAACGGCGTGCTCTGACACCGAGCCTTGCACCGAGGCACCGAGCTGTGCTATGCCGCGTACAGTTGTGTCTGACCCGTGTGCTTGCTGTGCTATGCCGCGTACAGTTGTGTCTGACCCGTGTGCTTTTTTCATGACCCGTGTCTGGTACACTGCTCTGTAGCGTCGTAGTGGTCCTGGTTGATTCTTTCTCTCTCCTTCACAACTGCATACCGTGTTCCTTACACCGTGCATGCTTGCTTTGGTCTCCGTCTACCAGGAGTTGGACGCATGGATGGGCATGCATGGGGATCGGATGGCTGGATTTTGCTCGGGTAGGTGCCCCCCACGAGTGGTTACCTACCACCGGAGGTAGCTCATTATTTCTTTTATATATATATATATATATATATTAATTAGGAGCTTAGGGTTTTTCATAGCAATCGAAAGCCCCAACCAACCGATCACACCTGGTCTAACCCAACTACCTCCCTACCAGTGCATGACACCACGTGACTAGACCTGAGCATTTCACGGGCCGGGCCGGATTCGGGCCGGGTCGAAAAAAATACTCGGGTTTTTCGGGTTGAGAAAATCCTACCCATGACCGTCCCATGAGACGTGTCGGGCCTCAGTTTTCGGGCCGGGCCCGGGCTTGGGCGGGCCGCCCGCGCATTTTATAGTGTAAAGTAACTAAAAACAGCATTTCGGGCCGAGCTCGGGCCAAAATTTTTTTTCGCGGGCTTCAAGATCTCTGCCCACGCCCGTCCAGTAAAATCCGTGAGCGGGCCGGGCCCGGGCCCGGGCCGGGCCAGCGGGCCGAGTCGGGCCGGACCAAAAATGCTCAGGTATACACGTGACCACACCCCCACCCCAGCCTCCTCTTTATCATCCACCCACCCGGCCGTGGCCCACCACCCACCCCCTCTCCCTCCTCTTATTTCAAAATCCCAACCCCCTCTCTCTATTCTATCCTCACAGGCGGATAAGCCAATCGGCCACACCGTCGTCGGTGTCGCCCCTCCTCCGGCCTCTCGCCGGTCGCAGCCTGCCACGCCGGCACCGCTCCTCCGTCGGCCTCTCACTGGCTGCAGCCCACCGCGTCGGCTCCGCCCCCTCCTCCCTCGTCGGCGGCACAGATAGAGGCAGAACGCCCGTCGAGGACGGCGCGAGCGGGACCGGCGAGCTCCCCGCGGCGGATGGCCGGCGACCTCCCGTCCGGCTTTGCCTGGGGGTCACGCTGCCCGTCCCCGGCGGAGGAAGTGGCGGCGGGCTCCCAACGATGGCGCGCATCGGCACAGCGAGGCGGGCCCCCAGCGAGGCTGACCGCCTCCCATTCGATTGGAGGCGCGGAGGCCTGGCGAGCCGCGGCCCTGCGAGCGGCGGCGCGGATGCGGTCTTCTCCGACGAGCGGCGGCTCGAGGCCGCCTCTCTCGCAGCAACGGACGTACCGTGGGGCATCTGGGCGGCGTGCGCGGCTTCGGCCTCCCCAAGCGGCCAGGCACCACCGGCGGAGCCAGGTGGGATGCTCGACGACGACGAGCGCAGAGGACAAGCCTAGATGGGGCCTAGGCGGTCGTCGACGGGGGCAAGCGCGGCGGCGGGCCTGACGAGTCTCTGTGTAGGTCCATGGTGGGGGTTCTCGGCGACGGCGAGCCCATGCGAGACTCTTCGTGGGGCCGTGGTGGGGACCGCCGCAACGCATCCCGTAGCCTCTCCCGGCGAGCCGCGGCGCGGAGTTCATCAAGGTCGTCACCACCTGGTACACTCGCCCTCTCCTGTCCATCTTCGCCGGTGTTGACTGGATCTGTTGCATTCGTGCAGGTACAAGCAGAATCGATTGCGTCTTCATGCTCCGAATCGGAGTCGCGGCCGGCCACCTCTGCGCCGCGGTGCGAGCGGGCGGCGGCGGCGTCGAGCTGCACGGCCTGGGCCCAGGACCCACGTGGAAGATGCTCCACGGGATCTGCGGCCTCGCCGTCGACGGTGTGGATCTGCGGCCACTTCGCTTCGAGAGTGACAACTACGACGTTCTGATGCGCATTGGCGAGCGGGTGGTGGCGCTTGACATCGTCGAGGGGACTGCGAGGGAGGCGCGGCTGGATAGCGCTGTCCTGCCGGAGGAGGACAGGAAGATTGTGCCATGGTGCCGAGCAGCATCCACACTGCTGCTCTAGGCTCTAGCTAGAATCGATTCGGGAAGAGGTTCTTGCAACGACATCGAGATCCAGCCGCTGGGGAGAACCGTGTCGTACTGTTGCCGCATCTTCTGCCAGGAGCTGCACGCCATGGTGCCCCAGTTCGTGAGTCAAAGTTTTCGTTTTATTTGTAATAGTTTTTGTGGTACACATTTCGAAAATGAAATAGTTTTTGTGCTACACATTTCAAAAATGAAATCAATTGGATTCCATTCAATTGGATGATGCTCTGGTTCATCGAAATCTCTTGCTGCCTAGGATATCTAGATGGTGCTCCCTGATTAGAAATATGTTTGGAAGATGCGTTTTTTGCAAATTCGCTTAGAAATATGTTTTGTGATCATACATATGCTTCTGTTTGAGCATATAAACCTCATTTGCAGGATCATATGACTTTTGCTAACATGATTCTATCAGTATATATGACTTATGATAATGTGTTACACGATTTCCTCCCAAGTATATATGATCATCCTTGCTAGTTTATATGACTGCCGAAATCTAATTATTTCTTTCTGGTTTATATGATCATCCTTTGGCATAGAAATCAAGGATTTTGAAAACTTCTCCTGCAGTTTCTTGTATAGAAACCCCATTTGACAAACATAGAATCAGATAGGCTTATTTTTTTAAATCATATATATGTTTGTATTTGAGCATAGATACTATCAGTCGACTGTGTGCACATACTTACAATCATGTACATGCTAGTGCCTGATCGGAAAAAATAGATACTATCTGATTGCTGGTAGTTTGTTGTTAGATCATACATACTATATGTTGCCTGTGATAAGACCTTTGTTTGCAGGATTCTATGACTGACTTAACAGGATTGTATGAGGTTTGATTATTGTTAATGTATACTTGAAGCTGTCAGATGTGATGCTCGGGCCGCGGCGAGAACGACTACGGTCGTGAACATGCAGAGTATGTGTTGCTCGATGTTGTCCATGTGTGCCGACCTTCGCGTCGAGTTTTTATTGAAGGCGCCCTTGCTTTGGGCATAGAAATTGTCTTTTTTTGCGCATAGATCTCAATACTCTTGTACATGAATGTAAAATTCTATGTTTATATGATGATCCTAACTGATTTATATGAGTGCCAACACTGCCTTTTATGACTTTTGATGTGTGGTGCATTTGAAAGACATTGAATTCTCACTGGTTTGTATGATTGTCAACATTGGTTTCTATGATTTTTAATGTGTGAGTTGTGACAATCATTATCTTTTGAGCTTTAGTCAATTTAAATTTTAAACTTTAGAGGAAAAGAAAAGAACTAGGAGGCTTTATCCTAGGTAGTGACATAAGAAACAAAAGCAAAGTTCAACATTTGAAATGATCAGAGCTCAATTTGTATGACCCAGACAACATGTTTGATGATCTGAAGGACATATTTCCATGACCGGGGCGACATGTTTCTATGATCTGAACAACATGTTTCTATGATCCGAAAACGGTCGGGTTGTATGAACTAGACGATGGGTTTGTATGATCCAAATAACATGTTTCTATGACGAGACCTCGCTTACAAGGTGATAGCCTGTGACGAAATGCTTGTGAGGATTTGTGCTTGGGCTCTGGCGCTCTGCTCATGTTTATATGACTATTTGTATTCAAATTTCAAATTATGTGGCTGCATGTGTTATGTTTATATGACCGCACGTGTCAGGTGGCAGGTGCATCAGGTGCATGTGTCAGGTTTGTCCACTTGTATTCAAATTTCAAATCTAGAAAAAATAAGCTGCTCAACATTTGTATGGTGCTCGTGTCCTAGGTTTATATGCTTGTCTCTTTATGTTTCTATGCTTGAATTTATATATTTATATGATATGAGGTTTCTATGACCCTGTCGTTGCGGGGACATAGAAACATGTAGTCTGATCATAGAAATTTGTCATCTAGGTTATAGAAACTTGTCGTCTGTGTTAAAGAAACATGTCATCACGGTCATAGAAACCTGCCATCTAGGTCATAGAAACTTGTTGTCCAGGTCATCATATACAACTATATAGATGGAACCCACTACAAGGTCGTCAGGGTCATACAAACCTTCAGTCCGAGTCATACAAACCTGCAGTTCAGGTCATACAAACTTGTCGTCTGAGTATCTATGGTCATGTAAAATTTTGAATTCAAAAAATTCAAAAAAAAATCCACAATGGATCTCAAATTGTGCATAAAAATGTCACGAATCTTATGATGAAAACCGTTTTTGAATTGGAATCAGGTGGGTTTACATGCATGCATGCGTCAGGTGGGGATGGGAAGGTGGGTAGTGGATCACGTGGCTAGTTGGCTGGAAAGTGGGAGGTGTGGATCAGGTGGTTGGTTGGTCGGGTCATAGAAACTTCTAGTACGGTTCATAGAAGCCTGTCGTCATGGGTCATACAAACCTTCAGTCTGGGTCATACAAATCTGCAATCCGGATCATAAGCTTGCAGTTTGGGTCATATAAACATGTAGTCATACAAATCTGCAGTCCGGGTCATACAAATTTGTCGTCAAAAAATTCAAAAAATATATATTCACAATGGATCTCAAAATGTGCATAAAAATGTCACGAATATTATGGTGAAAACCGTTTGTGAATCGGATCCTCGTGTGAAGAATTATCGCGAAAAAACTAAAAAGAAGAGGTGAGTTTGCATGTGTCAGGTGGGAGAGAGATGGAGGTGGGAGTTGGGTCACGTGGCTGGTTGGTTGGGTTGGCCGGGGCTTCCGATAGCTATTAGAAGCTCTGGGCTCCCATTATATATATATATATATATATATGGTATTTATATTCTATACCCTGGGTATGGAATATTATTCCATACCCGAGCCAACCCAACCCTCGCACCGTCCACACGCCCCGCGCCCAACCCCACGCACCTGGCCGGTTCTACCAATTTTTTTTGGTTTTTTCGATCCCTCCACGTCCGGTTTTTGGCTGCGGTAGTTTCCTCTTTTCGTCCCCGGGTCTCTTGCGTTCCGCCGCTGCCCACACGCATCCCACCACCGGTGATTCCGATCCGCCGCCGCCGCCGCCGCACACGCCCCGTCTTCCTGCGAATCGTTGCTGCCTAGTGCCTCATCCGCCGCCGTCCACGCCACGTCCTGCTGCGGCCCCGTCTTCTCACCGCTGCCCCCGGACCCCTGCCCGCTCGCGACCCCGTCTACTCACCGCCGCCCCCGGACCCCCGCCTGCTCGCGACCTTGTTCCGTCGCCACTACTCTCGGTCCTACAGTCGCCCGACGAACAAGACTCTGCGAGTGGATCCAGCACGACGGCAGCCGCCTGGAGGTTGTTCCACATTGCCAGATCCACCCTTCTCGTTGCATCGACGCTCTCCCTACTCTGGCCCGGAGCACCTCTAGATGGCGGCACAATGGCGAGTGGTGGACAATGGGGTCTCCTTGTGGTGGCGGCACCACGGGGTCTGCTGGCGTCCGGAGCTCCCTAGGTCCCAGGCGATTCCATCACCCCTCTCGCACGATGGTCCTCCGTCAGCTAGTCCGATCTGGCGAGGGCGCAGGTCCGTGCTAGGATCTCCTCATTAGGCGTCTTTTGATTGGTGAGATCGCTGAACCGCTCATCTCCTTTCCTTTATTCCTCTTTGTCGCAGCTCGATCTTACATTGACCAAGAATCCAAGATTTTCCAATTAGCTGCCCGTATACTCAGTTCCTTCGGTTGCCACCCCCCTCGAATTCCAGTAGCCAAAGGTCACCATCCTATAATTTAATCCACCTACAATAGTGCACACAGCTCATGGATTTCCTAACGTTTGTTTCCTGATGAATTCAGTTGAAGGCACTCCTTACTGTCGCCAATCTGCCCCTCCTATTATACCGAAATTTCATTTGACATGATATGGCCTCAAGGCCGGTACACATACCTCTCTAATATCCTTGCAAGCACAACCTTGCCGAAACAAGACATAATTCCTGATTAATATGGTCAATTTACTTTTGTTATTTGAAATACATTGTACTATGTTTTCTATAAATCTCATGTCCTAGATACCTCTGGCAATGGAAACTCTGAGCATGGGATTGCAAGCTTGACATACCCAAACATTGTGCATGCTCCCCTCATGCTCATGTTTTTTTTGTACTTATTATATTCTGTTGATTTTTCTTGACTATCATTTTAAATTGACAACTTAATATAAGAGATCAAGTACGGTACCTCTGTTTGACATCTTCCAGTAGAACTAAAATTGTTTAATGTATTTTTATTACTCCTTTCCATTCCGACTTCTGTACCATATTGTTTTACAGCTTTTGTTTGTGATTACAGTGTCTAATAAAATTCACTTTTGACTATAGGAATGCTAGTAGGATATACTCCCTCTGTTTCAAATTATAGGTCATTTTGGCTTTATTAGATTCATAGATGTTGTTATGCATTTCGATATACACTATGTCTAGATGCATAATCATATCTATGAATCTACAAACTCAAAACGACCTATAATTTGGAATGGAGGAGTAGTTAAATGTTAACCAATAAAAAATCTTGTATGATATAGCTATTTGTTAACAGCGATGCTGTTTCTTTTCTGGTTATGCTATACAGCAGTGAAGCTGGAATATTCCCTCAGCATTTGAGATTAATATGGTGTGTGGTGCTGATGGTAATTCACTTATCCAGTGGGTTCTGGGGAGGTGATATCCATGCACTGGTTCATGTGTTTTTAGGATAGACAGTCATTTGACGCACTAATAAGAACTAACCTATTCTTCATCCCCCTTTGCCTATCTTATACCTTTGCCTTGAGCTCTTCTTCATCCCATAGCACACATGCCATCCTCATTTTAACCATCATGAGCTCAACATTTCTCCGGACTAACCTATTCTTATATCTCAATAAAAATGTTAGTCCACAATGATTATCATTAATTACCAAAACACGAATTAGGGGCCTAGATGCCTTCAATCTCCCCCTTTTTGGTAATTGGTGACAACCATTTCAAGGAGTGATATAAGAAAGGTTTTGAGTCTTGAAAACACTTACTCATCTCAATGATTTTCTATAGTAAGATAGAGTGAATGCCTCCAAAACCAATATGTAAAGAAAACTCTCCCTTCATATGTGCATAGAATTTTGCATTTGATTTTTCACATATGTATAGATAGAACAATTTTAGCAGAATTTTCCTACAAAAAGCGAGATCGAGGCAACAAGAACATAGAAATATCCAATAATAGCTCAAAAGCAATAAGGATTAGCCTCAAAATCTCACAAGAACTAGAACAAGCCATAAGATAAAAATTAAGCTCACAAACATAGTTCATACATAATCAAGCCAAATCCAAGTTCTAGTTCTCAAGGCACACAACCAAGTCACAAATTATTACAAGCCAAAGTTCATGCAAAGTATTCATAAATAAACATGCAAATGCAAAGGTTCAAAGTTCAATTATGCATATGAAATGAGCTCCCCTTAAAGATCACATCACTCCTCCAACACAAATTTCTCCCCCTTTGGCATCAAGTACCAAAAGGTCTAGTCATCCTGCGGTGTGGCGGCGGAGGAGGATAATATGGCGGATGTGGAAAGAGATGCGGCGGTGGAGCTGGTGCCGGATAGTAGCTGTAGAAGTGATCTCTGAAATCCCCAAAGGTCGTGTTGAGAGTATTAAAGTTAGTCTCAAGCTGTGACTGTCTGTCAGAGATCTGCTGATACTGCTCAGAAGTGGACAACTCTGAAAATCTGTCATTCAAAGCACTAATGTCACTCTAAAGGCTTGTCTGCATCGTATCCAGCCTAGTCATCATGGGCTCATGCATGGTGTTATATATATGATGGCCAAAAGTGTCAAGGCGAGTGTCAATTTGCCCCTGATACCCATGTTGCATAGCTTGAAAAGATTCTGTCATTTGCTGTCCATAGGCTTCAAAGTGAGAATTAAAACCAGCTTGCATTTGTTGAAACTGAGTATTCATGGACTGCTGATATTTGCAAAATATGAATTGAAATATCCAGCTGGAGGCTCCTACTGAGGTTGCATAGGAGGCACAAGAGGTGGAGGAGGAGGTATATTTTGAGCACCCATGTCAACATTCTCATTATGCACATTTTCTTGCTCAACTTGTGCTTCTTCAGTTGCTGGAGCACCCTCTGCCGTTGCGGCAGCTTCATCACCATATGGTGTCATTTGCCTAGCAAAGAAAGCTGGAGCATTGATGAAAGGTCGAAAGACTGTATGCTTAGACTCACATGGACCATTAAACCCAGTTTTGATCTTGATCATTGACATAATATACGAAGAAAAATAGATATTTTCACCTAAGACAGTCTTCTTCTCAATGATTTGCTCAAGCATCAACTTTACAACATTGAACCGAGTCCCATTCATGATATGATTGATCACATTCCAATAGTAGTCACAGATCTTGTCTCTATTTCCTCCTTTAGGCATGAATGTTTTTCTAATAATGTTATTGATTGCAGCAGGATGATGCCTAAGTCCTGTTGGCTGCCCATAAACAACTCTGACTCCCAAGTCAACAGGCTCATAAAATATCTAGGAATTTTCAAATAGAGCCTCTAGGTAGACATCACTGCTAACCTCTTCCTCAGTGAAATATGCATAATTCAAATTATTTGCAGCTGCAAATTCTTCAAAAGTAGCTGAGTATTCTACTTTCCCAATCATCCATTGAATATTATCATTATCAAAGTCAATTTCCATTGTAGCATAAAATTGCCTGATGATGGTATCATTCCAGTCACATTTATGCTCAAGGAAAGGCCTAAGCTCTAGGTTATCAAATTTTTTAGCCACACCAACTAATTGAACTTTAAATTCAAGATAGGCAAAGTCAATAGCTTGATGAGGAAAAACTGTGCAATCAACTATGTGACCAAAGAAAACACTTTCCTGGACCCTTGTACAGAAGTAAAGATTTGGAGTGTCACGAGGTATAGTACAAACATTTACCTCCCTTGCCTCTGCATATTCTCCTTGTCTCCAATGATGCTTAGGTGCAGTGTATGAGAGCACATCAATGATTTGATCAAGACCACCTCCTCCCCCTAAGTTCATGGCCTCATCCTCTTCAACCATGTAATCTTGCTGCCCACTGTTTGATTCTATCTCAGTTGACAGCTCATAGTCACTATCCTTGGGATCATCTGGCTCTTCCTCTGAACTAGAATCCTTTCGGCGTCGCATGGAAGGCCCCACATCCTTTCCCTTTTTCTTTAAAGTACCTTTCTTTAATCGACCAGCCACATTAGAAGCCATCTTGTGAATACTGCCATAAATCAAGTATTGCAATGAGTATCAACAATATATAAAAATAGCATTGAACAATATGAACCAATCCATGATGAGACTGCCCATAGTCGCGGCTGCCAGAGCCTGGTGGACAGTCCACGCAGGGGGCCGCGGACGGTCCGCCCGGTCTGGGCAGGCACGCGAGGAGGAACAGTAGGTCCGAAATTCGATCCCCATATCTTCAAGAATACTAAGTTTTGACCCACCAAAATTTTGCCATAGCACCACTAGAGCATATCCAACACATTCACCAGGCCAAAATCTCAAACCCATGGATGATTTTCAGATCACAACATGAAACCCTAATCACCAACTTGCTCAAAATCCTGGAGAAATAGAATGTAACTCGAAGAAATACCCGGATGACATGGTGGAGAATCTCGCGGAGAGTCGGTGGATGTGCTCGGACGGTCCGGGGAGTACCCTAATCCAAATCCCCAAGGAGGGGTCCTTTTCTTCTTCAAGAGCAAGAGAGAGGGAGTTGGAGAAGGCTTCTTTCGAGTTGGGGACGAAAGGGATGGGGAGGCTAGGTTATGTCCCGACGCTGGTGGGTCCCAGATGCAACGACCCGCGCGGACTGTCTGCGGACCATTGGCGGACTGTCCGCGACCTCCTCGCGGACGGTCCGTGACCCTGTCGCGGACTGTCCGAAATTAGCATTTCAATCTCCAGAAACATCCCAACTTTCTGCGAGCCACGCGGATTGTCTGTGGTGTCCATGCAGACTGTCCGCGGACGCTGTCAAATTCAGCCCGAGATACTCCAATTTTGAGATACAATTGACGAATCTTTTTGGGGTCATTGCTCATGATGCATAGAGAGAATTTTCCATATGATAAAATGCAGTTAGAATGCGAGATAAACTATGCAAGAAACAAACCTAACATGGGTTAGAGAGCATAAAACATAAAGCGAGCAAAAATAAATAGCTTTAAGATAAAAGCATGCAAAGAAACACATGTGCTAGCTCTCAAGCCACATTTGAGAAGTTAATGACATTTAGCTCATTTCTCAATTTACAAAACCGAGATTCATCCAAAGGTTTGGTAAAGATATCCGCTAATTGATCATCCGTGCTCACACATCAATCTTGATATCACCCTTGCTCACATGGTCTCTAAGAAAATGATGCCTACTATCAATATGTTTGGTTCTAGAATGTTGAACCAGATTGTTGGCTACCTTGATGGCACTTTCATTGTCACATAGGAGAGGAATTCCCTTAAATTTCACACCATAGTCAAGAAGTGTTTGCTTCATCCATAACAATTGAGCACAACAACTTCCCGCCGAAATATATTCCGCTTCGGCGGTGGAAAGAGCCACTGAATTTTGCTTCTTAGAAGACCAAGATACAAGAGAACAACCAAGCAATTGACAACCTCCGGAAGTGTTTTTTCTATCAACTTTGCATCCAGCATAGTCGGAGTCCGAATAACCAACCAATTCAAATTGAGCACCCTTTGGATACCAAAGACCAATGTTAGTAGTATATTTCAAATATCTCATGATCCTCTTCACGGCGGTTAAATTACATTCTTTAGGAGCAGCTTGAAATCTAGCACACATGCACACACTAAACATGATATCGGGCCTAGATGCGGTAAGGTAAAGCTAACTACCAATCATAGATCTATAAAGCTTAAGATCAACCAGTTTACCTCCCTCATCAAGATCAAGATGCCCATTAGTGGCCATCATAGTTTTGATGGGTTTTGCATCTTCCATACCAAATTTCTTCAAGATATCCCTCACATATTTAGATTGACGTACAAATGTGCCTTCCTTCAATTGTTTGATTTGAAGGCCAAGGAAGAAGCTCAATTCACGAATCATTGACATTTCAAATTCCTTGGACATCATTTCACCAAACTCCACAAAAAATTCTTCATTAGTTGAGCCAAAGATAATATCATCAACATAAATTTGACAAATAAAGATATCCTTTCCAATTTTCTTAGTGAATAAGGTTGTGTCAACTTTTCCAATTTTGAAACACTTGGAAATGAGAAAGTCCCTAAGCCTTTCATACCAAGCACGAGGTGCTTGCTTCAAACCATAAAGAGCCTTAGAGAGCTTATATACATGATTTGGCTTCTTAGGATCTTCAAAACCGGGAGGTTGCTCAGCATATACCAATTCATTGATTTTTCCATTCAAGAAAGCACTTTTGACATCCATTTGATATAACTTGATATTGTGAGAACATGCATATGCAAGCAAGATTCTAATAGCCTCAAGTCTAGCCACGGGAGCAAAGGTTTCATCAAAATCTAAACCTTCAACTTGAGTATAACCTTGAGCAACCAATCTTGACTTGTTCTTCACAACTACACCATCTTCATTTTCCTTGTTCCGGTAAACCCATTTAGTACCAATAACATTATTATCTTTAGGTCTTTCAACCAATTCCCAAACTTGGTTCCGGATGAAGTTATCCAATTCTTCTTGCCTGGAGATCACCCAATCTGGATCATCAAGTGCTTCATCTACATGTTTAGGCTCAAGAAAAGATACAAAAGAATAATGTTGGCAAAATGAAGCAACACGAGATCGAGTTTGAACACCCTTATTAATATCACCCATAATTTGATCTATGGGGTGATCTTTGGCAACTTGATTATGAACTCTTAGTTGATCGACCAGTTCATGAGTAGAAGTAGAAGATGAAGTGGTAGTGGCCAATTGTTCTTCAACTTGATGTAAGTCATTCTTGCTAGAATTATTAATTGGTTGATCTTGATCACTAGAAGTGGAAGTAGAAGGATTCACTTGTATGGAATTTGATGGATCCTCACCTTCATCTACCTCTTCTCTAGGTCTCACATCACCAATATAGTCTTCATAGCCTTGCTCAACTCATCACCTCTCACATCTTCCAAATTTTCCTTTTCATTATGAGAGCCCAAAGTTTCATCAAATTGCACATCATACACATTTTGAACAAATCCCTTGGACTTGTTGTACACTCTATAAGCTTTGCAATTAGATGAATAACCAAGAAGAAATCCCTCATCACACTTGCTTTCGAATTTGGATAAACGAGAGCCTTTCCTTATGATATAGCATTTGCAACCAAAAACCCGAAAATAAGAAATGTTGGGCTTCCTTCTAATGAGAAGTTCATATGGTGTCTTGTTGAAGAATCTATGACAATATAGCCTATTTGAAGCATGACAAGCGGTGTTGATTGCTTCGGCCCAAAAAGAATCTGAAACCTTATATTCATCCAACATAGATCTTGCCATCTCAATTAAGGTCCTATTTTTCCTCTTAACTACACCATTTTGCTCTGGTGTATAAGTAGTTGAGAATTCATGCTTGATTTCCTTCTCATCACAAACTTCTTCAATATTTGTATTTTTTAATTCACTTCCATTGTCACTTCTCACTTTCTTCAATTTAAACTCAAATTCATTTTCGGCCCTTCTTGCAAAACTCTTGAATATTTCACAAGTATGAGATTTGTCATAAAGAAAGAATACCCATGTGTATCTTGAATAGTCATCCACAATCACAAGACAATAGCTATTTCCACCAATGCTTCTATAAGTAGTAGGACCAAATAAATTCATATGCAACAATTCCAATGGTCCTGTGGTCGACATAGTACTCTTGTTAGGATGAGAGTTGGCAACTTACTTCCTGGCTTGACAATCACTATATAATTTGTCTTTCTCAAATTTAACATCTTTCAAGCCAAGAACTAGATCATGCTTCACTAAACGGTTGAGTTGTTTCATTCCAACATGACCTAGTCTCCTATGACACAACCAACCCATAGAGGCCTTTGAGAATAAGCAAGTAGTCAAACTAGCCTTCTTAGATGAGAAATCCACAAGGTATAAACTTTCATGACGAAAACCCTTAACGATAGTATCTTTTCCATCAAGAGAATTGACCTCAAATTCATTGCTAGTGAAAGTACACTTATAGCCATTATCACAAAGTTGAGCAATAGATAGCAAGTTAAAATTGAGAGAATCAACTAGCAAGACATTGGAGAGATTATAATCTTTAGAGATAGCTATATCACCAATGCCTTTTACACCTCCCTTGCTATCGTCCCCAAAAGTGATCTTATCAAAGTCAGAGGTATCTTCATCAAGATAAGAAAATATTTTTCTTTCATCGGTCATATGATTAGTGCAACCACTATCAATTACCCAATGTCTTCCTCCGGCTTTGGAGTCCACCTACAAAAGAAATTACTTCTTCTTAGGTACCCAACTTTTCTCGGGTCCTTCAATGTTAGTGACCAAAACCTTAGGCACCCAAATAGATTTCTTTCTATCACAACCAATAGAACGACCAACACATCTAGCACAAACAACACCCTTTGAATCCTTTTCAAAAACATAGGACAGATCAAAGGATACGGTCTTCTTGCTCTTGCATTTGTGATTTATATCAACTTTTGTCTTGCATACATGACACATCTTGAATTTTCCTTCATCTTCAAGGAATATCTTAGAAGAAACAAAAGTAGTATTCTTGGGAATGAATGTCATTTTCCCTTGCTTCGGTACATAATTAATACCATTCTTGTTCAAGGTAAATTTTTGATTTGTCCAACAATGATTAAACCGGACATGGCTTCCAAAATACCTAGCAAGATCCTTGGACAAGCACTCAACTTCTCTCTTCAAAGATTCATTTTCCAATATGAGAGATGAATCACAAGTATTATCCTCACTAATGCAAGAGCTAGTGCTTGTGATACAAGATGGGTTAGTTGCACATGAAGTATCATTTAATATATCACATTCAACACCCATGCTTACTCTTCCTTTGACTTCTTGTGCAAGGAGAGAGTTGTGAGCTTCCTTAAGCTCCCCATGCTTTTCCTTAAGAATCCCTCACGAAGTATTGATGGTGTCATGGTAAGTCTTAAGGTTGGCATGAGATGTCTTTAGCTCCTCTTAAGCATTTTGAAGTGAAGCATTCTTCAACTCCAAATCCTTCAACTTTGACCTCTCCTTGTGCAATTTGTCATCGGACTTAATAAGCATGTTCACAAGAGCATCATAAGAAATAGCATCATCATCAATGTCATCATCATCATCATCATCATCATCATCATTTGCATCCTCAATTATTACCTTGGTTTCACCTTTTGCCATGAGATAATATGGCTTGGAGAAGAGTGAAGGAGCTTCCTTGATAGCAATTCCGGCAAGACCCCTTGAAGGCTTGTCATCATCATCTTCATCATCGGAGTTTGCATCGGAATCCCATTCAACAAAATAGGCTTGCCCATTTTTCTCCTTCTTGTAGTACTTCTTCTTCTTGTTCTCATTTTTCTTGTACTCACTTTTCTTGCCCTTCTTCTTGCCATTCTTGTCTTCTTTCTTATTTGGGTAATTGATTGATATGTGTCCAACCTCACCACAAGAGAAACAATCTTTTTCTTCAAAAGGATTCTTCTTTGATGATTGCCTTTCTTGACAAAGTTCTTCCTCTTCATGATTCTTTTAAGCCCCCTAACCACAAGAGTCAATTCTTCATCCGTGTCACTCTCTTATTTTTCATCACCATCTTCTTCTTGAGTGGCTTTAGCCTTGGGAGCAATGCTTTTCTTCTCTTCAACTTTGGCATCACCATAAGCCTCCTTTTGTGATTGCTTGAACATGTCATTAGTTAGCACCTCACCAAGTACTTCCGTAGGAGACATTGTCATCAAATTTGATCTCACAAGCAAGGTCACAATTGTTTCGTATCTTTCCGGGAGACATCTAAGGAACCTGTGAGAGAAGTCTTGATTTTGAACATCAAAGTCAAGACACTTGAGTTCATTTACAATATCATTCAACCGGTTGAACATGGTTGAAACATCTTCATCTTTCTTTATGGTGAACTCATTGAACTTTCCCTTATACAAATAAAGCTTTGCTTCCTTCACGGTGGTTGTTCCTTCATAAATCTTCATGAGTTTGTCCCATATTTCATTTGCTCCCTTAAGCCCTTTGACTCGGTTGAACTCACTAAGAGTAAGACCATTGTAGAGCACACTTAAAGCTTGATTGTTAAGCTTTATGTTTTTCTCATCGCCTTGGGTCAAACTCTCGGGATTCAAGACAACATAACCTTCTTGCACAACCCTCCACAAATCTCCATCTATGGCTTTGAAATGAATCTCTATTCTAATCTTCCAATAGTCATAGTTGTTCCCATCAAAGACCGGAGGTTTCCCCACATGAAATTTTTTATCGTCGGCCATTTATCCTACTCCGGGATGGTTAAATCCTTCAAAAACGGAGTCCTCAGCTCTGATACCACTTGTAGGATCTAGGATACCGACTATAGGGGGGTGAATAGGCGGTTCAAAATCTAAAAGCACAACACTAGAGAAATTTAATTAGAACCACAAGAAGGATTAAATTTCTAGCTACACTATGCCTATGTTGAAGGTTTGCAACCTAGGATGGCAAGATACAATTCAACTCTAGAATATAAATGCTCAAAGTAAATTGCTTGAAAGTAAATTAAGCAAAGAAGTAACCAAGCTCAAGAGAAGAATTTATCCCGTGGTATCGATGACTTGCCAGTCACCCCTAATCCACGTTGAGATGGATTCAATGTTCAACCGCTCCTCTATCAAATCACCACTTGATCTTTGAGCCAGTTAGAACCAAAGAACCGCTCTAAATCTCTTTTCCACTAGAGTTGCTCTTCACCACTCCGGTGAGGTGAGCACAAGACCTTTGACACCAAGAAATCCGGAGCCACACACAATCTTCTTGCGAGCTTCAATGGATTCACCACCACCAAGCCGTCTAGGAGGCGGCAACCTCCAAGAGTAACAAATCAAATCACTTGCTTGATGATTCCCTAGTGCCACAAAGATCAAAACCTTGATGCAAAGCACTAGATGCTCTCAATCTCACCAAAGATGCAACCTCTAAGCAAAGTGAGTGAGAGAGGAGAGGGAGAGCTCAAGAATGTCAAATGAACATTTCAAAGTGTCAAGAGGGGCTCTCCCATCCCGGGCACAGGGTATAAATACAATCTTCCCACGAAACTAGCCGTTATGTTCAAATCAGCTCAAAACGCGTATCTCGCGGATTGTCCGCGACCTCATCACGGATTGTCCGAGTTTGAATTCCAACGGTAAAAACACGAAGTCAAACTGTGTCAGAACTAACTGTTGGACCGGGCGGACTGTCCGCGTGAGCACGGCGGACTGTCCGCCGGGCCATGGCAGACTGTCCGCGTGAGGCCCGCGCACCGTCCGCTCGGTCCACCCGAGCCAGCAACCTTTCTGTTAGAAACTTGACAAATTTCGGACTGTCCGTGGGCACCCTACGGACTGTCCGCTTGAAAATGATTTTTCTTGAAAAACTTCGTCCAAAAACTCATAGATTTTCAACGAAAGTAAAAGCCCACGGACCGTCCGCCCAAAGGGCTCGGACTGTCCGCCCCAACTGCAGAAAACTGATTTTCTCAAGATTTTCAACAAATCCTCTTTCAACTTTTGAAAACGCCACTCATCTAAATGAAAAACATGCAAGTTCTTGATCAAAGTGGCACTATGGAAAGTCAAGTCAATGAAGTTGATCCCTCTTGATAGTACGGCTATCTATCCTATCAATCCGGTCATTTATCATCCACTAATCACCTTATGACCGGTAAAATTAAAAACCCTATATTATACCTTTGTCTTGAGCTCTTCTTCATCCCATAGCACACATGTCTTCCCCATTTTAACCATCATGAGCTCAACATTTCTCCTGACTAACCTATTCTTATATCTCAATAAAAATGTTAGTCCATAATGATTGTTATTAATTACCAAGACACGAATTAGGGGTCCAGATGCCTTCACTGCCTCGGATGGGAGCTCGATGAAGAGGGGGCACGATAGGAGGTGTTGTTGTGGCTGTTCGGCCTCCGAAGCCGTCGTCGGCGCCGGCGCCTCCTCGGACGCGCTGTGCGCCGGCACGGTCGGCGCATGCTCCACACCGACCACCGACGAGCTCGACGTCGAGTACCGTGCCGCCTACCCCCTCAACCTGTCGCTGGCTCTGCTCCAGGAGCAATGGAGGCGAAGCTGCAGCTGGAGGTGTGCGCGCTGCTGTGTTGACCTTCATGTGTTATGCCAATGAAGAAGTTTGGGAGGTAATATTACCATATTATTGGTCCAAGGTCACTGTATTCTCCTACGCAGGCAAATAAACGATCTCACTTAAATCTGACTCACGCAATCAAACACAAGCACCTGCTCTCAGGAACCTGGCTGTGGCTGGCTGGCCTCGGCCTGGCCGATGGGCAGAGCTACCTTTACGCTCCACATCAAACGCGCCCCGAGTTCATGGGCCCCGGGACGGTGCGCTCGCTCTGCGTTGCCACGCCCGCCGCCGCCTCCCACGTGCAGGCTGCCGTGCGCTGCGGCCGCGGCCACGGGGTGCGCCTCTGCGTGCGTAGCGGCGGGCACGACCTCGAGGGCTTCTCCTACCACTCCGAGCGGCCCGACGAGGCGTTCGCGGTGCTAGACCTCGCCGGCCTCCGCGCCGTCCGCGTTGACCCGATCGGCGCCACCGCGTGGGAGGAATCCGGCGCAACGATCGGCGAGCTGTACTACGCCGTCGGGAGGGCCAGTGACGACCGGCTCGCGTTCCCGGCAGGCCTGTGCCCGACCATCGGCGTGGGCGGGCACCTCAGCGGCGGCGGCTTCGGGATGCTGCTGCGCAAGTACGGCGTGGCGGCGGACCACGTCCTCGACGCCGTGCTCTCGTGGACGCCGCGGGGAGGCTGCTGGACAAGGACGCCGTGGGGAGGCGACGTCTTCTGGGCGATACGCCGCGGCGGCGGCGGCGCGAGCTTCGGCATCGTGCTGTCGTGGCAGGTGCGACCATGGTTTCTTTTATCGGCCGAAAATCACCGATATTTCCGAAATTTCTCATATATCCGTAGGGTCCGATAAAATTAGATATCTGCTAAATTTTTTCTGTTTTTCCTACTTTACACAGACGACTCAAATTCAGCCGCGCAATAATCTCGTACTCATAATGTTTTATTCTTAATTTTATCTATGAACATGTGATGTTTAATAGTCTACGAATAGTTTCAAGTCAAATTCTAAAAAAAATTTTAAAATTAATTTTATTTTTTTTAATTTGGTCTGATATTTCTGACGTATCTTGCTTTTCCTCTTTATCATTGATCCTAATAAATTTTTATTTTCGATAATAAAAACTATGGGTGCGACTCGTGCCCGTCCCGCTGACGGTCACCGCGTTCAAGCTGCCCGTCTCCGTCGACGAGGGCGCCGTTGACGTTGTCACCACTCACCAGGTGGCAGACGGTGGCGCCGGCGCTCCCCGACGACCTCTTCATCAGGGTGCTCGTGCAGGGGGGCGTCGCCGAGTTCCAGTCCCTGTATCTCGGCACATGCGACGCATGCTGCCGGTGATGCGCCGCCGGTTCCCGGAGCTCGGGGTGAACCGCACCCACTGCCGGGAGATGACGTGGCTCGAGTCCGTGCCCTACGTCTACCTCGGCGCCGCCGCCACCGCCGAGGACATCCTGAACCGGACCACCTCACTGGCCGCCGCCAGCAAGGCCACCTCCGACTACGTCCGGGAGCCCATCGCCCGGGCCGTGTGGGCGGAGATCTTCGCCGTGTGGCTCGCGTGGCCCAGCGCGGGGCTCATGATCCTGGACCCCTACGGCGGCGAGATCGGCGGCGTGCCCGAGCACGCCACGCCGTTCCCGCACCGCGCCGGCGTGCTGTACAACATCCAGTACATGAACTTCTGGGCGGCGGCCGGCGGGGACGAAGTGGATCAGGGAGCTGCACGCGTTCATGGAGCCGCACGTGAGCAAGGACCCAGGGAGGCCTACTTCAACTACAGGGACCTGGGGCTGGGCGAGAACGTCGTCGTGGGCAACGTGAGCAGCTACGAGGCAGGTAAGGTGTGGGGGGAGAAGTATTTCAAGGGCAATTTCAGGAGGCTTTGGCCATAGCGAAAGCTCAGATTGACCCGGACGACTACTTCAGGAACGAGCAGAGCATCCCTCCGCTTCTTGACGCCGAACAATCAGTAGTGATCAATGAGTGAAATATTACAAGGCACAAGTAGTATACTCCCAATTTGAAACATGTGCAGACTCTTTGCGTGGATAAGTTGGCCATGCACATATTGAATTTGTAGCATATTATGGCACTTCCTGCGTTCAAAAATGTATGTTATTTTATTTTTATATGCTAAGTCGTGACTTTGATCAAAAATGTATGTTATGAAACTTTGATCGATTTTATTCTTCAGCAATTATCTCGTGAAACATGCCACGTAGTCTTCGGGGATAAGTATTCCATAAACAAAAGTCTTGACGGATGTAAAACTTTTGCCAACAACTTTGGAGTACAGTTTTATGGATGATTCTATCAAGCGTTCATCAAAGAAGCAGAACACAAGCTTTGTCTTGTTGCTAACTCTTTCAAATATGCTAAGTTTACTTCAGGCAATGAGATAGTCAACGGTAACGTGTTCTGATGCAGAATAGGCTGTAGCTAGCTTGTCTTGTTTAGATTAAAATCGGCAGTACAAACTACCCCCTCCATCCCACAAAATATAGCTTCATTTAGTTTTTTTTCTAAAGTCACATTTTTAACTTTGATCATAACATATAATTAAAACAAAATGTTACATATATACTATAATAGTTGGTTTCACAATAAATCTATTAACATCATTTCTATGTTATCAATATCTAGTCTCTACTATTATTTTGTTATTCATATAGTCAAAATAGAAAAAAAAAAGGTTTGAGTATCGTGCTGCAGTTTATATATATGACCTTTACAGTGAGAAGAAAACCACACAATTCAGTTCATCAGTATCCAAAGTTTTGGTGTTACCTGCAGATTTAGCCAAAAAAGCGTAGACTTGGCAAAAAAATTGGACAATAATTATTGATAAAATTTCTTTCCGACGTATGTGCACATTTAGCCAAGGCAAAAAATTGAATAGTAATTACTGGGAGGATACCATCAAAATTTCTTTTCGACGTGTTACCTGCTCATTTAACCAAACAACCTTAGACTTGGGCAAAAAAAAAGGACAATAAATAGCGCCAAGGAAAAATATAGGGCCAGGAAAATGCGACTATGAAAACAGATCGAAGCAAAGTGCCGATCAAGGAAGATAACGTACCATGACGCAGGTGGAGAGAGGGATTAGCGAAGCAACGCAACGGATGGAACTCGGATGTATGATCTATGCAAAACTCACACCACACACACAGACAGCTATCAGGAAATTCAACCCCGAACTGTACTCATCTGAAATTGGCAGGTGGAACGGTATACAATGGAAATGTTTATTAGTTGGAAAATAATACAGTTCCTTTACATATCCACAACGATCTTCACAACAGGGAAAGCAACACCCTCATAGTTTCCTAATGATTCCAAGCTACATCTACAGATTTCATCGACTACAACCTTTTAGGGCCTACTTAAACATTTACATTCTTACATGAGGTCACGAGGATGCTCGGAGATGAGGAAATGGTCAGATAGTAGCATTAGGCGTGAAAATCTTAGCGTCAGGAGCCTGCTTTCTTCTTCATGTTCCTCCACTTGACCCTTAGATCACACGAGAGGCGTGTCTTGTGAAACACGTTCCTGCCGTGTTCCAGTATCTGAACCCATGGAATAGCCCCGTTGTCTCTTGGGGTGAATTTTTCCATTGCCTCCTGGATAACACAGTGCATATTGCAAATATCTAAGCCAAGCAAGCAGCAGATGTAATGGATAGTCACAACAAAAGAATGGTTACCCTTAAAGCTGCTTCCTCCTCTTCTGTCCAAGAGAGCTTGGAGCGCCTTCCAGTCGGCACAGCAGGATTGGAACTGCGAGATGGATATGCTTTGTTATTGGGGTATTGCAAAGGCAGAAACAAAAAAAGTTGCAATTTCAAATATTTGATTTTTCATAATAAATTGTCTTAAGATAATGGCATGGTACTCTAAATTAGTAACAATTCAATACTTTCTCATGCGTGCAGGATAAATTTAAACGGGCATTGGCCACAGGTAATAGCAAGTGTTATGCTCAGTTATTGCCTATTCATCACTGCCTACAAAACAAGCGATAAAAAATTTCATTGGCTATACCAGCTCCATATGCAATTAAGCCTACCCAACTAGCCTAAACAACATTTCATTTTAATGAGTGGTAAATTCACAAAAACTCCTCGAGTACTTCACTAAAATGAAGGTTGGGTTTGCAAAACTTCTCATGCCAATGGTGTCACAAATGTGAAATCACTCGTGAAACAATGAAAAAGACTGTAATCTCATTATGATGATATCAGAAAACTTAAGACATCCATGTCGAGACAATCTAACAGCTTCTCTGCTGCATGGTATCCTTCTCCATTATTCTGAATTAAAAAGGCTAAACTAAGAAAAATACTGGAAACAGTTTAAGCAAGAGCACTGGAACTCATTTTCAGCACACCGACATCCATGGCAGAGCCTTATCTACCACATATGCAAGCTAGGGTGGTTTATTTATAGCATATTAGCATATCTAAATCAGAAGGCTCAATCTTATTTCATTTTAAACAAATCACATATTGCACTAATATTTAAGTCAAACCAGAACAACTAATAAAGCAGTAAGTGCACATACAAGTAGGAAAGAAGTGCTTATGAAAGCTCAATCCAAATACTTACTAACGCTTGGGTAGGCATGCATAATTTCTTTTCCTTGACGGTGAAGGCATGTGTTGGTCCTGCTGCCCAAGTGCTTTTCTAGAATTACTTGATACAGTTGCCTCCCTTTCTTGTGATTTTGCTTTGTGACGTTTCATACAACGCCAAGGGGGTGATGATCGCTTGCCAGAGTCATTTGAGGATGAGGCTTCTATTTCATCAGAATCTTTGGAGTGGTGAGAATTTGTAGGGCCATCCTCTTTGTCAGCCTCAACTTCCGGATTTGCAGCAGGACTGCATCTGTTCTGAGATGAAAATCTTCTCTCATGAGATGAATGGCCCTTACCAGCATCTTCACGAGCTTCCGTGTTTCCTACATGATGGCCTTCCCCTGCATCATGCGGTTGATTGCTATTGTTTTCGAGCACAGATTGTTTATTCATGGCTGCCACACCAGAATTCCTAGCAGAAGATAACTTTTCAATGACTACATCAACACAAGTATCACTTGTAACATTTATTTTCTGTTTCTTCCTCTGTGGATCAGATTCTTCACCCTGATGGGCAAGGTGATCAGCTTTGGTTTGGCTGCAGCTTTTCTGCCTTTTTGACGAATCACATCCATTCAATTGACCCTCGCCGTTGGCAGCAGTTGGAAGCACTCCAGTTTGCTGCTCGTCATGTTGCTTGAGCAATTGCTCTGTGCCAAGGAAAGCAGCTAGTTTCTTCCTAGCTTCAAAATATGTTTTCTTTGCTTTTTGGTATGCCTCAGTTGCTTTAGTACAGGTGCACACCGGGCAATAGAACTGTCCAGAGTCTTCAAATGTCACTGACGAACCAAAACAGCTATCATGAGCAGATAACAAGCAGTTGCTGCATTGCAGCAGCGGACCATCTTTACCACATTTTATGCATAAATCTTGTTCTTGGGAGACCCCCAGGAAATCATTGGCTTCTTGATCCTGACTACAGAATGGCATTTTTCCAGTCACTGAAAGCAGACGAGCAGCAGAAAATCGACTGAAACTATCATCTGAGGTATGGACGTGTGATGTTTCTGCCACAGTTTTCCCAACAGTTAGCTTGTTTGAATCTTTAGCTCTTTTTCTGTCCCCATCCTGAGAAGAGTTTGAAACAGATGTACTGCAATTACGTTTCTGAATTTCAGTTGTGTTTGTTTCAATATTCTGCTCGGACAAAGAGTTGCCTTCTGAAATTTTATCATGGAAGGTTACATTGCAGATACGAGACTCTGGAGCAGTCTGCACATTCAGCACACCACAGACCTTATTCTTTTCCAACATGGTGCCATCATCATATAGAGAGTGATTCTTTTCCGGTTGAGACTTGTCACCAATCTGCTCTTCAAATACTACAGTACACTCTGTAGATGGGTGGTTGGTCCCAGATTCATCTTCTTGCATAGCACCATTGCAGGTTACAGAAGGTATAGCGCTAGAACCTCGCAGAGTCAATCCCTCATGAATGGGATCCTTTTCGACAGGTGGAATGCTGGCACTGCCATCCAGATCTTGGTTTACCAAGTGGCTTGCTGCAGATGTATTGGCTGGTAACACATCATTGCTTCTGACAAAAGCTGGAGCCACTGCCTGCACTGTTTGGCTTTCATGGCTGGGATCCTTCAATGATTGATCACAGGTGTCGTCATCATTTGGATTTGGTGATTTTCCTTTACAAGGCTGTGGTAGAACCATGGTAGTTTTACCTACCATATCCTTCGTTGATATGGGTTCCACAATGTTTCCCTGCAAAGTCACATTGCAGCTAGCTGACGCAGGCACAGCAGCAAATGGCGTGTCACCATCCACATTAGAAAGATTCTTTTCTGGAGACCTTGCACCACCACTAGCAGTGTTTATAGCATTTTCTTGTGGTTGATTGTAGAACCTGCTTTCTGATGCACATGGTTGGTCAACAGCAACAGTTGGTTCAATTGGACACTGCTGGAAATTACCTATTTCATTTTCATTGACTACATTTGTTAAATTTTCAGGATGAAGCTCAGCACTGACTGGAGGAGGTCTAGGCTTCTCTACATTTGAGTGGAGATGGTTGACATTGGACAGGGACTGATTGTTGTTGTGTTTCTTGATGCTATTCTGATCCACCGAGGATGGTGCAGCCACAGATTGGATCTCGGAATCAACTTCTCGGAGCTGCATATAAAACAGGCAGCTGGTTAATATTTTGAGGGGAACTTCTATTTTCCATTTTGAAAATAGCTTTCTAACTTACCAACTCCAAAGAAGTTTCTCGTAGTGTAGGTTTCTTGATAGAAATAAAGTTCTGAATATCTTGTCTAAAAGGCAGAATTTTGTCCTTATCAAAACTTATTGAGCTCCCAACCTGCAAATTTTACACTCATGTAACATAAACCTGAATCTGGGAATAAATTGATGATAACCAAATTGCAACATGTCTTGTTTTTGGAAGGAAACAAAGAAAACTGAAATACACAAAGATCATTTCAACAACTAATACAATTAATCATGAAGAAGCACCAATAATAAGCACTAGGTGCACCAAGAAGTATGATCCACAATTTTCAAATAACAATTAATCTAATTAGCACCACAATGACAGAATAAATGAAAATGATTACACACTATAAGTTCACTTTGAATCATTAATACAATCTATAGATTCATTTATTTATGCAAAAGAATCTTTGATCAGTTTACATGAAAGTGAACATATAGTCAAGTTCCAGGACAATTTCAACCAAATAAGAAAGCAAGGGGCTGAATAACAGGTAACTACTCCACATGAACAGAAACCAGAGCACCTGCAAATAATTATCTAAGTTCCTTCGAATTGTTTCCAGAATGATGGTGTCAACTAATCAACATGAACAGAAATGCATGCTCTTCGCTAAATAAAAATACTGCTATTATTTGACAACAGGGGTGTAGGTAAAAAGTCAGAACGACCCGCAACAAGAATGCAGTGATTGCATTGGCAGCAAATACCTTCCCGGTGAGCTCAATCAGCAAATCCTCACAAGAGCGCGCGGCGTCAACCCTCAGCATCCCCGACGGCGCCTCCTCCTCCGCTGCCGCCGCAGCACCACCCTCGTCAGCGACGGCGAAGGCGGCGAGCTCCTGCAGGCACCGGAGCGCCACCCGCTCCCGCACAGCATCCGGGGCGCCGACGAGGTATTCCGACGAGACACCAACCAACGCTGGTGGAGCACCAGGAACCCTAGGTGAGAGAATGAAGGAGTGAAGGAGAACCGAGGGCGCGAACAGAGCGATCAGAGGATGCGGCTTACCCTTTATTACGGAGAAGTCGATGGTCTCGTCCGCCGCGAGGGCATCGGCGACCCAGTGGGCCGCGAGGCGTTCGGCGGCGGCGGAGGGGGCCGGCATCGCGAGCGCCGGTGGAGTTTGAGGGAGGGGGATGAACTGCAAAACGCCGCAATGGAGACGCTTCGTCGAGATGATCTCACAACCGACCGATCTTCGAGCACAGATCTTGGAGCAGCAGTCTTTTCGAGAATCCAATTTTTCATCTACGGCAGTCAGCAAATTCATAATTTTTATTAATTCGATTATTAAAAATTTAAAAGGGTAACTCCTATAGTATGTTTGTTATGATTTGGCATTATTCTGGATGTTTTATATGGGCTGGTATTCTTTTAGAGAAACACAATTATGGGAAAATCGAAAATATTAAATGTAATTAGATAAAAAATGTATTACTTGTTCAATGAGTAAATTTATGGGTTGTTCAATCATCCCATAAAAGATTTTCAATCATTTACGAAAATTTCACATAAAAATCAATAATTTACAATTTATGGGTTGTTTTCACCCAAGTGTCATCCAAAAGGATTTGTGAACCATCTTTTATATTAATGACGTATACATCCCAAAAAAAATTCTAACTTTTAATAGATCTTTCCAAAAATGTAAACGGACAGGTTTAATCTGAGCCTTCGTACTCAGAGTATGATTTCCATGTACCTTCTTCATTAAGAAAATAAAAAAATCCATTTATTGAGAAGGCATGCATGTTTTAATTTTTAAATTTGAAGTTCATTAAGAAATGACTCCTGGGCCAATTTGCAGATTGGTCCAACTACTTGCAATATGCTTAATCTACTACAATAACTTGTCATGTGGGTGCGGATTGGTCCACTAAATTGTAAAATACTCAATTTAGTATAATAACTTGTCAGATTGGTACAAATTGATCCAAAATCATATAAAATAATTAATTTAGTACAAATGCTCAATTTAGTGTACTAACTTGGCAAACTGATGCACCTATAGTTCGAATTTACAAATGACAATGTATTAAACAAATCAGATAGCATTCAAATTTCCTTCCAACCAATAAATTTTTTTGTCAATTAAAGATGCAAATCGTGATTGAACTACGTACATTACTTATTTGTTCATTAGTTAAAATTGAATCAAATTTTAGAGTTGCACCTTTAGACGATTACCGAGAGACAAAAGTTCATAAGGAATAGATCCTACGACGTTAGGTATTTTCTACATCTTTTTATGTATTCAATAATTTTATTGAAGCATGCCTATTTCCGTTATTTTAGCTTATTTTTTAAATTAGTACATGCAACTTTAAAATTATTTTTGTCAAACTTCTAAAAGGTATTAATTGTTATTAGGTATTACCATATTCTATTTTTATCTGAACAAAAATGCATATAATCAAACTTGAAATCAAAATTGAATATAAAATTAAAATATTCTTAATGAAAATTTAATCTTTGTATATAAATGGTTAACAAAGACATAAGAATAATTTCCTAAACGTCGAAGGTTCTAGTCTAAAATGAATATGGTACCATCACCACATAAATCAATTGTCACATAATACACGCTAATTGTTCCGATGCGAATATACCATAGTCCGATATTAGAAAATATATTGTTTGTGATAACATTTAGACTGCATAAGCATCAATGTGGACACTAAGTTAACCATTTTACAAGTTCTTGTACCAATTTGCATCAACCTATCAAGTTACTATACTAAATTAAGCACTTTACAACTTGTTGGACCAATTCGCACCCACCTAACACGTTAATGTACTAGATTGAATATATTATAAGTTATTGGACTAAACTGCACTCACCTGACAAATTGTTGTAGGGTGAGCGCAATTTACTCTAAACAAAACTAGATACTTGCTTGCTTCAATCCCACATGATGTATACGTATGTATATAGAACGCAAATACATTGAAGCCTAACTTTATTTTCTTAATTTAGGGGAACAGGTGCATACGTATACATCCACTACCGGATTCTGGGTCTTCGCCGAGAGCGGGGTTCCTCTCGGCGAAGGCCCCTTTCCTCTCGGCGAAGCCTTCACCGAGAGTTTACTCTCGGCGAAGGCCTCTCGGCGGACCTGTACCGGCGAAGGCCCCTTCGCCGAGAGCGTGGGTGGACCCTCTCGGCGGACATGTGCCGAGAGGCACAATTAGCTCTCGGCGAAGGCTTTTTCCTAAAACAAAAAAAATACACCACAGGCCGTCCTGGCCCCCACCGCCGCCGCCCTGGCCCCACCACCCACCACCGCCGCTGCTGCCACCCACCACCGCCGCCGCCGCATGCAACAGCACCACCACCGCCCGCCGCTGCCACCAGCACCACCACAACCACCACCGCCACCACCACGCCACCACCACCAGAGCCGCCCGCTCCGCCGTCCATCACCACCCGGCCGCTGCCGCTGCAACCTGTGGAAGAAACAGAGATGGAGATGAGAGAGGGGTAGAGGGGCGGGGAAGGGGGAAGAACCTGGAACCCGGCCACGCAGAGGAGCCACGCGGGGGGAGACTGCACGTCGGCGCCGGAGAAGCCACGCCGGCGACGGATCTGAGGGAGGAGGCGGCGCCGGGATTGAGGCACGCGGCGGGCGGATCCGCCACCACCGCACCTCGCCCCGCCGCTGCTCCCCACCACGAGGTGAGGGGCGAGCAAAGAGGGGAGGAGCGGGGCGGCGTGGCTGTGCCGGCGGCGTGGATATGGAGGCGGAGACCGAGAGAGAGGAGGGAGGCGGCGGTGTCGGTGGATCCGAGAGGGAGAGGGAGGGGCGGCGGGTTAGGGTTAGGGAGAGGGGGAGGGAGGCGGCGGAGGCCGGAGGAGGACGAGGGAGGTGAGTCGGCGGCGGATCTGCCGGAGCAGGAGGTGGCGGAGGCCGGAGGAGGAAGAGGGAGGTGAGCCAACAGCGGAGCTGCGGGAGGGAGGCGGTGGCGGCGAGAGCAGGGGAGCGGGATAGGGTTTCGGGGGGGAGGGGCGCCGACTTTTAATGGAAGGGGAGGTGGGCCGGCGGGGAAATGGGCCTCCGGCCCAATTATTCTTCGCCGAGAGCCCAATAAATGGCTCTCGGCGAAGAAATGCTTTGCAAATGCATTTAATTAATTAAAAATAGCAAATAAATGCAAAAAGTCTCAAGAACTTAACATGACACTAGATATGTTGTGTATTGCTCATAAAAAAGTTGTTGTAGTCAAACTCAAATTTAAATTTCTCTAATGTACCAAACCTAGTGACATTAGTTCAAATTCTCTGAAACTTCTCGTGAGATGTTCTGGTTTCTAAACAACGTACGTGTCAAAGTGCTCAAAATGTTCTCAACCTTTTACCACAACCTCGACATATGATATAATGAGCGCTCGACAAAATTCGTGATTTTCAAACTTCATTTGAATTTTATACAATTTTAAAACCTTTCTACGACACGATCTTCATCATGATCAGAGAACAAATTGTTTGAAATTTAGTTTCATTTTGTGTACATGGTCTTAGAGATGTCTCATGAACATGAATCTCATTTTTCCAACAACTTTACTCTATGATTTCTTGCACTTGCAGTTCATATCGGACGTCTTCGAAATAATTACCTAGAATGAAGTACAATTTTTAAATATAGCAAACAGAGATAAAATTACGTCAAATTTGAACATATCCTTTGTATAAGTGCATGTTGATGATAGAAAAAGTTTGAAGGTGAAAAGGTGATATTTTAAAAATTTCTTCGCCGAGAGCAAAAAAAAAACTCTCGGCGAAGAATTTCTTCACCGAGAGCCTCTTCGCCGAGAGTTTTTTTTTTTTGGCTCTCGGCGAAGAAATTCTTTACCGAGAGTTTTGATCTTCGCCGATAATTTTTTTTTACTCTCGGCGAAGAATTCTTCACCGAGAGCCCATGGGGATGCTCTCGCCAAAGATGTTTACTCACGGCGAAGCCCCTGTTTCCGGTAGTGATCACTACTCATTTTCGTATGAGCTATGCATACTTGGCCACGTTAGTTTATGGCAACTCATCCATCAATTAAACACATATCAGCAGCGTGTTGCGATGTAGTACATACAAACTATACGTACTCCCTCAATTTTTTAAAGGGCCTATTTTGTTTCCTTAAATTGCTTTATTGAATTGCATTCTTAGGCTAGTCTCAATGGAGGTTTCATAAGCGTTTCATGCACATTAAATAGAGCGCCACATCAGCAGAAGTTCACTTTTTGCATGAAACTATGAGGAGAGAGAAGGAAAAAGTTTCATCTTGGTGAAACTCATTTGGCACAGTTTCATAGGTATGAAACTCCCATTAAGAACATAGAGTTTCATCCCAACACATTTTTGATCAATCTCAATGCAACAAATAGATGCTAATTTAATGTTGTAACTTGTCTATGAAATCGTGAAATGAAACTCACCATTGAGAAGACCAATTTCATAATCGTTTCATCCAGCCCCTAGCTGATGTGGTGTTTTGGAAAGCGTGTGGTGAAACAGGCCATTGAGACTGGCCTTATGATGCAAAGGATAAAAAATATTTTTGAATACAAATACGATAACATCAATTTACTACTTAATACAATTTGTCTTTTTTGTTTCTTCATACACATGTGAATTTTTAAGTTCAAATTTTGCAAGATAATAGACAACATGAGACATGTTAAAAAATATATCATGAATTTTTCATCATTATTTTAGTAAGGTAAGATATTTAGTAATAAAATTTGTTGTTGAGATACTAAACTATATAAAAACTAATGATGAAAATTTCATAAAATATTTTTTTAATATAGATAATGATGTCCACTACCATCTGCAAAGTCTCAAATTAAAACTCAACTTGTGTATAGAGAAATAAAATTGACAAATTGCATTATGAGATAAGTTGAACTAAAAGATAGTTTAAGAAGTTATCTGAACATTCACTATACTTGAAAGAAGTAATTTGAACTTTATCCTAATTTATCAAATTTTATTTTCAGGAAGAAAAGAGGTGCTGAAACACTTTATCCAATCTTCAAATTGGAGTGGAAGAAGAATACAGATAAACGAACGCAGCAAGCTGTTGACTAGATACTAGCCAGTGTCATCATTAATTAATCAACCATGTCACGATCGTTTGAGTCCCGTGCGGCGCTTACTTGCAACTAGTAACTGCATGCTCACAGGTCACGGCAGCAAACCCACTAGATTTCGTGGATAAAGACGCGCGCGCGCGCGTACATGAGTAGAAAACAAGCGCGCCACATACATGATACATGCATGCATCCACCCGCATCAGCAGCTGCAGCTGAACCGGGCCGGATGGGGATGGGGGATGGCAGCAAGTCGCCGTCGTCGCGCGCCACATGCACAACACACTCATGCACACATCTCGCCGAGGAGAGAGCGAGGTGGCCGTCGGCGACCGAGACGACGCGCCGGCCCCAGCACGGCCTCGGCCGCATAAACCTCTCTGGAAGCCGACTCCACCTTGACCCGCACATCCGCACTCCCCGATATGCTAATCTACCCGCGTTGTGTTGCGTTGCGTGCCCCCCGTCGCTCCGATTCCGATCCGCCCGTCCTCCCGGCTCCGATCCCAGTGGCATGTCGCGCGCCGCGGCCGGGGCCCTCAGGCAGTCAGGCCACACCACGTACGTGCCGCCGCCGCCCACGCCGCCACTTGCCCCTCCGGCCTCCTCCCGTCCTCCGCTTATATATCAAGCGTGTCCCCGGACCCCGGCCTCACCACGCCTCAAAGGGCTTCCCGCGAGCTCGCTCTAGACGACCCCTGCAACCACTTGCCTTCTTCGACCACCTCAGTACCTCACCCCTCGTGATCTTCTTCCTCCTCTTGATTCGGTCCATCTCAGCTAGTGCTCCTCCTAGTGGCTCCCCTCATCAGCTAGTGCTCCTCCTGATATGCTTCCAGCGCCGATGCCTCCTGCCGTTCCCCAAGAGCCATGACCAACGCCAGCAACAGCAAGAAGCACAGCCTCGTCGCGCCAAAGGCCACCATGGACATGTCTCGCCTGCACCAGGCCTACGACCGCGGCTAGCTTAGCTTGCGCCATCTCCATCTTCATCTCTAGGTTGCTGCTTGTGTTTCTACCTCTGTCCTTCTCGAACAAACCACCTCGTCGATCGTAAACCTTGTGTATAGTTTGTGTTTTGTGCTCGTCAATTGCAATAGCTGCTACCAACAACAATGAAGGAAGGAGGCGAGAAGACGAAGAATATCCTGTCCAAGACTCTCCAGAGGTGCCGGACCTCGCTGGCGGCTGCCCACCGGAGGCGCCCGCCGGCGGCGGCGGCGCAGGCGCTCGACAGGTCGACGTCGTGGGGCGGCGCCGGCTACTTCACGGTGCTGGTGGGCCCGGAGAAGGAGCGGTTCGGGGTGCGCGCCCGCTGCGCCAACCACCCGCTGTTCCGGGAGCTGCTGGACCAGGCCGAGACCGAGTACGGCTTCGCCGGCTGCGACGGGCCCCTCGAGCTGCCCTGCGCCGTCGACGACTTCATGGAGGTCATGTGGGAGATGGAGCAGGGGGAACCCACCGCGTCGCCGGGATGCGGCCGCTTCGGCGCCGCCAGCGGCAGCAGCAGAGGCCACCACCTGCACCAGGTCTCCGGGTACCAGATGGTGAGCCCCGCCAGGTTCCTCGTCGCCGGCCGGTCGTGACGACCTTGCGTGCCAGTCGCCGGTGTCGGCGGCGGTCTAAAGTGTGATCGTCGCCGTTCACTGTCAACTTCTCGTTGAAACATATCTTTTCTTTCAGCTTTGTACTACGTAGACTCGATCGGCCGGGCGCGCATGCAGAACAGCAGAAGTTTGTTCACCTGCTTGTTGATTGCTTGCTTTAATTTGTTGCTAAGGTGTTTATGTTTGTTCACGTTTGTTTTCAGTTTTTGCTCTCTTTTTTCGCTGTGTGTAATCAATATATAGTTGGTCTATGCCTGGTAATCTTTGTTCTCTCCACGTCGTTTAATCGATGGATGCCATGTTTATTGTCAAGTGTACGAATATAACGATGTTCTTCTTTGTATCGAGATCGGTATATCATGCTTACTGTCGGTCGAGTACGAAGATGTTTCTGTGTGGTCCAAGTATGCTCTGTAAATTAAACATTCTCGTGTTTTTTCAAAAATAAAATCAACATTCGTACTTCATCCACAAGCATATGCTAATTGCTGAAGCAAGAATGAAGTTTTCTAGTATTATTTTTGTTTTATTTTTGTCCAATCTACCGTCCATTGGATGGCAACTTGGTTTATATTACGCCAGCTACATGTTAGGTGGATTTACCGTGGCTCAAATTTTGTCATGTGGTTTCGTACATATATTTTTGTTTCTAAGGATGACTATGATAACCAATATATTCACTCCTTTGCCTCCACAAGCAACACCATTCATATATAATTAAGCCAAGTCAATGGCAATGACCCACGAAGTCTACTCTAAAAGCAACTTGATCCATGCAAGCACACCCCATAGCAGTTGAGAACGGCAGCAGGCTCAGATTTTCTGACCAGCAACTTGCAAAGGACGCCTGCATAGATGCTCTGAATCTGCAATCACCAGCCAGCTGAAACACCAAACACACAAATCATTGTCAAGGCGACAATACAAATACTACAAACAGCGTGACGTTGGCGTTCTCTGCCGTTTTCAAAAAATGTCAGCGAATATGATATCATCCTCTCGCGAACCAATGCAAGGAGACAAGCTAAGCTTGACAAAGTTTATACATACAAGGGAAAAGTATACTTTACCCCCCACCTATGGGGGTTGGAACACATCACCCCCCACCTATGAAACCGGACAAATCACCCCCTGAACTTTTCAAAACCGGACAAAGCACCCCCTGAAACGGTTTTGAACGGCGGTTTGCTACAGTTACGGCGGTTTGCTACAGTTACGGCGGTTTTGAATTTTTCTTTTTTTGTTTATTTCGGCTGAAACTTTGAAAAATCATAATAAATCACAGAAAAATCATAAAATAGAAAATCCAATTTTGTTAGACTTCACATGAGTAGATGTACACAGTGAATATATAATATGGTATGATTTAGTACATTTTTTTACATCTATGAATTAATTACAGAAAAGTATAGATCTAAAGCTACAACAAAAAAAATGTACTAAAACATATCATATTATATATTCACTGTGTATATCTACTCATGTGGAGTCTAACAAAATTAAATTTTCTATTTTATGATTTTTCTGTGATTTATTATGATTTTTCAAAGTTTCAGCCGAAATAACCAAAAAAAGGAAAATTCAAAACCGCTGTTACTGTAGCAAGACCGCCGTTCAAAACCACTTCAGGGGGTGCTTTGTCCGGTTTTGAAAAGTTCAGGGGCTGATTTGTCCGGTTTCATAGGTGGGGGGTGATGTGTTCCAACCCCTATAGGTGGGGGGGGTAAAGTATACTTTTCCCTACATAACAACGGGGCAATAATGCATTGGTGATGTCAGATTGCACGCCGACTCGAACAAAACCCAGCAGGGCCCCTCACAGCAACCTGCCGCTTGCTTTGGCCTTGTGTAGAATACCGGGTACAAAACCAAACAACCCTGACTGACGTCCGAACGGTAGCGATCGACGCGTGTATTTTCACGTCATCAGCCCAGGCAACTAGTAGATTCGAAATGCAAAGTTTGTTTATATTTGTTGTCACGTCCTCTAATATTAATTACAAATTAACACAAATTATATTGTAGTTCAGATTAGCATGTAGTTCGACTACTATTAAGAAGTACAATAAGATCCGAATATTATTTAATGTCAACAATGTCAATCCTTACTTTCCCTCTCCACTAGATATTTTTTTTGGGGTGGGGGGGGGGGGGGGGGGCGTCACTAGATAACATTTCTGGAACGGGGAACACTTCTTTGGAAGATTATTGCAAAAGAAAATCCAGCCCTCGGGCCTCGGAGCAAGAGGTGCGTTGGATCCCGGCCGTTGTTTCGTATTGTTTAGCCTAGGCAAGATAAAAAGAAAATGTTACAAGCATATATCGTCATCTATATTTGTAAATCACAGCACCGGCACGCCGATAGTACTTGAACAATTCTACAACACGGAAAATCCAACTCAAACGTGATACTACTACTGTACACCCGCTTATTAACTATGTGCACTCTCCGGAGATCTAAGCTAGCCCAAGGTAAGTTGGTTCTACCGGCAAACATATTATCATTGGATTTTTTTCCTGGAATAGGGTGCCAAAGGCCCTCTAACTTAGTTAGTTAGACGGGTTGAGGCAGGAACGCGTTAGACCTATATTTGATTTCTCATTGAAGTGGATTTATGAAGCTAAATCCTCTCGCCGACTTTGCCAGGGTGGGTTTTCTAGACCTGACTTTGCCATGGTGGTTGATCCATACCAGTTTATTCAAGTGTTGGAAAGTGTTAAAAGACTAATCCGGTGGGAGTAAGACCGTCTCCTCGGTTTTTATTAAGAGAAGAAAGTCTCCTACCGACTTAGAAAAACTCGAACTCCGACTTCACCGGCGAGGAGATTTTTTTCGGATATAAACTCCGACGAGGAAAACCTGCGCTGAGTGAGTCTCGAACCCAGGGTGTGAGCGCTACATCTAGCTGCTCCACCAACCGGGCTAGTGCCCGTCCTCAAGTGTTGGAAAGTGTTGATGCCACATTCTTGTAGAGTTGGGTAGCTTATTATTTTTGTTCATGTATGGTTGTGTTCTTGTGTCCACGTGCCCCCCATCGCAGTTCTTGAGTTGTCCCTTCTGATCGTGATCTTGTTCTTCTTGTATCATGTTGTGCACTGCCAGAGCGTCGACCCCTCTGATGAATGAACTACTATTCATCATCTCTTCTCTTGTTGAGTCTGCTCTCTAACCCTCTTCCACTGAACGTTGTCGCACGTGAGTATGCACTGCATTTTAGACCAAAGGCTCTTGGCCCTGCATTGATCCAATAAGTGTCGAAGCCAACAGTGTGTAGTGTGCGTGCGCTGTTGGAGTAGGGGTGGGGGGAGGGGGCAGCACCCTTGAAAGTCGAGACCAATTGATCCACACCACCGAACCATGCGTATATTATGGTCCCTAAAATCACCTGGATCGTTGAGTGAAAGTGATCTTGTTATGGATGGTGGTGATCAAAACTAGATAGCTGGGGAGCAGGGGAGGGAAAGGGAGGAGGTGGATCATGGGTTTAGTAAAAATATTAGGGCGCCGACAATGTCTAGTACTGCACATAGTTATTTTGCAGACAATGTGCATGGATGAGTTGTCAAAACCATGCGCGGGACATGCTCAATTGTTCCATGGATGATCAATTGTTCTGTTTATAGATGAGACGGATGTGTTTATAGAGAGAAAGTTGACTGTACCATTGTAGGTGCTCTTAGACTAACCCCAATAATGAGAGGTGGTTTTGAGAGGCAAACTGAGAATTGCCTCGTGTGTACAATAACTCGTCTCCAACAGCTAAGGCATATGCCACACGCAAACCCGTCTCCGCTCCTCCGCTTGCCTCCCTCCCCGCCAGGCTGCCAAGCGCCCGCCTCCCTTCCTTCCCACCGAGCGCCGCGCGGGGAAGGAGGGAGGCAGAGCGAAAGGGGCTCCGGCTAGCCCATCTGCGCCCGCTGTGAGGAAGACGATAAGGGGGAGAGACGGTAGCTCCGCCCATCTCGCTTGACCGCACTTGGTCCGCCGGAGAGGAGGGAGAGAAGGGGAAAGAGGCTCGTGATCGCCGGGATCCACCGGAGAGGAGGAAGGACTGGCCTCCCCTAGCTCCTCCGCATTGTAGGGGGAGCTCCTACTCGCCGTCGGGCCCTTACCCGCCTCCGTGCACTCCCGCTGCCGCCGGACCTCGACCCACTGCCGACGGCCGCACCCCACCACAGGCTCGCCTGTCCCTGCCGGCCGGACTCATGCGTTCGAGGAGAGAGATTGCAATTTTGCATCACCTCTCTCGGGTTTGCATCCTCTGTTGGAGGGGATACCTCATGTGAAGGAGAGGCAAAAATACATTTGCCTCCTTTGTTGAAGTCAGTCTTAGTTTACAAGAAATGCACGGCTCACATTTTTCGCCAGCTCCTCTAGTTTTCTAGCATAGTGTTATCATGTAAAAAAAAAAAAGCACGACGCGCGAGTGTCTTTTACGAGACCATCCAAGCACCGCAGCCCATTTGAATAATTGAATCCTTATTCGTGCCGGCACTTTAGCTACAGTACTTGATTTTTTTTATACCGAATAGGTGCGGTTTGCTTATATTTGTTGTCATGTCCCCCCAACAGACACATTATGCAATTCAGATTAGCATATACTACACAAGATCAACGTGCTAATAATGTCAACAATGCCAATCCTCACTTTTCCTCTCGAATAGTTAACATTTCTGAAACTTCATTAAATATCATAACGCAACATGCCAGCCCCTAGAGCAAGGTGTTGGATCCCAACCGTTCGTACTATTTAGCCAGATAATTTATGCAGAAATGTTACAAGCATTCATCTTCATCTACATTTGCATATCAGCACGTATTAATCGATCACATTATACAAACACTGCTGCAGTAGCAGTACTGCCCACATATTTGACCTTTGCTACTGATACAAATATGAAATATATGAACCAACAGTATCTGAACAGTTTCTACTAACTCAAACGTGATACATTGATACTACTATACACCCGTTTATGTACACTCTTCGGATATCTAGCCTAGGTAAGTTGGTGCTACAGGTAAGTGATCAGCTACGCTAAGTCACCTGAGCCAGCCGCGCACATCATCTGACTTCAAGAATCCATTCCACACAATCTTGCAGGAGCTGGAATTTTTGGCTGACCGCGACGTTCTGGAACACCCGCATTTTGCTGAGGAAATACGACGACTCTTCCTTGCACCGGAACGAGCCTCCGCACGAGCACTGCTCAGACAAATGTGCGGCTTTCACTTGCCTGCAACGCAGGCACACCAGATCCTGCAGGTGGTACAGCCTCTCCCGCTGGCGGACTACCTGCAGGAGTGCGTTCTCTAGATGCTCACGGGGGTACGGTTGCCCGCACTGTGGCACCGCACATCTCCACTCCTGACCTTGGAGCGTTGAGTCGCGGCAGAGATCAAGGTCCCGACAATCATTGCAATAGCTGCCAACATTGCATTGTTTCATAAGATTTGGTGATATAACAAAATGAGATAGCTGTTCTATTTTTGAGGTTCTACCATCAGCTTGGAACAATTTCCTGCTAAGGTTTACATTTTCAGTCTGTCAGATATTGCACCAATTTTATGAATTGGAGAGTTAAGGTGGGGACTGTCCAGAGAGCCAAAAAAAAAAAACTGTTTGGTTCTAATTCACCAATTCACATTCTCGTTTTTAGGTAGCATTGTTGACTAATGTGCATCAGTGCATGCATAAAAATTAGTAGTTAAGAGACCACAAACCACAACACAAGGATGAAACAAGTGCTTTCCAAAACTTTCATTTATGGATAAAATACCTGCAAATCACATTTGGCAGAGTGAATGAGGCACACGGGTCTTGGAATTGTGCTTCTGGAGCGAACTCCTTTACACGAACCAACTTTAACAAGTTCTTCCTCATTCTCTGCCAGAAATATTTTTGCATGGTGAGAGGAGTAATAGTACAATAAGTGTGACAATCTAGCCTAGTGATAAAAGGAGGTTATCCTGCGTGTTCGAGGAAAAAATAAGGAGGTTATTCTTCTACAGCATTCAAGAAAAAAGTTGATTTTCATGTCAGCATGTGTCACAAGACCATTCGGTACTGTTGTTCAATCAAAGACAACGACATGACTCCAATGGTCTTAAGTGGTTACTGGTTAGCATGCATGTAGAACTGGGTGGACAGACATGTCATTAATATGCAATTCATTTGGTAGAGATATAGCAATAGCACAGGGAGGATCATGATGCTCAACCACTAGTTGGTGAAGCAGTAACAATTAACAAACAATCCTTTTCTTTTGGTACTCCAGTGAAAACAGCAAGAGTGGTTCAAATAGAAGATTTACCAGAATATCATGCTGAACATTTTGATCAAGAGCAAGAACAGCACAAATATGCTTAATGAACTCCAATGCAGCATCGCCTTTATGTGTGTGAGGATCAGATTCTCTACTTGCATGTTCATCTGATTCAGACTTGCTCTTCCCTTTGAAATGGTGAAGTATATCACTTACAGTTCTTAAAAGTTTGTCGGCAAAGTAAGTGCTAATCTGCATAATCAGGTATCAAAGTAAGATCAGATAGAACTGTGTTTCCAGAGAAGATGGTACTATTCACTCGGTCACTCCATTTATATAAATATTATGTTTTAGAAGTTCAGCAACTTTTTGGAACTTTTAATATAATATAAATAGCTATCATCATTAGCTTTATGCAAAACAATGAAATATATTCATTGTGGTTACAAATTGAACTGGCCATGCTTAAATGTCCAAACTCCGAAGCTTTGCAGAAAACCAGCTATATCTGATCTTTGATTGGCTTTTCACCCCTAGCCACAAGTGTCTGGATGGAAAAACAGGAGACAATTACCTTGTCACGGAGGTGTCCTATGACCTGGCCCTCAAGGTTCTCAGCAGCCATGACCGTTATGGATGGAGTGCATGAGGTATCATCCCTTATAGTGGCTTGAATTGCTACTTGTTCTTTCATGAATTTCCATGGAATATAAAGGAACTCCGATACAATTAAGACAAAGTGATCCTGTTTTTTTTTTAAAATGGAAGAATAAAAGAATGTTAGATACATCACTTGAAATTCATTTGCAGGATAGTTGTTACTAATGTTTGGGTGATTCTGAAATTGGAAAAAAACCACTGACCTGTGTATCTTTTGGCAAGTATTCTGCTATGTTCCAGCTCGAGACAATGTCAATATCATTATCTCCATCTGAAGAGTCCACATTTTGTGTTTTAGCTTGAATGCCGCCATAGTTATACTAAACCATAAAGAAACTTCAAAGGTGAAAACAAGTCCATAGAAGAAAATAATATACACATATCAACATATTTGTGGTAAAAAAAACAAAATGTACAAACCTGATCCATGAACAATACGGAATGCCAAAAGTGCAACGGTTCCAGCTCTATCCACTCAAAAAGATCCCTAAAAAAACAGATTCTTAGTTTCACTATAGACAATCACCCAGTCAAATTTGCAACAAGAGGTCAAACTGTACCTTGTCTGTAATGTTTTTAATAAGCTATCACAGTATGCATGTGCTGATGCCAAGTCTACTTTTCCAGTATCTATGATAATCTTGGAAAAGTTTGCGAAGATAACATTAGCTCCCAGCTTTCGAAACTCAGCCAACAACAGAGCAAAGACTTTCTTCATAACCTGATAACATTTAAAGAAAAAGATAAGAGGGTGAGGTAAGTAAAGTATCTAATGTCGGCATTTGACAGCAGAAAAAACTGACACTAAATTATTAAAAGAACACTAAATGTTTGAAATATATATACTTTGTAAATCTACTAGTCAACAATTACTAGAAAATACTGAAACAATATCCATATTGCAAAGGACTGCCAACACAGTTAGGTAAACCAGCTTACATTATGGAGAAGACGATGGAGAGCTGGGTCATGAAGCTTCGATCGTGGGCTGAAAAATAAGTATTCAAGAACATGTAAAGCATACATTACAACTTAAATGCTATAATTAACAGTTCAAGTACAAATACCCGAGTTAGTACCTGCAAAGCCAGCGGTAGAGATGTTGCAATATTGCATCAGCAAATACATTTCCAGATGACACTGCATCTGAAATGCATCTTTGAATGAGTTGCTTTAGCACCTGGAAAGCAGGTGAACATAAGCTAGCATCATCAAAGTCAGTCTCAGCGGCATGTTGACCAGGAGGCATGTCACTTCCGAAGCTACTGATTGATCCTCCTTCCATTTCATCTACTTGACTACTCTTTAGGAGAGAATTAACCGCCAAATGATGGATCTGCAGAAGAAATATATGTACATATAAACCGATCATCAGCGAGGAAATGAACCCGTTGCATTCTATGGTATCCAAAGCAATAGCATCTGAGGAGCATACCTTAAGCTCAACAGAAACTCTTCTATAGGCACCAGGATAAGTAAGTGCAGGCTGAATGACCTGTAAAATGAGATCATATTAGCCAAATGGTGAAAAAGGTAAAATATCATGCATATTGGGAAATAAACCAAAGCTTCTTACTTCATCAGCAAAACATGTGTCTCCTTCATAAGTGCCTCCTAGATCGGGAATTCCATCATCAGATATCCATAGTACCTAGCATATGTGGCAAGTCAATAAGAAACTTGTGTTAAAAACAAAGCTCCAGACCATACCATGGTGGTATTTTTTGAAGAACAGGCCCAAAACCCTGGTTTCCAGGCTCATTAATCTAAACCAAAGTACACAGCAGATAGCTGTGACCCCACAGAGTACAAGCCAGTTTCAGGCCAAGAATTTGCACCACAGCATAGTGCAGCTACCATACAGTTAAATAACCTTTCCAATCGTAATCAAGTTTAGGAAAAATAGCCACCATCTATAATATCTTGTATTTCTGTCCACTCCATGTAATATTGAGAAGAAGGATAAATGCAAGGGCTAATGAATTTAGTGTTAACAAAACAAGATGAAGGCCTAGGTCTTTCCAACATTTCTTCAGAAATTGACCATACAGCAAGCCATTAAGGTTGAATTGCTTCAGCGTGTACGGCAGTACAAGACTCGTAAAAAAATAGTCATGCCAGTGCCTGGGAGTTTGGAAAATCAAAAGTCACCAAGTTTGTAGTCCTTCCGTCCCAAATTATAGGCTGTTTTGGCTTTTGTAGATTCATGGATTTTGCTATGCATTTAGATATACGCTATGTCTAGATGCATAGCAAAAACTACGAATCTAGAAAAGCCCAAACGACCTACAATTTGGGACAAAGGGAGTTTTTCCCCCTTCAGGCCTTTGAAATATAGTCCAGAAATAATATGTTTCATTGAAGGACCAACTTCAGAATCAGCATAGTTCTTGCAAATTGGCGAATAATAGGTATAATTCAGAGGAGCATAGCTCAGTTGGCAAACTGCAGTATTCCCTAAGGGAGGTACTGTATTATTAACATGATATTAGACCAAATAGAAAGGTATTGGCTTCCTACACGGTCAAAGACAAGGCATAGGTTTAAACAGGACTGATGACTTGTATGTATGCAGGTTGTTATGGCCAGTTGGATGGGCCTGCCGCAGGCCTAGGCCCATGGTTACTGTAGCTCCGCGAGAACTGTAGCTCGGTTTAGGTTAGTTTAATTAGGATAGAGATAAATTAGAGTTTGTTAGGATATTTGCTTAGGGGTTAAGTTAGCTGTCTCTATAAAAGGAGACACCTCTGTATCAATTAGGTTAAGCAAGAAGAACCCTAAAAGTAGTCAGAGCCTCCTAGGGAGGGCGACGAATAGGTTCTTCGGGCTTATCTGTAGTCAGTCCATATCATTTGGTATTCAGAGCCATCTTTCTTGGATCGCATCTGCTTTCCGCCGCCGCCACCAGAAATCCCACCCAGATCCCACCCCTAATCCAATCCAGCCACTATGGGATTCTCCATATTCCAGATCCCAGCCTTTGATGGGAGTTCTGATCCATTGCAGTGGTTGAACCATTGCGATCAGTGTTTCGAGTCAGGGCAACTACACGAGACTATGAAGGTCTTGGTAGTTTCTTTCAGGATGGAAGGTGCCGCCTACAAGTGGTTCCGCTGGATGGAGCAGAACCTCGGCGCAATTTCATGGCCCAGCTTCGTCGACGCCTTCAACCGCCGTTTTGCACCGGTTGCTGCAGCATCAATCTCGGGGACCATCAAGCCTGCGTCGCCTGCGGCATCCCCGACGGCACCACCACCAGCCAACAGGATGTCAGCCCCAACAACTCCAGGGGCAACCCAGATTGCCAAGATCGACTCCACTAGCATATCTTCTTCAGCACCGGCGGATCCAGCAGCTGCTCCCGCACCTCGTGCGGTCACGGCACTAGCGGCAATGCCACATGCGGCTCAGGCGTCCCTGTCCTCCGCGGCAGCCATCCCCGTGCTGTCTTCCTCACCTACACCTTGTGGGGACCAGCCGGCCACTACCCCGACCAGCCCTCCAGTCGTGCCGTATGCGTCGCCGGCGCCGACACAGTTGGTCTCGCCGCCATTTGTATCGCCACTAGCAGCAGATCGGGATTACAGCCGCCGACAACTCCGTACTGCATCAACAACATCCTCTGCCTCGACTCTGGCCCCAGCAATTGCAGCAGCAATGTCAAAACGCCACGTGCGGTTGCTTCGCCACCAGATCCGCCCTCCGCGATGGCGTTCCCAGTGCCACGCGCGGCTTCATCGCCGCCAGGGCCGCCCTCCTGGACGGCGCCCCCTGCACCACGCATGGCCAACTCGCTGCGCCGGCTGCCATCGAGGTCTGCGACACCTGCGCCTGAGCGGATGCATCAGGCCTTCCAGCAGCAAGACGGACTTGTGCCGCCACCTCCGATGCACACGCCCCCTACCGCGCCATCGGCCGGATCCGACGCAAGATTCGTGTCTCGTCCCTGTGGCCGCCTTGGCAGGGGAGATATCTCCAGTGCCCCCAACAACCCTAGCATCTTCAGCATTGACTCCGTCCTCCTCGGCTTCCTCAATGACGACGATGGCGACGACGATGGCGCCGGCTGCATCTGCAGCAACTATGCTGATACAGCCAGCCTCAGGGGCAATGGTAACACCAGCACCTCCTGCTCCAACATTTTCTGCCCCGACCAGTTCGGCACCATCGGCAACTCCAATATTGCCGCCGCCTGCAGCAACGTCTGCCCCACTAGCCGTCTCGACACCGACGACATCCGCTCAATGGGCGTCCTCACCAGCAGCTCCAATAACAGCCATGGCAGCGCCATCTTCACCTCCAATTCATCCACCGGCGGTGCTATCACCCAGACCGGAGGCAGCACCACCCATCTTGATGGCCCCCGGCTGGCTGGGCTGCAATATGTTTGCCTTGGGACATTATCATCATCAGCAACTACACCTCCTAGCTTGGTGCGCCACCACATGCAAGCATGTCAATCAAGACTCTAGTGGAACTAGCATCAACAACAGTTTCTTTGGTATTAGTATTGAACCAGGCACCATCACTTTGGGCACCAACATTATTTCTGCCGTCCATAACCCTGCTGGTTATACCATCTGCACCATCGCCTTCAGACTGTCTCCTGCACCTCTTGCATTAGAGCTGATGGTTTGTCAAATGTCAAGGGGAGCTTTTCGAGAGAATTGCTCCAGCGTCTCCTTCGCTATCGGAGACTTAGAAGGCTCCTCAGGCCTTGTAATGCTGGATATATTGCTTCTTTTCCTTGTGGGATATGGATTTGGTGCCTCTCTTGTTGCTATTTTTGCTCAGTTGGATGGTGGACTATACATCAAAGCTGCTGCTGTTGGAGCTGATCTGATTGGTCACATTGAGCAGGGAATACCAGACGATGCTCCTCGCAATCCTGCTGTCATTGCTGACTTGGTTGATGATACTGTTGGTGACTGGGCTGCGCGAGGTGCTGATCTTTTTGAGTGCATAGCAGCAGAAATTATCAGCGCAATGATACTTAGAGGAACAATGGCACAGCGCTGCAAAGTTGATGACCCCTCTGGCTTTATTATGTTTCCTCTTGCTGTCCATTCATTTGATTTGCTGGTTTCTCAGTTGTCAAGGGAAGCTTTGGGAGAGAATTGCTCTAGCATATCCCCTGCTATCGCAGCCTTAGAGGGTACTTCAGGCCTAATCCCACTGGGATGGCAAGCACGAGTTGGTCCAGGGATACTTGCAGGTGTGCATAGTTTTGGCTCCAGGACACTATACCTCTCAAATGTTATGGCAAGTCTGCAGGCCGGGAGCATACTACAGTGACATTGCAAGGCGGATTTGTCCAGTTTAATCGTGGTGGAACGTATGTGCTTGCCAATTCATTCATCAGGCCTGACTATGGCCATTCTTCTGCAGCAACTATCCTTCATTGGCCCTACCTTCTTCAGCAGCCAAAGCATGAGTCTTCAACTGGAGTTTCACGCTTTCATCAATGGGTAGCACCACAGCTCGAGGACGAGCTGTCTTCGAGGGGTGGTGAAGTGTTATGGCCAGTTGGATGGGCCTGCCGCAGGCCTAGGCCCATGGTTACTGTAGCTCCGCGAGAACTGTAGCTCGGTTTAGGTTAGTTTAATTAGGATAGAGATAAATTAGAGTTTGTTAGGATATTTGCTTAGGGGTTAAGTTAGCTGTCTCTATAAAAGGAGACACCTCTGTATCAATTAGGTTAAGCAAGAAGAACCCTAAAAGTAGTCAGAGCCTCCTAGGGAGGGCGACGAATAGGTTCTTCGGGCTTATCTGTAGTCAGTCCATATCACAGGTATTACTGGAAAGCTGCATATCATTTGCTAAGCTGAAAATCTAATGGTGTATAAAAGAGAGATAGTATCAATATGGACCTCACCACAAGGAATATAACAAGCAAATGCATGGGATTTGGAATGCAATCATTCAAACAAAAAAGCCCAACGTTCATGATTCAAGACAGAACAAACCTGCTGTTGATCACGCAGTGCCCTTGAGAAGAACACATCAGCGGTAAAAAGAAGCCAATCTAGTTCAAAATTACCCAATGGCACCTGTTTTAAAGCATAGATGTTTTAATCATTTTCATACGAACAGAAATAATTGACTGAAGTATAGAAATTTCCTATTACAGAACTCTTACATGAGCATATCTAGCAAGAGAAATCCGTTCATTGAACCATTGAGCTGATGCAGCACAACGCTGCATGCTTGTTCGACCAGCTGTTGCTTGCCAACCGAGAGCCTGGAGAAGCAGGGTAAGCAAAACAGAAGAAAATGAGGAAACAAAACATAATGGCCTATTTCCATCTTATACCTGATAGTTGTTGTCCCTTGCATTGCTAGGAATGGTTACACATGGGAAATCGTCAAGTGCCCGTACAGCTGCCTTTATAGCTTGAAGTTTAGGGCACTCTATGACGCCTATGACAGGTCCAGGATGTTGTTGTCTACAAAGCATTTCAGCAATATATTAAAAGAAGTTTGACCGTCTATTACAATTTAATACTACACAATCAGTGCAAGAGCTATCACTCCATCTTATTACTGCATTTATATTTAATGATATGATGAACCTCAGTGTTGCCACAGTTTTACAATAGTTTTTAATAAACAGGATATTGAAAATTCAAAATAAGACAATTTTTACCCAGATAGATTTTCTAGAATAAACATGTTTGGTGCCAGCAGGCAGTGCAGACAAAAGACAGTCTGGATGTGAGCACGGGATACAAAATTTGCATATGTATATACGTCCAGTGCGGCACTAAATTCCACAGAATTTTCTCGAATGACGCAGGAGAGCTGCGTGTCATTTCACTAAGAGAGAAAAGAGAGTACAACTAGTCCTATTAAGGACCAAAACCAGAGCACATAAACACACCCACACCGCCAACTCAGAGAAGCTTACAGACGCATCACGACAAATAATTCTACGAAGAGTTCATGGCTCACAGAAAAGAAGCAAATATAAGATTAGTTTTTGAAATAATTAGCAGATAGCATACCTGTACTCGAGTAACATTCTTTGCACATATTTGCTACCTGCATCAATTGATGTTTGGTAGTCCACCTAAAGATAGAATCAGAGAATCAGAATTTGGTGTGGTAAACAGCATGAGAAAATTCTCAAGATTTCGCTCATACATGGAAAGTGAGATTCTCAGGAACAGAACCAAGGGCTTGGCAAGCATCTCGAAATTGTTTTTCAAGAAATGGCGGAGATATTTCTTTATTACGGAAAGGATTGACAACCACTGCATGTATTCTGAAAGATGTAGGGAAGTAAAATACATATACAGCCCTTCCTTCAGACAAGCTGGAAATAAAAGAATGCATACTGTAAGTCTCAAATCAATAAATGTATAGCTAAAGAGTACAAATGGTTATATATTGTTAGAGTATGTTAGAGTATGTGTATGTGTGTGTGTATGGCCCATATAGAGGCCCATGTATCACTGTCTATATACCCACCCATCTAGGGTTGGAGGAATACTATGGGAATTACTGTTCCTAACATGGTATTAGACTAGGGTTTTCTTCCTCACCTTCTTCCTCTCTCTCCTGGGCTCTGCAGCCGCCATGGCTGGCAGGCCTCCTCCGCAGCCACCTCCTCTCTCCTCCTTCCCCCCTCTCTACTCCTCGTACGCCGCCGCCGTGACCCGCGCCGGCGCTCCTCCCCTCCCGGCGCATGGCCTCGTCACCCCTGCTTCGAGCACAGCGGGCCCCAGGCCCGCCGATTCGCGCCCAGGGGGCCTCGCCGCCGGCGGCCACGGCGCCGATTCGCGCCCAGGAGACCTCGCAGGGGGCGGCCACGGCCCCTACCTCCTCGACCTGGCCGCGGCCGCCGCCCTGCGGGGGGATTTGGCTGCGTACGCCGCCGCCAATCCCCAGCGCGCGGCCGTGGGGGGCGCGGCCGCCGCGATTCCCCAGCACGCGACCGTGGGGGGCGCGCCCGCCGACGTGGGTACGGTGCCTGACGCCACTCCGGATGCGCCCCTTCCGGATGCAGCACCCTTCCCTGCTGCCACGCCACCTCCTGCCGCTCCGCCATCTCCAGAGGAGGTTGCCGCCGCTGTCGCAGCCCTCCGCGCGATCCAGCTGGGCGCATCCTCCTCCTCTGCTCTCTTCCCCGACGACGATCCCACTGCTGCCTCCATGCGCCGGGCTGCCATGGCCGACGCCGCCCTGCGTGCAGTACCTCTGTCTGCGCGCGGCACCCGCGCCGATGCCGGGCTCTTGGCCGCTGCTGCGTCTGCTGCGGGTGTGGGGGGCTACCTGCCGCCTTTCTCCGGTGGCCCTCTGCTGCCCCTCACTGCTCCCCTCCACCCCGACACCGGCAAGGCGCCTCTCGTCGACACCACCACCGCGCCTGATGGAGCTCTGGCCGTGGCCCTTGCTGCCGCCAAGGCCAAGGCTGCCGCGACCCAGGATCGGGTTCGTGCCGCGGCGCGTGCCTAGGAGCACGAGCGCTCCATGGCAGATGCTCTCGCTCGTCAGGTTGCCGAGGCTGAGCAGTTCCTCCTCGGCCCCTCCGCGTCGCATGGGGTCCTCGTCACCGATCACGCTACCTCCTCTTCACACCAGACGCTGCCCTCTGCTCCGACCCCTCAGAGTGCCGGGCCCCTGTTCGACCCGGTCGACCCCATGACGGCCTACCTCCACCTTCAGGCCGCCGGGGTCCCGCACATCAAGAACCTGGTCACCGTCCTCCTCGACTCCACCTCCACCTCCACCTCCTACGCTCGCTGGAGGGACCAGATTCTTCTCGCGCTCCGCCGCTACGCCCTCGACGACCACGTCCTCACCGACACTCCGGTCCCGGCTCGTGACCTGGGGTGGCAGCGCCTCGACAGCATCGCGACGTCCTGGGTCTTTGGGACCATCTCCCACGACCTGCAGGACATTGTGAGGACGAAGGACGGCACCGCGCGCACGGCCTGGTTGGCTCTCGAGACCCAGTTTCTCGGGAACGCCCAGACGCGTGCCCTCCAGCTCGACACAGAGCTCCGCACCCTCGAGCTGGGTGACATGTCCGTGGGAGACTTCTGCCGGAAGATGAAGAGCACGGCCGACGGACTTCAGGACCTTGGGTACCCGATCCCAGAGCACGTGCTGGTGCTCAACGTCGTCCGGGGCCTTCCTGCCAGCTACGAGGCCCTGCGGACGATGTTCACTCACCAGAAGCCGACTCCCACCTTCCTCCAGCTTCGTGATGCTCTCACCCTGGAGCTCACCCGGGGCCTCCACACGCCTGCCTCGACCACGTCGTCGTCTTCCACCACCTCCCGTGCTCTCGTCGCTGCCCCGCCACCGTCCTCCGCCCCGCCGCCCGCCTCTCTCCTTGGTCCTCCTCCCCCCGAGCCGAGTGGGGGTGGGGGGGCCGCCGGGGTCGCCGAGGACGTGGTGGTGGGGGTCGTGGGACGCCCACCCAGGCTCCGGCCCCCGCTCTCGCTCCTCCTGCCGGGGGTGCGCCCTGGCCGACCTTCGCCAACCCATGGTCCGGGCGCATCTCCATGTGGCCCTTTCAGGGTCAGGGAGGGGGACCTCGTCCTCCGCAGCAGCCGGCGGCCATGGTCACGGGTGCTGCCTCTTACACACCGTCCTGGACTCCACCTCCTCCTCAGCCCACCTCGGTGTGGCCGGGAGGGTGGGATCAGGCTGCTCTGGCACAGTCTTTCAGCACCGTGGGCCTGACACCGCCCGTCGGCACGTAGTGGATCGCCGACTCGGGTGCCTCCTACCACACCACCCCTGATGCGGGTATCCTTTCTTCTGTCCGACCTCCTCACCCTTCTTGTCCTTCTTCCATCATGGTCGGTGATGGCTCTTGTCTCCCTGTCACCTCTGTGGGTTCTGCCCCCGGTCCTTTTCGTCTCTCTGATGTTCTTGTGGCTCCTCAGATGGTCCACAATCTCCTTTCCATTCGTCAATTTACTTCTGATAATTCTTGTTCAGTCGAGTTTGACACTTCTGATCTTTCTGTGAAGGATTTGGCTACCGGGCGTCCACTCCTCCGATGTGATAGCTCCAGACCCCTTTACACCCTCCGCCTTCCGGCCTCCACTGCTTCACCTTCAACCTCTTCGTCTTCCTCCGCTGCTCTTGCTGCGACGCCGTCCACCACCTGGCACCGCCGTCTTGGTCATCCTGGCCGAGATGTTTTGGCTCAGATTAGTCGTAGTGCAGATGTCACTTGTACTAGGACTAGTGCTGAGCACCTCTGTCATGCGTGCCAGCTTGGTCGCCATGTTCGGCTTCCTTTTTCTTCTTCTTCGCATGCGTCGCATGCTTTTGATCTTATTCACTATGATTTGTGGACCTCTCCTGTACTCAGCATGTCTGATTATAAGTACTATCTTGTGATCGTGGATGACTTTTCTCACTACTCCTGGACTTTTCCTTTGCGTGCCAAGTCCGACACCTTCCCCACCCTCCTTCACTTCTTTACCTGGGTGTCCACTCAGGTCGGCCTCACCGTGAAGGCCGTCCAGTGTGACAACGGTCGTGAGTTCGATAACAACACCTCTCGCTCCTTCTTTCTCTCCCGAGGTGTCCAGCTGCGTATGTCTTGTCCGTACACTTCTCCCAAGAACGGCAAGGCTGAGCGCATGATTCGGACCACGAACGATGTCATGCGCACCCTTCTCCTCCAGGCCTCCCTGCCCCCGCGCTTCTGGGCAGAGAGCCTTCACACCGCCACCTACCTTCTCAACCGTCTTCCTTCCACAGCTTCACCTGCTCCGACTCCTCACCACGCTCTCTTCGGTACCCCACCTACCTACGCTCACCTCCGTGTCTTCGGGTGCGCTTGCTACCCGAACCTTGCTGCCACTGCTCCTCACAAGCTCGCACCTCGCTCGACACGGTGTGTGTTCCTTGGTTACTCCCCTGACCATAAGGGGTACCGTTGCTCTGACCTCTCTTCTCGTCGGGTTCTTATTTCCCGACATGTTGTGTTTGACGAGTCGGACTTCCCCTACTCCACCTCCACACCTTCTCCTGATCCTGACATTGAGTCTATGTTTTCTGACCCGGTGGTTCAGCCACCTGTTTCTGTTTTTCCTTTTCCAGCAGGTACTTCTGACCCACTACAGGCTCCGGCACCTTTAGCTGCGCCACGCGCGGCGCCGGAGCCTCTTCTTGCACCACCTGCTGTGCCGGTGCCCTTTGTCGCACCTGACACGGGTTTGGTGCCTCTGGCCGCGCCACACGCGGCCCCGGCACCCCCGGAGCCTCCCGCCGCGCCATGCGCGGCACCGGCGCCTTTTGCGCCCTTGGAGCCTCCAGCCGGGCCACGCGCGGCCCCGGCGCCTTCTGCTGCGCCCAGCACCGTCCCGGTGCCTCCTCCCGCGCCACGCGCGGCCCCGACGGCACCTGCACGCTATGCCGAGCCGGTGCAGGTGTACCGACGTCGTCCACAGCTACCTGCTCCTGTGGCTCCGGTTCCGGCGGTGCCCGTGGACTATGCGTCCCCTGTGCACTATGTCTACGAGCGCTGCTCGACGGCTCCGCCTCCTCCACCACCGTCTCCGGAGCCGTCCCCACCTCCTCCACCGCCGTCTTCGACGCCGTCTCCGCCTCCTCCGCCGCCACCACCGCCGCCTCCACCACACCGTTCTCGGGTGGAGCCGGCCGTGTACCACCCGCCGGTCATCCATCGGGATCCTCGACACACCCATCCCATGGTGACTCGGCAGGCGGCAGGGGTTCTTCAGCCCGCGGCTCTCTCCGCCACAGAGGGAGAGCCGCGGCTCTCTCCGATCCCGACGTCAGTTCGTGAGGCTCTGGCAGATCCGAACTGGCGTCGTGCGATGGAAGTTGCCAACCAAACTTGGGATCTTGTGCCGCGTCCGTCTGGTTGCAATGTGGTGACCGGCAAGTGGATTTGGACTATCAAGCGTCGGACAGATGGTACTTTGGAGCGCTATAAGGCGCGTTGGGTTCTTCGGGGGTTCACTCAGCGCCCCGGTGTGGATTATGATGAGACCTTCAGTCCAGTGGTGAAGCCCGCTTCAGTGCGTACTGTCCTCTCTTTGGCTCTCTCTCGCTCTTGGCCAGTGCACCAGCTCGATGTCAAGAATGCTTTTCTCCATGGCACTCTGACAGAGACAGTCTACTGCAGTCAGCCCGCAGGTTTTGTGGACTCCAGTCGTTCGGATTTGGTCCGCCGGCTGAACAAGTCTCTCTATGGTCTGAAGCAGGCTCCTCGGGCATGGTACTCTCGATTTGCGGCTTTCTTGGTGACACTGGGCTTTGTTGAGGCCAAGTCAGACACTTCACTGTTCATATATCACCATGCTGATGGCATTGCTTACCTCCTTCTCTACGTTGATGATATTGTGCTGACTGCCTCCAGCCCACAGTTGCTCCAGCGGATTATCTCCTCTCTTCAGCAGGAGTTTGCTATGAAGGATCTGGGCAAGCTTCACCACTTCTTGGGCGTGACAGTTGAGCCCCGCTCGGATGGTCTTCTCCTTCACCAGCGTCAGTATGCTATTGATATCCTGGAGCGTGCTGGGATGACTGATTGCAAGCCTTGCTCCACTCTTGTTGATACTCAGGCGAAGCTGTCTGCTACTCTGGGTGATCCGACTGCCTATCGGAGTCTTGCTGGAGCCTTACAGTACCTCACTTTCACCAGGCCGGACCTCACCTATGCTGTCCAGCAGATCTGCCTCCATATGCATGATCCTCGGGAGTCCCATCTTGCTGCCCTGAAGCGTCTTCTTCGCTACCTCCGAGGCACGATTGGTTTCGGCTTGGCCCTCCACCGGTCTTCTCCTGCCGAGCTGGTTGTCTACACTGATGCTGACTGGGCGGGTTGTCCGGACACCCGCCGCTCTACCTCAGGCTACGCTGTCTTCCTCGGCGGCAACTTGATCTCCTGGTCGTCGAAGCGACAGCCGGTTGTCTCCCGCTCGAGTGCTGAGGCGGAGTACCGAGCTGTTGCTAACGGCGTGGCTGAGGCGTCCTGGCTCCGGCAGCTCTTGGCTGAGCTTCACAGCCCGCTCGCCAAGAGCACGCTCGTCTACTGCGACAACGTCAGCGCCGTGTACCTCTCCACCAACCCGGTTCAGCACCAGCGGACGAAGCATGTGGAGATTGACTTGCACTTCGTTCGTGACCGGGTGGCTATCGGCGATGTCCGTGTTCTCCACGTACCGACCACCTCCCAGTTCGCTGACATCTTCACCAAGGGTCTTCCCTCCTCGACCTTCTCGGAGTTTCGGTCCAGCCTCAACGTAGTCAGTGGCTAGTTGTGGCTGCGGGGGGCCCTGTGTGTGTGAGTTTCTTTCTTTGTTGGCCAGTCTTGTACACCGCTGCGCCGGTAGTCCAGACTGCGCAGGGGGGGTGTTAGAGTATGTGTATGTGTGTGTGTATGGCCCATATAGAGGCCCATGTATCACTGTCTATATACCCACCCATCTAGGGTTGGAGGAATACTATGGGAATTACTGTTCCTAACATATATGATACATGAAAGCAAGAAAAGTATTCAAAGTTATCAGCTATCTAACATATTGGCAGTCTGACATCATATGATGCATTTAAAAGATGGTAAACATGTGTCTTTTTGGTCATGAGTAAATGTCATAAAAAATAGTGGGGAGATCATACACATGATAATACTAGCATACTTGCAATGCATGTGCCATGAATTAATAAACTCCAGTTGGTATAACAAATCGCTCTGTAGGCACAATATAAATTGCTCATTAAGTAATACATTTAGATTACTATTATAGGTCTTATATGCTTATCATAGGTTTTTTTTATAAAGGCTACCTGTGGTATAAAAAGAAAAATGAAACTGTTTGCTCCAGGTATGAGCACTCTGCGGTTGTTTTCATCTGCAACTCAGCGAGATCCCATCCATCTTGTATACTTCTCTTTTTTTCAGATTTGTCCACTTTGCATACACAACCAATTTGGAGAACAGCATTTAGCTCTGGCGGAATTTTTGTCTCATATATCCCCTAAAATTTAATTCAAGGTTACAAAGGAAATCAAAGAAAACAATGCAAAACCCTATCCCATAAACATGTGAACAAAGCCTCACCTCAACATCTGGCTCTGCTAGATGAGCAGCAAGTTTTTTGCCTTCAGCCCTGAACTGTTCTTCAGTAGTTACAACCTGAATGCCATAGCCATTAGTATGTTCTCTGCACCAAAGAAACTTAACCCATAGTTACTTTGCAGTTAATATTTGCAACATTTACCTCGATGAGGTTGAAACAAGGCCTTCCATGTGGAAGAATCTTCTTCACACGCCTTCCTGGAAACTCTTCTGTGACAGGAGCCTTTGAGTTCAGATAAAAAATTCTAGGTACATTGATAGGAATCTTGAACATGATCCCCTCAGCCACAACCCACGCAAAAAAGCGGCCAGGTGTTGTACTTGAAACAAGCTGGATTATCTGGTGTGGACAAACATATGTAATTAACAAGCATGAATGTGAGCAGAGATGTATTTGTAATAAAAAGGGACGGTAAAACAAATGCTACAGGGCATAATACATAACGGAAGATACATGCCTGCCAATGTGATCTAAAGAGGGCCAATTCTTGTTTCTGGAAAAATGTTGATCGATTTCGACTGTTGCCGGGTAATTGATTGACATTTCTTGAAGAAAGCAATGCATTAGTAGGACCGTCAAAAGTGGCAGCAGCACCCAACCTAGCAGAAGCAGAAGAGGGTGACACAAATTTTAACTTCTCCATGAGATGATGGCTATTGAGCTAATTTGACTTAGGCCCAATCACTTTTTTTTTTGCGGGTAGACCCAATCACATTAATAGCTCCAGAATAAAAAGAACTTAAAATACTACAGAGTAGCTCAAAGAACATTAGGTGTTTGTCAAAGCCTTCCAAGACAGACAAGGTTCCACTAGGTGAAAACCATTCTAAGACATCCAATCTTATAACATATGAAGCCTGGTGCTCTACCATAGGATCGCACTAAGGGAAGTGTCATACTCTACTCTGGTCTCATAGGTAGAATTAGGAAAAATGGCCAGTGTAGGAGCCCTGTAAGCTGAGGCCCAAGTACCTTCCTGCTAGAAGCAATACCGCATACACCTAGGGGAGCAGATTGGGCTCATGAAAAAGAATTTTAGGGGTGAGTTAATTGGGTTATATACTCCAATAACGCGAGACAAAAACTTAACACAAATAAAGCAGTACATGCTGCAACACCCAGAAACAGTAACAAAAAACTTACTAAAAGTCCAGACTTCATTCTTGTTCTGTTACCTGCTTTGTGTTAGTCTGTTTGATCATAAATTGCAGTACTACACAATGATCACTGTCCTGTGCCCATGAGAAATTTACTCAAAGATGTTAACTAGCCTCATAGTTGGTCTTACATACAGAAGACAAAGACATACTGGCTTAAATTATTGCAAAACCAGCATAGTATATTTGAATTGCTCAAGCTCCACAGCACATGGTGGTCAGTGGTTCAGCATGTAGGACTTGAGCTTTATAAGGTGAGGAAACACTACAAAAGACAATGTTTCTCCATAAAACATAAGGATACTGTCATCAGTCTAGAAAATGTGACTATCCACTTGAGCTCGAGTGCGGTCAATAGGCTAATATACTAGATCTCATTAAATGGTCAACACCTAATATCAAACTAAGGTGCCTGGATCCAGATGAGAATCAGTTAAAAGAGTATATTAACTTCCAGAAGTGCCGAAAGATGTATATATTTAACTGTGGCATTACCTCCGACGTTTTTTTTGTTCGCGGACATGTTTCCATTTCCTCTTCTTAGCATCAAGCCATCCTTGATAATCGGTATTCCTATCGATTGATTCATCAGGAGCCGCATTTTGGATTTGTGAAGAGAGTGGAACATTTAACCCAGTTATAGAATTTTGTTGGTTTTTACTATTATTTGAACCAGCACCCACTGATGCCCCATTAGGATTATTTTCTTTATCAATGTCCAAACCATGGGAAGATTTTTTCCTCAAATCCTTGTTTGATATTAGTAAATCTTCCATATCTCCAGTCTCATTCAAGTTCTGCATTCCCTCATCTTTAGGCAAGGGACTGAAGATATCACGTAGTTTACGCTGCCGAAATCGATCGTCTTTCTCCCTGACCTTTTTGTGTAACCAATCAGGATGAACGACTCGAGGAACAGGATTTGAGATCTGTAATAAGTACATATTCAGGAATAATACATATAATCAAAGAGAACAGGAAATAATGCTTTTGTATTATTAATACAGATAATTATTTATTACACTAGTACCTTTTGCATTGCTGCAGGAATTGTTATGATTTTCTGAATAGCCGAACTTAAGCGTTGCTTGTAGTAGGACCAATCAACAATAGATCGAATGTTATCAGAGGAGATTCTGCACCATTTCCTTAAATAATGCTGGGCAATCTCTGCAAGGTACATGGGTAGCACGACAGCATAAGTAAACTGTACAGTTTGACTGATGCAGGAGTGGTTAAATGTAAAACGTTACCAGGATCTGTCTCAAATATAGCTATTGGAACAGCACGCTCGCTCACTGGAGTGCCCTAAATATTTCAAAGAAAGTCAAGTTAACCACAGAAAAGATAAATACAAATAATTAAACTTGTCAAGTACTCCCTCCGTCTTTAAATATATGACATTTAGGACAACAAAATTAGTTCATTTTGAACTAAATTTCTTGTCCTAAACGTCATATATTTAAGGACGGAGGGAGTATTACAGAAGCTAATTGATGCCACAAAATCCTTGGGGAAAGAAAAAGTAATTCCACAAAAATGAACCAAAAGGATGTTACTCCAGTTACTGATAGGATCACATGTGGTATATCAATATATGGACATGGGAAAGACCGTGAAAAACATAATGCTGGGAACTATCCTAATGTAAGGATATGTATAACTATAAATGATCAAAATTACTGAAACACTTCAAAACTTACTTGTGGCTCCCGAGCAACAATATATTGGCAATGTAGCCCTTTGTCTTTAACCATTGAATCTCCAAGAAATTCAGCAAGTCTTTTTGCTGTAGTTACGGCACATGACTTCTGCTCCCCATAATCAACTAAAGATTTACTCATTGTGCTTGACTCCGATATGAAATCGAGTAACTCACTGTCAGCAATATCAATTCCCTGGTTCTGTAACAGACAAATAATTGTATGTATATTGCATGGGTTAATGACATAAACTGGTTTTGCTCTCAAGGCGTTTAGAGAATATAGTTCATTCTACAAATCACTTACATCCAGTAGATCCAACCACCGATTAGCAACAGAGGCAACAGCAGAATAGCACTCCTCCAAGGTTGAACCATGGAGAAATTTGTCAAATACCTCGGCCTGCAAGCGAAACATTTTCCGTATATTAATTGTAAATAATTTAATTTGGCCACTGATGGAGAACCTATCCAAAAAGACCTACACTGCAAAAAGAAACTTCAAGCAACCCTTCTTTATGGAGATTTTCACAATTGCTTCATGGGCAATTTGAAAATGTGCAATAGAAAACTCTTTGAAAAGCAAAATCCAACACTTCAATTTTGAATAATGAGATTCAAAGAACAAAACAAATCACTATCCACTGGCTAAACCAGATTGTCTAGTTTGTTCCCTTTAACTTCTGTGCTTTTTCCTTTATCTGTTTGTAAATGACTAATCCTTTTTTTTTATAATTGAAAAGGCACTGTAAGGCAACTCCCCCACAGTTTTGTGCCAAAAACTGGGGTTCTTATTTCCCTGTATTCTGTTTCGAGCAAAAACAGTACTCCATTCTTTTTCTGTCTGATCCTAATTAGGAGCACAAAAGTGTTCCACGTGTATGATGTTTGACGATTTCGAGAAGACACACAGCTATTTATCTAAGTATCCTACCTCACTTAGTGTACGCCACATTATACTACGATCCCTTCTCTAAAAATAAAAGGCCCGGCTCTCTTCGATCATTGGTCACTATATAGTAGGTGATCTGGGAGGCTGGGAGAAACATATTTAACGGGGTAATAAGACAAGAATTAGAAGGAGGCTAGGAGCATGTAGCCTTCTTGTGTTTCCGTTCCTTAATAACTGTGGACAGGTGTAAAACATTTAATGAAGGGAATGGTGTAGTAACTGATGCTGAAAGGAAGCATATACCTGAAAAACTTTTATGAGCTTCAGCTCACCTCTACGCTTAATCTCAAAACCTTTAAGTTCTGCCAAGGTGCCATCCTCATTGAAGACAGCATACCTCTTCTTTATCAGAATGCCTTCCTCTTTAGAGGCAGGTAAGATCATGGCCTATTATGTTAAGAAGATGCATTGCAAAGTTCACAAAAGTAGGATATATCAGTCTTTTAGAGTAGTCAAAACAATTTGGATAAAAGAACAAGGAAAACATTAATACTATTAAAGCACTCACCTTGTAAGGTCCATCAACCTCAAATTCAATGGAACACTCGCTGTGTGTTGTATATAGCTTATTTACCGGGTCTTTCAGCGTCTAATAGAACCATAAACATGAGTAATTAATAACATTACAATGGGAACATATCAGGTGGAAACCAACCCCTCCGTGCAAACTATGGAAACTTCAATCTGAGTCACACGATGTTGATCCAAGGGAAGACTTATGGAAGGTGGGAGGGGTGATGTGCAAAACTCATGAGAGGTGGGAGGGATGATTTGCAAATGTTCAGATTGAAGTTTCCATAGTTTGCACGGAGGGGTTGGTTTCCACCTGATACGTTCCCCATTACAATTGCTGATGAGATGAATATAGAACATGAAGAAGAACATGACATGTATTTCTTACTTGATATTGATCATTGGTGTTATTCCTCGCAACATCAACATTAAGCATGACACAGGGATAAGATATTGTTAGCTTCTTCCCAGCTCTGAAATATCACCAATAAGTGTTAAATTGAAACCCTAGTACATATCTTACTTTTGAGAGTCTCCATCTTTAATAAACTGCGGATATGAATCACTTGAGAATTAATATAGGTGCAATAGTTATTCTGTGCTACATCCAGTCCAAAACACCATGATTCACTCGTAGTCAGCATTCATCACTATTGGCCACTGACATACCTTTAAACATTTAGATTTAGGTAACAGAAGTAACACAACCACAATGATTCACTCGTAGTAACAGAAGTATATTAGGAAAAAAATTCTTTGACAGCATCACATTTGTCATTTTTACTAACTAATGTGATGAGAATGAATAATCAAAGTTGTGCCTTGGAGAATCTGTACAGGAAACTACTTTGGGAGGTCATAATAATTGATCAGTTCTAAGATGCAACAAATCCTTCTTCAGGAATTATGCTGATGTTATGCTTCAATCGTTTCCTGACAACTTAATGCCTCTACTCGTGATCAAAACACAAAAGTAGCAGTGCATAGTGCAAAGTTAGAAACCACAAAGGATCAAAAAGCGATAAAGCACTACGTTCAACTTAGCCAATCATTATCAACAGAAATGTCTTGGACAGACTATAGTCTTGAATTAGTGACAGCATATATATGGAATTTCAAAATAACATGATATTTTGATTGATATACTTCACTCACTTTGTCTTAAAAGTAAAGTTCTCTGGAAAAGAACAAGGCAAAACACACCAAATGCCATCTGTATCCAGTTCCAGTGGCCTTCCGATTTTTTCTACAAGTAGACGAGCATTTTGGATAATCTTTGCACCAGTATATGTAACAACACCAGCCATTTCCATAGAGTACCATCTTGCTCCCCTAAATAACAATGGATATACATAGTTAATATACTAGATGAAGACAAATAAAAACTACATTGTCTTTAAATTTCACGTACTTGCGCATAACATATCCATAAAAAGAATTCAATATGCACTTGTGAGCAAGTTGCAAAGAATCATATAGAACAACCATGTCCTGCAGAACACAAATGGGAGAAGAAAAACAGTTCAGATGCCTGAAACATGAACAAGGCCTTATGATGTATAGTGCATCACTGAACCTGCGCTTCCTGAATTTTCATAGAATTTCCACTAGCTTTAGCTTCTGCCAATTTTCCTTTCCATGTTTTGTTAAGACCTTTGTATTCATACCTTCTATCACGAAAGCTGGAAATTATCAAATGAAGGGAATATTTTAGAGGATGCCATCTAAATCATTAGTAGCCATAAGAATATAGTAAGCATTGGACTGACCTTCGTACTGTGTCTACATAGAACGAATTTTCGCGCATGCATATTCCAGCTTCTCTAACTTCTGTAATTGGTTTATCAACTACTCTTTTGTGCGCCTGCATTGTGACATAAGAAATTCACCTAACGCTCACCAAAAGAGAATCTACCCATGTGTTTGAAAAATAGTACCTTTTGGCAGTACTTCTTTAAACGATCCTTTAGTTTAAGTAAATGTTCAGGTTTTGAGAGGTCAAGAAAAGGCTTTGACGATGCGATGCCACCAGATTGAATCAGCTCTGACTCAATTTGCCTCTTTATGTGATAATAGTCACTACAAAAAATAATTGCATTAGATCAGAAAATTCATCAAGTTTCGGATCACATAAATTTGAAAAAGCATACTTCTTTTTTGCCATGTAGGTCTCTCCTCGCCAGACCCATTCAAGCTTTCTGAGGCAATTTTTGCTAGGACGATTGAAATCACATGCTGTGCAGTCCACATCTGTAACTATCGATGGTGGCTGCAATCAATAACAGCAAAAAAAAAGTTCATTTGATGGACATAAGCACTGTCATCAATTTTCATTGATACTTACACTTTCTCTAGTAGCTGAAGCTTTGAGTGAATTGGTTAACTTTTCCTATTAGCTTATGCTTTGAGTGAATTGGTTTGTGTGGAAAACTCAGTACAGTTATTGGACCTGAAGGTATTAAGTAAAAGGCCTACAAAAGTTCATACTACCTAAAATTAATATCTTTTGGCACGAGGTTGACTAGGCAAAGCCTGCACTTGTGGCCCTGACACCACAGTACCACAGCGTGTGTAATGAGATTAGATGCTAGGAGTCCTGAAATATGAGTGCTTTGCCTGCATTCACGTAACAACTAAGCTTTTAAGTGAATTGTTGGTGCATGAAAATTAATAGTGCCTTGATGAATTTTTGGCAATGCAACAGTTTAACATTCCCTCACTTTTTGCATTGTCTATATAACAATTGATGGGATCGTTGACATCAACAATCAATCCTTTCAAATAGTTACATGGACAGCGAGGGAAGCTAGGACATGCGCCCCACCAGATCCTATAACTTCTTATATGACCATATCTGATATAAATCACTCACTAAGGATGCCACTGAACTCACCCCAACAGGAAGATCTATTCAGATTAATGTCCCAGGAAGAACTTTAAATGAGTATGTTAGTTTATGTGAATTAAATAGGAGCATCTTCATAATGTTTCCTTTGTACATAATTGGAATAATTGGATCCATACATTGAAAGATCCGAAAGTTAGATGTATACCATTGACCCCACATGTCATTGACTCATGTGAACCCCACATGCCATTGACTCATGTGAACCCCACATGTCATTGACTTGCAATGGTATATATCTAACTTTGGGATCTTTTAATGGTATGGATCCAAATTTCCCTACATAATTTGGTATCCTTAAAAACAAATAATCCCATATATCAAACAACTACACAAACTAGGTTCTGCTTAGTGCTTGCATAGAACCAGAACACATAGGATTACAACATTAGACATACTAGACTAAAGTACAAGGGAATACCTGGAGCCTATTTGTTAAAATGATATTTGGATACATTGCAGCAACATCCAGATGATAGATAAGAGGGCGCTCTTCACGAATTGGGTGATCTCGCAATGAAACAAGCTGTGAATTAAAAAAAATAAGAAAGGTCACACAATCTTGAATCTTGAAAGACACGACACTTGATTATGTACGTAGCTACATGTTGAGGGAGATCCCTATATAAGAAAATTAGAAAATAACAGCTATTCTTGGTACCTTTGCCAAGTACTCAAGTTACAAAGGTAAATAGATATCTTTGGAGTCAAATTGTCAAAACAAAATCAGTTGCAGCAGGAATATATTGGTCTCAGTTTTTCAGATAAATGTTTTCATTTTCTTCGTCCATTATGGTAATATATTTCCAATACATGGGCATTTAGTAGGCTGAGCTTAGAGTGAAGGTCTAAGTGTCTTTGCTGGAAACATCTAATACCTTTTGCTTTATGGCGTCCTTGACTTCATCATAGTTTGTGACAGAGTCAATATCCAATTTTCCTTCTACAGATATGGCGTATTGCAGATCACGATCAAGGTTTCCAATGAGTTGCTGAAAGAAGCATGTCGATTGTTAACATAATGAAGTTGGAGCTAAAATCTCGCATGGCCCACAAAAAAACTAAAATCTCCCCATGTGGAACCCCATCAGTGTGCAACAGATTAATACCATAACCAACTACAGAAAAGGAATACCGAGTTACCTCATATGCTGATGGTTCAAGTTGGAACTTTGTGGGAAGATCAGATCTAAATACACCAGTTTCCAGACACTCGACATGACCACCAATGTAGGTTTCACTTTCTAATAAACGGTTGTTGTAGAACTTTTCGAGATCAGCTTGGTGCTTGTTAGGACAGACGACATTAGCCTTGAATGCCTGTACATTAAAAGAAACTGAATTTAGCAAGTATCAGAATAATCAAAGGTAGACTGACGTAAACACAGATTCATAATCATGGATGTTGGGAGTTCAAGCACTTGCAATGGGTCCAAATCCTAGACCAAGCAAGAGTGGGGAAAATCCGTGTGTTTTATTTTTTAAAAAATAAGTATTTATTCACAATTTTACATCATGTTAATTAACAAACAAGCTAATACAAAAAAAGTCTAATGGCGCAACTTAAAGTAGACGATAATCAAAAGCTCAGAAGACATAAATAGGACTTGAGCAGGAAGAAAAAGTTAGGCATCTAGATTTATATCACCAAATTCCCACTAAGAAAACATGGAAATAGGAGCAAAAAGGCCCAGCGCAATTTGATAGCTCAAGAACACTCACAGTTTCACAAGGAACACCTGAATCTAGAAAAAGGTCATGCTTCAAAACAAATATGATATTGAAACATGGTAGCAAAGTTTCATTAACAGACCTGGACCATCAACAGCATTTCACAAAGTGTACCACTTCCTTTCCGCAGTACCTCATCAGGTGACATGGGTATTATGGTTGCAAGAGAAAAGATGAAAGGATGGACATAGGTCATGTATAGATAGTATGTCGCAACAGCATCTGATACGGAATAAGAAGCCATTGTCTGCAAAGGAAACAATGGAGTGACGAAAAAGCATAGGGAAATTTTCAAATTAATACAAGTATGATCCATACAACTAAACAGATTTGCAGACAAACAACAATATTTAATGGTATCTGTGACCTAGCCGTATTTAAACAACTCCCCTTGTGACAACGTTATTTCAGATTCGAGACAGGCAACCTTACCTGTGGCTGCTCCATTGCAAAGCGAACCATATCTTCCGGATTAACCTCCAGAGGATTGTAACCTAGCTTGGCTTTTGTAACAGCCTGCAAGTGTGAAAATGTAAGAGAAACAAAAAAAGGTTAAAGAAGAAATAAAATATTAGGAATAAGCAATAATCCACAAACAATGCAAGCAAAAATATGCTGTTGAATCTTAGGAATAAGCAAAATAACACGCAGATAATGTCAAATGAGCAACCTTTTACTGCTAGTGAATAGCAAATGCTAAAACTATGCATATTGATTGTTCATACGAATATTCCACTCAACATCACTAAATATTTGTACTATTTCAAGAAGTGAGTTCAAGTTTCATAAAAAAAGATTTTTTTTTTCCGATAAGACACCTATTACTCAAACCAAGCACATGCAAAAAAAGTGCTTTTATTCCAGTAAGTAATGCATCACCTTTAGACCTTGGCTTCCTTGTGGAAGGTAACTGTCTCGCTTCACCCATGCAAAACAGTCAAGATGGCAAGAAAATTTAGCCCGACACTCCCCCTGATTATTGTCACATTGGAAACCGATCTCCTGTAACAACAAAAAGAAAAATTAACAAGAAACTTGCCCAGTTAGGCGCTTCCAAGTTTTATCCAATCTTTTCTAGGTTACGAACAAATGGAGAAAAAAGACGCGCATGGTATCATAAAGAACAGTACTAAAGAATAACCCAGTCTTATTTCTTTTTCCTTCAGCTGCAGCTAGCCTTTTCTAATATCACTTTGTTTTGCAATAACTGGTTGGACAATATGTTTGACATCTTATAAAATAGTTTTCATACCCCAAGAAAATGGGCAACATGCATTTTTACTTCCTCAAAGTATCATATTTTTCTACAGGCCTCCAAACTACTTTTTTCTTCAGCCAAAGCCCCTAAACTTCTAAGCCAGATAAATTCACCCCAACCCCCCTGACGCAAGATTTTGGAATGGTTATGGCACCAGGGCTACCACGTAACCTTGTTTAGCCAGCTTGGCAACCACAACCCCTTTCTTATCCACTGGCTGAGCTTAGTAAGGACCAAGGTGGGCCATGCCCCCCCTGCCCAAGGCAAATGCCCACTGCATGAGCAGTAAAATTGGTACTGTAGATTGATGTCTGGTGCTTATTTCCATGTACTGGCCCCCGCTGCCTCTTCAGTCACGCTCCGCCTCTGCTCTTACCGCACACACATGTATACACAATCTAGCCACAAAAAACCCATTAAGTCATCATCACATCATTGTATGAGATTTCTCATGTAGTCCGCCCCCTTACTACCTCTAATCTATAGTTCTAGATTTGGTCCCAGACCTGCTCATGACATGTTCTACACAGTCTTCCACCATTACTGCCACTTTGTCATTGCATCCTCCCCTTTTGCCATCATTACAAAAATGAGAGGGCTGTAAGACAAAGATGATGACCACAACGATGACGATAGCTTTCACATGTGCTGCCAAGTGGCAAGTAGGTGCAATGGGCAAAGGCAGCTATGCAGCGATACTGCTGATGACTGTTCAAACAGATCAAATCACTCACAAGGTGTTGACGCTTTTTCTGGTCAACACATGAGTGCGCTAGATCGCGCGGTTATCAAAAACTCGCCTCGCCAGAACTCCTGCCTCCAGCCGGTCAGACCGGTCGCAACAGGGGCAACGTGAAAAACCTACATTCACCACCCCGGGAGGGACCCCATCAGGGATGGCGAGCCTAGGGTCGCTTTGAGATCGGTAGACCACTCAGAACATCATTAACCACCGTAGAGACAAAGAAGGAAAGCATAGGGTTAGAAAAGCTAGGGTTTGGAGATAAAAAGTAGGTAAAAATGTTGATTCCTTAGAAGCCTAAATCTTCTAGGACTCCTTCAATCTACTCGGATTCGAGAGTGACCAGTCTGACCGGTCGAGCCCACCAGTAAGACCGGCTGGCCCTTGCCGAACCAACTATAGGACCCAAACCGATCAGACTGCCTTGAAGGATCTGTCTGACCGGCTAGTCCAGCCTCAATTGGCATGGTGCCATTTTTTGGGTGTCAACACAGGGGTTAGGGGCAAACACGCTAGTTTAAGGGAGTGTAGAAGAACTTTTTCCAAGAAAAGCCGTTCTACCAAGGGTCATGCAGCTGCTGATATATGATGTGCTACATTTATTTTTAAGATGCTTTAGAAAGTAATTCAGCAACATCTTGTGTTGTACTCCCTCCGGTTTGGTAAATGAAGTCATTTTGGACAAGATTTGAGTCAAACATTGGGAATATAAATCATGAATAACTTTTAAGTTGTTGAGTTTGGAAATGTGAAAACCATATCAATAGATTTGTCTTGAAAAATATTTTCATAAAAATATATACATATATAACTTTTGAATAAATATTTTTATAGAAAAGAGAAGTCAAAGTTATGCTTTGGAGACCGTGTCGCTGTCCTAAACGACTTCATTTACCAAATCGGAGGGAGTAACTTAGAAAGCAGTTAGCAAAACACTAAAAATTCCAAAAGTGATTCCACCAAACAAGATTATAACAATCCACTCAATGACAAATGAAGGTTAAATTGAAACACACCTCATTCATTTTTATTCCATGGTGAGCAGCCCTCTTCTCTAAAAATGGCCAGTCAAAAAAGTCACCGTTGTATGTGACATAAATACCAGGCTTAACCTCTTGCATATGAGCAAACCATGCTTTAAGTAGATCCAACTATAAATGTTGAAAATAAAGATAGTTAGCAAAATAGTTAGGGTGCATACAATTCATATATGCTGAACAAAATAAGTGAAAGATATGTCAGTACCTCAGTTGGAACATTCTTAACTCTAAAATGCCCCTCAAATTCTGGTTTAGGTGTGTACTCCAAATCTTCAATGTCTTCCCCAACACACTACAGAAAGCAAATAAAAAAAAGTATAAACTTGACAGAAATATCTGCATCTTTGTGAATGCAATCAACAAAAGTGAATGGGCTAATATAATGATTTCGTCAGATATATGCCCATAATCTGCTTAGCCTGCCCATGCCATAATGAGCACTAGTGCTATTTGTAACAGATTTGGCTATTGCTTTTTCTACAAATGCTGATCTTGACGTATGTGATCAGTGAACAACACACAAGGTAACTGTTTTTCAGCATTTTCTAACACAGAAATCACATTTTAAAAAGAAACAAAAAAAATGTTATCTGTAAAAAGTGAGACAGCAAATCAGGAAGGTGTGTTAGCCTGTTAGGTAATTAATGCTGCCCAAGGCTAGGCAGTATGTCCAGGAAATAGAGAAAAGGATCTTTAAGCCATAAATGAATATAATAAACCAGAAGGTGACAAAAATGTTGGGCAAAGAATTGCGTCAAAACCTCTCTGTTGATTATCAGGTAACCTTGCCCGTCAATCATGTACGAAATCATCATTATGGTGTCGTATTCAGCATCTGGAAATTTCAGAGGCAGCTTTGTGGTCTCAATGTCAAATGCACATACATGAACTTCTGCACGCTGAAGCAGGTCTTCCCTTCTCTGAAGTAAAGCGTCAGAACCAGATACGCTAACATTATACCATTGCCCACATCTCACATCTGCAGACGTTTTGATTTTGGAGTACCAAAGCATCAGTGGCAAATCAGCATGTGAGAAAATACAGGATATGCAAGTATAGGGCTCACCATTATCGATAGCAAAACGAACATGATATGGAACATCATATTCACGCAAATCAATGATGTAATTTATGTAATCTTGTGGTCTTTCAACCCTGTCATAGTGCACAAAATCAACAGACTATAGGTTCATAAATAAACACAAAAATGGGCAAGACGGTAAAATTTACTCCAAATAAAACTAAGAACACTATAAGTTAATCAGCATAGAAATTGTAAAAAATTTTAGATCACAACAATTAAACTGGACATTGAAAAGTTTATAGGCACCTTTTTACACCGTGAATTGTTTCAAATGCCTCAAAGGCATCTAATTTTTCTTCATTCTTTTCAACAACATGTAATAGGTCATTCCTTACTCGCATTAGCTGCTGTACAGTGTCAAATTGAAGCTTCAAGTATTTTCTTTTCAAGCCAGAAAGGTGGTTTTTCTGCAACAAGAGTGGAGGAGTTAAATATTATATTCTACATCCGGCCCAGACACTTTGGAAAAGAAGGACACAAACATGAGACAATTATCATCTTTCTCTACTTGCATTTATACAATAATCTATCAGTTTAACATACTACAAACCAACTTGTGCATTTAAAATTTTAAATTGAACATTTGAAGCATCCAGTTTGAGTTAATTTCCCAGGGTATATGAACCTCTCGTCAGCTATAACAAGCAAGGTAAAAAAATATGGCCATCAATGGAGAATCAAGTACAGTAATACAATTATAGGGCAATCAAGGTTCCCGCAGAAAATATCTTAGACCTAAACATAGAGCGAAACTCGTCACTGGCAGCAATTCATGCTGGAGGTCCAACAGAAAATTGGATTAAACATGCAAAGCAGGACACAAACCAGATCTAAATCCTCTTTCTCAATTATTTCTATGTCAGAAATCTCCCCTTCGTAACGTCGCCTGATATATGCCTCCACCTCCAACTCCATCTTGTCCTGCAGTAGATACAAAAATAGAACACCAGCAAACAAAAAATGCATCAGAAAAGGTTCAGTCTCTGAATAACTGAATTCTATGATGGGAGTATTCAAATAGCCCTCAAAAAAGCTCAAACTCTAGCTCACTTTAGTCGCAGCATAAAAGTAAGGCCGAAACTTGTATTTCACTTTAAATGTAGAACCATCCTGCAAGAAACCATACAAAGTTAGACATGTGGGAATTTAAACAGGCTTTATACTGTAATTGCAAAATTTTACCTGTGACACAAAGTATAGGTCAACACAGCTGTAGATTTTCCCAGTGTCCTCATCTTCCCATGATGACTGCAGGTTTACAGGGGTAAAGGTTAAATGGTAATCTTACAATTTTTTTATTCAAACAAAAGCTCAATCCATGATTCCATTTTTGCAAATTAAGAGACTTTATGTTAGCTAATGGCAGTTGAGCTTAGAGTGAAATTTTTCATGTAGGTCCCTTGAATTTCTTGCGAACCATCTACGCTGAATCACTTCATTTAAGTTGGGTGTAGTTTCAGTAGTTTCCCTAGTTCTAGTACATACGAGTATACGACACTAGAAGGACCGGTGTCGTAGTATTTCACGAGAATATATCAGCGAATCACTTGTATCCACTAAGGGGTCGTTTGGAAACCCTGTTTTCAAAAAAAAAAGGTGTAAATTACAAGCTCCAATCATTTTGCCGGTAAAAATCAAAATTTGTGCTTGGATGACTGGGTAGACTAAAAAAATACACCAGTTTTAACTCCTTACACCGGTAAAATAAAAATAACCTCGCAAGGCCACATAAAAAATACAACAAAAGTTGGGGGGCATCCACATCTCCACTGCTCGAGGGAAACCATGGGATGAGGATAAGGGTACGAACGAATCAGTGGCGGACGCTGTGATCCAATTTGAAGAGGTGACGATCCAATCGGCAGCTGCCTCCACATCCCTCCCAATCTGTAACTGATTTGACGACTGCGTCGGGTCCTTCACCGGCGACAAGTGCATGACGAAGGCGAGCCTAGGTAAAGGACCCATCACAATTCACAAACCTGCAGCCAGCAACAGGGCTCCTCGATCACCAATTGCTTGGATTTAAATCCATATGTGCTGTGTGGATTCCTTTGTAATTCTGATTTGGGGCTCAATTTTGTTTTGATTTGAATCCATCTGTCATGTATGGATTCCTTGTAATTCTGATTTGGGGCACCATTTGTCAAGCTGTTATCACAAACACGGAGGTGGGCATTTGTCAAGCTGGTATCATTGTCTTCAGTTCTCCCTTGCAGCCCTTCACTGCACTTGCATTTTTTAGAGCATGTCTTGTGTCTTCCACTGCAGATTGTTTTTCCTCATGTTCCTTTTCTGCTTTCTTTTTTCCCTGAGATAAACTGTTGTGTAATGGCCAACCAACATTTATACATGGGAAAGAAATTACAAGTGTTTTCTTGTGCACAAGAGAATCCACATGTAAACTGTTTACAGGGGCAAAGTTTCACAAATTTTCCAAACAGGGCCTAAGCTACTTCAAAACTCGTTGAGTGCACCTACTGGCAAGAATATCCAATGAATAGTAAGGGTAGAGCTATGTAAGCAGCGAACTCACTACCCAAACAGTACAATATCTGGTTACCGAGTTCCCAATCCCGCAGTAGTTAACTCGTACTTAGCAAAATAGAAAGTAAAAGCTCCGAATTCTCTTTGATGATCTGCTTATTTGTACTGATTTTTGACCTGATTTCTCGCGTACTTCCAATTCACCTCCAACATCAGGTCATGATCTGCATTACGGACCTCCGCCTCTAATTCCCCAATCTAGCCCCGTTTGAGACTCAACCCAGAACAACTGCAACGAAGAGAGACAGAGAGCGAGATCGAACTCACTGGTGAGAAGGTGAGAAGCCACCCCAGGCGCCGCTCCCCGTCGGTGTAGGGCGCAAATCCCAGACGGCTCTCGAGGAGCTCCTCCGCGCCAAGACGCAGCCGCTGCTCCTTCGCGGCCGAGCCGCTCCTCCGCCAGTTCCCGCCGCCGCCGCCGCCACCTCCCCCTCTGCCTCCACTAGCTGCCGGCCGGCGCCGGCCGCTCATGCTTGCGAGCTTGCGGGCGGGCGCGGCTACGCGAGGAGGGGAGACTTGCTGGCCAGGGGGGCGCTTGATGCTGCCGTTGCGCGCCGGGGAAGGGGAACAGGGATCAGGGAACCCTAGATTTGGGGTCTCTCTGGAACGGGAAATGAGCGCCAAAGTTGAAGGTGGCGAGGCGTTTTCCCGCGCGCTGTCAGCTGAGCTGTGGGCTCCTTCCTCCTTTTTGCTTCTTTCTGAGCCCAAATCCTGAACCAGGAGGCCCGATGCCTTGTTGGGTTTGGGAACGCGCGAGCGGTCCATTGACTATATATCTTGCGCTATGTAACTTAACTTCTACTTCTTCAAGATTCGTCCAGGAGATAGAGCTGTTTTATCTAAATTAAGTTAAATTATCTGCACGTCAATGAAGCAGAATCAGACCTAAGAGAGGACCACTATGTACCATTGGTCCAATCATGTGATTCATTTGTGGTAGTTCATTAACAGATTATGTAGGGATAAAATATTGTGGAGATATTTTTCTTTATGTCATTGTTTTGCATTTCAGAATTGTTTTGAGAATTTTGTTAGACATTTGTGGTGCAGTTCAACAGCACGCAGCATACTTTTGCCTTGTGTGCGAGGCTCCAGGCTCTAAAATGGTTCCGATTTAATGGTTTGAGGCTGTGGATCGGTTCGGTTCGGTTCCACGCAGCATATAGTTTGGTTTGGTCTGGTTAATAGTGATAATAAATGAGGTTGGGTGGGGTTGGGTTGGAGGCCACGTGCTAACTAGTTTGGTCTGGTTATGGTCCAGATCGAGAGCCATTAACAGGTTTACGTGCAACCAACCACAACTTGTGGATCCTGGAATATTTAACTTTTTACCATCATAATGGGTGGCGCCTCTCCAATTATCACCTTCCCGGTTGCCGCAATATCTTTAGCAGCGGAGAGAGAAAATACATCACCTTTTACCACTTTTGCTCGCGTGGCACGCCAGCTCGATCGTCCAGCTCGGATCCGACTCAGCACGGGTACGGGAAAAGACCGGGCTGCCCCTGGACGTTCTAGAAGCCCGCCGCGGGCTCCCTCTCTCCCTCATCCCCTCTTTCCCCGTCTTTGCTCGTGCTCTCCCCACGCCGCCGCCCTCCGCCACCGCCGCCGTCTGCCACCTGCTCTGCTTCGCTTCCATGCCGACCATGTCTGGAGGTGCACGGGTGAGGAGTAGGCTTGAAGGAAGCAGGAGGAGCCCCATTGCGTCCGTAGATGGGGATCCAGTTGGGGACTTGAGCGGGTTCCCACTGATTCCTTGCCCGGATTGCGGTGTTGCTCGGGTGGTGGAGGGGCGGACCAAGAAGGGTGGTGAGAACCACGGCCGACTGTACTTCAAGTGTGCTAGGAATGGGGTGAGTTAATTGCACAGTTAGGGTTCTAATTTGTCATCCCCAAATTTACACAGTTAGGGTTCTAATTTGTCAATGTTTTTGCAGTTTCCTAAGTTGTGTGCCTACTATCGGTTTGAAAAGAAGTACTTCTTGCATTTGATTGAGCTAGGCATCATCAAGGTTTGCCAGCCGATGGGGGAAATGCTGGTGGGAGAAGAAGGAGAATAAGGTTCTGGGCCAGCAAATGTGGCATGTGCAAATGTTGACAGCAAGATGAAAAAATTGGAGCAGAACTTGGAGATCTTGGTGTGGAAGATGAACATGCTTAGTGTGTGTGTTTTATGTGTTGCTCTTGGTGTGCTGATGTATTGTTTTAAGAAGTAAAAATGAATGAATGGTTGAATGGATGAATGCAACTCTATGGATGTTTGAATGGTTGAATGGATGTATGAACTCTTGAATGGATGCATGAATAAATGAATGAATGGATTGAATGAATAAATAAATGAGTCTTGAATGGATGAATGGATAAATGCATGGATGAATGAATAAATGAATGAGTCTTGAATGGATGAATGGATAAATGAATGGATGTTGAGCAGAACAGTCACATATTTAGCACGCCACAAATAATATCTTGCACAACCAGATAATGGAGTTCAAATCCTAAATTGCACAGCACAACCACACATAGTTCAAGGTTCTAGATTCAACCTACATTAGGTTCACATCACATCACAGCCACACATGTTGGCTACACAGAATTACACAAAAGGATCCTTGCCATCACAGAAAGTTTCATCCCACAAAATTACACAAAAGGTTGAACCAACAGCAGGTTCACATCACAGCAAGTAGTTTCAAGCTTCATTTCTTCCCCTTTTTCTTAGCTGGACTCTTCTTGGGTGGAGCTTTGGTTGGAGTCCTCCTTATCTTGCTAGCTACCTGCTTCCTGATGGGTGTGCACTTCTTTGGAGCAGCAGCAGTAGGAGCTAGTACCTCTAGGCAATTGTTCTTGTGTGCAAAGGAAGGGAATGAGTAAGTGTTAACAACTTTTGAGAAAGACAGAAATGCACACGTTTTAAGACAGTACCTTGGAGGTGTTCTTGGGCTTGATGGTGGTTCTGTCTCCAGTGGTTCTGGCTCCAGTGGTTCAGCTGCTGCTACCGCCTTTGCTGTTGCTTCACCTTCAGCTACTGCTGCTGCCTTTGCTGCTGCTTCAGCTTCAACTGCTGCCTTTGCTGCTGCTTCAGCTTGCCTCGCTGCCTCTCTAGTCAATGCTGCTCTTGTTCTTGGAGTTCCTTGTTCAGGTGGGGTGTTATCCTTCTTGGCCTTCTTTCTTCCAGTTTTTGGGGCTGTTTTTTGTACGCTTCCTTTTCTTTGTCCCAGTCAGTGCACACCGCCAGCTTCCACTTCTATGGCCAAACTTCTTACAGCCTTGACATTGAACCTACCTAGTTCTTCTCCTAATTCTCTCTGTTGTTGAAAGGAACCTATTCTTCTTTTGCCTTCCCGGGCCTTTCTCCTTGTTTGCCACAGGTGGTAGGCACTTGAAGCCCTTATCTACTTCAGGCTATTGCTCTCTGTCAGTTATGTTGGGGATAATATCATGGTAGATTGCCTGTAACTTTGAAACAGAGTAGTAGTTGGACACATATTGCTCTATGTTAGGCTGCCTCCTTGTGGTTATGACAGCCAATGCATGTGGGCATGGCTTTCCTGTGACCTGCCATTCTCTGCATGAGTAGATATGTTGTGAAAGGTACACAACATGCCTCCTCACCTCTTCGCCCTTGTATCTTTCTGTCACTTCAGCTTCATCTGGATGACCCTTGGTCACTTGGAGATGTCCTAGACCTCTGGATGTTGCATTCAATTGGTGTATGACAGCTAGTAAGATGCCAGGACTCAATGCTAGTGATATAGTCCTTCTCTTAGAAAACATGACCATTGTCTTCTCTCTGATAGCATCAGCCAAACAGTGTACAGGTAGATCCTTCATCTCTTTGATCCAGGCATTCCAACTCTCAGCCAAGTTGTTGTTGATGTAGTCACATTTGCTTTCTATACCGAATTTGCTCCTGGCCCACAGTAGGCTATGGTCTTTTTTGAGCCAAGCAAGGATGCTAGGGCTAGGTGACACAACCTTGTCAAAGAAATACTTAAATTTGTATGTACTATAGGCCCTAGTTGCAGGCCACATATTCTTACCATAAACTTCTTCTGTGTAATACTTCTTCAGATTCTCCATCAAGTGTCTGAAACACTCTCTCTTCTCAGCATGTGGCCAAACCTTAGCCACTGCTGCCTCCAAACCCAGTGCAGACTGCTAAATTGTCCATAGGCCCAATTGCTTTGCTTAGCTGCTCCATAAACCACTCCCAGTTAGGCTTTGTTTCTGACTGAAATAAACCAAATGCTAATGCAAACATCCAGTTATGACCATCTAAGGCTTGGGCTGCAGGCATGTGGCCATTCCACTAGCCATTAAGTGCAGTGGAATCTATACTGATGTATGGCCTACAACCATTCCTAAATCCACCTATGGCAGCCTTGAAACAACAAAAAAATCTAGTGAAATGAATATGTCCATCAATATCCTCAGTGTCAATCTCTACAATGCTTCCAGGTGATCGCATCTCAACCTCTACCTTGAATCTGTACAACCAGTCAAATGAATCATCCTATTTGCCAAATAACTTGTTGGCTGCTCTCTTTCTGCCATACACTACAGTCTGATATGCTATCTCAATATTGTATTTGTACTCCAGCTCCTTCTGCAATTCCCTTGGCCCCATGTTTGGCTTCCTCTTGAGTAGTGGAATTGCCTTCTCTGCAACCCAAGCTTGTGATGCCATTCTGCCAGTCACTCTGGATGTAGAGGCACATTTATGTGTTTCACTATGTATCTGGATCTTCACAAAGCATAAAACAGACAAAAGTAAGTAAGCAGCCACATAATAATAGGTAGGCATTAACCATGAAACAGAACTGCATAAAAAAAACCCTGACAGTCCCATCATGTTGTGTTCTAGCTCTAATCATCCATAGACAACCATTAGCAAAGCAATTCCCCCGAAACCTAGATTTATCTAAATGTATTGTATCAAGCTCAAATTCATGAAGAACTGCATACTGCCTCACTGCTAATCTGAAATCATGCATTGAAGGATAACAAATCCCCACAGATAGATCTGGATGATCCCTGTCCCAATCATACAATGGTCGCTCTTCTGCATTGTCATTAACTGGAACTGCTGCATCAGCCATCTGTTCAGTCATTTCAGCTGTCATGGTAGGGATAGGGACTGATTCCCTAGCTGCTTCCTCAGCTCTCTCATTTGCTGCAAAGAAACCCATTGCCTCATAAACCATATCCTCATCAACAGTTGCCCTTGCATCTCCATCCTCATCAGCATCTACTAAGATAGTCAACTCACCCCAATCAACTTCCTGTGCTACTTGAACTGGCACAGAAGGAGGTGGAGAGCTGCAAGTGTCACCAATTCCTTCACTCCCTGCATTAGCACCTGCAGCACTACCTTGTGCATTTGCCCTAGCAGCACTGCCTTCTGCATTTGCCCCATAACCACTACCTTGTGCAGAAGTGACACTAGATGCACAAGTAACACCACTGCTACCATAACAAGTTGGATTGTCCTTGTTCAGAACATCCACTGCAAGCACTGCAAATCTGTCATTCCATCTCTCATTCAACAGCTACTCAAAATGTTCATCCCTCCTTATTTTCCACTTTGATTCACTGTCAGCATCAATCACCCAAATGTCTAGTGTCTGTCCAGGTCCCCAGATTATCTTCGTAGCCATGACATCAACAAATTTTTCAGTACTATGCGCAACAGATCTATCCAGCCATATCTCATGAACTTTGCTCATCCATTTCTGCTAGCCCATAATCCCCTTCAGCAACATATTTTGAAACCATAACATCTAATCTAAACGTGTTGCCAGGATCAATCCTAGCACAATAACGAATAGAAACAGTTAGACAAATCCTAGTGCACAAGAACCCCAACCCTGTCAGCATATCCCCAAACCCTTCACCACAAATGCAATGCGAAGGTGAGCTACAGTTTAACTTACCAAAATGGGTAACCAGTTGAATCCATTGTCTCTGCTCCTACCACCACCGCCTACATCCACTACAAGGGCAACAAATCCCAAATCAAATCAGTGTCAACCCGTAACCCTAACCTCCGGTCACAACGAAATGAGCCCCCAAAACCCCGGGTAATAAGAATGATGTTCAGCACATACCTTAATCCTTGAGGGGAAGGGAAGCAAAGCGGGGACGGACGGCGGCGTGGGGAGAGCACGAGCAGAGACGGGGGGAAAAGAGGGGATGAGGGGAGAGGGAGCCCGCGGCGGGCTTCTTGAACGGCTAGTGCCAGCCCGGTCTTTTCCCGTACCTGTGCTGAGTCGGATCCGAGCTAGACGGTCGAGCTGGCGTGCCACGCGAGCAAAAGTGGTAAAAGATGATGCATTTTCTCTCTCCGCTGCTAAAGATGTTGTGGCAACCGGGAAGATGATAATCGGAGAGGCGCCACCCGTTATGATGGTAAAAAGTTAAATATCCCTTGGATCCTACCCTTAACCCTAACTCACTCTCTCTCTCTCTTTCCCACCTCCTTTTCCCGGTATCCCGCGCCGCCGCCGTCCCGTGACGCGCGCCACCACCGCCGGTGTCGGCCTCCCCGCGCCTCCTCTGCCGCACCGTCAGCGCCGGCCTCCCCCGCGCTTCCTCCGCCGCGGCCGAGCGCCGCCACACCGGCCCTGGGCGCGCGTCGAGCTCCGCACCGCCGACCATGGCCGCGCGCGTGGGCTCTGCCGCCGCTGGCCATGGCGGCCACCGCCGCGGCCGATCGCGCGCGCCGCCGCCGCTGGTGGAGAAGAAACTGGAAAAAAATGTTGGGCCAACATTTTTACAAAATATTGGGACATTTTGCAAAATGTTGACGAAAACACGTTGAGAAAACCAACATTTCTGAAAAATGTTGGAACATTTTTGAAAAATGTTTGGAAGAGATAAAATGTTGTCCAACATTTTTAAAAAAATGTTGCAACATTTTATAAAATGTTGACGATAACTTATTGAAAAACCAACATTTCTGTAAAATATTGGAACATTTGTGAAAAATATTGGAACAGAATAATAATAAGTGAGCTGGTAGGATAATAACTAGCAAGTTAGATGGGCTTTTGGTAGGCTGGAAGTTCCAATGCTTATCCACCTTCCGCAAGCCATATAGGAGCCCCCCATTAAGGGTGTGCTTTGGCGGAAATCCTATATATACCTTCCGGAAGATTTTTTTCTTATGAAACTATAACCCACCAGAAGCCCAAATAACAGCCCACGTAGCCCAATAACAGTGAAACCCTAGCACCTCCTCCCTCTCTCTCGCTCGCTCGTGCGCCGCCGCCGCGCCGTAGCTCGCGCACGCCCCAGCCTCCCTACGCGTGCGCCGCCGCCGGAGTTGCGAGCCACAGCCGCCCTGCCCGCGCACACCGCTGCCAGAGCTCGCGAGCTCCGCGGCCGGGCAGCCCTGGCCGTACCCCCGTGCGCGACGTGTGAGCTCGCCAGCGGCGGCGGCCGCGGCTGCTCACCCCGCGTTCCGGTGCTCCGCCGGGGGGCGCCGCAAGCCGCTGCACCACACGGCCGGCACTAGAGGTGGTGCGGGTGGAGGTGGAAGAAGATGGATCTCCAACATTTTCAAAAAATGTTGGAACATTTTGCAAAATATTGATGAAAACATATTTAAAAAATCAACATTTTTGAAAAATATTGGAACATTTTTTAAAAATGTTGGAACATCAGAGAGAGCGAAAAAATGTTGTCCAACATTTTCAAAAAATGTTGGAATATGTTTCAAAATGTTGACCAAAACATGTTGAAAAAACCAACATTTTTTAAAATGTTGGAACATTTCTTAAAAATGTTGGAAGTAGGCTGGCGGGAAAGAAATAAGAAGGAAGTTTAGATGGGCTTTTGTGGGCCGGAAGTTTCAACCCTTATACCTTCCGGTAGCTAGATAGGAGCCCCCGTGCTTCAGCGGGGGCTCCGCCGGAAATCCTATATATCTTCTGGAAGAAAGTTTTTTATACAACTATAACCCACTACTAGTCCAACAACAGCCCACTCAGCCCAACAAAAGTGAAAACCCTAGCGCTCCTCTTCTTCGTCACGCCGCCGCCGCCCCACCCTACCACGCGCGCCCGACTAGAGGCTGCGCTGCCGCGACCGGTCGGGCGGTGTCCTTCTCCGCGCGCCCCGACCGGCCTGGCCCCTACGCCGCAGATCGCCGCCGTCCTCCATGGCCGCCGTCCAATGAGCTGGCCGCCATGGCCACCACCCGTGCACGCGCGCGAGCTCGTCGGGCCGCCACAATCACGCCTCTGCGCACGAGCTCGCCGGGTTGCCGCGGCCGAGCCCCCGCGCGGCACCGCGGTCGGTGCGCAGCCGCCGGCGGCAGTGAGGAAGAAGCCTAAAAAATGTAAAATAAGGATGTGAAAAAATCCAATATTTCTGAAAAATGTTGCAACATTTTGTAAAATGTTGACCAAAAAATGTTAAAGATACCAACATTTCTGAAAAATGTTGGAACATTTTGTAAAATGTTGACAAAAAAATGTTGAAAAACCCAGATTTTCGAAAAATCTTGCAACATTTTGTAAAATGTTGACGAAAGCATGTTGAAAAAACCAACATTTCTGTAAAATGTTAGAATATTTTTGAAAAATGTTGGAACAGAATAGTGATGAGGTGGGATAATAACTAACAAGTTAGATTGGATTTTGGTGGACCGGAAGTTGCATTGCTTATCCACCTTCCGGTAGGCGGAGCCCGGGGGCTCCTATATGGCTTGCGGAAGGTGGATAAGCATTGAAACTTCCAGCCCACCAAGGCATATCTAAATTTTCTTCTTCTTTTTCTCCCACTAGCCTACCTTTCTTTCCCACCAGCCCACCTCATGACTATTAACTAAAAAAATGTTCCAATATTTTTAAGAAATGTTGATTTTTTGAACGTGTTTTTGTCAATATTTTGCAAAATGTTTCAACATTTTTTGAGCTCTTTCCGATGCTCCAACATTTTTCAAAAATGTTCCAACATTTTTTCAGAAATATTGGTTTTTCAACGTGTTTTCGTCAACATTTTGCAAAATATTCCAACATTTTGTAAAAATGTTGGACCAACATTTTTTCCCTCTTTCTTCTCCACTGGGGGCGGTGGTGCGTGGCACGCCGGCCGGCCGCGGCGGCAGCTGGCGGCCGCCGCCATGGTCGGTGGCAGCGGAGCTAGACGCACACGGCCATGGCTAGGGACGCGCGGAGCTCGACACGTGCTCAGGGCCAGCGGCGCAGAGCTCGACGCGTGGCCATGGCCGACGCGGTGGCGCTCAGCCGTGGCGGAGGAGGCGCAGAGGAGTCGTGGGGGAGGCCGGCGCTGGCAGTGCGGCAGAGGTGGCACGGGGGAGGCCGGTGCCGGTATTAGCGGAGCCCGCACAGGGCGGCGGCATGGGGTTACCGGGAAGAGGAGGTGGGGGAAGAGAGAGTGTGAGTTAGGGTTAGGGGTGGGATCCAAGGGCTGTGGTTGGTTGCACGAATCTTGAAGAAGTGGAAGTTCATTGCATACTACCATCCGGAAGATATATAGGATTCCCGTGCTTCGGCTGCGCTCCTGGGCTGCAAGTCGCATTGGGTGCGTTTGATGTGGGGTTTTAGGGTGGCCCGTGCACCCAGCTGCAACGCCCCATGTTCCATTGCATTTCATTGTTTCCCAGCTCGGCCTCCCCGATGCAAATTGTCGTCTCTCTCCTGCACCCTACCACACGCTCGACCCCTCTGTTTTTTCCAGAGCCAGGCGCGTGTCGAGCTCTGAAGGGAGGATTTGGGGGTGGTGGCGGGCGATTTTGGCGGCCCTTACGGGCACCCCCACACTCAGAAATCTCCTCCGGCCCTTCTCTTCTTCTTCCCCTCGGCGAAATCCTTCGCATATATATATGCTGCCTCCCTCTCCTCTCTTCTATTCCCCTCCGTCTTCACCCGTGTTGCGTTCGTGTTGAGTGACCGGCAGAGTTGGTGCGGTGGTGTTGCAGGTCATCGGTGTTCCTCCTCTCTCGTGAGGCGGTCCGGATATGCGTGGCCGCTGCTCCATTGCTCCTCTTGTCGGGCTTCGTGGACGCGGATGGTGTCGATTCGGGTCGATCTACTTCCTCTTCAGGTCGATTTGCTTCCTCTGCATCGACTCGTACCAGATCTGCTTCTTCTCCGTCTTTGTTGTTCGATTCTCCGTCGAATCCTGTAGGTGAAATCCCCGCCGCCTCCACCCCAAATACCTTCTTGTTTGTTGGTCTAGGGTTTTGAACAACCCCATTTTAATTGCGATTTGGTACTCGTTGTCGTGATGTTCTCAGTTTCGATTTGATACTCATTGTGGTGATGTTCTTGATTCCGATTTGGTACTCGTTCTAGGGTTTGGTCGATGATGAAAATGTCCTATACTGCGAATGCTTTTCGGTTCTATGATGAATTTGTCCATAACATAGGAGGCATTTTTTACAGTTGTACCTGGGGTTGCTTAGCCAAGGTCAGTGTGCCAATCACCAAGAAACGTAAACTCAGACCTGACTTGGTTGTCGGTACAATTATGGAGTCCAGAGATGCTACATTTTTTGAGAATATATTCCCAATGAGAGATGAAACAAGCTCATATAGGCAATGTACCCACACTCATTGAACATCCTGAGGAGGATAACGATGAAGCTCCTAGGAGGAGCAAGAGACAGAGGACAAAGAAGTCCTTTGGTGATGATTTCATCGTATACCTCATGGATGACACTTCTAAGACCATTGAAGAGGCCTACTCCTCTCCTGATACCGATTATTGGAAGGAGGTAGTCAGAAGCGAGATGGACCTCTGTTATGTCAAATGGTACTTGGGAGGTCGTTGAACATCCCTATGGGTGCAAACTTGTAGGGTGCAAGTGGGTGTTCAAGAAGAATCTTAGGCCTGATGGTACTATTGAGAAGTACAAGGTCAGGCTTGTGGAGAAGGGTTACACCCAGAAAGAGGGTGAAGACTTCTTGGATACTTACTCACCAGTCGCTCGATTGACCACCACATGAGTGCTACTTACTCTGGCAGTCTCTCATGGTCTTCTCGTTCATCAAATGGACGTTGAGATAGCTTTCCTAAATGGAGAGCTAGAAGAGGAGATCTATATGGATCAGCCAGATAGATTTGTAGCAAAGGGTCAAGAAGGCATGGTGTGTAAGCTGATGAAGTCTTTTACGGCCTCAAACAAGCTCCCAAACAGTGGCATGACAAGTTTGACAGAACCTTGACATCTGTCGGCTTTGTTGCGAACAAGGTTGACAAGTGTGTGTACTATCGCTTTGGTGGGGGCGAAGGAGTGATTTTGTGTTTGTATGTAGATGACATACTCATCTTTGACACAAACCTTAATGTGATTAAGGAAGTCAAGACTTTCTATCTTAGAGTTTCGAGATGAAAGATTTGGGAGAAGTTGATGTTATCCTTAACATTAAGCTAATAAAGGGAGAAAATGGTGGGGTGACTGTATCACATACTCACTATCTGGAAAAGATTCAGAGCCGGTTTGGCTGCAATAATTCTAAACCCGCCTTAACTCCCTATGATGCCAGCTTGGTTCTGAAAAACAACAAAAGGATAATGGTAGATCAGTTGAGATACTCCCAGATCATTAGTTCATTAATGTACCTAGCTAGCGCCACTAGACATGATATTGCATACGCAGTTAGTAAACTGAGCCGGTTTGTTGCAAACCTATGAAGTAAACACTAGTGTGCTCTTGAAAGGGTGATACGCTATCTGGTGGGTACAATGAGATTTGGAATTCACTATTCTAGAGACCCCAAAGTTTTGGAGGGATATAGTGATGCAAACTGGATTTCTGATGCCGATGAGTTGAAAGCCACAAGTGGATATGTGTTGACACTTGGAGGTGGTGCTATTTCCTGGAAGTCTTGCAAGCAGACCATTTTAATGAGGTCAATAATGGAAGCAGAACTCGCAGCATTAGATACTGCCACTATTGAGGCTGAGTGGATTCGTGAACTCCTAATGGACTTGCTAATAGTTGAAAAACCAATACCGACAATTCTAATGAACTGTGATAATCGAACTGTGATTGTCAAGGTGAATAGTTCAAAGGACAACATGAAGTCATCAATGCGCGTCAAGAGGTGGTTAAAATCTGCCAGGAAATTGAAAAACACTAATGTTATAGCTTTGGATTATATCAACACAACTAAAAACCTGACAGATCAATTTACAAAGGGTCTTTCACGAAATGTGATAGACAATGCATCTATGGAACTAGGCTTGAGACCCACGTGAGTCTCTCCATAGTGGTAACTTGTCCTATGTGATCGGAGATCTCATGAATTAGGACGGCGAAACAAGCTATGGTTGGACTGAGACAAGAGAACCTTTGAATAGGCTTGTTCCATGAAATAATGCATTTTGCTTCAAATCTGTATGGCAGGATGGTGCATACATTAATGTGCAAGTGGCTTCTATTTTACAAAAGGAGTTGTTTTTATGAAGCAAAGACATAGTCCTACAATATGTCTTTAAGGAGCACACCTATATATATTATTTGACTACTGGTCATAGTCTATAAGATTTTGGTGATCTCTAGAAAACTCATGAAGAGGCACAGAGTGTGACCTATAAGCTCCAACCTACGGGGATGCTTCGCAGCCAAGTATCAGTAATAAGCTTTGGTCAAGCTTATTTACACAAGACTGACAATTCAAGGCATAGTCCATTGTTCAGTTGTGAATAAGTGTAACCTTAGTTCCTGGTGGATGTTCAAAATAGAAGTGGACATTTAGAGCATTTCCAATGAGGCGTGTGTTGGCATTTCTTAACGCAACCACTTAAGAACGGGTTTAGAATCCATCCTAAGTGATAGCGTAAGAAATGCCTGTAGGCATCTCTTAATGTCACTACTAACGACGCCGAGTTAGAGCGAGCGTCAAGACTTGCCAAAGGTAAATCTAACGATCGTGAACGAATCCACAAGCGCACAGATAAACCATTGTAGCATTTCCCAGGGAAGTGAGTGTTCTGAGGCTATCGTATCCATGGAAGGCAATGGCAGATACCAAGATTTATGCTTTTGCACTGAGTGTAACCATGAGATAGAAATAGAAGATAACAACTCAAATACATGGGTAAGATAAATGATAGGATAAGGGTAGTGTGACACACACTCTGATCTATCTCTACATAAGCACACTACGGCATAGGGGGAAACATACGAGTTAGCTCTAGGTTCTAAGGTACTATACATACAAGAGTTAGATGATACAAGAAAGGCATAACACATTGCATGATTGGAAGGTTTAGCACCTAGGTACAAACGGGGAGATAGCCTGCGACGACCAACACTCTGCGAAACTATCTTTTAGACTCCTACAGCAATACACTAGCACAGAGGGTTTCAAAGGGTCCAGCAGCTATCACCACTGCGGCCTACCTCTATCATTACGGGGGGCAAGCTCATAACTAACGAAGCCACACAACCTAGGCACCATGCCTGCGTTGCTGCTAGACTTCACCCGGCCCGGGCTATTGTGAGCCAGGGTGAAGCCACCAGATAATTGGCCAACTTAGACCGAGTATCGTAGCTTAAACACAAACCTCATGCAACACAACGATACCATCAATCTAGATCAAACTAGGGCTAGTCATACGAACGGATATGAACTCTCTTATGCCTAATCAACAAGATCAAAGGGTCGTGTTCATGAAGAACACGAGCCTCTAACTTATGAACAAACACATAAGGAATGAGAAAATCATCCTTCAACTGGATCGAAAAGTAGTGTTCATGAAGAACACGAGCGTCTAAATGATGAACAATGGATGAACTCAAGAACATATCAATCACATGATCTACCATAACTTTATATGAAATAGCTGAATAACTGAAGTAGATCAAAGTCATACAAAGAAATAAAGATACAAGAGAACTCATACCTAGATCCCAAAGTAGACTTGGAACCTGAATAAGAGCTACTCTAGCCTACCCCCTAGCCTTGGAAACTAAAAGTGAGAGGAGAGTCAAGAGAGGTGTGTGTGTGAGAAATGGAGCCCCTCCCCTTCTATTTATAGGCAAGACCCAAGCTTGCTTCGGGCACCAAATGTCTCCAAAACACCCGAGATTGCAATAATTGACCAAGGAGGAGCCAACACGTGGAAGGCTAGGATGAGCCGACCCTAGGTCGGTTCGGTCGATCCTATGGTCAGCCGACCATCTAGGGTGCCCCCTGGCTTGTGTTTCCTCCAAGTGGCTGACTGCTGGGCCTCCTGAACTTTCCCCGGTGCATGGCTTGTTTTAGAATCCAAGGTGGGCCATGGATCCTTGTGAAGTCCATGGGTCACTCTCTGATTTGTCGGTGAGTGCCTCCCTTGGATCAGTGATGTGGATGCCACCTAGAATTAGTATGGCAGCAGCCACCTACTCAGCTGAGTTGGCATGGATCATTCCATAGAAGGTGGGTTTCCATCTCTTTTTATGCTTAAATCACCTACATTCAAATAATCTCCAAGGACAAGTGGAACTACATTATTCATACCAAAATGCGAGTAATAAGTGCATATGCCTCTATTTATGTGAGAATATTAACGGCTAAAAGTGGTACTTAACAGCCGTCAACAATCTCCCCCAAGCTAACCTCTTGCTCGTCTTGAAGCAAGACATTAGAGACTTAGGTTGGTTGGTTAGGAGTTGCTACGATGTTGTATCCTTAACTTATGGCAAACATACAACAAAGTACTCTACCAAGAGTTGAACAAGTTGGCAATGTTCTTACCATTCGGTTGATGATGTGGGGTGTGTAGCTTCACCTGCCTTGGGCGGTTGAGAGACATAATGGTTGTATAGAGAATACAAAATCACTCATACCTTGATCAGTTGTTAATCCAGAGGTTTTGCAAATTTTTCAAAAGAAAATCAGAGTTCCTCAAATGATACTCTCGGATCGCTCAAAGTGTATGGTTCCTCACCAAGGCATTGTATTGTCGTTCTTCACATCCTACTCCTAATAGGCTTATGTGGAGCTGTAGGTAGGGAAGAAATGAGGCATACTTGTCTCTCATATTTTGCCAAGTCAAAGACCGGATCCTTGGAAGAAACAAACATACATCCTGATCAAGATGTGCATAAGTGTGTGATGATAGCGAGTGTGGTAAGGTGTATACTAGGCCCGAAAATGGGTGCTAGATATTACCACACTTTATATGAAGATTAAGGGGTTGATGGTAAGGTGGACACTAGCCCCGGAGTAGGTACTAGTTATTACCATCTATACAGTGGAACTCTTTTTTTTGCACATTTCAACCCCTTTCTCCTTTTGAAATTTTCCGAGACTTGGGCTAGCTTTCTTTATTTTATTTTGCCATGCTTTTGAGCATGCTTCTCTCTCTTTTTTTCAGCTAGCCTTTTGTCTCTTCTAGAGATATTTGGAGGGGGATGAATGATACAAAAGATGCATAATTTTTTTTATTTGTGGAAGAATGCTAGGATGAATGGAACAAATGATGAATGCCAACTTCTAGTGTAGAAGTTTTTGCATGAACGTGTATGTGATCTTGATCAGGAGAGTATGAGTTCTAAACAAGGGTCACAACAATTTGACAAAGCTCAATGAGAGAACAAGCTGCATATGTAGAGGCTAACAAGAGCTAGAATCTACATATGGCCTTGGATAGGAAATGCTCATCATTGAGGAACTCATCATGTTTAGAATTTCAAAAAGGAAAACTCCGGATATCAAGCATCACTTGGTACAAGATCATTGCACTCTATTTTACCATATCATGTCTCACAACAACTTAGGCATGGATCATGCTTTTTGCTACCCGCAAATCTTAAGCTAAGGTTTGAACATGCAAGCCAACAAACTCAAAACTTGGGTAGGATACAAAGCTGTAAGCAAGACATATGAGAAGAATAAACAGAGCAACTGTTCATCATTTCAACCATAGAGGCAAAGCATTCTTAGTACGCATATCAAAGAAAACTAAGCAAACTTAACGATGAAAGCAAATAAATATTTTTTGTCTTTTTATTTTTGCAGATTTTTATGATTTTTTATTATAAGAGATTCTGAAAACAAAAGGAGATACCAGTTACCTCAGAATGGGGATCCTCCCCCAAGCTAGCTTCAGGCTCACTGCGGTGGAGGGAAGAAGAACCCCTGACTCGCAAAGTAAGCCCTCTGCTCCTCTATCTGTCACTGCTGCACCTGCTGCATGGCGTCAATCCTCTCGCCAGCTTGTCGCTGCCACGCTGAGTTAGACTCAATGTGTGTGTTCAGCGTCTCCTCCATTCTTGAGACTGGACGGTGAGCTCTCCCAGCTGCTGTGCGGGCTGAGCCTCTCGTGCAGAGGCCGAAGAGTGCCGTCTGTAGGACGAAGACGGAGGCGGACCACCAGAGCTGGAACTAGTGGGAGCGGCCCACCGGTCACTGCTCGTGCTAGCCCAAGCCGTACTACTTGCACCCTGATGGTAGATGGGCTGATCCCAACCGGGTGCATACCCAGGGGTTACCTCGGCCATGTACCCCGTAGAGGCCCCTCCTACCACAGATGGTGGCTGTGGTTGTGGTGGCTACGACTGCTGCTGCTGCATATGTGCTCTCCTCGAAGCGCTCCTGGTGGACCTGTCGAAAACACTAGCACGACGGGCTTCCTCTTGTGCAACAAGGGGAATGGTTAACGACTGCGAGTTATACAACTGAAACCCCGGGTTAGGTAACGGGATCTCATTTGTATAGCCCGGAAAGAAGAAAGTCAAAGAATCATTTGGGCCCCTCTTAAGTATATGCCCTTGGATCAAGTATGTCTCATCAATGAGAGCTCGGGGAGTCCCAATGAAGGGGACAGGTTACCACCTAAAATCCTGAGTCTGAGAGCAATACGAGTCACCAAAGACGTACACTCAACAGGACCTATCATCATAAATTCATCAACCACTACCGAATCATAGCTTTATCGGGGGAGACCTTAATCCTTTTGGTGGCAGCATATAGAAGCATCATCTCGTCGACGCGCATGGGCCGAACATCCTCTCGTGGAAAGAGAGTAATGGCAAGCCAATTGTGCCACAATCAAAGAGTAGGATGCACGATATCATTGCACCTAGGCACAATCTTACCGCCACCGACTTGGCCAGAAATGTCTCCCCAGAAAGAATCCCGAACATAACCCTCACAAGACTTCTTCAAAGAAAGAGCACAACGATGACTAAAACCAAGGAGATGACTAAGATCTTTCCATGAAACTTTGTAATCGGTCCCGAAAAGACGAAACTGAATACCGTTAGGCACCTCAGTAAGAGAGCAAAGAAATAGGATGGTGAGGGGTCGAGAGCCTAGCTCTGTGACCGACGCAAACTCCTAACCAAGAGCATGCCAAATAGAAGCGAACTCAGAGTTCATACCTATTTTCTCCAGGAGGTCCGGGTCGAAGTCCCGGGTGTGGGCGAAGACTTGGTCCTTCAGGAGAGTGTAAGCTTGCTCCTCTCAAGCACCTCACAAGCTGTTGACGGCTGTTAAGTACTACTTTCAGTCATCAATATTCTCACATAAATGGAGGTATATGCATTGTTTACTTGCATTTTGGCTTGAATAATGTAGTTCCACTTGTCCTAAGAGATTATTTGTATGTAGGTGAAATAAGCATGAAAAGAGATGGAAACCCACCTTCTATGGAAGAACCATGCCAACTCAGCTGAGGAGGTGGCTGCCACTAAGGAAACACGTGGCAATCCACGGCACTGATCCAAGGGAGGCACTCACCGACGAATCAGAGAGCGACACATGGACTTCACATGGATCCATGGGACCACCTTAGATTCCAAAACGAGGCATGCAAGGAGGAAGGATCAAAGGGCCCACAAGGCAGCCACCCAGAGGAAACACACCTCGAAAGGAGGGCCGAAGGGGCCGGCCGAACCGTCTCTGCCTCCTTTCATCATGTCCCTCCACGTGGTTGCTCCCCATTGGTCCATTGCTGCATCCTCGGGTGAATTGAGGCACTTTGAGCCCCGAAGCAAGCCTCCTCCTTGCCTATAAATAGAAGAGGAGGGGCTCCGATTTCTCACACACCACTCTCTCATTCTCCTCTCACTTTTAGTTTCCAAGGCTAGGGGGTAGGCTAGAGTAGCTCTTATTCAGGTTCCAAGTCTACTTTGGAGTCTAGGTATGAGTTCTCTTTTATCTTTATTTCTGTGTATGACTTTGATCTACTTCAGTTATTCAGCTATTTCATATAAAGTTGTGGTAGATCATATGATTGATATGTTCTTGAGTTCATCTCTTGTTCATCATTTAGAGGCTTGTGTTCTTCGTGAACACTACCTTTTGATCCACTTGAAGGATGATTTACTCATTCCTTATGTGTTTGTTCATAAGTTAGAGGCTCTTGTTCTTCACGAACACGACCCTTTGATCTTGTTGACTAGACATAAGAGAGTTCGTATCCGTTCGTATGTCTAGCCCTAGTTGATCTTGTTTGATGGCATGTTAGTGTTGCATGAAGTTTTTGTTCAAGCTACGGTACTCGGTCTAAGTTGACAGTCTTCTGGTGGCTCTCACCCTGGGTCATAATAGCCCGGGCCGGGTGAAGTCTAGCAGCAATGCAGGCATGGTGCCTGGGTTGTGTGGCTACGTTAGTTATGAGCATGCCCCCTGTAACGATTGAGGTAGGCCGCAGTGGTGACAGCTGTTGGACCCTTTGAAACCCTCTGCGTTGGGGTATTGCTGTAGGAGTCTAAAGTGTAGTTTCGTAGAGTGCTGGTCGTCATGGGCTATCTCCCCATTTATACCTGGGTGCTGAACCTTACCCTTTGATACAATGCTTCATGCTTATCTCTTGTATCTTCTAGCTTTGTATGTTTAGTACATTAGAACCTAGAGCTAACTTGTATGTTCCCCCTAAGCTGTAGTGTACTAGAGTAGAGGTAGATCTGAGTGTATGTCACACTACCCTATCGTATCTTTTATCTTACCCCTGCCTTTGAGTTGTTGTTTTCTATATCTATCTCTTGGTTTACATTCAGTGCAAAAGCATAAGTCTTGATATCCACCATTGCCTTCCACGGATACGATACCCTTGGAATATTCTCCTTCATTGGGGAAATGCTACAATAGTTTATCTGTGCACTTGCAGATTTGTTCATGATCGTTTAGATTTACCTTTGGCAAGTCTTGATGTTCATGCTAACTCGGCGTCGTTAGTAGTGACATTAAGAAATGCCAACAAGCATTTCTAGTGCTGTCGCTGAGGATGGATTCTAAATCTGTTCTTAAGTGATCACGCTACGAAATGTCAACAAGCATTTCTGGCGCCGTTGCCGGGAAAGGCACAAGATTATCATGACTATGCTTTGCATATGTTTATAAATCATGAGTAGGTTAGGCCAACTCTCAATGCAAGCTAACCTTGATTGTCTTCTTTTATCTTTGGATGATGAAGACAGGTAGTGTATGACTGGTTTCGACTTACCGGAGAATTTCACAGAAGATCCAGAGTCACTAGTGAGAAGAGCCCGAATTCATTTCGACTCACCTCGTCGTACTCATCCGGAAGGCGAACCAGCTTCCTTTGTACCATCCACGTCAAACGCTATGGCCCAGAAGACGCTTCGTGAGTACTCAGCTCCTTCTGCTGACCAGGTGTTGCAAGGCCCTGAAGTGGCAATGGGGATTAAAAATTTTGAAATCAAGATAGGTCTAATTATGATGGTACAAGCTAGCCCGTTTTGGGGCAAGCCAAATGAGGATGCCAATGCCCATCTGTAGCAATTCCTAGAGCTATGCAGCACTTTCATCATCAGGGGTGCAAATATGGATGCTTTTCGTCTTCGACTGTTTCCATTTTCTCTCCTTGGGAAAGCCAAGCAGTGGTTCTATGCGAATCGTGATGCCATTAATACTTGGGATAAGTGTTCAGAGGCATTCCTCAAGAAGTTCTTCCCATTGGGTAAAACCAATGCTCTTCGTGGACGAATTTCTGGTTTTCAGCAAGCAGCAAGTGAATCCATTCCAGAGGCTTGGGAAAGGCTTCAGGAGTACGTCTTGGCCTGTCCTTACCATGGGATGGAGGATTGGCTTATTCTTCAAAGCTTTTATAATGGGCTGACTCCGACAGCCCGAGGCCATATTGATGCTGCTGCTCAGGGAGCATTCTTCTCACTCACTGTTGATAATGCTAAATTAGTCATTGAGAAGATGGTATCCAACCAAGGGTGGAGTGATGAAAGACTCCAACCACGTCCGAGGGGTACTCATACTGCCAAGCTGGATCTTCTTATGAAGAGACTAGATGATTACACCAGCGAGAAGGCTACCATGGCCACCACTACTTTGCCTATGGATTCTCACATGACTTGTGAAGTCTGTGGCAACACTGGGCATTAGGGAAACTACTGTCTTGAAACTCAGGAGGAAGTGATGTACATGAATGGCAATAACAATAGTTATCGTCCACATCAACAAGGAGACCAAACGTGGAATCAACAATGCCCTTATTATCAAGGAGGTAACCAAAGTAACTTGTACAACTCCAACCAACCCTCCTTGAGAGATCTTGTTTTTGGGCAGGCTAAAATCAGTGAAGGTGTTAATAAAAAGCTAGCTGCCCTTGATAAAACATTGGAAAGTCCCAACGTTAAGCTTGAAAGTTTTTCTTCTGCTCAGAAGAGCCAGCTGAGTTTTAACAAAATGTTAGAAACTCAGTTAGCTCAGTTAGCTGCTTTGGTTCTGTCTGATGATAATAGGAGGATCCCGGGGCAACCCGTGTCCTCTTGTAAAAATGTTAGTGTAGTGTCGACTAGGTGGGGTAAGCCACCTAGGAAGACGTATGCTCCCAACTATGCAGGAAAGCCCATACAACAAGTTCTAGATCCATGGGAGGAATCAGCAGTTGTACACAGAAGAGATCCCTGCTATCCAGCTATCACGTGCACCATTTATTACAAAACGATCAAGCATGCCCTTTGTGACCTTGGTGCAAGTGTCAACCTCATGTCCAAGGTCATGTTCGAGCAACTGGGATATCCAGCTCTCTCTCTAACAGCACGGACTATCCAACTCGCCGATTCAATGATACGATATCCAGAAGGAATTGTTGAGAGCTTATTGGTCAAGGTCAAGAACTCCTATGTCTTCGCAGATTTTGTGGTCTTTGATATGGATGACGAGGGAGGAATACCGCTCATCCTTGGGCGATCATTTCTCAGTGATGTCCGAGCCAGAATCAATGTGGGGGCCGGAGTAATCCATTTCCACATTGGGAAGAGGAACTTGGTATTAAGGTTTCAAGATAAAGAAGAGCAATGCTATTTAGTGCAAGATAGTGTTGAGCAGCTTGGGGGAAGGACGGAGCCTTCACCCCGAAGAAGAAATCTCCGTCAAAGTTGAAGCAAAAGAAAATTCATAAGGAATGATGGAAGATCGAAAAGGCATCACCCTCTACTTCTCAGGAGTGGGGTGCCGAGTGGAATTAACTGCTGAGAAGAGTCCAACTTGTCGGACTAAAAATGATGAGTCCTTTCTACCAAAAAGGTTAAAGATGGTATTTATCTCATATTTCCCTTTCCAAAATTTTATTTGATTTCCAAAGCTGCATATTTGATTTTTCCAAACCTTGCATCTGCATGCTAGATTTTTCTAGCCCATTTTCCCTTTTCAAATAAAATTTCTGAAATAATTTTTGAGTTTGAAAATTCTAGAAAAATCATTTAAAAAAATATTTTGGGCGATTTTCGGCCGAAGCACTCAGGCAGGCCCCCAGCTAGCCGTTGGGAAGCCACTGGCCAAGGCAGAGGGTAGGTGGGCCCGGCCTGGGGTCGGCCGACCCCAGGTTCGGCCGAAGTAGCCCAACGGCTGCTGGGCCCCACCTTGCTCCAACGGCTCCTAGCTGTTGCCCAACAGCTATGTCTAGATGCTCGGCGCATGTACCTATAAATAGCAGGGGGAGAGGGGGTGTTCTTCGCCCATTCAACTCATTTCACTCACACTCCCCTCTCCACTCCTTGCTCTCTTGGTTTTCTTGGATTTCTTGCTCAAATTTGGATCATCAAGTACTCTCTCTATTGTGTTGCTGCAAGTATTGCTATTGGTGGAGCAAGCTCGGTAAGAATTTCATTCGATTTCACTAATCCATCACCGAGTTGCTCTTGTTGTCCTGTTGTTGTGCTAGCATGAATTGGGCGGCGAACACTCCCTGGAGGGTGACATGCTCCCGCTCACGAGCAAGCACGAGTTCATCCGTCCCCGCCGAACCAACACCGAGCCCATCAACGATGGACTATGAGGAAGAGCAAAAAGAGCAAGCCGAACCACAAGCAGCGGAGGAGGTCGTCGATGACACCCCCTACCTCAGCTTGCGGGGCGCTCGAGAGGAGCAAGCCTACGCTCTCCTAAAGGACCGAGTCTTCGCCCACACCCGAGACTTCGACCCGGCACTCATGGAGAAGACAGATATGAACCTCGAGTTCGCTTCCATTTGGTATGCTCTTGGTTGGGAGGAGTTTGCGCTGGTTACAGAGCTTGGCTCTCGGCCCCTCACCATCCAGTTTCTTTGCACTCTCACAGAGGTACCCGAGGGTATTGAGTTTCGTCTTTTCGGGACCGATTACCAAGTTTCATGGAAAGAACTTAGTCGTCTCCTTGGTTTTAATCATTGTTGTGCTCTTTCTTTGAAGAAGGCTTGTGAGGGTTTTGTTCGTGATTCTCTCTGGGAAGACATTTCCGGTCTAGTTTATAGTGGCAAATTTGTACCTCGGTGTAATGATATTGTGCATCCCACTCTCCATTTGCGGCACAAGTGGCTCGCCATTACTCTCTTTCCGCGAGAGGATGTTCGGCCTGTGTGCAATGCTAAGTTGATGCTTTTATACGCCGCTACTAAACAGATCAAAGTCTCCCCCGTTAAAGCTATGATTCGGCAGTGGTTGATGAATTTTAAGATGATAGGCCCTATCAAGTGTACATCTTTGGTGACTCGTATTGCTCTCAGACTTGGGGTTCTTAGCGGGAACCCCGTACCCTTCATTGGGACGCCCCGAGTTCTTATTGATGAGGCATACTTGATCCAAGGGCATACACTTAGGAGAGGCCCAAATGATTCTTTGACTTTCTTCTTCCTGGGTTATGCAAATCAAATCCCGTTACCTAACCCGGGGTTTCGATTGTATAGCTTAGAGTCATTAACCATTCCCCTTGTTACACAAGAGGAAAGCCGTCGTGCTAGTGTTTTAGGTAGGTCCACCAGAAGCGCGACGAAGAGAGCACACATGCAGCAGCAGTCACAGCCACCACCACAGCCTACAGCACCACTGGTGGCAGCAGGGGCCCCTGCGGGGTACATGTTCGTGGTTACCCTTGGATATGCACCTGGTTGGGATCCACCCACCTACCATCCGAGTGTGAGTGGCTCGGCTTGGGCGAGTGCGAGCAGGGTCCAGTGGGCTACACCCACTAGTTCCAGCTCTGGTGGTCCTCCTCCGTCTTCGTCCTTCAGGCGGCACTCTTCGACCTCTGCACGGGACGCTCAGCTCTCGTAGCAGCTGGGGGAGCTCACCGTCTAGGTCAGGGATTGGAGGATACGCTGAACACCCACGTCGAGTCTACCTGAGCGTGGCAGCGTCAGGTTGGTGAGAGGATTGAAGCCATGCAACAGGCACAGCAGCGACACATGGAGGAGCAGAGGGCTTACTTTGCGAGTCAGGGTTTCTTCTACCCTCCTCAGCAGTGAGTCTGAAGCTAGCTTGGGGGAGGACCCCCATCCTAAGGTAACTTGTATCTTTCTTTGTTTTCAGAATACCTTATAATGAAAACCCATAAAAATCTACAAAATTAAAAAGACCAAAAAGATTTATTTGCTTTCATCGTTAAGTTTGCTTAGTTTGCTTTGATATGCATAGTAAGAATGCTTTGCCTCTATGGTTGAAATGATGAATAGTTGCTCTGTTTATTCTTCTCGTATGTCTTGCTTACAACTTTGTATCCTACCTAAGTTTTGAAAAATTCCAAAAGGAGAAAAAGGGATTGATATGTGCAAAAGAAAGAGTTCCACTATATAAAATGGTAATAACTAGTACCTACTTCAGGGCTAGTGTCCACCTTACCATCAGTCCTTCATTCCCATATAAAGCATGGTAATATCTAGCACCCATTTTCGGGCCTAGTATACACCTTACCATGCTCATTACCATCACACACATATGCACATCTTAATCAGGATGTATGTTTGTTTCTTCCAAGGATCCGGTTTTTGACTTAGCGAAATGTGAGAGACAAGTATGCCACATTTCTTCCCTACCTACAGCTCCACATAAGCTTATTAAGAGTAGGATGTGAAGAAAGGCAACTTGATACCTTGGTGAGGAACCATACACTTTGAGCGATCAAAGAGTATCATTTGAGGAACTCTGATTTTCTTTTGAAAAATTTGCAAAACCTTCGGATTGATAGCTGATCAAGGTATGAGTGTTTATGCATTTGCTATATAACCATTCTGTCTCTCAACCACCTAAGGCAGGTGAAGCTATATGCCCCATGTCATCAAGTGAATGGTAAGAACATTGCCAACTTGTTCAACTCTTGGTAGAGTACTTTGCTGTATGTTTGCCATAAGTTAAGAATACGACATCATAGCAACTCCTGATCAACCAACCTAAGTCTCTAATGTCTTGCTTCGAGACAAACAAGAGGTTTGCTTGGGGGAGTTTGTTGACGGCTGTTAAGTACTCTTTTAGCCATCAATATTCTCACATAAATGGAGGTATATGCATTGTTTACTTGCATTTTTGTTTGAATAATGTAGTTCCACTTGCCCTTGGAGATTATTTGTATGTAGGTGAAATAAGCTTGAAAAGAGATGAAAACCCACCTTCTATGGAAGAACCATGCCAACTCAGCTGAGGAGGTGGCTGCCACCAAGGAAACACATGGCAATCCACGTCACTGATCCAAGGGAGGCACTCACCGACGAATCAGAGAGTGACACATGGACTTCACATGGATCCATGGGCCCACCTTGGATTCCAAAACGAGGCATGCACGGGGGAAGGATCAAAGGGCCCACAGGGCAGCCACCCAGAGGAAACACACCTCGAAAGGAGGGCCAAAGGGGCCAACCGATCCTAGGATCGGCCAAACTGCCTCTGCCTCCTTTCATCGTGTCCCTCCACGTGGTTGCTCCCCATTGGTCCATTGCTGCATCCCCGGGTGAATTGAGGCACTTTGAACCCCGAAGCAAGCCTCCTCCTTGCCTATAAATAGAAGGGAGGGGCTCCCATTTCTCACACACCACTCTCTCATTCTTCTCTCAGTTTTAGTTTCCAAGGCTAGGGGGTACGCTAGAGTAGTTCTTATTCAGGTTCCAAGTCTACTTTGGAGTCTAGGTATGAGTTCTCTTTTATCTTTATTTCTTTGTATGACTTTGATCTACTTCAGTTATTCAGCTATTTCATATAAAGTTGTGGTAGATCATATGATTGATATGTTCTTGAGTTCATCTCTTGTTCATCATTTAGAGGCTTGTGTTCTTCATGAACACTACCTTTTGATCCACTTGAAGGATGATTTACTTATTCCTTATGTGTTTGTTCATAAGTTAGAGGCTTGATGATGAGGACATCCCAGCCATACATAACCAAGATGCCTTGGTTACACTAGATGCATCACCGGTTACCCCAAGTCCACCTCTGGTTACACATCAAGAATCAAGTGCACAACTGGTTACGCAAGAACAAGCATTGCAAATGCAAGTACAAATAAACAAAGGGCCGGTTACGCGCAACCGTGCAAAGAAACTCCAACATGAGGTGCATGCTTTCCTCTCCGAGTTACATTGCAATATTAATGAGAGTCATATACTACCTGTCTTGTATTTTAATCGTACTCAGGTTTACAAAAGAGGCTTCTCCGCTGGGTTACGTGAAGGACACAGAAAGCTACGTGGAGGGCACCAAGGCTGGTGTCCAAACTGAGAAAGGTTACGCACACAAGACTCAAGGTTACGCAGCAGAAGCATCAACTTCACATCCAAGTCTGTACCAACTCGGGAAGACACAAGGGTCAAGTGATACACCACTAGAAGCGTCTTGAAGTCCAGATTCCAACCCAATAAACGACGCATCTTTTCGACTTCCGAGCTAGGAGTAATGGCCAAATTACTGAAGGCTGCGCAGAAGCTGAGAAGACGCGTGTGAAACCGAAGAACTCCATGAATGCTTCCACCAGTTGGCTTTCCACCTCCCCAACGTGGCCACTTCAGTTCATACTTATTCCACACTCACCTAGGAGAGTTGTTCTTAGTATAAATACCCCTTATGTACTACCAAAAACTCAGTTTTGATAATCATGAATTGATAGCCTCATATGGTTTGTCGCAGCCGAGCTGCTGAGTGCCTTGCACACCCTTGTTCTTCCTTGTTCTTCTTGGACTTGTGAAGAGATCCCTCTGGGTTTTGCTACTTCGTGCTCTACGGATTCCAGCTTTGCTGCGCCGTATTATGTGGATTAGTTCCGGCTTGTGGTTCTGCGGTCGTTTGGAGATCGAGTCGAAGTCTTCATGGTTTCGGTGCCTCTCTCCCCGTCGCTTGGTCGCATCCAACCTTTGTCAGGTATAAAGCTATTTACCCGCTGCTTGCAGCAATTATCTTGTTACAAAACCTACTATCGTGAAGATCGGGCCATCCCTAGGACTTTTGTTGCAACGGTCCCTATCATGTGGTAATCAGAGCTATTGTTGTCACGGTAGGTTTTGGTTATTACCCACCCTCCCACCCTTTACAATTTGTTACTGATTTCATCTATCACATATATTTGTGTTTTGTTCATGTCCTACAGTCCACTAAAAAGCCATACAAAAAAATCCCATAGCCTTTTTGTGGTACTGTTGTATTGTGTGTTGCGTTCATAGTGTTATTAGTCACCACCGTTGTTCTTCCGCCGTGTTTTAATTTTTTTCCCGCACCTTTCATATGTGTTCTTGTGTTAGCTCAAAAAAAAATCAGAAAAAAAAGTGTGAAAGAAAGAGCAAAAAAAAAGGTGTGAAAAAAGAAAGAAAGGAGAAGTTGAAAGGGGCTGTGTTGCGGGTTGTGTATCTAAAATTTTGATCTCTGTAATCTCAAGTTGGTGGTGTTTGAGGACAGCAACATATTGATCGGGTTACACACTTTGTTTCTGTACCATAGCCTCCCTTGAACAGCCACCTATAGCTCCACAAAAATCTGAAACCGGACCTCTCGTCTTGTATCCTTTCAACCGCTTAATCACAGGTTTGGTTACGCCACACTAGCATACTCACGGTCCTTGAGAACGGGTAAGAACTTGGGTAAGCAAGAGGTGAGATTGTGTGATTCCACATATTTTCCTATTCCACTTTCTCTTGCAATATCCTAACATGGTAGGAGCTAATTCGAGTGTTCGTGGTCGCCATCGTGGTGCTCAAGAGGCCACTGTTTCACGAGCTGAGCTACAATGAGTACAAAATTCGGTGCTGCAGGCCATGGAAAGAATGTTTGATGAACGTCTTCCAGTCTCAAAAAGTGAGGTTCGACATTAATGTGTTCCTGTTGCTCCACAAGTGAAGGATGGTGTGAGAAACTCGATCAATGATGCTTCCACACGTTCTATGCAGCAAGGAAGAAGTTCTCTTGGGCGTGACCTTGTCCCCCATGAGCACTTCAATGGTAAACACGTACAAGGTGATCTCTGCAGTCCTTTTGATCATTGTGATAGAAGAAATTCAGGTTGCATCCCTTGGGTTGATTTGAGTGTACCAAAATTTGTTGGGAGAGAAGACCCGAAAGCTTATGTTGTTTGGGAAGAAAAGTGTGATTATATTTTTGGTATACATCATGTCTTGGATGCACAGAGAGTGCACTTAACTGCAATGGAATTTTATGGTTATGCTTTTACATGGTGGAAAGATGTGCAAGAAAATCAGCTTGTGTTGGGCAGAGATCATATCAACACATGGGCTGAAATGAAGCAAGTTATGCGAAGGAAATTTGCTCTATCATATTTTCATTATAAGTAGCATCAAAGATCTTCCGAAATTGATGATCCTTCCACCCGGAAACCATCTAAGGCAGCAGCAAGGTATTCTACACAAGAAAGTACATTTCAACATGTTCGTTCAAGAAAACATGTTGTTTTGAAGGAGAACAAGCGTTTTGGACAGCGAGAGAAGGTTCAAGATGCAAAGGTGCAGAAGTACAATGGCAAGAAGGATGATCATAGAGCCCACAAGTCGAGAAATCATTCATCTAAATCTGCACATATGCAAGATATCCCACACGTGGAGATTGCGGCTGATGGTTATGAGAGCATTGCTATTCCATTCTTCATGGAAGATGGTTTATTCCAAAACCCATGTGAGAAAGAGTGCTACCAACCAAAATTGAGTGTGAGAGTTAAAAAGAATAAGTTGAGAGATTCCACCATAAGTGAGGAGAGCCATAAAAATTTGTGTGAGAAAGATACACAAAAATTGAGTGAAGTAGAAGATAGGTCATGTGAGGAAATATCTATTTCTAACATGACAATCTCTTCTAGTTTGTTTTCTCATGTGATGCAGGCTCCTGAAGAAAATGAAATGGTGAAGTATGATCAGCCCCCAATTTTTGATGAAGAAGATCAGGTGATGCCCATGTACAAAGGTGCTGAAATTTCATTATGTTTGCAACATAAAGTTCAGATTGAAGGTAATAATAATGCAAATGCTTCCCATTCCAGTGATGCAAGTTCAGTTGCATTTGAGGAAGCTTTCGTTCTTGGTTCTTTTGCAACACTTGTTGCTCCATTGCCTTTACAAAACTTACTGAAGTATGATACGTATGTTGCTTCACAAGATGTTGAAGTGATTGTGCATTAAAACCTACGTGAGAATGAGGGCCACATAGCCAAATTGAGAGATAGTGAAAACAAAAATGAGTTGTGTGGCTCCACACACTGTGACCTTGAGAGTACAAACAATGCAAATGTGAGGGATACACCATAGCACAATAGAGAGTTTGAATGCAATTCGTGTGAGGATACTTTTAAAACTAACACTCTCATCTCTACCGCTAGTGTTTTGTTTCCAAATGTGCAGGTTTGCAATACAAATGAGGAAGATATGGATGCTCATGATGTCACCATACTTTTTGAGAAAGATGAGAAGGTAGCCACTCAACCGAACCAATTGTGTGCAGCCCACAACATGAAACATGACGAGTCAATTGGCAAGATTTCAGATCTGAATATGCAAAATATAGTGGTGAGTGATTGTGATAAAGCACATGTTTCAAATGGAATTGACCATAATCTTTGTGCTGATTTGGTAGTGTCACATGATCATACCTTTGATGAAAATTTTCAAGTTGGTAACCAATGTTTCGTCATATATGATCTTTTCTATGTTTTGATATGGTTCATTTACATGATACTTTGCACTCATATACCCAATACTATGCATGTAAATAAATTTGGTGTGAGAGCCAGGTGTGGTTCGAGGACCGGTGGATGGTCGCTTCCTGGTATGATGAGTGATTGACAACGTGGTGTGGACTGATTCTTGGCTAAGTATTGCAGGTGCAGGTTGCGGCTTGACTGGTGCAGGTGCAGGTGAAGAACAAGCGTGAAAGGTGAGAGCCAGGTGTGGTTCGAGGACCGGTGGATGGTCGCTTCCTGGTGTGATGAGTGATTGACAACGTGGTGTGGACTGATTCTTGGCTAAGTATTGCAGGTGCAGGTTGCGGCTTGACTGGTGCAGGTGCAGGTGAAGAACAAGCGTGAAAGGTCGTTGCCGGTGAGGCCTCCAGGTGTGGAGAAGACAAGTAGGCTTGGTTCGAGGGACCCGGTGGCCAGCGGGGTCAAGTGCGGGCCGCATGGTGGCAAGAACGGCAAGATGAAGTCATGGACGGTTTCTTGGTTGAGCCTCAAAACCAAGGTCGAGCCGGGACTACGTGGGAGCCGAGTCATGAGTGGTGATTGGCGGAGGCTACACCGAGTTCGCGGGGTTTCCGGTGGTTCACCAGAAAACCACTGGGTTCCTTGGTTGATCCACAAAGCCAAGACCGAAGAACCGAAGACGGAAGTGCAGCAGCTCCAGACCGGTCTGACCGGTGGGTACCGGTCTGACCGGTGAGGAGAACCGGTCTGACCGGTGTGCGACGACGCAGTCCGGAATCTTCGAAGCGGAGGACACGCGTCGGGATCGCAAGGCTTGCGTCGAGGCTAAGCAAGTTTGCGGTCGCTGGGCATCCGTCCGATGGTGCGAAGACAAAGACTTCCAATTTCGCCCTCGAGGGGCATGTATCCCTAGTTAGCTAGTAAGGGTATTTTAGTCTTTCGGTTGCCTCCATATAACCCAAGGGGTGAGAGGATGGCAGCCATCTCTTGGAACCCTAGCTCATTTGGTTTTCCTATTTTCCTTATAATTTTCTTAGGATTTTCGTAGGACTAGCTTGAGAGCTTCATGGTGAGATCTTGTGAGAGGGAAGGATGATCGGGCGGCAAGCTAGACCTTGTATGAACCTCTTTGGTATGTATAGATGATTCGGCGTGGTTCCTCAAGGCTTGGATGTGTCTTTCCCGTTTCTCCTTTTTGGTGATTTTCGGAGCCTTTTCTTGGCGATTTTCTTGGAGCGATTTCGAGGCCTTTCTCTTTGGGATTTGGTGGGGGATGTATGCATGAACCCTTCGTGGTTCTTTTCCCTTTGATTCCCCTTCCAAATCCGTGAGCAAAGGGGCTCGATTTTGGGGTTTTCGTGGCTCTAGGGTTAGAGGCGTTCTTGGTGGGATTCCTTCGATTCCTCTTGATTTGACAAGTTTTGGTGGACCAAATCTTGGCTATGGAGTACCCATGAGGTGTTCCTACTATCCCCAAAGTCTTGTGCAAAACCGTGGAGCGAATCGGGAGATCGGGAGTTGGATTTGGAGGAGTTGACTCGCGGGCGCTGTTCATCCCGAGCTGCCCAGGCACGACCGGTCTGACCGGTGCTCTTGACCGGTCTGACCGGTGCTAGCCCTTGGTGGGTTTTTGTCTCGGGGAACAGCCTTGTCCGTGTGGTTTTGTCCCGTGGTCCTGCTGTTCAGTTCTTGGAGTGTTTGGAGTTGTTTTGCTAGGATTTGTGAGGGGTTCTTCTTCCTCACAGGTTGTGTTTCGTGGTGGTTTTTGTTCCAGGGCCTAGAGGATTCACTGAGGCTTCCTGGAACGTTTGCTGTTCGGCTGCTGTAGCCACCGGCCTGACCGGCTCTGTCCACCGGTCTGACCGGTGTCACCGGTCTGACCGGCGCAGGCCATCGGTCTGACCGGTGTAGCACAGGCAGCAAGCCGTGCAAGTTTCCGCTGTGTGGTTTGGTGAGTTTTGGCTAGGAAGGTTGAGTGTTGGTTCCTAGGTCCAGTAGCACTCCAGTGGCTGCGTGGTCTTGACCAACTTGGGTAGTTGGGTCGGAGACGTGAGTTGGAAGCCGTGTTCGTCTTGTTGGAGTTCTCATCTCCTTCGAGAAGAATTTTTATCGGCTCCCATTCACTCCCCCCCTCTCTGGTTCGCCTAATCGGTCCTTCAATTGGTATCAGAGCCGGTTCGGGTCTTTATTGACTCTTACCAGTCTAAGATCCAAAGATGGCGTACCAGGAACGGGGTTCGGGTCCTCCGCACTTCGATGGGAAGAACTACCAGATGTGGCAAAGGCGGATGGCGGCGTTCCTCCGCGGAAAGGGTCAGATCCTTTGGGATGTCACGGTGAACACAGCTTATGTTCATCTGATGAACTTCCTTGCTCCAGGATCGAGGGATATGTTCGAAGCCAACAACAAGGCTGTCGACTACTTGTTTCGTGCTCTGTGTCAGCCTGAATTCGATCGGGTTCAGACAGAGGACTTAGCTTGTAGGATTTGGGAGCAGTTGAAGGATGCTCATGCTGGGAATGCTCAGGTTCAGGCTCGGATGTACGCGACTTACCGGAGAGAGTACGAGAACTTCACTCATCTCCCCGGCGAGTCCGTCGATGCCCTTTTCCAGCGATTTACGGTCGTTGTGAACAACATGAGAGCCAATGTGGACGTCCTCCCATACAATGATCATGATAGAGCCGTGAAGCTCTTGCACTCGTTGGATCGTACCGTATGGGACGGGAAGTTTGAGGCTATTGTTGAGTCCGAGAAGTATGACACCTTGACGGTGAACGAGCTGTTCTCGAAGCTCAAGTCGGCTGAGTTGGACCGTGGTATGACAGCCAAGATCGAGAGCCCGACTGATTCTCATAGTCTCGCTCTCGTCAGTGGCAAAGGAGCTAAGTCTAACGCTAACGCATCTTCCAGGATGTACTCTCTGTCTTCTTTGATGTCTTTGCCAGATGAGGAGTTCGACGTGCTTGGAGAGGACGAGCTGGCGTTGCTGACCAGGCGGTTCGAGAGGCTGCACGAGAACCGGGTGAACACGAGGAGGACAGCACGGACGTGCTTTCAGTGCGGCAAGCCAGGACACTTCGTTGCCGACTGCCCGGAGAAGATGGAGAACAAGGACGGCTACAAGGACGGCTACAGGCACCGATCGAGCAAGGATGGCAAGTACCGATCGAGGCGCGATCACAAGCACAAGAACAAGCACAAGGACGAGCGACGGTCGAGGAAGAAGGATGGCCGCGGCAGGAAGGCCCGAGCAATGGTAGGAGCGAGCGACGTCGACTCCAGCTCCGCCTACTCTTCCTCAAGCTCGAGTAGCAGTGAAGATGAAGGTGATCGGCGCAAGAACAAGAAGTCATCCAGGAACTTGAGCGGGTTGAGCTGCTTCGCGAGAGATGGCTTCTGCGGCATGGCCCGTAGCTTCGGCAGCAAGAAGAGCCACCAGAGTGACTCGGACTCTGACTCCGAGGATGAGGTATGTGATGAGCTCTCTTCTTTGCGCAAGGAGAATGATGAGTTGGTTGACTTGCTTGATAACCGCGATCACATGCTTAGAGAGGCCAAGAAGATGAGGAAAGAGCTTAGGGCCTCACTAGAAGATGCTAGGAACCGTGTGGCTGAGCTAGAAACCCAGAACCTAGATGCTAAGCTTGAGATTGATTCGCTTAAGGCTTCTCCTGTGGTTTCTGATGAGATTGATTGCTGTGATTGCTCTGTGTACCTAGCTGATCTCACTGCTCTTAAGGATAAGCATGCTTCTACTTGTGATGAACTAGATATGCTTAGGGTTGAAGTGGCTGAGCTTAAGTCTAGACCTGCTTTGCTAGGTGCTTGCACTTCTTGCCCTGTTTTGCATGGAAAGATTGATGAGATGCATGCTTACACTGTTTCACTTGAGGCTAAGTTGAAAGAGCCTATTCCCACTTCTTGCTCTACTTGTGAATTGCATGCGGTTAAGAATTTGGAGCTTGCACATTATGTTGATCGCCTGCAGGATGAAAATGATGAGCTGAGAAAATGTATGAGCTGGTTGTCGGGTCAGGAGCCTCAGCTCGGTATCATGATAGCGGCTTTCAAACGCTATGATGGTCAGGCACTTGGGGCTGACAAGCTTGGAGAGAACTGTGGTGAGGGAGTTGAGAGAGTTGGAGAGATTCCTATCCCACCACCAAATAGACACAAGAACAAATTTGAGCCCAAGCCCAACCATCTCAGAAACAAACTTGACACTACTCCAGATCCACCCATATTCCCTCACCCAACAAATGATTTTCAGAAACCGGTGAAGTTTGTGAGCCCAAAGGGAGGTGAGGAAGGAGAGAAGAAGGGTGAGAAGCCGAGTGGGCAGCCCCAACCCAAGCCTAAGCCTAAGCCACAGCCCATAAAGTTCCATTGTGGGTATTGTGGGAGAGATGGTCACAAGGATGAGTTTTGCTTCAAGAGGAAGCGTGAGGAGAGAATGGCTAGAGAGTGGGCTAACAGGGACAGGTACCACCCCTCTAATGGTGTACCTGAGCCTCGTATGCAGATGCCCAGGGCCAAGGCGATTGTGAGGACGGTTCCGGCTTGGGGAGACCGGAAGGCTGCAGGTGTTGCTGCTGGCCGAGCCACACCGGTCAGACCGGTGCAGGTCTGGGCAGACAGCGAGTCAGGTTTCGTGCTCGTGAGGATGCTCGGTTTGGTTCTGGAGGTCGTGGTTCTGGTGGTTGGTCTGGAAAGTTTGCAGGTGGTCAGTTTGCTAGGCGTTCTCCACCTCGTGCTCAATACGAGGGTGAGAAGAGTCGTAGCTTTGAGATGGAGCGGAGGTACGATCCACGGTTTCCCTTTCGTGGTTTTCGTCCTCCTCCAGCTAGAGAGGGTTGGTTCCCTCGTGGTGGTTACCGTGGTGGTAGCTTTGATAGGCGTGATGATTTGGTATGTGCTAACCCCACTTTGGAGCAAATGGCTCGGCACTGGTTTTACTCTTTTGGTACTAACCCCAGTGCTGAGTTGTTTGTTCACTCACGTGCTCGCTTTTGAATTTCAGGTGGGAGACTTGAAGAACATTTGGTTGATTGACTCCGGTTGCTCGAGGCATATGACCGGAGACAAGGGGTGGTTCTCAAGTCTCGTCCCGGTGGTGACAAAGAAGTACATCACCTTTGGGGACAATGGGCGAGGGCGTGTGCTGTCAGAAGGTGAGATTAAGGTAAGCGATAAGATCACTCTCAGGCGTGTTGCTCTTGTTCAATCGCTTGGATACAATTTGCTTTCTGTGTCTCAGTTGTTGGATGAGGGTTTTGAGGTGTTGTTTCGGCCTGGTGGTTCTCGGATTTTAGATTCTCGGGGGGATCTTGTTTGCATGGTCGTTCCCGAGGGTCAAGTGTTCCGAGCTGATTTTTCTCAGTCTTCTGGTGTGGAGCGTTGCTTCTTGGCTGGTTCTTCGAGTGAGTTGTGGAAGTGGCATAGGAAGTTGGGTCACTTGAGCTTTGACCTTTTGTCTCGCTTGAGTAAACTCAATTTGGTCCGAGGATTGCCACGATTGAGGTTTGAGAAAGAGTTGGTTTGTGCGCCGTGTAGGCATGCCAAGATGGTAGCCTCTTCTCACCCGCCTCTCACCGATGTGATGACTGAGCGTCCATGCGAGCTGCTCCATATGGACCTTGTTGGCCCAGCTCGTGTGCGATCTGCGGGTGGGAAGTGGTATGTCCTTGTTGTGGTGGACGACTACTCTCGGTATGCGTGGGTGTTCTTTCTTGAGGAGAAGGGGGAGACGTTTGGTTTTGTTCGAGATCTTGTCTTGAGGTTAAGAAACGAGAGGCACGGAGATGCCATACGAGCGATCCGCAGTGACAATGGCTCGGAATTCAAAAACTCTCGCTTCGAAACCTTTTGCCATGACTTAGGTCTTGAACATCAGTTTTCGAGTCCGTATACGCCTCCCCAGAATGGCGTGGTGGAAAGGAAAAACAGGACCTTGTGCGAGATGGCTCGGACGATGCTCGACGAGCATAGGACTCCGAGAAGGTTCTGGGCTGAGGCGGTCAATACCGCGTGCCATGTGTCGAACAGGATCTACCTCAGGGTTCACAAGAAGAAAACCTGTTACGAGTTGATGCACGGTCGCACACCCAAGGTGAGTCACTTCCATGTCTTTGGTTGTAAATGCTTCATTCTGAAGAAAGGGAAGAAGTTGGACAAGTTCGAGGCTAGGTCTGTCGATGGTATTTTCTTTGGTTATGCATCTCATTCTAGAGCATTTCGTGTGCTCAATCTTGAAACTAACCAAATCGTGGAGACTTGCGAGGTAACCTTCGACGAGACACAGCCACGTAGTCAGCTTGTTTTTGAGTGTGCAGGTGACGACGAACTTGGCGAGGAGATCTTTCAGGAGGAGGAGCATGAACATGGAGATGATGAAGATGGCGGTGTGATGCCCGCGGCTGAACATGTACCTACTACTTCGACGACGATCGAGAATGGACCCTCTCCCACACCTACAACGACAAACCCAGATCAAGGCGAAGCTGCTGTTGAGGGGGAGGTAGCATCAAGGCGAGAACCTCCCCGACGAGTGCAAGTGGATCACCCAGCTTCGAGAATCATCGGCGACATGAATGAACGTACTACACGGTCGAGGGTTCGGAACAATTCTCATTTCGCTCATGCTGCTTTTGTTGCCACTTTTGAGCCCAAAGACATTGGACATGCGTTATCTGATCATAATTGGGTTAACTCGATGCATGAGGAGTTGGAGAATTTTGAGAGGAACCAAGTTTGGGTGTTGGTTGACCCTCCCCCAGGGTGTAAGCCGATTGGGACAAAATGGGTGTGGAAAAATAAAGAGGGAGAGAAAGGAGAAGTGGTGAGGAACAAGTCGAGACTTGTTGCTCAGGGGTACAGTCAGAAAGAGGGGATCGACTACGAGGAGACTTTCGCTCCTGTAGCTCGTTTGGAGGCGATCAGGATCCTTCTAGCTTTTTCCGTGGCTAAAGGGTTCAAGTTGTACCAGATGGATGTGAAGAGTGCTTTTCTGAACGGTGTTTTGGAGGAAGAGGTGTTTGTGAGGCAACCACCGGGGTTTGAGAGTGAGAAGTACCCTCACCGGGTCTACAAGTTGAGAAAGGCGCTGTATGGGTTGAAGCAGGCGCCTAGAGCTTGGTATGGTAGGTTGAGGGGGTTCCTGTTTGAGAGAGGGTTTGAGATGGGGAAGGTCGACCAGACCTTGTTTCTCCTCAGGCAGGACAGAGATATCCTGATTGTGCAGGTATACGTGGATGATATTGTCTTTGGTGGCTCGTCTAACTCTCTTGTTGCAAGGTTTGCAGAAGACATGAGCAGGGAATTTGAGATGAGCATGATGGGCGAGTTGCAGTTCTTCCTCGGGCTACAAATCAAGCAATCAAAGGAAGGAACATTTGTGCACCAAGCTAAGTACACCAAGGACATTGTGAGGAAGTTCAAGATGGAGGATTCCAAGGCCATGGCGACGCCTATGAGTACGACTACAGTTCTTGATGCGGACGAGAAAGGTGAACACGTGGACCAGAAGGAGTACCGGAGCATGATCGGGTCACTCCTCTACTTGACGGCGACGAGGCCGGACATTCAATTCTCGGTGTGTCTGTGCGCTCGTTTTCAAGCTTCTCCGAGGACTTCGCATCGGCAAGCAGTCAAGCGCATTTTCAGGTATTTGCGACACACTCCCGACTTTGGCCTTTGGTACTCTGCGTCTTCTTCTTTGGCGCTTCATGGATTTTCAGACGCGGATTTTGCCGGGTGTCGGTTGGATAGGAAGTCCACTTCTGGGACTTGCCAGTTCTTGGGTTCTTCTTTGGTATCTTGGTCTTCCCGCAAACAGTCGAGTGTTGCTCAATCCACTACCGAGGCAGAGTATGTGGCCGCAGCCAGTTGTTGCTCTCAGCTCCTTTGGATCACATACACCATGAGTGACTTTGGTGAGGAGTATACCCATGTCCCACTTCAATGTGATAGCACCAGTGCCATAAGCGTTGCAAAGAACCCAGTGCTCCATTCCAAAACCAAGCACATAGAAGTGAGGTATCATTTTCTGAGAGACAACGTAGAGAAAGGGAAGATAGCTTTGATCCATGTATCCACACATGAACAACTAGCCGATATTTTCACCAAACCCCTAGATCAAGCAACTTTCACTCGTTTGCGGGGGGAGCTTGGTGTTTGTTTGATTTCTTGAGTTGGCGTGTGGGAGCTCCTTTGTAGCATATGTATAGCTTTCCTTTGTGCATTTCTTGCATTTGGCATAGCATATGTAGCATGATGTATAGGCATCTTTGTATCTTAGGTTGCATGCATTTTGTATCATATGCATTGTTTAGGAAAGGCTTCTCCTATACACATTGTTCACCATGGAATGACATATATGTCTTTGTGAGCTAATTTGGTAAGCTATGGTTAGTTTGGCTTAGCTCTTGATAATCTTGGTTTGTATCCATGGTTGATGGCTATGTTTTTGAAAAATTTCATATATATGCTCTCTTGTGAGTAAATGCCTTTACATGATCTTGACATGTTTTAGTGGCTTGGCTATGCTTAATTTGTGGTTGGATAGCTTATTTTGATCATATGGGGCCAAAGGCTCATTTGCCATAATGAATGTTTAGCCCCCATGCTTCATCTTGTGGAGGGGCATAAGTTCCTTTTTGTCGCAAAGACATTTCATGTACCAATTATAAATCTGAAAATGAAATGTAAATTGCTTGAAAAATGTGCTCCCATGTCATATGTGCTAATTTTAATTTGCTTTGGGTGCTAAATCGTTGCATGATGCCTACCAATGAGAAGTCTCATATATAGAAGTAGGCACATGGCTCGGTGGCTTTGACATGACATGAGGTGCTTGTGGGTGTTTATGATGGTCTTATGTTTAGAATGGTTGTCCTAGCATGAAGTTTGTGTGGCTTTGCCATTTTGACATGTTTTGCTCATGTTTAGGACTTTGCTCATGAGAGGGTAATTTTTCGCAAAATTGCTAAATTCTATCTTAGCTTCGCCCAATGGTTGTGAAACTTGGTGATCATGAAGTTTATGTCTTTACGAAGCTATAGAGTATCTAACTTGCTCGTTTGGACATGTGTAGCATCCTATGTTGAATTTTGTCTATTTGAGAAGCTCTAGGTTGCATTTTTTGCATTTTTGGCTTGATTCATGCATTGTCAACAAGGGGGAGAAGTTTGAGCATGTTTTGGTCTACTGAATGCATTTGGAAGGTTTTCAGGTGGTTTCGAGCTATTTTTGGGCTCTGTTGTGCACCGGTCTGACCGGTTGAGGTCACCGGTCTGACCGGTCAGAGTGCTGGTCCTGTTCACATGTTGCCCACCGGTCTGACCGGTGGTGTCGACCGGTCTGACCGGTCAGAGCTGAGCTGTTGCAGCTGCTCTGTTTTGTGAAGTGGTTCGCATGCATTTGTCCAGGGGGAGTTGCATCGGTTCAGGGGGAGCTTGCATGTGTGCAGGGGGAGCTCTTTGTGGTTTTCGAGCCTTGGTTTGATGGTTTGTGCTCTTTGCTTGAGCATGTTTTGTCTCGGATGTGTCGAGCCGTTGCCCTTGCCTAAGGGGTCCGAGACTTGTCTTCTTCAAGTGATCTTGCTCTTTGCCTTTTCTTTGGCTTTCGATCGCTTGTTGGAGTTTCTTTTAGTCGTCTCTTTTCTTTTCCTTTTCTCTTGGTTACCAAAACGTGTGTGTTGTCAATGCACTCATCAAGGGGGAGATTGAGAGCCAGGTGTGGTTCGAGGACCGGTGGATGGTCGCTTCCTGGTGTGATGAGTGATTGACAACGTGGTGTGGACTGATTCTTGGCTAAGTATTGCAGGTGCAGGTTGCGGCTTGACTGGTGCAGGTGCAGGTGAAGAACAAGCGTGAAAGGTCGTTGCCGGTGAGGCCTCCAGGTGTGGAGAAGACAAGTAGGCTTGGTTCGAGGGACCCGGTGGCCAGCGGGGTCAAGTGCGGGCCGCATGGTGGCAAGAACGGCAAGATGAAGTCATGGACGGTTTCTTGGTTGAGCCTCAAAACCAAGGTCGAGCCGGGACTACGTGGGAGCCGAGTCATGAGTGGTGATTGGCGGAGGCTACACCGAGTTCGCGGGGTTTCCGGTGGTTCACCAGAAAACCACTGGGTTCCTTTGTTGATCCACAAAGCCAAGACCGAAGAACCGAAGACGGAAGTGCAGCAGCTCCAGACCGGTCTGACCGGTGGGTCTGACCGGTCTGACCGGTGGGTACCGGTCTGACCGGTGAGGAGAACCGGTCTGACCGGTGTGCGACGACGCAGTCCGGAATCTTCGAAGCGGAGGACACGCGTCGGGATCGCAAGGCTTGCGTCGAGGCTAAGCAAGTTTGCGGTCGCTGGGCATCCGTCCGATGGTGCGAAGACAAAGACTTCCAATTTCGCCCTCGAGGGGCATGTATCCCTAGTTAGCTAGTAAGGGTATTTTAGTCTTTCGGTTGCCTCCATATAACCCAAGGGGTGAGAGGATGGCAGCCATCTCTTGGAACCCTAGCTCATTTGGTTTTCCTATTTTCCTTCCTATTTTCTTAGGATTTTCGTAGGACTAGCTTGAGAGCTTCATGGTGAGATCTTGTGAGAGGGAAGGATGATCGGGCGGCAAGCTAGACCTTGTATGAACCTCTTTGGTATGTATAGATGATTCGGCGTGGTTCCTCAAGGCTTGGATGTGTCTTTCCCGTTTCTCCTTTTTGGTGATTTTCGGAGCCTTTTCTTGGCGATTTTCTTGGAGCGATTTCGAGGCCTTTCTCTTTGGGATTTGGTGGGGGATGTATGCATGAACCCTTCGTGGTTCTTTTCCCTTTGATTCCCCTTCCAAATCCGTGAGCAAAGGGGCTCGATTTTGGGGTTTTCGTGGCTCTAGGGTTAGAGGCGTTCTTGGTGGGATTCCTTCGATTCCTCTTGATTTGACAAGTTTTGGTGGACCAAATCTTGGCTATGGAGTACCCATGAGGTGTTCCTACTATCCCCAAAGTCTTGTGCAAAACCGTGGAGCGAATCGGGAGATCGGGAGTTGGATTTGGAGGAGTTGACTCGCGGGCGCTGTTCATCCCGAGCTGCCCAGGCACGACCGGTCTGATCGGTGCTCTTGACCGGTCTGACCGGTGCTAGCCCTTGGTGGGTTTTTGTCTCGGGGAACAGCCTTGTCCGTGTGGTTTTGTCCCGTGGTCCTGCTGTTCAGTTCTTGGAGTGTTTGGAGTTGTTTTGCTAGGATTTGTGAGGGGTTCTTCTTCCTCACAGGTTGTGTTTCGTGGTGGTTTTTGTTCCAGGGCCTAGAGGATTCACTGAGGCTTCCTGGAACGTTTGCTGTTCGGCTACTGTAGCCACCGGCCTGACCGGCTCTGTCCACCGGTCTGACCGGTGTCACCGGTCTGACCGGCGCAGGCCATCGGTCTGACCGGTGTAGCACAGGCAGCAAGCCGTGCAAGTTTCCGCTGTGTGTTTTGGTGAGTTTTGGCTAGGAAGGTTGAGTGTTGGTTCCTAGGACCAGTAGCACTCCAGTGGCTGCGTGGTCTTGACCAACTTGGGTAGTTGGGTCGGAGACGTGAGTTGGAAGCCGTGTTCGTCTTGTTGGAGTTCTCATCTCCTTCGAGAAGAATTTTTATCGGCTCCCATTCACTCCCCCCCTCTCTGGTTCGCCTAATCGGTCCTTCAAAAGGTCGTTGCCGGTGAGGCCTCCAGGTGTGGAGAAGACAAGTAGGCTTGGTTCGAGGGACCCGGTGGCCAGCAGGGTCAAGTGCGGGCCGCATGGTGGCAAGAACGGCAAGATGAAGTCATGGACGGTTTCTTGGTTGAGCCTCAAAACCAAGGTCGAGCCGGGACTACGTGGGAGCCGAGTCATGAGTGGTGATTGGCGGAGGCTACACCGAGTTCGTGGGGTTTCCGGTGGTTCACCAGAAAACCACTGGGTTCCTTGGTTGATCCACAAAGCCAAGACCGAAGAACCGAAGACGGAGGTGCAGCAGCTCCAGACCGGTCTGACCGGTGGGTCTGACCGGTGGGTACCGGTCTGACCGGTGAGGAGCACCGGTCTGACCGGTGTGCGACGACGCAGTCCGGAATCTTCGAAGCGGAGGACACGCGTCGGGATCGCAAGGCTTGCGTCGAGGCTAAGCAAGTTTGCGGTCGCTGGGCATCCGTCCGATGGTGCGAAGACAAAGACTTCCAATTTCGCCCTCGAGGGGCATGTATCCCTAGTTAGCTAGTAAGGGTATTTTAGTCTTTCGGTTGCCTCCATATAACCCAAGTGGTGAGAGGATGGCAGCTATCTCTTGGAACCCTAGCTCATTTGGTTTTCCTATTTTCCTTCTTATTTTCTTAGGATTTTCGTAGGACTAGCTTGAGAGCTTCATGGTGAGATCTTGTGAGAGGGAAGGAAGATCGGGCGGCAAGCTAGACCTTGTATGAACCTCTTTGGTATGTATAGATGATTCGGCGTGGTTCCTCAAGGCTTGGTTGTGTCTTTCCCGTTTCTCCTTTTTGGTGATTTTCGGAGCCGTTTCTTGGCGATTTTCTTGGAGCGATTTCGAGGCCTTTCTCTTTGGGATTTGGTGGGGGATGTATGCATGAACCCTTCGTGGTTCTTTACCCTTTGATTCCCCTTCCAAATCCGTGAGCAAAGGGGCTCGATTTTGGGGTTTTCGTGGCTCTAGGGTTAGAGGTGTTCTTGGTGGGATTTCATTGATTCCTCTTGATTTGACAAGTTTTGGTGGACCAAATCTTGGCTATGGAGTACCCATGAGGTGTTCCTACTATCCCCAAAGTCTTGTGCAAAACCGTGGAGCGGATCGGGAGATCGGGAGTTGGATTTGGAAGAGTTGACTCGCGGGCGCTGTTCATCCCGAGCTACCCAGGCACGACCGGTCTGACCGGTGCTTTTGACCGGTCTGACCGGTGCTAGCCCTTGGTGGGTTTTTGTCTCGGGGAACAACCTTGTCCGTGTGGTTTTGTCCCGTGGTCCTGCTGTTCAGTTCTTGGCGTGTTTGGAGTTGTTTTGCTAGGATTTGTGAGGGGTTCTTCTTCCTCACAGGTTGTGTTTCGTGGTGGTTTTTGTTCCAGGGCCTAGAGGATTCACTGAGGCTTCCTGGAACGTTTGCTGTGCGGCTGCTGTAGCCACCGGCCTGACCGGCTCTGTCCACCGGTCTGACCGGCGCAGGCCATCGGTCTGACCGGTGTAGCACAGGCAGCAAGCCGTGCAAGTTTCCGCTGTGTGTTTTGGTGAGTTTTGGCTAGGAAGGTTGAGTGTTGGTTCCTAGGACCAGTAGCACTCCAGTGGCTGCGTGGTCTTGACCAACTTGGGTAGTTGGGTCGGAGACGTGAGTTGGAAGCCGTGTTCGTCTTGTTGGAGTTCTCATCTCCTTCGAGAAGAATTTTTATCGGCTCCCATTCACTCCCCCCCTCTCTGGTTCGCCTAATCGGTCCTTCAATTGGTATCAGAGCCGGTTCGGGTCTTTATTGACTCTTACCAGTCTAAGATCCAAAGATGGCGTACCAGGAATGGGGTTCGGGTCCTCCGCACTTCGATGGGAAGAACTACCAGATGTGGCAAAGGCGGATGGCGGCGTTCCTCCGCGGAAAGGGTCAGATCCTTTGGGATGTCACGGTGAACACAGCTTATGTTCATCCGATGAACTTCCTTGCTCCAGGATCGAGGGATATGTTCGAAGCCAACAACAAGGCTGTCGACTACTTGTTTCGTGCTCTGTGTCAGCCTGAATTCGATCGGGTTCAGACAGAGGACTTAGCTTGTAGGATTTGGGAGCAGTTGAAGGATGCTCATGCTGGGAATGCTCAGGTTCAGGCTCGGATGTAAGCGACTTACCGGAGAGAGTACGAGAACTTCACTCATCTCCCCGGCGAGTCCGTCGATGCCCTTTTCCAGCGATTTACGGTCGTTGTGAACAACATGAGAGCCAATGTGGACGTCCTCCCATACAATGATCATGATAGAGCCGTGAAGCTCTTGCACTCGTTGGATCGTACCGTATGGGATGGGAAGTTTGAGGCTATTGTTGAGTCCGAGAAGTATGACACCTTGACGGTGAACGAGCTGTTCTCGAAGCTCAAGTCGGCTGAGATGGACCGTGGTATGACAGCCAAGATCGAGAGCCTGACTGATTCTCATAGTCTCGCTCTCGTTAGTGGCAAAGGAGCTAAGTCTAACGCTAACGCATCCTCCAGGATGTACTCTCTGTCTTCTTTGATGTCTTTGCCAGATGAGGAGTTCGACGTGCTTGGAGAGGACGAGCTGGCGTTGCGGACCAGGCGGTTCGAGAGGCTGCACGAGAACCGGGTGAACACGAGGAGGACAGCACGGACGTGCTTTCAGTGCGGCAAGCCAGGACACTTCGTTGCCGACTGCCCGGAGAAGACGGAGAACAAGGACGGCTACAAGGACGGCTACAGGCACCGATCGAGCAAGGATGGCAAGTACCGATCGAGGCGCGATCACAAGCACAAGAACAAGCACAAGGACGAGCGACGGTCGAGGAAGAAGGATGGCCGTGGCAGGAAGGCCCGAGCAATGGTCGGAACGAGCGACGTCGACTCCAGCTCCGCCTACTCTTCCTCAAGCTCGAGTAGCAGTGAAGATGAAGGTGATCGGCGCAAGAACAAGAAGTCATCCAGGAACTTGAGCGGGTTGAGCTGCTTCGCGAGAGATGGCTTCTGCGGCATGGCCCGTAGCTCCGGCAGCAAGAAGAGCCACCAGAGTGACTCGGACTCTGACTCCGAGGATGAGGTGGGAGACTTGAAGAACATTTGGTTGATTGACTCCGGTTGCTCGAGGCATATGACCGGAGACAAGGGGTGGTTCTCAAGTCTCGTCCCGGTGGTGACAAAGAAGTACATCACCTTTGGGGACAATAGGCGAGGGCGTGTGCTGTCAGAAGGTGAGATTAAGGTAAGTGACAAGATCACTCTCAGGCGTGTTGCTCTTGTTCAATCGCTTGGATACAATTTGCTTTCTGTGTCCCAGTTGTTGGATGAGGGTTTTGAGGTGTTGTTCCGGCCTGGTGGTTCTCGGATTTTAGATTCTCGGGGGGATCTTGTTTGCATGGTCGTTCCCGAGGGTCAGGTGTTCCGAGCTGATTTTTCTCAGTCTTCTGGTGTGGAGCGTTGCTTCTTGGCTGGTTCTTCGAGTGAGTTGTGGAAGTGGCATAGGAAGTTGGGTCACTTGAGCTTTGATCTTTTGTCTCGCTTGAGTAAACTCAATTTGGTCCGAGGATTGCCACGATTGAGGTTTGAGAAAGAGTTGGTTTGTGCGCCGTGTAGGCATGCCAAGATGGTAGCCTCTTCTCACCCGCCTCTCACCGATGTGATGACTGAGCGTCCATGCGAGCTGCTCCATATGGACCTTGTTGGCCCAGCTCATGTGCGATCTGCGGGTGGGAAGTGGTATGTCCTTGTTGTGGTGGACGACTACTCTCGATATGCGTGGGTGTTCTTTCTTGAGGAGAAGGGGGAGACGTTTGGTTTTCTTCGAGATCTTGTCTTGAGGTTAAGAAACGAGAGGCACGGAGATGCCATACGAGCGATCCGCAGTGACAATGGCTCGGAATTCAAAAACTCTCGCTTCGAAACCTTTTGCCATGACTTGGGTCTTGAACATCAGTTTTCGAGTCCGTATACGCCTCCCCAGAATGGTGTGGTGGAAAGGAAAAACAGGACCTTGTGCGAGATGGCTCGGACGATGCTCGACGAGCATAGGACTCCGAGAAGGTTCTGGGCTGAGGCGGTCAATACCGCGTGCCATGTGTCGAACAGGATCTACCTCAGGGTTCACAAGAAGAAAACCTGTTACGAGTTGATGCACGGTCGCACACCCAAGGTGAGTCACTTCCATGTCTTTGGTTGTAAATGCTTCATTCTGAAGAAAGGGAAGAAGTTGGACAAGTTCGAGGCTAGGTCTGTCGATGGCATTTTCTTTGGTTATGCATCTCATTCTAGAGCATTTCGTGTGCTCAATCTTGAAACTAACCAAATCGTGGAGACTTGCGAGGTAACCTTCGACGAGACACAACCACGTAGTCAGCTTGTTTTTGAGTGTGCAGGTGACGACGAACTTGGCGAGGAGATCTTTTGGAGGAGGAGCATGAACATGGAGATGATGAAGATGGCGGCGTGATGCCCGCGGCTGAACATGTACCTACTACTTCGACGACGATCGAGAATGGACCCTCTCCCACACCTACAATGACAAACCCAGATCAAGGCGAAGCTCCTGTTGAGGGGGAGGTAGCATCAAGGCGAGAACCTCCCTGACGAGTGCAAGTGGATCACCCAGCTTCGAGAATCATCGGCGACATGAATGAACGTACTACACTGTCGAGGGTTCGGAACAATTCTCATTTCGCTCATGCTGCTTTTGTTGCCACCTTTGAGCCCAAAGACATTGGACATGCGTTATCTGATCATAATTGGGTTAACTCGATGCATGAGGAGTTGGAGAATTTTGAGAGGAACCAAGTTTGGGTGTTGGTTGACCCTCCCCCAGGGTGTAAGCCGATTGGGACAAAATGGGTGTGGAAAAATAAAGAGGGAGAGAAAGGAGAAGTGGTGAGGAACAAGTCGAGACTTGTTGCTCAGGGGTACAGTCAGAAAGAGGGGATCGACTACGAGGAGACTTTCGCTCCTGTAGCTCGTTTGGAGGCGATCAGGATCCTTCTAGCCTTTTCCGTGGCTAAAGGGTTCAAGTTGTACCAGATGGATGTGAAGAGTGCTTTTCTGAACGGTGTATTGGAGGAAGAGGTGTTTGTGAGGCAACCACCGGGGTTTGAGAGTGAGAAGTACCCTCACCGGGTATACAAGTTGAGGAAGGCGCTGTATGGGTTGAAGCAGGCGGCTAGAGCTTGGTATGGTAGGTTGAGGGGGTTCCTGTTTGAGAGAGGGTTTGAGATGGGGAAGGTCGACCAGACCTTGTTTCTCCTCAGGCAGGACAGAGATATCCTGATTGTGCAGGTATACGTGGATGATATTGTCTTTGGTGGCTCGTCTAACTCTCTTGTTGCAAGGTTTGCAGAAGACATGAGCAGGGAATTTGAGATGAGCATGATGGGCGAGTTGCAGTTCTTCCTCGGGCTACAAATCAAGCAATCAAAGGAAGGAACATTTGTGCACCAAGCTAAGTACACCAAGGACATTGTGAGGAAGTTCAAGATGGAGGACTCCAAGGCCATGGCGACGCCTATGAGTACGACTACAGTTCTTGATGCGGACGAGGAAGGTGAACACGTGGACCAGAAGGAGTACCGGAGCATGATCGGGCCACTCCTCTACTTGACGGCGACAAGGCCGGACATTCAATTCTCGGTGTGTCTGTGCGCTCGTTTTCAAGCTTCTCTGAGGACTTCGCATCGGCAAGCAGTCAAGCGCATTTTCAGGTATTTGCGACACACTCCCGACTTCGGCCTTTGGTACTCTGCGTCTTCTTCTTTGGCGCTTCATGGATTTTCAGACGCGGACTTTGCCAGGTGTCGGTTGGATAGGAAGTCCACTTCTGGGACTTGCCAGTTCTTGGGTTCTTCTTTGGTATCTTGGTCTTCCCGCAAACAGTCGAGTGTTGCTCAATCCACTACCGAGGCAGAGTATGTGGCCGCAGCTAGTTGTTGCTCTCAGCTCCTTTGGATCACATACACCATGAGTGACTTTGGTGAGGAGTATACCCATGTCCCACTTCAATGTGATAGCACCAGTGCCATAAGCGTTGCAAAGAACCCAGTGCTCCATTACAAAACCAAGCACATAGAAGTGAGGTATCATTTTCTGAGAGACAACGTAGAGAAAGGGAAGATAACTTTGATCCATGTACCCACACATGAACAACTAGCTGATATTTTCACCAAACCCCTAGATCAAGCAATTTTCACTCGTTTGCGGGGGGAGCTTGGTGTTTGTTTGATTTCTTGAGTTGGTGTGTGGGAGCTCCTATGTAGCATATGTATAGCTTTCCTTTGTGCATTTCTTGCATTTGGCATGGCATATGTAACATGATGTATAGGCATCTTTGTATCTTAGGTTGCATGCATTTTGTATCATATGCATTGTTTAGGAAAGGCTTCTCCTATATACATTGTTCACCATGGAATGACATATATATCTTTGTGAGCTAATTTGGTAAGCTATGGTTAGTTTGGCTTAGCTCTTGATAATCTTGGTTTGTATCCATGGTTGATGGCTATGTTTTTGAAAATTTCATATGTATGCTCTCTTGTGAGTAAATGCCTTTCCATGATCTTGACATGTTTTTGTGGCTTGGCTATGCTTAATTTGTGGTTGGATAGCTTATTTTGATCATATGGGGCCAAAGGCTCATTTGCCATCATGAATGTTTAGCCCCCATGCTTCATCTTGTGGAGGAGCATAAGTTCCTTTTTGTCGCAAAGACATTTCATGTACCAATTATAAATCTGAAAATGAAATGTAAATTACTTGAAAAATGTGCTCCCATGTCATATGTGCTAATTCTAATTTGCTTTGGGTGCTAAATCGTTGCATGATGTCTATCAATGAGAAGTCTCATATATAGAAGTAGGCACATGGCTCGATGGCTTTGACATGACATGAGGTGCTTGTGGGTGTTTATGATGGTCTTATGCTTAGAATGGTTGTCCTAGCATGAAGTTTGTGTGGCTTTGCCATTTTGACATGTTTTGCTCATGTTTAGGACTTTGCTCATGAGAGGGTGATTTTTCGCAAAATTGCTAAATTCTATCTTAGCTTCGCCCAATGGTTGTGAAACTTGGTGATCATGAAGTTTATGTCATTACGAAGCTATAGAGTATCTAACTTGCTCGTTTGGACATGTGTAGCATCCTATGTTGAATTTTGTCTATTTGAGAAGCTCTAGGTTGCATTTTTTGCATTTTTGGCTTGATTCATGCATTGTCAACAAGGGGGAGAAGTTTGAGCATGTTTTGGTCTACTGAATGCATTTGGAAGGTTTTCAGGTGGTTTCGAGCCATTTTTGGGCTCTGTTGTGCACCGGTCTGACCGGTTAAGGTCACCGGTCTGACCGGTCAGAGTGCTGGTCCTGTTCACATGTTGCCCACCGGTCTGACCGGTGCTGCCGACCGGTCTGACCGGTCAGAGCTGAGCTGTTGCAGCTGCTCTGTTTCGTGAAGTGGTTTGCATGCATTTGTCCAGGGGGAGTTGCATTGGTTCAGGGGGAGCTTGCATGTGTGCAGAGGGAGCTCTTTGTGGTTTTCGAGCTTTGGTTTGATGGTTTGTGCTCTTTGCTTGAGCATGTTTTGTCTCGGATGTGTCGAGCCGTTGCCCTTGCCTAAGGGGTTCGAGACTTGTCTTCTTCAAGTGATCTTGCTCTTTGCCTTTTCTTTGGATTTCGATCGCTTGTTGGAGTTTCTTTTAGTCGTTTCTTTTCTTTTCCTTTTCTCTTGGTTATCAAAACGTGTGTGTTGTCAATGCACTCATCAAGGGGGAGATTGAGAGCCAGGTGTGGTTCGAGGACCGGTGGATGGTCGCTTCCTGGTATGATGAGTGATTGACAACGTGGTGTGGACTGATTCTTGGCTAAGTATTGCAGGTGCAGGTTGCAGCTTGACTGGTGCAGGTGCAGGTGAAGAACAAGCGTGAAAGGTCGTTGCCGGTGAGGCCTCCAGGTGTGGAGAAGACAAGTAGGCTTGGTTCGAGGGACCCGGTGGCCAGCAGGGTCAAGTGCGGGCCGCATGGTGGCAAGAACGGCAAGATGAAGTCATGGACGGTTTCTTGGTTGAGCCTCAAAACCAAGGTCGAGCCGGGACTACGTGGGAGCCGAGTCATGAGTGGTGATTGGCGGAGGCTACACCGAGTTCGCGGGGTTTCCGGTGGTTCACCAGAAAACCACTGGGTTCCTTTGTTGATCCACAAAGCCAAGACCGAAGAACCGAAGACGGAGGTGCAGCAGCTCCAGACCGGTCTGACCGGTGGGTCCGACCGGTCTGACCGGTGGGTACCGGTCTGACCGGTGAGGAGCACCGGTCTGACCGGTGTGCGACGACGCAGTCCGGAATCTTCGAAGCGGAGGACACACGTCGGGATCGCAAGGCTTGCGTCGAGGCTAAGCAAGTTTGCGGTCGCTGGGCATCCGTCCGATGGTGCGAAGACAAAGACTTCCAATTTCGCCCTCGAGGGGCATGTATCCCTAGTTAGCTAGTAAGGGTATTTTAGTCTTTCGGTTGCCTCCATATAACCCAAGTGGTGAGAGGATGGCAGCTATCTCTTGGAACCCTAGCTCATTTGGTTTTCCTATTTTCCTTCTTATTTTCTTAGGATTTTCGTAGGACTAGCTTGAGAGCTTCATGGTGAGATCTTGTGAGAGGGAAGGATGATCGGGCGGCAAGCTAGACCTTGTATGAACCTCTTTGGTATGTATAGATGATTCGGCGTGGTTACTCAAGGCTTGGTTGTGTCTTTCCCGTTTCTCCTTTTTGGTGATTTTCGGAGCCCTTTCTTGGCGATTTTCTTGTGTGATTTCGAGGCCTTTCTCTTTGGGATTTGGTGGGGGATGTATGCATGAACCCTTCGTGGTTCTTTACCCTTTGATTCCCCTTCCAAATCCGTGAGCAAAGGGGCTCGATTTTGGGGTTTTCGTGGCTCTAGGGTTAGAGGTGTTCTTGGTGGGATTTCTTCGATTCCTCTTGATTTGACAAGTTTTGGTGGACCAAATCTTGGCTATGGAGTACCCATGAGGTGTTCCTACTATCCCCAAAGTCTTGTGCAAAACCGTGGAGCGGATCGGGAGATCGGGAGTTGGATTTGGAAGAGTTGACTCGCGGGCGCTGTTCATCCCGAGCTACCCAGGCACGACCGGTCTGACCGGTGCTTTTGACCGGTCTGACCGGTGCTAGCCCTTGGTGGGTTTTTGTCTCGGGGAACAGCCTTGTCCGTGTGGTTTTGTCCCGTGGTCCTGCTGTTCAGTTCTTGGCGTGTTTGGAGTTGTTTTGCTAGGATTTGTGAGGGGTTCTTCTTCCTCACAGGTTGTGTTTCGTGGTGGTTTTTGTTCCAGGGCCTAGAGGATTCACTGAGGCTTCCTGGAACGTTTGCTGTGCGGCTGCTGTAGCCACCGGCCTGACCGGCTCTGTCCACCGGTCTGACCGGCGCAGGCCATCGGTCTGACCGGTGTAGCACAGGCAGCAAGCCGTGCAAGTTTCCGCTATGTGTTTTGGTGAGTTTTGGCTAGGAAGGTTGAGTGTTGGTTCCTAGGACCAGTAGCACTCCAGTGGCTGCGTGGTCTTGACCAACTTGGGTAGTTGGGTCGGAGACGTGAGTTGGAAGCCGTGTTCGTCTTGTTGGAGTTCTCATCTCCTTCGAGAAGAATTTTTATCGGCTCCCATTCACTCCCCCCTCTCTGGTTCGCCTAATCGGTCCTTCATGGTGATATAGAAATGAATCCTTATGATTTTGTTGTTCCAGCAATAGGTCATAATCAAAACCTTTGTGCTGATTTGATTGAACCACATATTCATACACGTGCTGACTATGATCTTGATGTTAACCTCTATACTCTGATTGATCCATGTAATATTCTACAAACTAATAAACTCCATCCTGTTCATTTGACTACTAATACTAAATTGTTTGATAAAAGATCTCCTACCAATTGCTTGCTTTATACTAAGTTTGATATGCCTATTGATGTCAACAAAATGCTTGAAAATATTTCTATGATAACATCTTCTAAATCTTTGAATACAGTTCATAGCTGCAAGTTTACATTTATTTTAATTGAGAACATGTTGTAAATACTTTTTCTATTCATTCCATTTGCATAATGATTGACAAGCTTGCTGATTCGAAGTCAAATATGATGTGTGATAATTCTTGTGATCTGATCAATCATTTGTTTAGTGCTTGTAATTCAGAACCTCCAATCTTTCGCCCTTGTGCATATAGTACACCGAAAGAAATAAATCATGTGCAAAAAGTGCAATTTGTGCACGTGAGGAACCCTCATCCATGAGTAGTCAATTTGAAAGGCACGCCTCTAAACCAGTGAATAAGTTGTGCAACCATACTTTTGGGGTGGTTATGAATGTTTCATCACCATGTTTTGAACAATTTGATCTTGGAATGGTGAAATTGGAAATGCTAAATCAGTTGTGTTGTTTGAAAGAAATTTTTGTTATCCCATCCCATAAATTATTTGTAGGTACACAAAAGTCTATGAAGTTTTTCATCGTGGTAAGATGAAAGTTGTTAATACAATGTTTCAAGCTAATAATCTTTTGCAGTACAACCAAAAGTCGAGGTCGACTTTTTTTCCAAGGAAGGGAGGATGATGCAAACATCATGATGATTGTGAATGGTGTTTTGCAAAATAAAGATAATTACAAAACAAATGACATATTCATATACCATGCATATTTTTTTGCCCTTTTGTGCAATCTTTATTCAGGTTATGAAAAGCTTCGAGTAGCTTCTCCTCAAGTGGGGGAGAAAGATCAGCATTACATATGGACATTAGAAGCCGTCATTGTCAAATGAACATCCAAGTTGAAAGCTAAATTTAAATTCCATACTTCTAATTTTCCTATGGCAAAGCTACTACTTGGATTGTATGATTACAAATCAAAACACCTTGGAATATTGGAGGAAATAAATGCTACAACACCAACAAATCTTCATTTGAATCATTTGAACCATGAAGGGGTTGTGAAATATCCTGGAAAGAAAAAGAAGATCCCTATGCAAAAGAAGTATGATGCAACTACAATCCTCAACCATGGTGACACATCCACATTCTTTGGATTTGAAGAGTCGAGGACGACTCCTTTTCAAGAGGAGGAGGATGATGTGCACATGGAGATCGAGTCGAAGTCTTCGCGGTTTCGGTGCCTCTCTCCCCGTCGCTTGGTCGCATCCAACCTTTGTCAGGTATAAAGCTATTTACCCGCTGATTGCAGCAATTATCTTGGTACAAAACCTACTGTCATGAAGATCGGGCCATCCCCAGGACCTTTCTTGCAACGGTCCCTATCACTCGTGTTCTTCACGAACACGACCCTTTGATCTTGTTGACTAGACATAAGAGAGTTCGTATCCGTTCGTATGTCTAGCCCTAGTTGATCTTGTTTGATGGCATGTTAGTGTTGCATGAAGTTTGTGTTCAAGCTACGGTACTTGGTCTAAGTTGACCAGTCTTCTGGTGGCTCTCACCCTGGGTCACAACAGCCCGGGCCGGGTGAAGTCTAGCAGCAACGCAGGCATGGTGCCTGGGTTGTGTGGCTATGTTAGTTATGAGCATGCCCCCTGTAACGATTGAGGTAGGCCACAGTGGTGATAGCTGTTGGACCCTTTGAAACCCTTCGCGCTGGGGTATTGCTGTAGGAGTCTGAAGTGTAGTTTCGCAGAGTGCTGGTCGTCGTGGGCTATCTCCCCGTTTGTACCTGGGTGCTAAACCTTACCCTTTCATGCAATGCTTCATGCTTATCTTTTGTATCTTCTAGCTTTATATGTTTAGTACATTAGAACCTAGAGCTAACTCGTATGTTCCCCCTAAGCCGTAGTGTACTAGAGTAGAGGTAGATCTGAGTGTGTGTCACACTACCCTATCATATCTTTTATCTTACCCCTACCTTTGAGTTGTTATTTTCTATATCTATCTCTTGGTTTACATTCAGTGCAAAAGCATAAGTCTTGGTATCCGCCATTGCCTTCCACGGATACGATACCCTTGGAATATTCTCCTTCCTTGGGGAAATGCTATAATGGTTTATCTGTGCGCTTGCGGATTCGTTCATGATCGTTTAGATTTACCTTTGACAAGTCTTGATGTTCACGCTAACTCAGCGTCGTTAGTAGTGACATTAAGAAATGCCAACAAGCATTTCTAGTGCTGTCACTAAGGATGGATTCTAAATCTGTTCTTAAGTGATCGCGCTACGAAATGTCAACACAAGCTGAGGTAGAGGGTGTCATCGACGACCTCCTCTGCTACTTGCGGTTTGGCTTGTTCTTCTTGCTCTTCTTCATAGTGCATCGTCGATGGGCTTGGTGTCGGCTCGGAGGGGATGGATGAGCTCGCACCAGCCTGCGAACGGGAGCACGTCACCCTCCTGAAAGCATTCGTCGCCCAACTCATGCTTGCACAACAATGGGACAACAAGAGCAACTCGGTGATGGATTAGTGAAATGAAATGAGATTCTTACCAAGCTTGCTCCAACACAACAATACGTGCAGCAACACAATAGAGAGAATACTTGATGATTCCAATCTTGAGCAAGAATTCTAAGAAAACCAAGAGAGCAAGGAGTAGAGAGGGGAGTGTGAGTGAAATGAGTTGAATGGGTGGAGAACACCCCCTCTCGGGTCTTATTTATACAGCAAAGGGGCATAACAGCAAAATTCCGACCAAGGGCAATGACTACTAGCCGTTGGCACCGGTGGGACCCAAGAGCCGTTGCTCCCAGGTTGGCCGACGCAGGGATCGACTGATCCTTGGCGGGCCTACCTGGCAGCCCCCTTTGGCCAGCAGCCTCCCAACGGCTACATGAAGTCATGCCTCCAGAAATTTCTCAAATGATTTTCAAAGATTTTCAAACTCAGAAATTATTTTTAGAAATTTTATTCGAAAAGGAGAATTGGCTAGATAAATCTAGCATCCAGATGCAGGGTTTGGAAAAATCAAATATGCATTTTGGAAATCAAATAAAATTTTGGAAATGGAAATATGAGATAAATACCATCTTTAACCTTTTTGGTAGAAAGGACTCATCATTTTTAGTCTGACGAGCAGGACTCTTCTCAGTGGTCAATACCACTCAGCCACTCTTGGGAAGTAGAGGGTGATGCCTTCTCAACCTTCCGCCATTCTTGCCGAATTTTCTTTTGCTTAAGTGTGGGCGGAGGTTCCTTTGATGAGGATGAAGGCTCCATCCTTCCCCCAAGCTGCTCAACACTATCCTGCACTAGGTAGCATTGCTCCTCTTTATCTTGAAACATGAACATCAAGTTCCTCTTCCCAATGTGGAACCGGATCACTCCAGCTCCCACATTGATTCTAGCTCTGACATCACTGAGGAATGGTCGCCCAAGGATGAGCGGCCTTCCACCCTCATCGTCCATATCAAGGACCATGAAATCCGCAAAGACATAAGAGTTCTTGACCTTGACCAATAAACTCTCAACAATTCCTTCTGGATATCGTATTGATGAATCGACGAGTTGGACACTCGGTATTGTTGGAGAAAGAGCTGGATATCCCAGTTGCTCGAACATGGCCTTGGACATGAGATTAATACTCGCACCAAGGTCACAGAGGGCAAGCTTGATCATCTTGTAATAAATAGTGCACGTGATAGTTGGATAACCAGGATCCCTTCTGTGCAGTACTGCTGATTCCTCCCATGGGTCTTGAATTTGATGTATGGGCTTCCCTGCATAGTCAGGAGCATGTGTCGGCATAGGTGACTTACCCCACCTAGTCGACAACACACTAACATTTTCACAAGAGGTCACGGGTTGCCCTGGGATCCTCCCGTTATCAACAGACGGAATCAAAGCAGCTAACTGAGTTTCTAACATCTTGTTAAAACTTAGCTGGCTTTTCTGAGTAGAAGAAAAATTGTAAATCTTGATGTTGAGGCTTTCCAAAGATTTATCCAGGGCAGCTAGCTTCTTCGTTACACCTTCATTAATCTTAGTCTGCCCAAAAACAAGGTCACTCAAGGAGGGCTGGTTAGAATTGTAAGAGTTACCTTGGTTGCCTCCCTGATAATAAGGGCGTTGTTGATTCCACGCTTGGCCTCCTTGTGGACGATGACCATTGTTATTTCCATTCATGTACATGTTGACGGTTGTTAAGCACCATTTTCATGGCCGTCAACTCCTGCAAATTGAAGCATGAAATGCACATCCACACTAGAATAGGAGCTTAAACTAATACTTTCCACCAGTGTCGATGTCTATTCAAATGCAGGTATTTAGCATAGGAAATGAGAAGAATCTATGCACATTCACTCCACTCCAATCCAAGGCACTCAAGTTCTGGCCAATGAGGGGCTGCCACATGGATTCTCCTGGATCCATGATGTCACCAATCCATATGAAGAGCTCTCAACGAATCACACGCTGCCACGTCAGCATCACATGGATCCATAGGCCCACTTTGCTAATCAAACCGCCAGGAAATGTGGCATGCACGGAGGATGGGCATCAGGGCCCACATGGAAGTGAGCCAGAGGAAGCACGGGCCAAAAGGCCAGCCGAGGGTTTCGACCGACCCTAGGATCGGCCGAACCGACCTAGGGTCGGTTGATCCCCTCCTTCCACGTGGTTGCTTCCTATTGGCTCTTGGTTGCATCCCGGGGTGTTTTAGAGCATTTGGAGCCTCGGAGCAAGCCACTCCCTTGCCTATAAATAGAAGGGGAGGGCCTCATTTCACACACACTTCCAAGCTCTCAAGTTCCACTTCTCTCTTGTGTAGCTCTCTCTCTAATTCTGCCCATGTGAGGTGATTCTCACCTCTATGTGGTAGAATGGGGTTGAGAAGAGATCTAGGCTAGGATTAGTTGAGAGATAGAGTAGGAGTGTGGAGTGAGTTGATGTCCTCATGGATGCTTATTCTTCATTTAGATCAAAGTGAGTATTTCGACATTTGTTATTTAGACTATAGTGGACATCATGCATGAATGTTATGTTCTTGTGTTCTTAGCTCGTTCATAAGTTAGAGGCTTGTGTTCTTTGTAACTCAAGGCTTCGATCCTTTAGAGCTAGTTCATTAGTTCAAGTGTCTGTTTGCATACTTTGATCCTGTTTAGCTGAGTAAGTTTGTTGTATCTCGTTTGTATCCAAACCTTTCTTGCTGCTCCGTAACTTGATGACTAGTATGATTTGATCCGTTCTCTCTCTAGTTCGTGGTCACGTATTTATACGGGTTGCTATAGTGTTGTTAACGGGTCGACAGATGTAACCGCACTATAGTAGTTATCAGGAGTGCAGACGTGGTGTCTGGACTCTGGTTATCCTACGAAGACCAAGTGCATTCATGTAACGATAGAGGTAGGACGCAGTGGTGACAGCTTGTTGGACCCTTTGAAACCCTCCGCGCTTGTGTACCGAGTTGGGCCTCGTTGCCAGAACATTGGCCTCTCCCTAAAAAGTTAGGATGGGCTGGCGCTCCACGGAGAGGACTAATAGCGAACAGATCCATCTCGAGAGTTAAGTTCCTTAAGAAAGTGCTTCTCACATCCCTACCTATCTCAGTAGTAGCTGGTGTCCTTGGATAGACCCTCTCTAGTTACTGTCCCGTCCTAGGAACGAAACCCGACGGAAATACTCATTCTCCGAGGGAGAAGTGCTACAACGGTGTATCCGTGCTCTTGCGGATTCTCGCACTCGTTAGTGTACCCGGGAGTTTCTTACATGCTCACGCTATTACGGTGCCTAGTGGTGACGTTAAGAAACACCAACAAGCATTTCTGGCACCGTTGCCGGGGACGACTGTTGTTAACCTTCGAACCCGTCTATCCTCGTATTTATCTTTTTTCGTTTTCTTCTACCTTCACCCCCATTACCCATCGAGATATCCCTTTTGTTTTCTTTACTTCTACCTTTACCCCCGCTACCCATGGAAGGTTATCCTTGTAAACACCTTCCACCTTCGAGGAGTGAACCCTCAGAGCCATCTTTGTCAAGACCCACTCTTACATCCGGCTGTCGGCTTCACCCCTCTCTCATGAAGCTAATTCAGGACCTATCCTTCTCGGGGTTAAGTCATGAGAACCCCTTTGATCATGTGAGAGACTACGAGCGTCTGATTGAAACTTGGGGTAAAACTGGAGAATCACCGGATGCTCGGAAAAGAGAGTTTTTCCCGCTATCCCTCTCTGGGAAAGCATGGGATTGGCATTGTTGTTTTGGTAGAGACTACCTTACTTGGGAAGGTTTGAGGGCAGCTTTCTGCTCCCGATTCTTCCCGATACGACGTGTCATCTCCCTAAGGACCAAGATTCTCAGTTTCAAGCAAAGTGAGGAGGAATCACCAGGAATGGCATGGAGTCGTTTCGCCTCTGCGGTGGAAGATTGGCCAGTCCTCTACATTCCCGATTGGATGCTGCTCCAGCACTTCTGGTTTGGATTAAAGAAGGACGATGCCATGAAGCTTAATGCTCTCTCTGGAGGATCCTTTGCACACTTGGATGCTGTTGAGGGAAAAGAGATCATGGAGAATCTCCGGGACTTCAGCTCCCCTTGCATCCCGGTCAACGAGGTACCCACCAGAAGAAATGTTGAGTCACCTAGATCCATCATCAGCCGAGCCCAAGATTTCATATCCACTCCTTCTGAGCTCTGGCTGAAGGTGTCATTCCTGAGTAGCAGGAGTTTAAGGGAAAGATTTTGTGGCGCGAGATCTACCCTTGGGTTCCCCTCTTGTGCATCTTCTTAGACCTTCTCCCCGAGACTTCGTCTCGCGGGAGGATGGAGAGAGTGGTTAGGAACGAATGATCATTCCCGGCCAGGATGACTTACTCGACCCTAATCACCATCTCCTAAGGAGGGTATGAGAGGCTTATCGTGTTCCTACGTTGAGGTTTGAGCTAAGGTGCATGGCACTGAAGTTTTGTATAAACCAAGAGATCGGTCTCTGCTTTATAATCCATTAGATTCATTCATCAGACCGAAGGAGCAAATCACATGCCGATCGAATGGAGTGCATCCACTCCTTATCTTAAGCCCATCGATCAATGCCAATCAGTCAAGAGAAGTTGAACTCCATACCTTATGCTTGACTTGATCGATGCCTAAAGGGAGTTGCATTTCCCAGCTTATCATAGCCTCCCATTGGAAGCTTAGGCCAGACCTCAGGATGTTTTCATCATTCTGATGAGAACATCTGACCCTCTGCCTAAGGTAAGAGCGAGTTAAATCTCGTTCTTTGCTTGAACTCTGGTTCTGGAATACACACCGACCATTGGAGCTTATGTTCTACCCTCTTTGGAGGCTGAGTGTCTTTCTGAGCTTGAGTTCACTCGGAGATCAGTTCCTATGTAGGAGCACTAGCCTCAGTGCTCGATGTTTTTATCTCCGAGATCTGCTACCCTAGTGCTATAGCTCTCGAGTCCCGTGACCACCCCAGAGCTGCCTCGGCTCTCTGGGATGATCATGCTTTTAGCTTCATTATCCTTTGGACTCGTATTTGCATATGCACTAACCTTGCAGATCAGCGCTTATCATCACATCACGCTATCTGCAAGGGAGATGACCATGAGTTGAGACAGGAGGTCATGAGACGCCCGCATTCTGAATTTTCTTGGGTCTCATTCATTTTGTTTCCCTAAGAATTATCCTTCGGGTATCTTGTGAACACTAACCATGCAGGAGAAAGAAATTATCAGAGATAAACAGGAGTAAGGCAAAGGACCACAAGAAGACAACACCATCGTGGCAACACGGTGAACACTTCATGATCCCCATCAGTGGCTTCTACACTTTTGATGGACCAGGTATGTTATCAAGGTGAGCTCCCCCATATCCTATGGTTATACTAGTGGCTTAGCCAAAGTTTTTATAAAGTAGAGGTTGATTATTCAACCCCAACCTTATCCTAGATTTAGCCTAAGCCAACCTTTCCATCCCAGGGCATCCACCTAGGCTTGTTACCTTGAGGCCTGCTTGAGCCCACACGCGAAGGGGGAGGACCAGAGAGGCCCACCTTGGGTCGTCCGAACCCTGGTTCGGCCGAAGTCCTGGTGCTGCCACCTCCCTTCTTCTTTCGCGTGTGCATCTCTCCCTCCTCCAGAAACCTTCTCTCTGCCGCACGACGAGTTTCGAGTTGCGCAGAATCCATCTCCTCCACCTCACTTCCTCAGCTCATCGCCGAACCTATGGCCGGAAAGGACGTCGTACCCTTCAGCGGCTCCACCTCATCCACTGGTCTCTGGGCAGGGGGCAACCCCTCCATCACTGCTACCCCTGCAGTAGACCTTGCGATGGTGGCTGGCGTCCTGGAGGTTGCTGCGCTCGCCTCCATCCCACCGGGCGGGAGGATTCCAGGCACGCCACCGTTCAGGCGCTCCGCTTCACCTGGGAAGAGGCACAGGGGACGGGCAGCTAGCCCGTACAGTAGGCCAACCATGGCTCAGCTTCACCCCAAGGGAACACTATTCGCGCCACCTAGAGCACCTGGATCTTCGCTAGTTGGGGGGCCGACGAGCACAGCGCAGTCCGCTCAGTCGCCGCAGCCACCGGTTACCATAAGACCGGCACCGCCCTAGGAGAAGATTCCTGAAGCACGCCCAGCACCCGTCCTTCTTGAAGAGGATGAAGACCTTGGCCTGGACGACGAACTACCGCCGCCGTCCTACACTAGGAGGTCTAGGGAGAAGACTCGGGAGGCCGAGCAACTCCCAAAGCTCTCCTCAGTGGCCAAGCTGACCCCACTGATGAAGGATCTGGAAGACAGTAATGAGAAGCTAAGGGCTACCTTCTCTGAGCAGAAGATGGACATGGCTGAGCTGAGGGATGATGTGCATGACCTCCGCCGCGGCCTCTGCGTGAAGATGAGGCGACTTTTCTCGGCTACAGGGCACGCAGCTCTTTATGATGCCGAGTAGTGGGGATTAGCCCCAGCTTTAGTCCCTTAGGTGCTAGTCTAGGTCTAGGTTTATTTCCCTTTATTTATTTATCTCCCTTTCATTCATTTATTCCCTTTCATGTGTGTAAGCACCTAATCATTTTATCTTAGAACATTCGAATTTGAATAAAGTGGCTCACCGGTCATGTAACCCGGTCTAGCTACATTTGTGTTATCACTTTGGTCGTTTGTTTTAGAAGGACATGTAGGTTCGAGACAGTGTGGGGCAGAGCCATGACTCTCCCAGCGCAGGCACGATGTATTCTCACGTACCCACTGTGAGCACTCTGCGCTAGATGATCAATCATTCACAGAGAACCTGAACGGGACCTGCACGAGCTCGCTCCTGTGGAGAGCCTCTCACGGTTCAACTTCTATGCATAGCACCGATTTGCATCTCGACAACTCACTCTCTCATTTCTAAGTTTTATAAGCCATAACTGTCTATTTCATCTAATTTAAAACTCAAATGTTGATGCTAAGACCACCCAGCTTGCTAGATGCTTGAGATGGCTCACATATGTTTTATTCCTTGCTCTCTATCTTGATGCTTGTGAACCATAACTGTCTTAAGGACAAGCATGTTCATCTAAGTAATTGACGAGTATGATATGGCCTGATGATATGATATGTTGCTCTGATGACTAAGCTCTCTTGGGTTATTTATTTTTGAAAAAACACAAAATGTAACACCCTAAAAATTCCATCACATTAAAATAATAGAAACATGGTTAGACTTTTATTTTTCTAAGGATTAAATAATTGGATCAAATAAAATTGACTTTTAAATACTAGAACAAAATTTAAATAATTTAGAATTCACCAAGTGTTTGAATGCATACATGCCGTTGCATTTGTTTTGTTTGTTTGTGTGTTGTAGTTTTCAAACAAAAGTTCAAAACTTCCAAAGTCTGAAAACCGCCCTCCAACTCCCCTTTCTTATCTTTTTCAGCCGCCAGCCCAACCCAGCCATCGGCCCGTTTTTCTCACCCGCTGGCCCACCTCTCCTTCCTCCCTCCTTTTCTTTTCTTTCTTCCCCGCCGGCCCATCCATTCTTCCGGCCCACTTAATCTCTCCCGCAGCCCACCTACCTCTCCTCCCTCCCTTAGCCGCTGACCGACGGGACCAACCCGTCAGGGTCGTCCCCTACCTCCCGCCGGCCGAGCGCCTCTCCCATGGCCGCCCGCGCCCACCTCTCCCTGGCGCCGTTCCCTCTCCCGCGCCCCTTCCTCTCCCCCACCGAGCCGCAGTGATGAGCCGGCGCTGTCGATTCGTCCCCTCCCCTCCTGAAACCGCCCCGCACTCGGCTCCACCGCCTCCGGGCACTAATGGCCGCCGGCCGAGCTCCACCACCTTGAGCGCCCCCCCTCCGCTACCCTCTGGGACCTATAAAAGGCGGACCCCGAGCACAGCTTCAACCCGCACTGCTCCACCCGAGCTCCCCACTCTCTCGTGCCGCGTCGTCGCCCAAGGAAGGAGGCCGGTGTCCTGCTGGCGGGTCGATCTCCTCAAGTCAACGAGTTCTCCTTCTTCCCGAGCCCTAGGTAAGTTTCCCTCCTCATAAGCTTCGGTTTAGCCTTAATTCCGTCGAGATTAGGCGCTCGGTAGCTCGAATTCGAGCTTCACCGGCGAGCTCGCCGCCCGCCGCCGCCATGCGCTGCTGTGTCGTCTCTCCGCTACCCTAGATGCAGTTTTGGTCCCTTGGTTGAGTTCGCGTGATCACCAGCTACGCGTAGAGCCTAGCCGCGCCTCAAACCGAGCCCGGGAACTCGATTTCGAGTTCGCCGGCGAGCCCCGCCGCCGCGCGCCGCCGTGCGCCGCCGTCGCCGGCACGCCCAGCGCTGCTCGTCCGCTTGCCGCCGCTCTCGGCCGATCGATCCCGATCCAAAGGCCCAGATCAATCCCAACCCTGAGTCAAATCCTCTTGTAACGGTCAACACTGGCATCCGCTGGCACTTTTGCTAAAGAAACCCTGTCCTTTTTAAATATCACAACAACACCCTTCCACCTATTAGAATCTTTACTATTAGGTCCTTTTTCTTATGTTCAGACCCTTAATCTTTTTAGTTTTTATGTCCCGCAGCCCTTAGTTGGTTTTTAGCATGTTAGACCTTCTGTTTATAAGCATAATTAGGATTAGGTCCCTGGTTTCTTGCAGATAGGCCCCTGAAAGTTAGTTTTTCTCACAATCTAGCCCCTAGATCTTGTCTAGGCCATATCTTTTCCGTCCTAGCTCCGTTTTAGGCGTTCTTGGTGTCCATGCGATCGTCTTTCCAAGCACGTTAGTTTTAAAAGCTTGTTTTAGTCTTTTAGCAATGTTTGATGTATTGTTTTATTTATTGCATGTTTTCTTGTGTGATCGTAGAGGACGTGCCGTTCGAGGTCGAGCAGGTGCAATCGTTTGAAGAGGACGAGCCGCAGTTCTTAAGAGAAGAAGGCAAGTGGTTTTCCCCTTGCATATTCTTCTTGTCCTAATAACAAGCATGTTATCACATTTTAATTTTATATGTTGCTATGCATAAATTTGATGGGAAATGCTTATTAAGGAAATGACTAGTTTTCATCCATATACCTTGAGCACCTTGTTTTAAACCAATGTTTTGGGTAGATAAATGCTTAGATGCTATACTATGGGGTGATGGAAATGAAACTTTACAAAATGCTGGTTAAGATAAAGTTGGTGCTTTATGGTAATACAATATCACATGAATTAAATCGGAACATGGAGAACCATCCAGGAAAACAGTGCAACCACAGTCCACATGGCTCTGGCTTAGCCAATTAATTAGGAGTGTGAATTATCTGATGGCCCTATCCGAAAGGAACACAGGGGGCTCCGGGTTGCAGGGGTATAGCCCGGTCCTTTTGGGGTAGTAGCCTTTGCTAAGGTGCTGACCACTAGGGAGGGTTATGGTCTGCCCTGAGCTGTAACTGTCGTGGGTTGTTAGTGCTTTTGCATGCCTTTGTAAAGGTTTCGTAGTGGACCCCTAGCCACTCACCTTGGAAGTGTTTAAGGGCCTTGCAAACCTGGGCAACATGGGGAACACGAACTGTGGGTAAAGTGTACAACCTCTGCAGAGTGAAAACTGATCGATCTGTCGTGCTCACAGTCAAGAGCGGCTTGGACCCTCACATGATAATTGAACTTGAAGATGAAATTTAAATCGTGGTTTATATGGTTTGAGGAAATGGTTTATAAATGCTAAGTTTTGGGTTGGTATAAACTTACACTTAGTAAATAGATGCTTGCTAATAAAATTTGACCAACTTAAAAATGCTTATCACTGAAAGCCTTAGCCTACCCTTGATAGCTTTGCATATTCCCCCACGGGCTGAGTACCAACCATAAGTGTACTCATCCTTGCCTATATGTGTTCAGAGGAGGATGTTGGAGCAGAGTTCTTTGACGAGTTCGATGGATTCTGAGGCATGCGTTTCCCCCAGTCAGAGGCTTGTGGAGATGAAGACGGTGTTTCATCGTCTAGTTATCGACGATCGTGTAAAGACCTTCGAGTCTAACGATATGAGTGTAATAAGATGATAAACCTCTCTTTGTATGTTTTGAGCATTGTATTATGATATTACACTCATTTGTCTATCATATGTGTGAATTTATGATTCTGGCACACGTATGAGATGCATTCGGTTTTCTTCGGAAAACGGGTGTGACACAAAACCTCTTGGAAAGGCTCCTCTTTGATATGCCACCGTCCTACCAAAGACATATGATGTTTACAGTTGAAAACCTTATACTCATATGCTGCTTGTCATTACTTGAGCTTTGTCAAATTCTGTGACCCTTGTGAGAATTCTTTTCATTACTTTCATGATCAAGATGTATGTGCACACCACCATCATTCCCCTTGCTAAATCTCTACCTTGGAGATCAGCATTGTACACCCATCCATGATTTAAACTCTGACATAAGCATTGATGCTCTCTCCTCTTGAGTCTTAAAGAGGCATGGCTATTAAAAAAATGGGACACATGAAGGTCCCCTGATAAAAAAAATGTGTGGACACATGAAGGTCCACCTAAAGAAGGGCAGCCATGCCCTCACAAGTTTTATAAGAGAGAGAGACTCATGCTAAGGAGTTAATCATTCTCCGCATTTCAGATGGTAATAACTAGTACCTACTCCAGGGCTAGTGTCCACCTTACCATCACCTCATCTTTCATCATATATGTATGGTAATATCTATCACCCATTCCGGGCCTAGTATCCACCTTACCATACTCACCATATCCATACTAGTGCACATCTTGGTCTGATTGTATGATTTGATTTTCTCTTTTTGGATCCAGTTTTTGACTTTGCAGTATATGTGATACAAGTATGCTTTATCTTTTATCCTACACTGAGCTCCACATATAGCCATCATTAGAAGTAGGGTGAAGAAAGGCAAGCTAATGCCTTGGTGAGGACATATACACATTGAGTGATCTGAGAGAATCAAATGAGGAGGCTGTCAAGAGATTTGTTTATGAAAAACTTTGCAAAACCCCAAGGTGTTTATCATCAGGTGCATAGGTGACTTGATTCACAGCTGTTCTACTTTTCAATCACCCAAGGAGACATGATAGTCAATCCACAAAGGTTCACAGGAGCAAGGTATGACTTGGAATATCTCTTATGTTTGTCTTAACTCTTTGGTATTCATGACCCACTTGGCTTTGTTTCCCCTTCACTCGGGACGAGTGTTGACGGTTCAATAACGCGCCAAGGTTCACCGCAAGCTTACAGATCATGTAGTACCTTTTTCCCTCGAGTATCACCCAAGGTATCGAATCCGTGGAACAGTTTGTAACGCATGACTCAATCCAATAACCGAGAAACACTTGCATCTTTAAGAAGTTTTGATAGCAACTAATCTACTAAGATCATGAGAGGTAGCAAGAGAAAGCATCGAGGTACCAATCTAGAGGGATCTAGATCGTGTTTATGTCGTAATTTCGAGCAAGATAGAAGAGAGAGTAAAATGAATCTCATTCAAAGCGTCTTTAAACCTTGACCTTCGGTCAAACCCCCTAAGTCGCCCCGCCGTACTCGGTGTCAACATCCTGTCATGATGTTCCCCTTTCTTCGCGGTCGAATCTTAGAGCACACTCGCAAGGAGTGCGTTGAACTACTTGGTAGATTGGGTATGCACCTCTAGCCACCGCGGCTACAAGAACATCCCATGCAATCTATCTCAAGAATAGATTGAGGAAGAAAACACCCAAGCAAGAACAAGAATCATAAACAAAGGTACTCAATCGCTAGGAATCGGATCCATTAAAACTCCATCAAAAGTGTATACATGAATAAGATCCAACCGGGATCCTACCTTGATCTTGATTCACGCCTCCAGAACTCCGACGTGGTCTTCCTTGCAAGGTTCCCACGCTGGCTAGGTAAACCCTAAACGACTAACACGACCCTCCTCTCCGGGGTGGTGTCCCTCAAGCTCCTCTGCTCCTCGACGGCGAATGACGAATGGCTTGATAGTTGTAACTTCGCACGGGGACTATAAATGGCTCGAGGATCATCTAGGTCAAAGGGGGTGGTGAACCAACCCGGAAAAGGGCCAGGCCGGCCGGCCTGGGCCGACCGGCCCAGGGCCTTTTCGGCCCGGTTCGCCCCCGGTTTTCTTCGTGAAGCTTCTTGCGACTTCTTGAGTTTTTTCCGAGTTGATGTGGGTCATTGACGACATTTTCCTCGTAGTTTGGATAAGGGTGCTTTGCGTATGAACTCCTGCATTTTCCGTCTAGGTCCTCAACACTTCTCGGCTTCACGCTTTAGTCCTTGGTTCATTTAGAGTCATGTTCATCTTGTATCTTGACTTGTCCTGGGGTCCATGATCTTCTCGTAAAACCCTTGATGAACCTTACCCGGAAGTCCTCATTTAGGCTCTTGATTCCTGTGTAAACAATAAACTCCAAAAACCATGTGCTAGTGCGAACTTAAGATATAATGGGGGTTAGGATCGTTAGTGTCAATATCAAATTAATACCAACATAGAAGGTAAACAAGTGGCTAGGTTGACGGAAATCGACCGCCAACATCCCCCCATGCTTAAACCTTGCTCGTCCTCGAGTAAGCCTTCTATGGATATCAGCGTTGCCCTTCGATGTTTGTACCCTACACTTGATCATACATGAGAAAACATAATGCTCTCTAGATTTATATTCATTAAAGTTCCATAATGTACTAACTTTTATCTTTATGGAGGGTAGATATCATTCAAGCTCTTTCTAGAAGTACTTGATCATGCTCTCAAACTTTTAAACAAATCTCAGAAATTTTGAAAAATAAAGAATGAGATAAAGAGAAAAATTGCTTTACCAAGATCAAAAATAACCATCTTGCACTTTGCTCATGTTCTCTCATCTCATCTTGTCTCTCAAGCCTACTTGTTCTACTCCTTTCCTTTCTCAAAGTATATGGTGGAAAGCTTTATATGGAGCTATTGGAAAGTTTAGTCCTACCAAGATATTATAGTTGAGATATTATTAAAACAAGACTAGCTTCTCATGGTCTTACTGAGACTCGTCAAAAAGGTCATTGGAAAAATAATGTTATCAAGGAGGGGAGAGATGAACACACACTTTTAGATAGGTGGACATGTGCAAATGGCAAAGAGTGATCCCTAGGCACAAACGAAGTCCTCGTTATCGGATTGCACATAGTTGGAAAAATGAGTATGGGTCTTGATCTTGAATCCTCTTGAAAACTCAAAAAGCACTAAACATACCTAGAGAACCGGGGAGCTTTATTATTATTTTTCTTTCTTTCTTTTTCTCATCATACTTTTTCTTTTATCATCATCATTTTTTTTCATCATACTTTTTCTTTCTTTTTTTATTTGGTCCCCTTGAATTCTAGACTATACTAGCACTTCCTTGGCAACCCCCATGCTTAGACGTTTGCTCGTCCTCGGGCAAGAGAGGTGATAAATATGCCAAGGTGGAGATTGAAGCTCTCATATTTTCTTAGAGAGAGATACTCGAAAATTCTTCTAGAGATGCTTTTGGAATTCTTCCTTACTCACTTGAAGCACCTTCCTTGTAATCTTCCTTGAAATATTCATCCATACTCATATATTTGGTTGTGTTCAAGGAGGTGAACACAAAAAAGATATGTTTGGGTTTTGTGGTTGGATATCCGGCGAGGTTTGCGAAATTCCTGATGTGGAAACTCACAATGCACGGATAAAGGAGGCTAGCATAAAGAACGATACGCAAAAATAGAATGACCAGCTTCTTAGTCTCGGGCTGGAGAAATCAGGCCTTGAATTAATGCACCCAAAAATAAATCTTGTATATACTAGTGTTTTGCACTCAAGTAAATTTAGACTTTGGATGGGTAGAGCAAAATGCAAGCGGTACTTGTGACAAGGTTAGCATAACTTTTTGGGAATAAAAAGGTTCTTTGATTCATTCAAAATCGAGAGCAACGAAAAAGAACAATGGGACTTGAGTTATCATAACCTCCACACAAGATTAGGCTAGCATTTAATTAAATTTCAGATTCATATTAAAAGAGAGCACTAGCTTAAACATGCATAAATCAAGCATAAGATCGAGCAAAGCGGCAACGATCATAACATATCAACATGGTACAATTTTCCATCCATATTAAGATCATAAAAACAATGGTGAAACTTATTCGTGACGATGGATAAAAAACTACTACTACCACACACATGATGAAAATAAATAAAAACAAGAAAATACTACGCATACATAAACGCACACAAGATGAAAAATAAAGAAAAGGAAAAGGAAAAATCAAACCACACTTAAAAAGCTTCATCCCTTCCTTCACTCCTCATCCGATTACTCTTGCTCTATTGGTTGACTTTCGTTGAATCTTTGCTCAAATTACGTTTGCATGGCCCCTCCACGAAATTGATTCGGCGGCACAATTTGAAGGCGTCCTAATTGATGGGCGATCCCCGCCATTCCTTCATGCCAATGGTCGACATGACTCCGGATCCTCTCAATGTCTTGCATATTCCTTAGCATATACACCGCAATAATGGCTACACTTTGTTGGGGCTGGGGCATGCTTGTGTAAGGTGCCACAAATGCTTCATTTGGCACAACAAAAGTTGGTGGACAATATGTTGGAGGAGGTGGTGGCATGGCTGCACCACTCCCCATGCTTGCATCGGCACACTTCCATAGTAGGGTGGTGGCATGGGAATCCCTCCATAAGGTTGATGATATGCAGCCCCTCTTTGGTCTTGGGCTGCGGAAGATGATCCCTCTTCTATAATTCTTCCTCTTTTGTTCTTCTTGGCCGGTACAAGAATTCCTTCTTCCAACCAATTCTCTCTCCCTTTAATAAATAATTTCAGCCTTATATTTGGGAGAGGAACGTTGACTTTTGCCACCTTGTACCCTCTCTTTTCATCTCCACTAATGTATTTTCCTTGCTTCATGTAATCAATCCCAAGTGAATTCCCCGCAAGTAGGAATTTTGGGTTCCTTGAAATACCCGGCTTCACAGAAATTGCTATCATAGAGAGATAGCATGCCGAACCAATTTGTGCAGTCCCCGAAGTTGCCTCACAACACCATTGATTGATCATGATATATGATGGATCAATGGCTTGCCTTGCAATCAATGCCGAATAGAACCAATTAACTTCCATGTCAGTGACCTTGGACTCCTTCATTCTTCACAAAATCCTTTTACTCATCCAAGAATGAAATATCTGGATGATGGGATTCCGGATGCTATTTCTTTGCCGGTTATCTTCCCCTGAAATCATGCTCCAAAATCCTTCCAATACACTTTCATTAACATCAACTTGCTCCGGGGCTTCCCTCTGAAAACCGAGCAGCTCTCTAATTTGCTCATAAGAAATTATTTGCTCATCATCCTTGAGTCGGAATGAGAGAGATGGCACCCCTTCATTAATAACCGGCGCCATGGTCATGAGAATCTCCATGGCAAGCTCCAAATGAAAGCTCACCCCTACTCCATTGGAAAATTGCCCCCAACCAAGGTGGTTCATCATTTGATAAATATCCGGAGAAAATCCCAACACTTGGAGAGCATCATCGTCAAAGTCAACGTTGGGCACAATCCTCTTCTCTAGGCGCCCAAGCTTCTTCTCCTCCTCCTCTGACATCATAAGAAATCCATACTTGCAACGTCGCGGAGTGTATGGTGGTGGAGCGGATGAACGAGTCGAGCGACGAGGTTGGACAGGTGGCTCTTCCGTGCGCCCTTGTGGTTCAGTGTACCGCATGGAAGAGCTTCGCGTGTCCCTTCTTCCACTAAGGAGCATGGTGTCGCTCCTTGATGGCGCCACGTCCTCTTCCATGCTTCGCGGCGACTCAGAGATTGAGTGCCTCCGCGAATAACTTGTTGATGCCAGCTTCGATGATGATGATTGTGTCTTCCTTCCAAGGACCTTGCCAAAGACCTTCTTCATCTTGTTGTTGCTGCACAAATCACAAACAAACTCTCCCCGGGGTTTCTTGCCGGTAGAAAGACACACAAAGGAAGTATACGGAAGGGCAAGGATTGTGATGTATTTTTCTGAATTTTTGGACTCAAGAATGGAGAATGAATTTTTCAGAGGTGTTTCTGGAGGTTCTGGACTAGGAGCTCAAGAATATGAACTAGCAATGAAGCAAATGGCTTACCTGAGGAAGATGAGCACCAGGGGGCCAAGAAATAGGCCAGGCCGGCCGGCCTGGGCCGACTGGCCTAGGGCCCCTGCCCCTCTTTTCTGGCTCCTTTCTCCCACTTGTTGCTTGATTGATCATGGTGCTGTGTACTCGTGCTCCACGCCGTCCACCGTCCAATTCTTCTCAGCCACTCCTTTTTCTTTCATGGTCAAGTCCTCCATCTTGATCATTTTCTTTGTGTCACTTCCATGCCTCCTTGCCTCCCATGTTTTCATCCATATCCTGCAAAAACAAAACATTGCTGCCCCCATGCTTGTCCTTGCATGTGCTCAAGATGCCTTAATGATGAAGCCTTCCCGTGATGCATCATGGAGCATTAGAAGTTCAATTAAGCTCAAAACCTTCCCTTGATCATGTTTAGATGCTAATTACTCCTCTAATTTCAAAAATTAGAAATTAACTCAGAGATATCAATGAGTTCATATATATTTTTAGAGGAGTTTTTAGGCATCAAAAACATTTGTAAGTCGAAACCTTCCGACTACATTGATTTTGGTTATACCGGGATCACTTGCTTTCATTAATTGATAGCGAGCTCCTCCGGCTTGACCGTGGGGGTATGGGTTTAGGTTATAATTTTGGCCAAACATGAGAGAGATGTTTTGAATAAACAAAAATAAATGGGGCTTGGAAAAATTCTAACTCTAGAGAAACCGGTAGATATCAAGTTGAATGAAACCAAAAATCGATTTTCCTAGGTTCATGCGAGTCCTACCATGCATCAAAGATTAAAAATCATTAAGGAACAACACTGGGCTCTACTACTGTGTTTTTATGATGTAAAACAAACCAACCTTGTCATCATGAAGAGGATGAAAGGTGTGGGTAGGTTCTGAAATTTTGGTGTAGGTTTCTCGAAAAGAGGCAAATAAATCGTAGGATGGCTCATGTCATAGGTTTATGGTCAAATAAAATCTAAATGAAACATCCGAGCAAATTAAATGTCTCAAAAATAAGTTCAACCTCTTAAGAGTTTATACCAAGTCTTGCGTAGCAAATTCTAAGACCAACTTACTTGAAAATCGGAAATAATCTGGGTTGCCCTCCCGCCAGCTTTATTCTTCATCGGGTTGTCCTCCCGGTAGCTTATTCTTGACTCGACGAACGAGTTGCCTCCCTCCTAGCGCTTTGTTTATAGTCTATGGCTAGACTTCTTCTCTTCTTCACTTTGGATCAATGCTCTTTGCGGGCATTGCAATCTTGGGTACCCACTTCCGCACCATCTTGGGCACGTGCTTATTTTCCGGCTTTGTCATCTTTTTGGTCTTCACAGGCGGCTTTTGTTCTTTGGTCTTGACGGATGCAATGACTTCTTTGATCACCTTCGCTTCCTTCTTCTTGGGCTCCTCCTTCTTCTTTGGCTCTTCCTTTCTAAAATGACGATGAGGTGGAACATATTTAGCATTGATCATGTTGCATACCTCGAAACGTGGACGAAACATGAATATTCTTCGTGTGCCATTGACGTCGAACTTAATCTCTCCTTTGCCAACGTCGATCATTGCCCCAACGGTCTTGAGGAAGGGCCTCCCTAGGATGAGGGGTGGCTTCTCCCTTTCTCCCATCTCAAGTACCACGAAATCGACGGGGATGAAGTGATCTCCAACCTTCACGGGCACATCTTCGGCGATTCCCACGGGATAGCGAATTGAGTTGTCGCCCAACTCCAAGCACATACCCGTAGGCTCAAGTGGCAAGCATAGATTCTCGAACACATCTCTTGGCATGACACTCACGCTTGCTCCAAGGTCACATAATGCCTTCTCGAACGTGAATGAGCCAATAGAACATGGGATGGTCGGACATCCAGGGTCTCTTTGCTTCTCAGGCCTTTGATTTGCGATGGCAGCACTACATTGTTCGGACATCTTGACGTGATCCGCTCCAAGTGTTGCCATCTCATACTTGTTCGCAAGTATGTCTTTGAAGTAGTGAGAATATGTAGGAACTTGTAGAGCGTCCAATAGAGGCATGTTGATGCTTAACCTGCGCACCACTTCCACAAACTTTTCAAAATGACTATCAACTTTACCTCGAAACTAGTGTGTCTTTAGTGTAGGCATCTTCATGTCATCACTTGTCATTTCGAATTCCGGTTCTTCGGTAGCAATCTCCGGAATAGTAGTCACCTTCTCCTTAATGTGATCATCTGCTTCGACGGTTGGCTTAGGCTTCTTTGCACTGGCTGGAAGTTCGGGATCCTTCGTCTCCTTTCCCAAGCGAGTTTGAATAGCCTTCGCGGTTTCGGGACCTTGGGGCTGCCCCGGCAATCTTCCTTCACTAGCGGTTAGGCGCCCGACAAGTTGTCCCACTTGCGTCTCCAATATCTTCATTATGTTGAGGACTTGATGGTTGGAGCTCCCGACCTCCGTCACCTTGCCATCGATGTTCTCCAAGATTTTATCCATAGTCTTGAACTTAGTGACGGTGTCCTTGTTGATCTTTGTTTGCTCGTCCATGAAATCCTTCAATTGTATACGAAGATGCACCAAATTTTGAATAGACGAACTTGCATTAAATTGAGGTCTACCTTGCTCGTAGCGGAAGTTCGGCAAATCTCCTTTCCTCATGTAGTCAAGCACCTTTGCTTCCTCCGGACAATCTCTTTGGACATAGCCATACTCCCTACATTCTTCACACATGGATCTTGCTTCGGCAGCCTTTAAGTCTTGGGCTGCTTTCTTTTCTAGCTCCATCTTTTCCAACATCCTCATGAGCGAGTCAATCTTTCCTTCTAGAAGTTCTTCCTTTTCAACCTGCAAAACACCTTTAACATTGCCCGTGGGTTGAACCGGAAGTAAACGTCCTGATGACGCCCATGTATCATTATCCGCAACCTTCTTGAAAAGAGTGAATGCCTCCGTCGGAGTGAGCTTAATAATAGATCCTCCCGCCGATGCGTCAATTACGGTCCTTGATGCTAGATTGAGACCTTGATAGAACTTTTGAACAAGGTCCTCCTTCAGGAACTTGTGATGTGGCACGGCTCGGGTGTACTCGTTGAAACGCTCGAAAGCTTCCGCGGTAGTCTCCGTAGGATATTGAGCAAAAGTAGCAATCTTATTTCGCAAACTTTGAGTCTTACCCGGTGAATAGTACTCCTTCATGAAAGCACTCATCAACGCTTCCCAATTTTGCACCGTCTCCACCAGTAGAGTATAGAACCATTGCAAGGCTTTTCCGAGTAGTGAGAACAAAAAAAGTCTTGTCCTCAATTGATTTTGATCCAGCGCTTCCATTGTGAATGTCTGAGAAAGTTGAATGAACGCTTGGATGTGAAGGTTAGGATCCTCTTTACCGGTGAAAGGTGTATGTTGCACCATGCGGATGGTTGAAGTCTTGATATCGAACGGTCTTCCGATGTCGGCTAGGTTGAGGATGAGAAGATCGACAAGTTCCGGGATGCAAAGCTCCCCAATCTTCCTCTCTTGTGCTATTGGTGGCGGTTGAGGTTGATCTCTCCTTGGACTTGGAGGTGGTGATTCCTTCTTCGGACTTGTAGGTGGTGATTCCTTTGGAGATCCCGACGATCCTTCGGCTCCAGCTTTTGGATCTACAATATCCAGCTTCCTAGATCGTGCTTTGCGTCTCCCTTGCCTGTAAAGTTTTTTGGATCATCCACAAAATTTTTCGGTTTGTTGGAGAGGTGGCCGTCCATCTCCTACTAGGGTTAGCGATAAACAAAATATACAAAAGATCTAAAAAGAAAAGAAAACTATAAAAAGGGTTAGTCAAAAACTAGATTAGATTGGTTTTTGAGGATGATCAAAGTTTAATAGATGCAAAAGAAAATTAAAAAGAAACTGAAAATACTTACAAACGAGATACTAGATTGGATCTTCATTACTTGTTCCCTGGCAACAGCACCAGAAAAAGGGCTTGTTGACAGTTCAATAACGCGCCAAGGTTCACCGCAAGCTGACAGATCATGTAGTACCTTTTTCCCTCGAGTATCACCCAAGGTATCGAATCCGTGGAACAGTGTGTAACGCAAGACTTAATCCAATAACCGAGAAACACTTGCATCTTTAAGAAGTTTCGATAGCATCTAATCTACTAAGATCATGAGAGGTAGCAAGAGAAAGCATTGAGGTACCGATCTAGAGGGATCTAGATCGTGTTTATGTCGTAATTCCGAGCAAGATAAAAGAGAGAGTAAAATGAATCTCATTCAAAGCATCTTTAAACCTTGACCTTCGGTCAAACCCCCTAAGTCGCCCCGCCGTACTCGGTGTCAACATCCTGTCACGATGTTCCCCTTTCTTCGCGGTCGAATCTTAGAGCACACTCGCAAGGAGTGCGTTGAACTACTTGGTAGATCGGGAATGCACCTCTAGCCACTGCGGCTATAAGAACATCCCATGCAATCTATCTCGAAAATATATTGAGGAAGAAAACACCCAAGCAAGAACAAGAATCATAAACAAAGGTACTCGATCGCTAGGAATCGGATCCATTAAAACTCCATCAAAAGTGTATACATGAATAAGATCCAACAGGGATCCTACCTTGATCTTGATTCATGCCTCCGGAACTCCGACGTGGTCTTCCTTGCAAGGTTCCCACACCGGCTAGGTAAACCCTAGACGTCTAACATGATCCTCCTCTCCGGGGTGGTGTCCCTCAAGCTCCTCTGCTCCTCGGCGGCGAATAACGAATGGCTTGATAGTTGCAACTTCGCACGAGGACTATAAATAGCCTGAGGATCATCTAGGTCAAACGGGGTGGCGAATCGACCTGAAAAAGGGCCAGGCCGGCCGGCCTGGGCTGACTGGCCCAGGGCCTTTTCGGCCCGGTTCGCCCTCGGTTTTCTTTGTGAAGCTTCTCGCAACTTCTTGAGTTTTTTCTGAGTTGCATGTGGGTCCTTGACGTCATTTTCCTCGCAGTTTGGATAAGGGTGCTTTGCGTATGAACTCCCACATTTTCTGTCTAGGTCCTCAACACTTCTCGGCTTCACGCTTTAGTCCTTGGTTCATTTGGAGTCATGTTCATCTTGTATCTTGACTTGTCCCGGGGTCCATGATCTTCTCGTAAAACCCTTGATGAACCTTACCCGGATGTCCTCATTTAGGCTCTTGATTCCTGTGTAAACAATAAACTCCAAAAACCATGTGCGAGTGTGAACTTAACATATAATGGGGGTTAGGATCGTTAGTGATATCAAATTAATACCAACATAGAAGGTAAACAAGTGGCTAGGTTGACGAAAATCGACCGCCAACAACGAGCAAAGCTCAAGTGTGGGGGTGTTGTTGACGGCTGTTAAGCACCATTTTCATGGCTGTCAACTCCTACAAATTGAAGCATGAAATGCACATCCACACTAGAATAGGAGCTTAAACTAATACTTTCCAGCAGTGTCGATGTCTATTCGAATGCAGGTATTTAACATAGGAAATGAGAAGAATCCATGCACATTCACTCCAGTCCAATCCAAGGCACTCAAGTTCTGGCCAATGAGGGGCTGCCACTTGGATTCTCCTGGATCCATGATGTCACCAATCCATGTGAAGAGCTCTCAATGAATCACACGCTGCCACGTCAGCATCATATGGATCCATGGGCTCACTTTGCTAACCAAACCGCCAGGAAACATGGCATGCATGGAGGATGGGCATCAGGGCCCACATGGAAGTAAGCCAGAGGAAGCACGAGCCAAAAGGCCAGCCGAGGGTTTCGGTTGACCCTAGGATCGGTCGAACCGACCTAGGGTCGGTTGATCCCCTCCTTCCACGTGGTTGCTTCCTATTGGCTCTTGGCTGCATCCCAGGGTGTTTTGGAGCATTTGGAGCCTTAGAGCAAGCCACTCCCTTGCCTATAAATAGAAGGGGAGGGGCCTCATTTCACACACACTTCCAAGCTCTCAAGTTCCACTTCTCTCTTGTGTAGCTCTCTCTCCCTCTCTCTAATTCTGCCCATGTGAGGTGATTCTCACCTCTATGTGGTAGAATGAGGTTGAGAAGAGATCTAGGCTAGGATTAGTTGAGAGATAGAGTAGGAGTGAGGAGTGAGTTGATGTCCTCGTGGATGCTTGTTCTTTATTTAGATCAAAGTGAGTATTTCGACATTTCTTATTTAGACTATAGTGGACATCATGCATGAATGTTATGTTCTTGTGTTCTTAGCTCGTTCATAAGTTAGAGGCTTGTGTTCTTCGTAACTCAAGGCCTCGATCCTTTAGAGCTAGTTCATTAGTTCAAGTGTCTATTTGCATGCTTTGATCCTGTTTAGCTGAGTAAGTTTGTTGTATCTCGTTTGCATCCAAACCTTTCTTGCTGCTCCGTAACTTGATGACTAGTATGATTTGATCCGTTCTCTCTCTAGTTCGTGGTCTCGTATTTATACGAGTTGCTATAGTGTTGTTAGTGGGTCGACAGACATAACCGCACTATAGTAGTTATTGGGAGTGCAGACGTGGTGTCTGGACTCTGGTTATCCTACGAAGACCAAGTGCATTCGCGTAACGATAGAGGTAGGTCGCAGTGGTGACAGCCTGTTGGACCCTTTGAAACCCTCCGCACCTGTGTACCGAGTTGGGCCCCTTTGCTAGAACATTAGCCTCTCCCTAAAAAGTTAGGATGGGCTAGCGCTCCTCGGAGAGGACTAATAGCGGACAGATCCATCTCGAGAGTTAAGTTCCTTAAGAAAGTGCTTCTCACATCCCTACCTATCTCAGTAGTAGCTGGTGTCCTTGGATAGACCCTCTCTGGTTACTCTCCCGTCCTAGGAATGAAACCCGATGGGAATACTCATTCTTCGAGGGAGAAGTGCTACAACGGTGTATCCGTGCGCTTGCGGATTCGTTTGCACTCGTCAGTGTACCCGGGAGTTTCTTACACGCTCACGCTATTACGACGCCTAGTGGTGACGTTAAGAAACGCCAATAGTGCATCACTTCCTCCTGAGTTTTAGGACAGTAATTGCGTGAATGCCCAGTGTTACTACAGACCTCACAGGTCATATGAAAATCCATTAGTAGAGTAGTGGTGGCCATGGCAGCCTTCTCGCTGGTGTAGTCATCCAATCTCTTCATAAGAAGGTCCATCTTGGCGGTAAGCATATCTGCTTCCTTGACAGTATGAGTACCCCTCAGACGTGGTTGGAGTCTTTCATCACTCCACCCTTGGTTGGAGACCATCTTCTCAATAAGTGATTTAGCATTGTCAACAATGAGTGAGAAGAAGGCTCCTTGAGCAGCAGCATTAACATGGCCACGGGCTGTCGGAGTCAGCCCATTATAGAAGCTCTGAAGAATAAGCCATTCCTCCATCCCATGGTGAGGACAGGCCAGGACATACTCCTGAAGCCTTTCCCAATCCTCTGGAATAGATTCATTTGCTGCTTGCTAAAAGCTAGAAATCCTCCCAAGAAGGGCATTGGTTTTACCCAACGGAAAGAACTTCTTGAGGAATGCTTCCGAACATTTGCTCTATGTATCAACAGCATCACGATTCGCATAGAACCATTGCTTGGCTTTCCCCAGGAGAGAAAAAGGAAACAGTCGAAGACGAACATCATCCACATTTGCACCCCTGATGATGAAAGTGCTGCATAGCTCTAGGAACTGCTGTAGATGGGCATTAGCATCCTCATTTGGCTTGCCACAGAATGGGCTAGCCTGTACCATCGTGATTAGACCCGTCTTGATCTCAAAGTTTTCAGTCCCCACTGTCACCTCAGGACCTTGCAGCACCTGGTCAGTAGAAGGAGCTGAGTACTCACGAAGCGTCTTCTGGGCCATAGCTTTCGATGTGGATGGTACAAAAGAAGCTGGATTGCCTTCCGGACGAGAAAGGCGAGGAGAGTCGAAATGAATTTGAGCCTTCCTCACTAAAGACTCGGGATCTTCTGTGAAATTATCTGGCAAGTCGAAACCAGTCATACACTACCTGTCTTCATCATCCAAAGATAAAAGAAGACAATCAAGGTTAGCCTGCATTGAGAGTTGCTCTAACTTACTCATGTTTTACAAACAGATGCAAATCATAGTCATGATAATCCTTTGCCTTCCCCGGCGCCGGCGCCAGAAATGCTTGTTGGCATTTCTTAACGCAACCACTTAAGAATGAGTTTAGAATCCATTCTTAGCGATAGCTCAAGAAATGCCTGTAGACATCTCTTAACGTCACTACTAACGACACCGAGTTAGAGCAAGCGTCAAGACTTGCCCAAGGTAAATCTAACGATCGTGAATGAATCCACGAGCACACAAATAAATCATTGTAGCATTTCCCCAGGGAAGTGAGTATTCCAAGGGTATCGTATCCGTGGAAGGCAATGGCGGATGTCAAGACTTATGCTTTTGCACTTAGTGTAACCATGAGATAGAAATAGAAGACAACAACTCAAATACAAGGGTAAGATAAATGATAGGATAAGGGTAGTGTGACACACACTCTGATCTATCTCTACACAAGCACACTACGGCATAGGGGGAAACATACGAGATATCTCTAGGTTCTTAGGTACTATACATACAAGAGTTAGATGATACAAGAAAGGCATAACACATTGCATGATTGGAAGGTTTAGCACCCAGGTACAAACTGTGACAGAACCGTCCAAATTAATTCCCATTTAACACACATAACCTATCCACTCGGACATTATGCGTTAAAGAGGAGTTAACTTGTCGATATCTGCCTGGTCAAGCCCGGTAAATCACTTATAACAAAGGATCGAAGATTGTACAATAAGACTCACGTGACGGCGAGTCCAAAGATACTCAATACACACTTTAATACATCATATTCATCAACTATCCATTATTACAAACCAAAATTTCATACAAGACAGTTAACTGTTTAGGGTTTGAAAACACAGCGGAAATAAAATACTAAACATCATGAGCAACATCACGGGAGGCCATCCATGATATCACTAAGCACTGTCATCCTCCCTCTCACTTCCCAAAGGGTGGGAGAGAACCAGTCCACGAAAACCTTTATTCATATCAACACCTGCAAAATGTATCACCAAAGCAAGGCTGAGTATACTAATACTCAGCAAGACTTAACTGTCGGGTGATATGGACATCACCAACTCTCTAGACATGCAAAGCTTTATGGCTAGTGGGTTTCTTTTGCTGAAAAGCAACAAAGAGTATGTCCTTACTTTCAAGTTTTAGCTCAAAATTCTAGTTTGATTATCCATTACTAGGTAAGCAACTATTGCAAGCATAAGTTGTGCAAACAATTAAGCATACAACAGTATTACTTCTCAATTCCATCATTAAGGGACATAGAGTGTATGGATAAGCAATCTCGGATAACGGTGAGAGGCTGACGATCGATCAATTAATAACCTTGCAAGGTGAACCTAAACACACGGGAGAATGCATACCCCATCATAACGACCACATCCCCAAAAGGGTGGGGTACGCACCAACCAGGCGGTTCCCAATCATCCTCGGTTCAGGATCAGAGCCCACAGTCCCTGGTACAAGGTTATCCGGTCACGAACTTACATCACATGCCACCCGGATCCACACATGCACCACTGTCATGAACCTGGGGACTGCTCCCGTGATTAGTGGTAGAGAGTTCCCTTACCGAATCAAAAAGGTACTAGGCTTACCGGTCCCATTCCCGGCAAATGCTTAGTACATTCAAACGCTTAACCACAGACCTACTGGCCGGAGCCGGTCCCATGCTCTTACCACATGAGCGGGTAGGTTTAACAATCTTATGATTCCAACATAAGACACCTATAGCTCGTGAGTGACGAACATCACTCGACTTCTACCGGGTCCTTAGAGCATGGCAACTAGCGACTTAATATACTAGTATTGGAACATAGGAACCTAAGATCATGCATCTAGGGTTTCAATTCAACTCCTGAAACTTAAATGCACAATCATAACAAAGATAATTGCATAAGTTGAAAACATAGGTTATGCTCCGGGGCTTGCCTTCACTTAGCAGCGTTAGTTGGAGATCCTTCGAACTAGGTTCGGGTCTTGTTGCAAAACCAACACGTTCACCTTCTCCTTCAACTAGCTCTCCTTCAGCTTCCGGCACCAACGCGTAGCTCTCGTCCGGATGTTCTACACGACATGCATATGCATAAGTTTAAGCATTCATTTGTAAGAAGGGAGAACTCATTTCATAATTAAAGGATAAGCATGGGGTGTATTGTTGGGCACATTCACCTGGATAAGATTATATCCAGCATACTCTTCCTTTATCAAGGAATTGTATGTGTGTTATTTATCTTTCTTATTTGATGGTGATTGTGTGCATATCTAAACTAATTAACTTAATTGACTTCACCAAAATAAAAGGTCATGTTCAGGGTGTATTTCGGTGAAGCTTTGTTATTTTAATTTGCATCACATTAAAGGTGAATTTGGTTTTCCTTTTATTCCACTTATTAAGCTTGATTTACTTCCAAAATTAATTCTGGATGTTCCACACACAAACATACATAGATAAAATTTACACAAGCACACATCATGGCAACAAGGCTACTACCCAAAATTGACATTAAACTCAGCTATGAAATGCACATGAAAAATCTAGAAAGAACTAGCTGACTTAAACATGATTAAATCTTACAGCAAGATCTATACACGATCTATCCTCAAGAAATTACACAGAGCATAAACATGGCATTACTGAGCAACTCACAAAAATTCAGATTAAACTAAGCTATAGATCTATCATGAAAATTACAACATTTAAACACTGCAGAAAAGATAAATAAATCATACTGCAATATATAAGCATGCATTGAGGCTACAACTTTTACTATGGCCATAACAAGGTAAAACAAGATCACTCAAAAATTATTATGGCCAGAGGCTAAATATAACATGCTTTATTAAAAAGGCTCATATTTAAGACATGAATTGATTAGAGCTAGATGAACATATCAAAAGCTACTCAAAATTTTACCATGGCTTCATCTAGGCATACACAGGCTACTGAAAAAGATCAACTTTATTTGCTTAACCAATTATTTAAAACTAAACAGGAACTCATATGGTGCCATAAATTAAAATTAAATCATAACTAAAGATATATAACAGATCTATGTGCTATTTTTCTACACAAGAACAAGCATGACAAGACTAACAACATATTAAAATTTCACATGCAGTTCAGCTATAGATTCCAAATTATATCAAATCTACACAAACTGATCAATTCAAAATTATTCAAAAACTATGAAGAAATTTACAAACATCCTTTCTAAAAAAGTTGCATCTGTTCATGTGGATCATAGAACAATTGAGTTTGTATTTTTCTGATTTTTCTTTGATTTACTGTGAATTTCATAAGGTCTCAGCGATTTAAAACTAGATTTAAAGAATCTTCTTTCATCCAGACCCTTGATCACAAGACTTATTCACAAGTATACCCTTACATTTACACAGAGGTCCCTGCATTTACAAAACGAACCTTGGAAAGATCTGAACCTTCACAACTCTACCCTTGGCCATGGCCGCGGCACAGATGGCCGGAATTAGGCTCACCGGCGGCGAGCTGGGGCGGGGGAAAGGGCAGAGGAGTGCCTGGGGATCACCTTGGGTCTGTTCCGGTGCTCGGACGGGGCGGAGAGGTGGCCGGCGGTCGTGCTCGGTGGCGAGGTGGATATCCGGCCACTGCGAAGCAAACTCCGGTGAGTAGGGCGGTAGGGCACGACAATGCACAGTCGTGGAATTTCCAGTGGGGAGAGGACGTCCAGCTAGCGAGCTCAGGCAAGGGCAAGGTGGCTCGGAAGTGAGAGCTCGGTGATGGCGCTCTGGCGGCGGATGCCGGCAGCCTGGCGGCGCCTGCGCGTGTGCCTGGGAGCTCGGCGAAGCTCGGTCCTTTGTATAGGAGGCCGGGAGGTGCTGCGCATTGTCACGGGCGACGGCAAGTTGGCCAGCGCGACGCGGAAGGGGGCGGCGTGGTGCAGCCTGGCACGGCGCATGGCGACAGAGCGGCGACGGCGCGACGCGTGGCGAGAACGACCGGCCGGGCGCGACAAGTGGCGGCTACGTGGCACAGTCATCATCAGGCGACGCAGACATGTGACGGCGGGGCCCACCTCGACGTTCGGGCAAGGTGGCACGGGCGGGAGGCACGCAGGCGCACGTGACGGGCACGGGTGCCGGGACACGGTCGCGGCGCGACGTCGCGGCCTGGGCGCGCGCACGGGCGGCCTGTGCAACAATTCGTTTCGGTTTAGGGCCGTTTGACCGGCCAGAAGAATTCAAAACCACATGTAACTCGAATTTTGGCCAAAAACAAAGTTGTAGATGAGACTACCCTCTACCACTTTCTCAAAGGTTGGCCAGTGAAAAGATCCACAGATTGAGCACAAATTCGTCTTGAAAAAGCAGATTTTCTCGGCCCGGTAAAAACAGTACTCTGGGCGTTGACCATGTTTTTGAGGCTCTTCCACTCAAAATTTGAAAAACTGCCAATTAGATGAAATGTGTCCCTTGAAATTCTGAGCAACTTTTGTATTGGCCAAATTTTCAGTGTTTTGGGAAATTTTGAAGATTTGACCAAAGTTCTAGAGATAGGTCTATGAACTTAGGGGTTTGACCATTGTAAAAGGGTTTGACTCCAAGATTTGAGAGCTTTTCACTCAAGAACTCAATTTGCACCTAAAAGATGAAGTGCTATTCTTGAGAAAACTAGCAACTCTTACATTGGCCGATTTTGAAGTTGCTATATAAAATCTTGAGATCCTGGCCGAGCCATCAAATGAACTCAGAAGGGCCTTTAAGAGATTGATCAAGTGAGATAGAGTTTATCTCCTTTTCCACATCCCTAATTTCCAAAAGTGACAACTACAAGGTTATGTTCCTGCATCTTGGTGACAACTTCCACCTTGGCAAAAGTTTAAGCTCTATGTGAAAATTGAAATCATGTTCAAAACAAACTTTTCTCCTAATGGTGTTTTCGCAAAACTTGCTTTACTTTTCCTTTAACACCATGAGCTTAGGTTAACTCCTTGATTAAAAGAGATAAACACCTGGGGTGTTACAACCTACCCCCCTTAAACAGAATCTCGTCCCGAGATTCGACAACAAGCTTGATAGACTTTTCAGGGGAAGGTAGAGATTATATAGAGAAACTATCAAAGCTGGCTAAACTCTCTAAGATCTAGAACTCAAAGACGATAAAAGATACATGGATTTCTTCACAAACTTCCATGTAACTCATGAGGGAGCGGGTGCTGAATGTGCACATGAAAAGCTATAAACAAGCATAGCAGAGGTGCAAAACAAATCAACACCATCAATGCGTCCTAACAATCTGAATCACATATCTCGAGAGAACGATCCATAGTTGGCGATGTAGGATTGGCTTCTTCTGGTGACCTTCTTCTTGAGCTTCTTCTTCTTGATATAGGCACCAATCCTTCAGTTGATAATCTTCAAAGAAAGGCTTGCAGTGACTTCGACTTCTGATGGAGCTTGAGGCTTCTTCACCTTGTTGAGGAAGATGGAGGAAATGCTGGAAACGATGAAGGTGGCTGGTGTGCGCTCAAAGAAAAGAGCTGGAGAGAAGGGAGGGCGACGAGAGGTGATGGCTCCAGTGGATGCAAAGGAAGGGGTAGTGGAAACCAGTGGAAGGTGATCCATTTATGGATGCTCACCATGGTGTAGTGGCGGTGGTGCTTGCGCCACTTGGGTGGGGGCCGGGGTATGGAGGTGTGGAGGTGCGGTGGTGGTGGCATGTGTCACGGTGGTGGCCGGCATGGGATGCCAGGGTGACAAGACAGCTGTCGTAGGGCGTGTGCGTAGGCGGCGATCAGCTGCTGCGGTAGAAAGGTGGCAGAGCAATGGCACAGCACAGAGCAGACGGAGCACAGATACGGAGGGGTCAAATTGATTCTCGAGAGAAATTGACTATGAATTTGGGAAACACGAGAAGATCCTGGGTATCCACAATTCAAACTAAAACTCATTTTTGTCTGGGAAAACTGTCAAAGGCTTTTGTCCATTCTTTCTTTTCAAATATACCGAGTCTGTAGATTTGGTCAAAGCTGAAAAAGAATCACTGATCATTGATCGGTATAAAAACTTCTCATATCTTGACTTTTAGAGAACCTTGATTGCTCATGCTCCTTCAAATTAACTTGGTTGATTTTGATACTAGATAACCTTTGAGATTGACGTGGGAGGAAACCAAATTGAATGGTTCCATAGAGATTTTATGAAGAAAGGGAAGGCTAGTAAACAAATATTTGTTAAATGTGTTCACTGGAATTTCTGAAGTTGTACTAGGATAGCAACAAGATGTCCACTCAGGGTGTCCTTAGAAGTATCAACTTTCAGTTGACAAAAGACAAAACTTTTGGAAAGGATAAGGGTCAACATGTATACCAAAAAGATTCAGCCACTTGTAACATTGTTCTCATTTACTCAAATTTGTGTGAGCAGGGTTAAGAAAGATAGAAATTTGAAGTTGAGAGATCAAAAGTGATCCACTCAAGGATATCAATCATCACTGAAAAGCTGAGTGCTTCAGAATGCATACACACAGTGGAAATGAAACATGTCAATTGAGATATCAGGTTTGCATTGCCAAAAGAAGATCACCACTAAGAGTGAACTCTGAAGACCGAGTCATTAGCAAAGTACTGATATGGTTTATACATAGCACTCATACATCTTATTTTATTACACTCGTGACAACATCCAAACTAGATCCATTAGATAGCTCTAGGCTAACCTTTTATTTTTCCTCAAGTTGAAAACAAAGGCTCAGGGTGATGCAGGTCTAGACTCTACTCCAGATTCTCCTTGAATCTCGTTGTGATTCTCACCATCTTCAGGTGGAGGAATAACAGGTCCTGGTGGGGGAGCTGCTACTGCTTCTAGTTGATTCTCCATGTCTAGCATGTGTAGGTCAGCCTAATGTAGCATATAGTCCTGGTCCTGAATTTCTTGACACAGTTCTCGTATTTTTGCTTTATCTTTGCGTCTTTCTTTCTTAAGAGCTTTTATCATGGCTCGAGCTTCCTTCAACTCATGTGTGGTACTTTCCATTCTCTAACTTGATGTCTATAGATTGCATTTTCTCTGACCAGCAGTTGGTATGTATCATACATTACTTTGGAAAAACGAACTGAGGTGATCAGATCAGAGTTGTAGTGTGGGTTTTCTTGAACAGAGGTAAGAGACTCCTGCTCAGTCCATTGTCCATGGTAATGCTCACGCAGGGGAATTACCTTGGCTGTACTGTGAGCTACTAATACAGAATGCTTCCCACAAAAAGTTGTGAGTGCTTCAAGTGCAGCCTTTTGCAAGGTGTCAGCCCACTCTAAGCCTTGTGCTTTACTTTCCCATGCTTCCCAGCTTGGATTTGCGGGACAAGCTGAAATCTTCACTTTCACTTTGCAAGGAGGGATCTGTCCTTCGTTCATGTATTCGCGGTACATATACTGTGGTTGGGTAGTATATCCAAAGTCCTTCAAAGTGGTCCACAAAATCGGGGGAAAACCACTCTCCTGAGGGGAATCAATGTGAGTCCATCCTTCTTCATCAACCATTTGCAAATCCGGAGTTGGCCATCTAAAGAGAGTGACATATGTGAGAGTCCAGATGGATGTATGTGCATAAGGGATAGATTTTAGCAACCATACAAAAATGATCATATTTGGAAGACCATGAACTAGGTGTTCCTAACTTCCACCAGATCCTCATTGAGGTAGAAGCAAGCTTTGTATTTTCCAATTGGGCAAAAACTAAGGGTAATATGCTCGAAAAACTTTAGAGACCGGTGCTCTATCTTGGCTGATGGACAGCAGACAGAGGGTTACTAAAAAGTTCATAACTCTCAGCCTAAGAACGCAATGCTACTCAACTTTTACAAGCACACCAAACTTGAAGTTCCAAACAACTTTGGTAGTGTAAGGTTGGGCTACAACCGATGGGAAAAGAGGTGATTGGACCAAACTTCAGTTTGCTATTGTCCAGAAATTTTAGCAGACAGGCAGTTACTCAACTTAGCGTAACTGAATTTCTGCTTAGCCAAAAATTTCGAAATTTCACCAGGTACTCGGTAACGTTATGGAGTACAAAATTGGTATTCAAAGGTAGAGCTAAAAACTGGAAGAAGATAGCCAAAGAATTAAAATTCCAGTGGTTGTCTCTCAGGAAAAACAGCAAACAGAGCTGCACCATTTTGGTCATAACTCAAAATTCCTTCAACCAAAATTTCTGAAATTTTTACAGCAGATGCTTGACAAGATTTGGAACAACTTTCCTATCTAACTTTTCTTTAGAAAACACTGTCTTGGGTGTCAAAATATTTCACAACAGATAAGTTCACAGATTGACAGCTAGACCATTCCTTAAGAAAAAGATCATATCTTGAGTTTGGCTGATCCAAAGCTTATGAAAATTTTACAACATCTTTGTTGCAAAATTGGAGACAACTTTTGAGTAAAAGATCTCTAGAGAAAACTTCTTTTGCTAGCCCAAAAAATTCCAGACCAGCGGATCATTCAGCAAAAGCTAGAAAGACCTTAAGCTAATCTTGACAAAGACTTGGATGAAAGTGTTTTCAAGTTGTACTTATAAACTTTGATGTTCAGTTTTAAGATTTTAACAGGATGCATGCGAAAACCTATTCGTCCTCATAGACAATTCCTTTTCAAGATCGAAGTTAGTGCCGGTGGCATGCCACAACATATGACTCTCCCTATAATAGCTAGTCGAATTTCTACTCGATCTCAGCACTTATGAATCGAGGTTAGGGTACTTGCAGAAAATCACAAAACATCTCGAACCTTTCATGCCAGCACCCACAAAAGCATCCACAAACATTACCGTTCACTATAGAAACGACACTCATGCGTTTAACGCTGCATGGACAGCGTCCAACCTGAGACACGCTCCTTTTGAATGGAGGGCGTCCCCTTTACATGTTCGGAATGCGGAATCATGCTCACGTATGGCAAAACGTGACGAGACACAGATGCGACAGTGGGTTCCCTTTGAAATAGGTCCCATCCATCCCTCACATGACTTTCATGTGGCACGAGCATGTATGGCAAAACATGCTGAACTAGTATGGTTGTGTGAGAAAGTATGTTTTGACAGATAATAAAATGTGTTGGGAGTCAGTTTAGATAAATCATAGATTACTAGCCACCTAAAAGAACCCAAAAATACCTCTAGGGCCTCTCGGACTAGTTAATCCTTAGCGTTCCTGACGCATTTTTGAAAACACACCTTAATCTTGCAAGTTTTATTCCAAAAATGTGTTATTAATGGTGTATTAATATCTCTGATGTACAATCAAGCTCTGATGCCAGCTGTGACAGAACTGTCCAAATTAATTCCCATTTAACACACATAACCAGGGTTTTTTTACCAACCGGTATATATATACCGCTAACCAGCGGTAACGGTATACCGCTGCGGTATAAATGGTATACCGCTTCTTACCGCTCGAATTCAAAATCCAAACCAAAATCGCCTATACAAATGGTAACCAGCGGTATACCGCGGTATAAATTATTTATACTGCTGCGGTACGAATTAAAACCGCTACGGAATGAATTAAAACCGCTGCAATGAAAAAGGGTCTCCGGCTTGAAAGAAATGAAAATTTTGGCATGATGTTGGCACAAAGTAGTGTTAAATACCACCCCCAATCAATAATTTATAGTTATGCATAGAAATACCACACCAAACACAATAATATTAGGCGTGCATAAGTGAGTTGATAGTTCAAATACAAATAATTCGATACAAGTCATACAACACAATAAAAGTTCAATGGTAGAAAGGAAAGACCCCCATTTGGGACGCGGAGTTGTACTCGGCGATGGACATGACATTCAAGCCTCTCACCCTAAGCAACTCAGCCTTGTACTGTTGCCAAGTTAGGCCCGTCCACGCCGATGTTGTCTACCATTCACTGACTAACATGTTGTAAAAATGGGGGTCTTCCCATTCATACACCCATGTCGTCTGTGCCTGCACGTTTATGTCAGGAATGAGATAAAAAGACCGCGACTGGGAGGTATCACTGTCGAATTGCGACGCTCCAACCGTTCTCCTCTGCGACTGCGGTGCTCCATAGTCGCGATCCTGAGTAGCATGTGTGAATTGAGTCTCCCCTACAGTCAACCATAGATCATAATTAGTACATATAGTTAGAAACATCATACATATGTGTAAATGTACGTGTGTATACCTGTTAAATGAATTCCACCACCACCACCACCACCACCACCACCACCACCTCCATCACCATCTCCATCACCATCATCATCACCATCATCATCATCATCACCACCACCATCATCACCATCACCATCACCATCACCATCACCATCACCATCATCATCACCGTCATCTTCAGCTGAGCTGCTATCCCCAGACTCCTGGTACGGTGGACTACGCTGACCATCACCATCATCAGTGGAGGCGTCGCTGGTCACTGGTTTTTCTGGTGCCTTTGTCTTGCCTTTTTGACGCTTTGGCTCACCCTGCTTAGGTCCACTCTGGAACATCCTCTTCCCTATGTGACTGCTACCCACATATCTTCGTGCCCAATCACTAATGCAATCATCACCCGTAGCGGTTTGGAGATCTTTGGGGTCTATCTGATCCCTCACAAGCTGGGACGGGATAGGAATGTCACTGTCTTCATCCTCCTCATCAAGAACCGGCTCCCGGTTTGATCTACCATATTCCATCCATTCCCGCACCGGATTTTTCTCATCATAGAAGTTAAGTTGGCCAAGATGCTCAATAATATCACCTTCATCATCATCACGCCGATTAGAGACATCCTCAAGTCACAGCTGAAGGTTGTAGTTGACATAGACAAGCTTGTTAAGTTTCTTGTGTGTCAACCGGTTGCGAACCTTTGTATGGAGCAACACAAAAGTACTCCAGTTACGCTCACATCCACTTGAGGAAACACACTGTGAAACAAGCCGCAATGCAAGGCGCTGCAGCTGTGGAGTGGATCCACCGAACATCATCCACCAGGCCGCTGCATGTGCAACCGATTGTGTAAGCAATATATTCGAGTAGCGGAGAGAATAAGGTGTCTTTGGGAAGAACTCTTACATGGTGTTGTCTTCGGGTCCGTCGCCATTCGCTGTGCCATTTCTGATCCATACTCGCCATGCTTCATGCGAAACACTTCAGCCTCCTGCAATGCGAAAAATTGGATCCTACCACAAATCCTACCTAACATCTCCAAAATCCTACATACAATCCTAAAGCAACAATTCTACCTCTACCTCACATCCTAAATCCTACCTAAAATCCTAAAGCAAATTAAACCTAAATCCTAACACAAAATTAATCCTACCTGAATCCTAATGCAAATGATACCTACAGCTAATTTCTACCTAAATCCTAAAGCTACTTTCTACACAAATGCAAAAAAAGTGCAAACTCACCTGAAGCCGCGGTCTACCGCCGGACCTACCGCGGTATACCGCCGCGCCCGCGCGGTAACCCACCCCGGCCGAGCAGGAGCGAGCGGATCCGGCCGCGGGGCGGCTTACCGCAGCTCCCGCGCGGTATACCGTGCCCGGGCCGTGGTTTACCGCCGGCGACGCGCGGACGAAGCCTCCAGGCGGCGGACTGGAAGCAGAGAGCTGCGGACGGGAGGCTCTGAGCGGCTGAGGGTCACGGGCGACCGCCTGGAGCCGCTTCTAGGGTCGTCCAAACGCTTTGGGCCTCATGGGCCTTAACGGGCCGGCCCCTTTTTTTTCTTTTTCTTTTTTTTCTATATCTTCTAAACCTCGAAATAAATACTAAATGCACTCAAATTTGAAAACTTTTAACACCATCAGATTCTATAAATCATGAACTATTTTTTGGGGATTTTTATTGATTTTTTCATTTTTTTGAATTCAAATTCAAATTTGAAAACCCCTAGAGGTATATACCGCGCGGTACCGTTATCGCACCGACCCGGTATAAACGGTAACCGCGGTTACCGCAGCGGTAGCCAGCGGTAAAAAAAACCCTGCACATAACCTATCCACTCGGTCATTATGCGTTAAAGAGGAGTTAACTTGTCGATATCTGCCGGGTCAAGCCCGGTAAATCACTTATAACAAAGGATCAAAGATTGTACAATAAGACTCACGTGACGGCGAGTCTAGAGATACTCAATACACACTTTAATACATCATATTCATCAACTATTCATTATTACAAACCAAAATTTCATACAAGACAATTAACTCTTCAGAGTTTGGAAACACAGCGGAAATAAAATACTAAACATCATGAGCAACATCACGGGAGGCCATCCGTGATATCACTAAGCACTGTCATCCTCCCACTCACTTCCCAAAGGGTGGGAGAGAACCAATCCACGGAAACCTTTATTCATATCAACACCTGCAAAATGTATCAACAAAGCATGGCTGAGTATACTAATACTCAGCAAGACTTAACCGTCGGGTGATATGGACATCACCAACTCTCTAGACATGCAAAGCTCTATGGCTAGTGAGTTTCTTTTGCCGAAAAGTAACAAAGAGTATGTCCTTACTTTCAAGTTTTAGCTCAAAATTCTAGTTTGATTATCCATTACTAGGTAAGCAACTATTGCAAGCATAAGTTGTGCAAACAATTAAGCATACAACAGTATTACTTCTCAATTCCATCATTAAGGGACATAGAGTGTATGGATAAGCAATCTCGGATAACGGTGAGAGGCCGACGATCGATCAATTAATAACCTTGCAAGGTGGACCTAAACACACGGGAGAATGCATACCCCATCATAACGACCACAGCCCCAAAAGGGCGGGGTACGCACCAACCAGGCGGTTCCCAATCATCCTCGGTTCAGGATGAGAGCCCACAGTCCCTGGTACAAGGTTATCCGGTCACGGACTTACATCACATGCCGCCCAGATCCACACATGCACCACTGTCATGAACCTGGGGACTGCTCCCGAGATTAGTGGTAGATAGTTCCCTTACCGAATCAAAAAGGTACTAGGCTTACCGGTCCCATTCCCGGCAAATGCTTAGTACGTTCAAACGCTTAATCACAGACCTACTGGCCGGAGCCGGTCCCATGCTCTTACCACATGAGAGGGTAGGTTTAACAATCTTATGATTTCAACATAAGACACCTATATCTCGTGAGTGATGAACATCACTCGACTTCTACCGGGTCCTTAGAGCATGACAACTAGCGACTTAATATACTAATATTGGAACATAGGAACCTAAGATCATGCATCTAGGGTTTCAATTCAACTCCTGAAACTTAAATGCACAATCATAACAAAGATAATTGCATAACTTGAAAACATAGGTTATGCTCTGGGGCTTGCCTTCACTTAGCAGAGTTAGTTGGAGATCCTTCGAACTTGGTTTGGGTATTGTTGCAAAACCAACACGTTCACCTTCTCCTTCAACTAGCTCTCCTTAAGCTTCCGGCACCAACGCGTAGCTCTCGTCCGGAAGTTCTACACGACATGCATATGCATAACTTTAAACATTCGTTTGTAAGAAGGGAGAACTCATTTCATAATTAAAGGATAAGCATGGGGTGTATTGTTGGGCACATTCACCTGGATAAGATTATATCCAGCATACTCTTCCTTTATCAAGGAATTGTATGTGTGTTATTTATCTTTCTTATTTGATGATGATTGTGTGCATATCTAAACTAATTAACTTAATTGACTTCACCAAAATAAAAGGTCATGTTCAGGGTGTATTTCGGTGAAGCTTTGTTATTTTAATTTGCATCACATTAAAGGTGAATTTGGTTTTCCTTTTATTCCACTTATTAAGCTTGATTTACCTCCAAAATTAATTCTGGATGTTCCACACACAAACATACAGAGATAAAATTTACACAAGCACATATCATGGCAGCAAGGCTACTGCCCAAAATTGACATTAAACTCAGCTATGAAATGCACATGAAAAATCTAGAAAGAACTAGCTGACTTAAACATGATTAAATCTTACAGCAAGATCTATACATGATCTAGCCTCAAGAAATTACACAGAGCATAAACATGGCATTACGGAGCAACTCACAAAAATTCAGATTAAACTAAGCTACAGATCTAGCATGAAAATTACAACATTTAAACACTGCTGAAAAGATAAATAAATCATACTGCAATATATAAGTATGCATTGAGGCTACAACTTTTACTATGGCCATAACAAGGTAAAGCAAGATCACTCAAAAATTATTATGGCCAGAGGCTAATTATAACATGCTTTATTGAAAAGGCTCATATTTATGACATAAATTAATTAGAGCTAGATGAACATGTCAGAAGCTACTCAAAATTTTACCATGGCTTCATCTAGGCATACACAGGCTACTGCAAAAAGATCAACTTTATTTGCTTAACCAATTATTTAAAACTAAACAGGAACTCATATGCTGCCATAAATCAAAATTAAATCATAACTAAAGATATATAACAGATCTATGGGCCATTTTTCTACACAAGAACAAGCATGACAAGGCTAACAACATATTAAAATTTCACATGCAGATCAGCTATAGATTTCAAATTATTTCAAATCTACTCAAACTGATCAATTCAAAATTATTCAAAAACTATGAAGAAATTTACAAACTTCCTTTCTAGAAAAGATGCATCTGTTCATGAGGATCACAGAACAATTGAGTTTGTATTTTTCTGATTTTTCATTGATTTACTATGAATTTCATAAGGTCTCAGCGATTTAAAACTAGATTTAAAGAATCTTCTTTCATCCAGACCCTTGATCACAAGACTTATTCACAAGTATACCCTTACATTTACACAGAGGTCCTTGCATTTACAAAATGAACCCTGAAAAGATCTGAACCTTCACAACTCTACCCTTGGCCATGGCCGCGGCACAGATGGCCGAAATTCGGCTCACCGGCGGCGAGCTGGGGCGGGGAAAAGGGCGGAGGAGTGCCTGGGGATCACCTTGGGTCTATTCCGGTGCTCGGACGGGGCGGAGAGGCAGCCGGCGGTCGTGCTCGGCGGTAGGGTGGATCTCCGGCCGCTGCAAAGCAAACTCTGGTGAGTAGGGCGGTAGGGCACGACAATGCGCGGCCGTGGAATTTCTAGTGGGGAGAGGAGGTCCAGCTAGCGAGCTCAGGCAAGGGCAAGGCGGCTCGGAAGTGAGAGCTCTGTGATGGCACTCCGGCGGTAGATGCCGGCAGCCTGGCGGCGCCTGCGCTTGTGCCTGGGAGCTCGGCGAAGCTCGGTCCTTTGTATAGGAGGCCGGGAGGTGCTGCGCATTGTCACGGGCGACAGCAAGTTGGCCAGCGCGACGCGTAAGGGGGCGGCGTGGCGCAGCCTGGCGTGGCGCATGGCGATAGAGCGGCGACGGCGCGGCGCGAGGCGAGAACGGCCGGCCGGGCGCGACAAGTGGCGGCTACGTGGCACGGTCATCATCGGGCGACGCGGACATGTGACGGCGGGGCCCACCTCGACGTTCGGGCTAGGTGGCACGGGTGGGAGGCGCGCGGGCGTACGTGACGGGCTCGGGTGCCAGGACGCAGTCGCGGCGCGACGTCGCGGCCTGGGCGCGCGCACGGGTGGCCTGTGCAGCAATTCGTTTCGGTTTAGGGTCGTTTGACCGGCCAGAAGAATTCAAAACCACATGTAACTCGAATTTTGGCCAAAAACAAAGTTGTAGATGAGACTACCCTCTACCACTTTCACAAAGGTTGGCCAGTGAAAAGATCCATAGATTGAGCACAAATTCGTCTTGAAAAAGCAAATTTTCTCGACGCGGTAAAAACAATACTCTAGGCATTGACCACGTTTTTGATGCTCTTCCACTCAAAATTTGAAAAACTGCCAATTAGATGAAATGTGTCCCTGGAAATTCTGAGCTACTTTTGTGTTGGCCAAATTTTCAGTGTTTTGGGAAATTTTGAAGATTTGACCAAAGTTCTAGAGATAGGTCTATGTAGGGGTTTGACCATTGTGAAAGGGTTTGACTCCAAGATTTGAGAGCTTTTCACTCAAGAACTCAATTCGCACCTAAAAGATGAAGTGCTATTCTTGAGAAAACCAGCAATTCTTACATTGGCAGATTTTGAAGTTGCTATATAAAATCTTGAGATCCTGGCCGATCCATCAAATGAACTCAGACGGGCCTTTAAGAGATTGATCAAGTGAGATAGAGTTTATCTCCTTTTCCACATCCCTAATTTCCAAAAGTGACAACTACAAGGTTATGTTCCTGCATCTTGGTGACAACTTCCACCTTGGCAAAAGTTTAAGCTCTATGTGAAAATTGAAATCAAGTTCAAAACAAACTTTTCTCCTAATGGTGTTTTCACAAAACTTGCTTTACTTTTCCTTTAACACCATGAGCTTAGGTTAACTCCTTGATTAAAAGAGATAAACACCTGGGGTGTTACACAAATGGGGAGATAGTCTGCGACGACCAGCACTCTGCGAAACTATCCTTTAGACTCCTACAGTAATACACCAGCGCGGAGGGTTTCAAAGGGTCCAACAGCTGTCACCACTGCGGCCTACCTCTATCGTTACTGGGGGCAAGCTCATAACTAATGAAGCCACATAACCTAGGTACCATGCCTGCGTTGCTGCTAGACTTCACCCGGCTCGGGCTATTGTGAGCTAGGGTGAAGCCACCAGATAACTGGCCAACTTAGACCGAGTACCATAGCTTAAACACAAACCTCATGCAACACAACAATACCATCAATCTAGATCAAACTAGGGCTAGTCATACGGACAAATATGAACTCTCTTATGTCTAATTAACAAGATCAAAGGGTCATGTTCGTGAAGAACATGAGCCTCTAACTTATGAACAAACACATAAGGAATGAGAAAATCATCCTTCAACTTGATCGAAAGGTAGTGTTCATGAAGAACACGAGCCACTGAATGATGAACAATGGATGAACTCAAGAACATATCCATGACATGATCTACCATAACATTATATGAAATAGCTGAATAACTGAAGTAGATCAAAGTCATACAAATAAATAAAGATACAAGAGAACTCATACTTAGATCCCAAAGTAGACTTGGAACCTGAATAAGAGCTACTCTAGCCTACCACCTAGCCTTGGAAACTAAAAGTGAGTGGAGAGTCAAGAGAGGTGTGTGTGAGAAATGGAGCCCCTCCCCTTCTATTTGTAGTCAAAGCCCAGGCTTGCTTCGGGCACCAAATGTCTCCAAAACACCCAAGATTGCAACAATTGACCAATGGGGAGCCAACACGTGGAAGGCCAGGATGAGCCGACCCTAGGTCGGTTTGGCTGATCCTATAGTCGGCTGACTATCTAGGGTGGCCCCCTGGCTTGTGTTTTCTCCAGGTTGCTGACTGGTGGGCTCTCCGAGCTTTCCCCGGTGCATGGCTTATTTTGGAATCCTAGGTGGGCCCATGGATCCTTGTGAAGTCCATGTGTCACTCTCTGATTCGTCGGCGAATGCCTTCCTTAGATCAGTGATGTGGATGCCACCTAGAATTAGTGTGGCAGCCACCTCCTCAGCTGAGTTGGCATGCATCATTCCATAGAAGGTGGGTTTTCATCTCTTTTTATGCTTAAATCATCTACATTCAAATAATCTCCAAGGACAAGTGGAACTACATTATTCATACCAAAATGTGAGTAATTAGTGCATATGCCTCTATTTATGTGAGAATATTGACGGCTAAAAGTGGTACTTAACAGCCGTCAACAGCGTGTAATTCTTGGTGGGGATTGTTGGAATAAATGGGCCTTGAGCCATTTCTTTTGATAATCAAAGAATTAAAGCTCATTGTTTTAATGCTAGGGGAGAATAAAAGTGAGTAATACCGTACGTGTATTTGAGGAAGCTCTTATTCGACTTAAGTGGTATATCGAATGTACACCACTTGTGAAGTTGAATAAGGAGTCTGGCGAGCCACGCGCGCGCGCACTCGTTTACCTCGCCGAGCCGGGTTGAGGCCGAGGCCGTGGCCGTGCTGTGCCATGCCGTGACGTTTCGAGTCAAGTCGAGACGAGCGGGCGATGCGGACAGATGGACAGAGCACCTTTTGTTGTTGATGGGAATAATCCTTGGAATATTCTCAATAGTGATTTGGTTTCCTTACCTGTGACCGTCCAGGTTCGTTGAACCGCGCCCTGTCCGCGTCCCAGATCTAGATCTGAGTGCCCCCGCAGCTCCTCCTGGGCCTATATAAGGGCGCCCCTTCCTCCTCTCTGTTGACAGTCTAAAAACATGTCAAGATTTACCGTCCCTCACGGATCATCATAGCACTTTTTCCCACAGAGTATGACCAAGGTTATTGAACCGTGGATCGGAAGCAAATTGCTAAGGTTCTCTACCTTGTCTAGACAAACTAACCTAACATTAAGCGTTGATTGCATACAAAGATAAACCTAAGAGATATGTATATGATAGCACAAGGTTGATCACATTCACAAACATAGGCAAGGTATAGTGCCCCCAAGGGGACAACTAAGCTTATCGCCTTCTAGTTGTAGTTCCGACAAACGAGTAATAAATCATGCATCTCATCTAATAGCATCTTAAACTCCTACCTCCGGCCTACCTCCCGAAGACATCCGCACTTTCATGGCCATCACCCTGTCACGGTGCACCCTTAATGATATAGGGAGTCTAAGGGCACGCCCAAGAGAACGTGTCTACAAACCATGAAGGATCAACATACTAGATCCAATCACCATGATTACATAAAGCATGCTATGTAGTCTAATCTAGAATTAGACTAAGGATCAAACATATTCATGAAAGGTAGAAAGCATGGACAGAGACATGGAATTGCTAGAAGATCGGAAAACATGATTATCATTGCTCACTTAATAATAGATGCATTTGGATCATCACCACCGATTACATACCATTGATGACCTCAACTAGCTCCGGAACTCCACCATGGCACAACCACGCAGGGCAGCCATGGCGGCTAGGGTCGGCCTAGGCCATCTCCTAGACAACTTCGAGGACTCGCGGTCGCCGTCGTCTCCCTCCGGTGCTTGCTTCTAGGTTTCGCCGAGATGTCGTGAATGGATGTGGCGGCCGTTGGAGGCAGGGGATATAAATGAGCCGAGGATCATCTAGGTCAAAGGGCGTCGCGAACCGGGCCGAAAATGGGCCAGGCCGGTCGGCATGGGCCGGCCGGCCTAGGGCATTTCTAGCCCGGTTCGGGCCTGTCTTTCGCCACGACGCTTCTCGCGCTTTCTTGAATATTTGTCGAACTTCATGTGGGTCCTTGACGTCGTTTTCCCTGCGGTTTAGATAAGGGTACTTGGCGCACGAACTCCCGCATCTTCTGCTTAGGTCCTCGGAGTTTCACGGCTTCATGCTTCGGTCCTCGGGTCATTTGGAGCCATGTTCACTTCGTGTCTTGACTTGTGTCGGGCTTCGTGATCTTCTCATAAAGTGCTCGATGAACTCTACCCGGAAGTCCTCATTTAGGCGCTTAAATCCTGCGTAAACAACGTACTCCAAAAACCACATGCAAGTGTAAACTTGTTACATCATTAGTATGCCTAGTGGCGGGTTAGTTATAATTCAAAGCTCAAACCAAAGTGTAACAAGTGTTCTTGGTTGACAGAAATCGACTGACAACACTCTCCAACTCGCCCATTCACGCTCACATACTCCTGTTCAGGAGATCTCTCCCTTCTCTCTCTACTCTTTGCATTCCCATCACTTGCACCACGCGCACGGTACCGGCGAGAGTAGAAGCCTCCGAAACCTCGACTGCCGCAAGAAGATCTTGCACAGGATAGGCAGACGATAAGGTTTTTGGGGGGAGTATTTGACGCGACTGCTCGCTCCCTGTACGACTACTTCCAGAAGACCGTCTGTGATCTGCACTGCGTACCTCTTCCTGCATCGAATTCGTACGACTACACAGTGTGAGGTTCTACTACGATTAGTCACATGACTAATCCAGAGAACATCGCATCAGGTGACTCCATCACCCGCCCCGCCTTTGGGTACAATCTGAACTTCCTTTTATTCATGTTTATTTGTTATTTAATCATGAACATGTTTATGTTTAATAGTTGTTTAAACACGAACACTTGCACATGCTATGTTTCACTCACGATAATGATTATATTGAAATACCCTTTTAATTGTGAAATTAAAATATCCCGAATAATAATCTATTATCTAACAGTGATGCATATGTATTTCAAGTAAACATAAAGAAAAACTCAAAATCCGTTTAACGTTAAAGATGCATATGTTTCAGATCCTGATTTGATGCACTACAAATAATAAGTAACACAAATATATTTTTGCATATAAAAAATTATCAACAATATTTGATACATGAGATGCACATATTTCTATTCCGATATAGATTAGCAAAGTTATTGGACATATGAGATGCACATATTTGCTGCCCACAAAATACCCGATAAAAAACGTGATGCACATTTTTACAAAACCATGAAATAATTGAAAGATCGTGTAATATACTAGGCTGCACATATATTTTTTCATACAATTGATATACACAATTTTGGTCATCATTAAAAAAGATTAAGGGCCTGTTTGGGACTGCTTCGCTCCACATTTCACTGCTCCGCTCCAACTTTGTCCACCAAACACCTCCAACTCCTAAAACTCTGCTCCCTAAAAAAAGGTGGAGTTCAAGCCTAACTCTAGGTTTTTCTGGGAGTACTTCAAGAGGTGCTCCCGAAATCCTTGTTTTGAGCCTCCTCATAGAGTTCTGAGTTATTTACCCACCACTGCCACTCGTTACACAAAAATACCGGTTCGATTTTATTTGCGTCTCTCCTCCGCGAGTGTTTTGCTTCCTCTCGTCCTTCCTCCCCGTGCCGCCACCAGCCGCACCGGACCCTCCCTCCGAGCTTGCCCACGCCCTCGTCCGCGCCAACGGAGACAAGCTCGCGGCGTCTCCCCGCGCCGCCACCAGCCGCGCCCTCCCTTCCTTCACGCTCGGAGCTCGCGCCGCCGGCCCACCTAGGGATGACAACAGGCCGGGTAAGTGCGGGTAAGGCAATTACGCGCCCGCGAGCATATTCGCGGCATAGTTCTTTACCCACCCGCGAGCCTGCCTGCGGGTAAAAACCCTTTCCCGTATCTGCGCCCGGCAGATATCCGCAGGTATCGGGTTTACCCGCAACCCGCACAGAGCCAATGTTGAGGCACATCACACAATCACACTGCCAGTCTGCCACACGCACATAGAGGAGGGGCATCTCCGGAGATGCGCTGCCGGGCGTCGGTCGTCTGCAGCTGCAACCGCCTGCTCCTGTGGCCTACCTGAGTGAGCGGGGGGCGAGGGCCGACCGACGGGGGCGACCAGAGGCGCCGCGCTGCCTCCGCCTCCAGTAGATGCTGCGCCGCCTCCAGCTGATGCGCTGCACCGCCTCCAGCTGACACGCCGCTCTGCCTCCGCCTCCAGCTGGTGCGCCACGCCGCTGCCGTTTGAGTGACTGAACGAGAGAGGGGGTCGTCTGAGCGAACGAGAGAGAGAGAGAGAGAGAGAGAGTGAGTGAAAGATGCAACACGACATGCGAGAGAATGAGAGGGGTCAGGAGGAGGGGCGGCGGCCAGTGGATAAGGGTAGGCGCGCCTGGTGGCTAGGGTTTTGGTTGGTGGGCTTGGGCCATTTTTGATGGGCTTTGTATTTCTATCGGGTGACAGGTATATCCGCAGGTGAAGTTTCCTACCCGCTAGTTGCCCGCGGGCGAAGTTTCCTGCCTGTACCCGCGCTTGCGCCCTCGGGCGCAGTTTCCTGCCTGTATCTGTGTCTGTTGGGTCGAGTATCCGTGGATACCTGCGCCCGCGGGCAAAACTGCCATCCCTAGGCCCACCCGTCTCCCTCCTTCTGTCCTCTGATGGGACGTGCTCGTGCCGCTAGCCGCGTTCTTCTTCCTCTTCCCTCCCTTCGACGAGGATGAGGTCATGCCGCGGGACGTGCCTCTCTCCTCATCCGCTCCGCGCGGCGGTCCTCCTCATCCTCTCTCCTTCCCCTCTGGTGCAGTGTGGGTCCGGCGCGGTGCGGGCATCCACGGCCGCTTCTTGGCCTCTGGTGTGGCGTGGCGCGGGCATCCACAGCCGGACCCTAGCCTTTGACATGGCGCAGGCATCCCCGGCCGCTCCCTCCCGCAGCGCCATTGAACAGAGGAAAAGGGTGTGAAGAGAGAAGGTGGAAAGCTAAGAGACTGACATGTGGACCCATTATTTGGGGGCAAATTAGACTTTTCTCAAGGATATCTTGCGTTTCTGGAGCTGGAGCTACTCTGCATGCCAAACAGGACCTTTGCTCTGTGAACTCCATAGTAGAGCTACTCCATAGTGGAGTTAGTGGAGCAGAGTTGAAAAAAAGTGAAGTAGAGCAGCCCCAAACATGCCCTAACATTCCAATCACATTTTTATTGGAATATTTTTGAGTCGAGACTCGAGAGTGCTTCTATATATGAATTATTAAAATATCATTCTTTGTTAGTAGAATACTACCTTTGAATATAATAATAGACATGCACAGCAGCCAGCAACCAGCAAGGGCAGGGCGGGCGGGCGCTCTCCTAAGATTCCAACAAAGGGTGCATTTGGCATAGCTGTGCCTATGGTTGTGGAAGCTTCGGTTGTGGCTGTGGCTATGGCAGCTCCGGCTGTGGCTATGCTGGTGGAGCGGATTGTTGGCGTTTCGTAGCATCGTCATCCTAAGAACAGATCTGGGACCCGTCCTTAGTGACAACACCAGGAAATGCCTTGTAGGCACCTCTCAATGTCACAACTAATGGTGCGGTTAGTGTGAACATCGAGACTTGCCATAGGTTAATCTAAATGATCATGAACGAATCCGCAAGCGCACAGATAAACCATTGTAGCATTTCCCCAAGGAAGGAGAGTATTCCAAGGGTATCGAATTCTTGGAAGGCAATGGCGGATATCTTAGACTTATGCTTTTGCTCTGAATGTAAACCAAGAGACAGAGATAGGGAACAACGCACTCAAAGACAGGGGTAAGATAAAAGATATAAGGGTAGTGTGACACACACACTCAGATCTACCTCTACTCTAGCACACTACGGCTTAGGGGGAACATATGAGTTAGCTCTAGGTTCTAATGTACTAAACATATAAAGCTAGAAGATACAAGAGATGGGCATGAGTATTGCATGAGAGAGATAAGGTTCAACACCCAGGTACAAACGGGGAGCTAGCCCGTGACGACCAGCACTCTGCGAAACTAGACTTTAGACTCCTACAGCAGGTACCCCAGCGCGGAGGTTGCCCTAGGATGCAACAGGGCTGTCACCACCTGAGGACCGACCTCTATCGTTACGGGGGGTATGCTCATAACTATCGTAGCCAGACAACCCAGGCACCATGCCTACATTGCTGCTAGACTCCACCTGGCCCAGGCTATTGTGACCCAGTGTGAGAGCCACCAAAAGACTAGTCAACTAGACCGAGTACCGTAGCTTGAACACAGACCTCATGCAACACTCTCATACCATCTAACAAAATCAACTAAGGCTAGACATACAAACAGATATGAACTCTCTTATGTCTAATCAATAAAATCAAAGGGTCGTGTTCGTGAAGAACACGAGCCTCTAACTTATGAACAAACACATAAGGAAGGAGTTTATCACCCTTCAAGTGGATCAAAAGGTAGTGTTCACGAAGAACACAAGCCTCTAAATGATGAACAGAGGATGAACTCAAGAACATATCAAACATATGATCTACCATGACTTTATGTGAAATAGCTGAATAACTGAAGTAGATAAAAGTCATACAAAGAAATAAAGATAAAAGAGAACTCATACCTAGACTTCCAAGAGGACTTGGAACCTGAATAAGAGCTACTCTAGCCTACCCCCTAGAATTGGAAACTAAAAGTGGGAGGAGAATGAGAGAGTGGTGTGTGTGAAATGGGAGCCCCTCCCCTTCTATTTATAGGCAAGGGCCAGGCTTGCTCGGAGGCTCAAAGTGCCCCTAAACACCCGGGAGTGCAGCAAGTGACCAATGAGCAACCACCACGTGGAGGGATCAGATGGGTGCCCCCTAGGTTGGTTCGGCCGATCCTAGGGTCGGCCGGCCCCTAGGGTGGCCCCACCTGGTGTGCTTCCTCTGGTTGGCTGCCCTGTGGGCCCTCTGATCCATCCCCGGTGCATGGCTTGATTTGGTATCCGAGGTGGGCCCTTTGATCCATGTGAAGTCCATGTGGTGTCCTCTGATTCGTTGGTGAGTGCCTCCCCTGGATCGATGATGTGGAATGCATGTTTCCCTTGGTGGCAGCCACCTCCTCAGCTGAGTTGGCATGGGTTCTACATAGAAGGTGAGTTTCCATCTCTTTTAAGGGGTAAATCACCTACATACAAATAATCTCCAAGGACAAGTGGAACTACATTATTCAAACCAAAATGCTAGTAAATAATGCATATGCCTCCATTTATGTGAGAATATTGAGGGTTGGAAATGGTGAATTTCAACCGTCAACAAACTCCCCCAAGCTAAGCACTTGCTCGTCTCGAAGCAAGACATTGGAGACTTAGGTTGCTTGATCAGGAGTTGCTACAATGTTGTATTCTCAACTTATGGCAAACTTACAGCAAAGTATTCTACCAAGAGTTGAACAAGTTGGTAATGTTCTTACCTTTCACTTGATACATGGGGCATATAGCTTCACCTGCCTTAGGCGGTTGAGAGACAGAATGGTTATATAGTATGTGCATAATCACTTATACCTTGATCAGCTTATCAATCTGGAGGTTTTGCAAATTTTTCAAAAGAAAATCAGAGTTCCTCAAATGATACTCTCGGATCGCTCAAAAGTGTATGGTTCCTCACCAAGGCATCAATGTTGCCTTTCTTCACATCCTACTCCTAATAGGCTGTATGTGGAGCTGTAGGTAGGGAAGATGTGGCATACTTGTCTCTCATATATTGCTAAGTCAAAAATCGGATCCTTGGAAGAAACAAACATACATCCTGATCAAGATGTGCATATGTGTGTGATGGATGTGAGCATGGCAAGGTGGATACTAGGCCCGGAAATGGGTGCTAGATATTACCATGCTTTATACGAGGAAATGAGGGATTGATGGTAAGGTGGACACTAGCCCCGGAGTAGGTACTAGTTATTACCATCTATATGGTGCAACTCTTTCCCTTGCACATATCAATCCCTTTTTCTCCTTTTGAAATTTTCGAGACTTGGGCTAGCTCTCTTTATTTATTTTTTTGCCATGCTTTTGAGCATGCTTTTCTCTCTCTCTTTTTTTAGCTAGCCCTTTGTCTCTATTGGAGATATTTGGAGAGGGATGAATAATGCAAAGATACGTAGAGTTTTATTTATGAAAGAATGCATAAGCAATATGGAACAAATGATGAATGCTAACTTCCAGTGTAGAAGCTTTAGCATGAACATGTACGTGATCTTGATCAGGGGAGTATGAGTTCTAACAAGGGTCACAACAATTTGACAAAGCTCAATGAGAGAACAAGCTGCATATGTGAAGGCTAACAAAAGCTAGAATCTACATAAGGCCTTGGATGGGAAATTCTCATCATGGAGGAACTCATCATGTTTTGTTTTTTCAGAAGGAAAAACTCCGGATGTCAAGTATCACTAAGCACAAGATCTTAGCACTCTATTCTACCATGTCATGTCTCACAACAACTTAGGCAAGGATCATGCTTTTTGCTACCCACAGTTTTCAAGCTAAGGTTTGAACATACAAGCCAACAAACTCAAAACTTAGGTAGGATACAAAGTTGTAAGCAAGACATACGAGGAAAATAAACAGAGCAACTATTCATCATTTCAACCATAGAGGCAAAGCATTCTTACTATGCATATCAAAGCAAACTAAGCAAATGATGATGATGAAAGCAAATAAATATTTTTGGTCTTTTTATTTTTGCAGATTTTTTTGGGTTTTCATTTATAAGATATTCTGAAAACAAAGGAAGATACAAGTTACCTCAGAATGGGGGTCCTCCCCCAAGCTAGCTTCAGGCTCACTGCGGAGGAGGGTAGAAGAAACCCTGACTCGCGTAGTAAGCCCTCTGTGCCTCCATGTATCGCTGCTGATCCTGCTGCATGGCTGCTATCCTCTCACCAGCCTGACGCTGCCATGCTGAGGTAGACTCGACGTGGGTGTTCAGCGTCTCCTCCAATCCTGTGACCTGGACGGTGAGCTCTCCCATCCGCTGCGCGAGCTGAGCATCGCGTGCAGAGGCTGAGGAGTGCCGTCGGAAGGACGAAGACGGAGGTGGACAACCGGAGCTGGAACTAGCGGGTGTGGCCCACTGAGCACTGCTCGCATCTGCCCAAGCCGTGCCACTCGCACTCGGGTGGTAGGTGGGCTGGTCCCAACCAGGTGCATATCCAGGGGTAACCCCGAACATGTACCCCGCAGGGGCCCCACCTACCACTGGTGGCGTAGCAGGCTGTGGCTGAGGCTGTGGTGGTGGTGTCGGCTGCGACAAGTTAATACCATGGTGAAAACTCAAGGAATGTCCTGGTGGACATCACTCCTGAGCTTGCCACAGCGAGAACGCAGAAAACACAAAACAGAAGTAGATTGCTTTTCCTGAACCAGAATTTTATTGTATAGAAAATAAGGATAACTTACCGATCTTACCTGTCAGCGCAGAGCTCATTATTTTAAGTCTTTAGAGCTAGACTTGGTTCCAAAGTTCTCACCTGGGCAGTGGGGCAGCCGTTTCCTTCGGATGAGAAGTCGGCTTCCTACTCACCCTCCGCCACATCCTTTGAGTGTTGTGTGGGTTGTGATGTATAGGAGGTGATTTCTTGGACTGGGACTGAGAATTCCAATACTGTTTCTGTCCCGTGCCCATGAGTTGGCATTCTTCCTTCCAAAAATTCTTCATTAATGCAATGAGGCTGTCCACTTGCCGTGGTGGTACTCCGACCTCTCGTGCCGGGGTGTCGGAAGTCGGTAAATCTTTAATCATCGAGCATTGTTCTTTTCTTGGCCGAAACTCGAACCTCTCCTCTTTGCCATTGATGACCTCTCCTCTTTGCCATTGATGTAGAGAAGGATCACACCAGCCCCCACATCAATTTGTGCATCAGCTGTACTTAGAAATGGTCGCCCAAGTATGAGCGGCACCTCCTTGGCGATCTCCATGTCCAGTACCACAAAGTCAACAGGAATAAAGCAATCTCGAACTTTCACAAGAATGTCCTCAGCTATCCCCACTGGGTATTGGACTGAAGAATCGGCCAGCTGCAGCTGCAAAGTGGTTGGAGATAAACTTGTGTAGTTAAGTTGATCAAAGACTACCTTAGGCATGACGCTGACGCTGGCCCCTAAGTCACAGAGAGCATGGTCGAAACATTGAGTCCCAATCATACAAGTGATTCTGGGACACCCTGGATCCTTCTTCTTCTCAGGAAGGCGGTTGAGTATAGCAGCACCGCACTCCTCCGTGAGTCGTACTACTTTAGTTGTGGGAAGAGCTCGCTTCTTGGTTAGGATGTCCTTGAGATAATGCGCGTAAGTGGGAACGCGTATTGCCTCAAGCAATGGGATGTTGATATAAACTTTCTGAATCATGTCAACGAAGCGATTGAACTGTTCATCTATTGTTGCCTTCCTGCTCTGGGGGAATTCTTCCGAGTCAGATGATTCCTTATGGATATTCTCAACTTCTGTTACGCCCTTCTTATCTATCCCTGCATGGTTAGGATACGGTGGATCCCGAGTGGATTTACCTCCTCTCGTGGTTACCGCATTTGCATTTTCAACAGAGGGAACAGAAGCGGCCAGCTGGGCCAACTAAGTTTCCAACATTTTGTTGAAACTCAGCTGACTCTTCTGGGCAGAAGAAAAGCTATCAAGCTTAACGTTGAGACTTTCCACAGTTTTATCAAGGGCAGCTAGCTTCTTGTTAATACCTTCATTAATCTTAGCTTGCCCAAAAACAAAATCTCTTAAGGAGGGTTGGTTGGGATTATACGAATTACCTTGGTTACCTCGTTGATAATAAGGGCGTTGTTGATTCCACGATTGACCTCCTTGCTGAGGTGGACGATAACCGTTGTTGTTGCCATTCATGTACATCACTTCCTCCTGAGTCTCCGGACAGTAGTTGCCTGAGTGCCCAGTGTTGCCACAGACTTCATAAGTCATGTGAGAGTCCATAGGTAGAGTAGTGGTGGCCATGGCAGCCTTCTTGCTGGTATAATCATCCAATCTCTTCATAAGAAGATCCATCCTGGCAGTAATCATGTCTTCTTCCTTGACAGTATGAGTACCCCTCGGTCGCGGTCGGAGTCTTTCATCACTCCACCCTTGGTTGGAGACCATCTTCTCAATGAGTAATTTAGCATCATCAAGAGTGAGTGAGAAGAATGCTCCTTGAGCAGCAGCATCAATAAGGCCTCGGGCTGTCGGAGTCAACCCATTATAGAAGCTTTGAAGAATGAGCCAATCCTCCATCCCATGGTGAGGACAGGCCAGGACGTACTCCTGAAGCCTTTCCCAAGCCTCTGGAATAGATTCACTTGCTGCTTGCTGAAAACCAGAAATCCTTCCACGAAGAGCATTGGTTTTACCCAATGGGAAGAACTTCTTGAGAAATGCCTCTGAACACTTACTACAAGTGTTAATAGCTTCACGATTCGCGTAGAACCATTGCTTAGCTTTCCCCAGGAGGCAGAATGGAAATAGCCGTAGACGAACAGCATCCATATTTGCACCCCTGATGACGAAAGTGCTGCATAGCTCTAGGAATTGCTGCAGATGAGCATTGGCATCCTCATTTGGCTTGCCACAGAATGGGCTAGCCTGTACCATCGTGATTAGACCCGTCTTGATCTCAAAATTTTCAGTCCCCATTGCCACCTCAGGGCCTTGCAGCACCTGGTCAGTGGAAGGAGCTGAGTACTCACGAAGTGTCTTCTGGGCCATAGCGTTAGACGTGGATGGTACAAAGGAAGCTGGATTGCCTTCCGGACGTGTACGACGAGGTGAGCCGAAATGAATTCGAGCTTTCCTCACAAGTGACTCGGGATCTTCAGTAAAATTTCCCGGTAGGTCGAAACCAGTCATACACTACCTGTCTTCATTATCCAAAGATAAAAGAAGACAATCAAGGTTAGCCTGCATTGAGAGTTGTCCTAACCTGCTCAGAGTTTATAAACAGATGCAAAGCATAGTCATGATAATCCTGTGCCTTCCCCGGAATCAGTGCCAGAAATGCTTGTTGGCGTTTCGTAGTGTCGTCATCCTAAGAACAGATCTGGGACCCATCCTTAGTGACAACACCAGGAAATGCCTTGTAGGCACCTCTCAATGTCACAACTAATGGCGCGATTAGTGTGAACATCAAGACTTGCCATAGGTTAATCTAAACAATCATGAACGAATTCGCAAGCGCACAGATAAACTATTGTAGCATTTCCCCAAGGAAGGAGAGTATTCCAAGGGTATCGAATCCATGGAAGGCAATGGCGGATATCTTAGACTTATGCTTTTGCTCTAAATGTAAACCAAGAGATAGATATAGGGAATAACACACTCAAAGACAGGGGTAAGATAAAAGATATAAGGGTAGTGTGACACACACACTCAGATCTACCTCTACTCTAGCACACTACGGCTTAGGGGGAACATACGAGTTAGCTCTAGGTTCTAATGTACTAAACATATAAAGCTAGAAGGTACAAGAGATGGGCATGAGTATTGCATGAGAGAGATAAGGTTCAGCACCCAGGTACAAACGGGGAGCTAGCCCGCACGACAAGCACTCTGCGAAACTAGCACAAAACAGAGCAGCTACAACAGCTCAGCTCTGACCGGTCAGACCGGTCGACACCACCGGTCAGACCGGTGGGCAACATGTGAACAGGACCAGCACTCTGACCGGTCAGACCGGTGACCTCAACCGGTCAGACCGGTGCACAACAGAGCCCAAAAATAGCTCGAAACCACCTGAAAACCTTCCAAATGCATTCAGTAGGCCAAAACATGCTCAAACTTCTCCCCCTTGTTGACAATGCATGAATCAAGCCAAAAATGCAAAAAATGCAACCTAGAGCTTCTCAAATAGACAAAATTCAACATAGGATGCTACACATGTCCAAACGAGCAAGTTAGATACTCTATAGCTTCGTAAAGACATAAACTTCATGATCACCAAGTTTCACAACCATTGGGCGAAGCTAAGATAGAATTTAGCAATTTTGCAAAAAATCACCCTCTCATGAGCAAAGTCCTAAACATGAGCAAAACATGTCAAAATGGCAAAGCCACACAAACTTCATGCTAGGACAACCATTCTAAGCATAAGACCATCATAAACACCCACAAGCACCTCATGTCATGTCAAAGCCACCGAGCCATGTGCCTACTACTTTAGACTCCTACAGCAGGTACTCCAGCGCGGAGGTTACCTTAGGATCCAACAGGGTTGTCACCACCTGAGGACCGACCTCTATCGTTACGGGGGGTATGCTCATAACTATCGTAGCCAGACAACCCAGGCACCATGCCTACGTTGCTGCTAGACTCCACCTGGCCCAGGCTATTGTGACCCAATGTGAGAGCCACCAAAAGACTAGTCAACTAGACCGAGTACCGTAGCTTGAACACAGACCTCATGCAACACTCTCATACCATCTAACAAAATCAACTAAGGCTAGACATACAAACAGATATGAACTCTCTTATGTCTAATCAATAAAATCAAAGGGTCGTGTTCGTGAAGAACACGAGCCTCTAACTTATGAACAAACACATAAGGAAGGAGTTTATCACCCTTCAAGTGGATCAAAAGGTAGTGTTCATGAAGAACACAAGCCTCTAAATGATGAACAGAGGATGAACTCAAGAATATATCAAACATATGATCTACCATGACTTTATATGAAATAGCTGAATAACTAAAGTAGATGAAAGTCATACAAAGAAATAAAGATAAAAGAGAACTCATACCTAGACTTCCAAGAGGACTTGGAACCTGAATAAGAGCTACTCTAGCCTACCCCCTAGCCTTGGAGTGCCTCCCCTGGATCGATGACGTGCCACCTGAATAAGCCTCTAAGTGAGAGGAGAATGAGAGAGTGTTGTGTGTGAAATGGGAGCCCCTCCCCTTCTATTTATAGGCAAGGGCTAGGCTTGCTCGGAGGCTCAAAGTGCCCCTAAACACCCGGGAGTGCAGCAAGTGACCAATGAGCAACCACCACGTGGAGGGACCAGATGGGCGCCCCCTAGGTCGGTTCGGCCGATCCTAGGGTCGGCCGGCCCCTAGGGTGGCCCCACCTGGTGTGCTTCCTCTGGTTGGCTGCCCTGTGGGCCCTCTGATCCATCCCCGGTGCATGGCTTGATTTGGTATCCGAGGTGGGCCCTTTGATCCATGTGAAGTCCATGTGGCGTCCTCTGATTCGTCGGTGCGTGCCTCCCCTGGATCGATGACGTGGAATGCCATGTTTCCCTTGGTGGCAGCCACCTCCTCAGCTGAGTTGGCATGGTTTCTTCATAGAAGGTGAGTTTCCATCTCTTTTAAAGGGTAAATCACCTACATACAAATAATCTCTAAGGACAAGTGGAACTACATTATTCAAACCAAAATGCTAGTAAATAATGCATATGCCTCCATTTATGTGAGAATATTGAGGGTTGGAAATGGTGAATTTCAGCCGTCAACACGGATTCTCTAGTGAATCTGAAACCATTTTGAAAAATGTTTGGCAAAACACCTTCTTCCAGCTGTGTAAGGTGGTTAAGAGAGTGAAATGTCTATATTACCCTTCCCTCCTTTTGTTTCTCTTTTATTTTTCCTTCCAATTATTTTCTCTTTTTCTTCTTACTTTTTCTCTCTCCCTTCTTTTCTTTTCCTTTTCTCTTCTCTTCTTATCCTATCCTCCTCGGCTCCTTCATCCATATCCATTCACTACCTCCCCCGCTCTCACTCGCTGTCTGCGCCGTCGGCCATGAAGGAGGCCTGGGAGGAGCTCGCTGTCGGCTGCCTTTGGGGCGCCTGCCGCGGCCTACTCCGCGGTGCTCACCTCCGGCCTCGCCCGACGCAGTCCTCTGCCCCGCCGGCCGGTCATCCCCCGTCTCTTGCCGCCAGCGCCGCCAACACCGCCGACACCAGTTGGTCAGCCCCCGCCTCCGTCGGTCGCATCGGGGAGGCCCCCACCGGATCTGCCCCTTCCACCTGCCGAAGCACCTTCTCCGGCAGTGCCGCCGCTTCCCTCTCCTCCGCGGCTCGCAGGCCACCGGCCACCTCCTTCGCGCTACCACTCGTTACCTCCTCTTCTTCTCTGACACCGTGCCCCACCTCGTTCTTCCCGCACCCCTGCAGGCTGCAGCTGCGTGCCGTGCCCTGATGGACCCCACTGGGGTAGCCCTGGCAAAGGGCATGGCGGAGCAGGTGAAGCTGTGATTTCCCGCCCCGTCTGCCGCTTTCCACCCTAGAGAGCGTGAAAACTAGCCGCTTCATAAGGGAAGCTCTTTTTTCCACCCCTTTGGCACAGTTGTGTGAAAAACAACTTCTTAAGATGCTCCTTAAGCTGTGCCAAAGGGATCCAAAATATCAACCACTGACACATGGGAGCCCAGGAACCCAAGTTCCGCAGTTGATTTGCGGTTGCTGACTTGCAGTCAGTCTAAGACTATCTCCAGCAATGAATCTTCATCTTTATGACGCAAACGCCTCTATGAAGAAAGAAGAGATACAAAACTCAATCTCAAAACAGAGCAGCTTCCAGCGGCCGATTCGCATCTCTTCGCGCATCGGCTGTGGTAGTTGGCTCCCGTCGCCGCCTATTGGAGGGGAGGAGCGGGCGAAGCAAGGAGCTGGTCCACCGCCGCTGGATTCTCTCTCTGCCATTGCCGGAGGAGACCGGGGAAGGAGGCGGCAGGGTTCTAGGTGGCCGCAAATCCCCACCCCAGCCCACTGGAGAAGGAGCAGCAGGGCGGAGAGCCCAACCGCGGCACTGTTGCAGGGGAGCAGGAACGCGGTTGTCGAGGCGCTTCTGCTGAGCTCGCGTCCGCCTCCAGAAGGAGAGGAGGCGCTGGATCTGCACCACCGATGGCTAGGAAGGAGGAGGAGGCGTAGGCCGCCGTCCGCCGGTAGGGAGGCCGCCTCCCGAAGGACAACACGCACGCGCCATCGGAATCCCCGAGGAAGTGCCCACCACTCGTCGGATCTGCATCGCCGTGGCCCCCTTCGAGCTCGAGCTGCCTCCTCCGTTGTGGAGGAGGAGGACGCGGGGTGGAGGCGGCCGGAGGAGGAGGCGACCACGGGGGCTGATGACCTCCCACTCCGCCTCATCCGCGCAGGCCTAGCGTCACAGCTCGCGCGAGCACCACCTCCTCTGCTGTCGCCAAAGGAGACCAGGAAAGGAGGAGGAGGCCGGATCTGGCCAGGACGGAGGAGGGGAGAGGGCATAGGGGAGAGGGTGCGGGGATGGAGGGGAGAGAGCGGTTGGGACTGTGCGTGATGAAGAAAGGAGAGAGAAACCTCCATTCTCCTCGAGAATGGACGTGCGGAGCAGTCCAACCGCAAAATGCAGATGGTGATGCAGCGACCGCTGGAAGCTCTACAGTTCGCTTTCTATCTGTATTTTGCAGATGCACACCCTGGTGAAGAACCCGCTAGAGACAGTCTAAGCACCGATGAGAGTGATAAACATGATGATGACCAACTAATGGCAAATTGAAGCCCAGATGATGATGGAAATTCTTAGAGCTGTAGCTATGCAGAATTGCAAAAGAATTCATACTGCACAACACATGAATACAAGAGCAAAGAGGTATACTGGATGTTGGAGTATAAGTGAATTTCCCACCTTTTCTTATTAGTTAAGATTTTGAGTTGAACTAGTTGGTGCATGCAACTCAATACTGAAGGTATTAGTGTTTGGATAATATATATGTTTAAATACTTTATTTTACCGAGCAAAATTTAAAATTTATATGGATATAAGAGCCCTGTTGTACCAAACATGCTCTTTTTTTCCTTCCATTGCACTGTCTTTTTTCCTTCTGTTATCTCTTTGCAGGCATGGCCTATTTCAATTCTGATCACTTCATCATTCATACTAGCACAATACTCATGGGTTCATACTATGAACATGTGACATATTTTAGAGTCATATACTCATCACGTAATGTCAGAGGTTTAGATCTGCACAGCCCACAGGGGGGTCAACCCCGGTGGTTTATTTAGGTTCAGTTGGAGGCGATCTAGAGCTAAGGTCTTGATGGTTATGCAAGTTATGCAAGAGCACACAGAACACGGCGAGTTTATACTGGTTCGGGCCTCCGAAGAGTAAAACCCTACGTCCAGTTGTTGGTGTTGATTGCTTGAGGATTGATTGGTGAATACATCAGGGGACGCTCTGCCCGCCTTATATTGGCCAGCGGACAAGGTCGGTCGCCCAGAGTCCTGGTCAGTTACGATAAGGAGACCTATCTCAAGTTGATTACAACTGTTCCCGTAATCTCCGGACTGCCTGTCGGATCCTGCCACTATCTTGTCGTACGCTCCAAGTCTTGTAGTCGTTCCGAATAAGATATTCAGGAGGTTGTGCGGGCCACAGATCAGGTCTATTGGGGCCACTACCAGGTCGATAGGTCTTCTGATGGGCTGGACCCACTTATCAGGGACGGCCATGAGCCTGGTCGGAGGGGACCCATGGGTACCCATGTCCCACAAGCCCCCAAGCGATGTGTAGGCACAACGATCTTTCGAAGGGGTCATGACGAAGTCGTGGAGCCATCTACATGTCGAATAGCATGCACGTCGGTCCAAAAAGAACAACTATTAGTAGCCATCTTAGCAGCCGACCAGTTTGTAGAATCCCGGGAGTACCGAGGCCGAGTGCTGACCTATAGGAAGTAGACTTCTAGTAGTCGAAGCGACGAAGAAAAAATAGAGGGTGTTTGAAAAACGCTCTTGTAGAGTAGTCCTTGAGCGTTGAAGTAGGCATCAAGACTGCTTCGATGATCCAAAATAGAAGAAGTAATTAGGTCGAGTACCGACTTGATGAGAAACAAGGTGACGAGGCCATGGACCAGGGCCCACCAAGACCCCTGAAAAACATAGTACGGACCCACGTACAGCATGCTCCGGCAGCTAACACAACGAGTGTTACACTGCCTGAGCACGTGAAGGTTCGTACGACCAGTTTCCGCCATGGGCCAGAAGGCAGGTGGCCCACGGCCATCCGTACCCTCTTCCCCGAGTATGTGGTGGTCCGTACGACAGGTTCTCACCTCCACTCCTGACTACTTGCTCGCACGAGTAGTTTCCGCCTCGCGGCCGCGACTACTTGCTCGCACGAGTAGCACGCGAAGAACACGAGCCTCTAACTTATGAACAAACACCAGAAACATGTGAAAGTCACCCGTCAAGTGGATCGAAAGGCCTTGTTCATCAAGAACAGGAGCCTCTAAATGATGAACAGATGAAGAACACATGAACAAATCACTCATGCATACCAACACAACTTTATATGAAATAGATAAATAATTGAAGTAGATCAAAGTCATACAAATGAAATAAGATACAAGATAACTCAAACCTAGATCCCAAAGTAGACTTGGAACCTGAATTAGAACTACTCTAGCCTACCTCCTAGCCTTGAGACTAAAAGTGAGAGAGGTGTTGCAAGTGTGGATGGTTCATAAGTGAGCCCCCTATCCTTCTATTTATAGGCCCGTGCACCGGCGAGGAGTGGCTGCAAACACACCGGGAATGGCATCTAGGACCAATGGGGAGACAACACGTGGAGGGCCAGGATGAACCACCACAAGGTCGGTTCGGCCGAACCCTAGGGTCGACCGACCCCCTTGTGGGCCCCCCTGGCCTGTGCTTTCTCCAGGTGTCTGCCCTGTGGGTCCTAAGGTCGGTTCCCGGTGTCCACCCTATTTTGGCGCGAATTGCATGCCTTTGTGGGCCCATGGATCCATGTGACGTCCACGTGTCACTCTCTGATTCGTCAGGGGTTGCTTCACTTGGATTGCTTACATGGCATGCATGCATGGCTCCCTAGTTGGTAGGTTTGCATGCATGGCATCCTTGTTGGCAGCCCACCTAGGATGAGGTGATGTGGCATGGACCATAGAAGGTGAGTTTGGCACTCTTTTCTTGCTTATTTTCCTGCAATCAAATAATCTCCAAGGACAAGTGTAACTACATTATTCTTAACTAAATACGCGTGAGAAATGCCTTATGCTCCTTTATTCATGAGTATATTGACGACTAAAGTAGGCACTTAACAGCCATCAACAACTCCCCCAAGCTAGGCACTTGCTCGTCCCGAGCAAGAGATTAAGGACTTAGGTTGGTTGATCAGGAGTTGCTACGATGTTGTATCCCTAGTGTATAACAAGGTACAGCTAGGTACTCTATCAAGAGTTGAAGATGTTGGCATTGATCTTACCTTACACTCGATTGATATGGGGCGTGTAGCTTCACCTGCCTTGGGCGGTTGAAAGATAGAATGGTTGTATAAAGATTACTAATCACATGTACCTTGATCAGTTGTCAATCTGGAGGTTTTGCAGGTTTTTCAAAAGAAATCAAAGTTCCTCAAATGATACTCTCGGATCGCTCAATGTGTATGATTCCTCACCAAGGCTTTGATTTGCCTTCTCTCACTACCTACTCCTAATAAGCTGATATGTGGAGCTGTAGATAGGGAAAACATGTGGCATACCTGTTTCTCATATATTGTCGAGTCGAAAACCGGATCCTTGGGAGAACAAGTCATACACCCTGATCAAGATGTGCAAAAGTGTGTGTATGGTGGATGGATAATGAACTCCTATTTGCATGATTTTAGTCTCCTCCTTTTCGAAATTTTTGAGACTTGGGCTATGTCTCTTTATTCTCTTTTTTCTTCTCTTTCTTTTTTTTATGCATGCCCTTGAGCATTTTTTTACATAGCCCATAGCCCTTGCTAAATGTTTTTGGAGTGAGAGTAATCATGGAACATGCACGGAGCTTTATTTTGTGGAATGGATGAAATGATGATTGCTAACTTCCAGTGTAGAAGTTTCGCATATGGTGGTGTGTACATGATCTTGATCATAGGAGTATGACAAGTTACTCGCCGAGGGTCACAACAATTCGACAAAACTCAATGAAGAAATCAGGTAGCATATGTGGAGGTTTAACATAAGCTAAAATCTACATATGGCCTTGGATAGGAATTTCTTATCATTGAGGAACTTATCATTTTAACATTTTCAAAAGAAAGCTCCGGATATCAAACATCACTTAGTACTAGCTCATAGCAACTCTATTATACCATATCATACCTCGCAACAACTTAGGCAAAGATCATGCTTTTTGCTACCCACAAATTTCAAGCTCAGGTTCGATCATACTAGCCAACAAACTCAAAACTTGGATAGGATACTAAGTTGTAAACAAGGCATACAAGAGGAATAAACATAGCAACTATTCATCATTTCAACCATGGAGAATAAGAACACTCTTACCGCGCATACAAAAACAAACTAATTTAAGAAATCAAATAAATATTTTTGGTCTTTTTAACTTTTTCAGATTTTTATGTGTTTTTAGCATATGGGGTTCTGAAAACAATAAAAGATACAAGTTACCTCAGAAAGGGGGTCCTCCCCTAAGCTAGCTTCAGGCTCACTACTGTAGAGGGTGGTATCCCAACCATGCGTAGTAAGCCCTCTGCTCCTCCAGCTGTCGCAGCTGTCTCTGCTCCATGGTGTGAATCCTTTCGCCCGTCATACGCTGCCAGTCCCGAGTGGACTCAGCCTACTAGGGCATAGTCTCCTCCATGGTGCCGACACGGATGTTGAGCTCGCTCATCTGCTGAGTGAGGGTGGCCCCACGAGATGACGATCGCAACCCGGACGATGAGGACGAGTCCCCGTAGGTAGCACCGGCCGGCCGAACCCACTCGCCACTCCCTGCACTAGCCCAGGTCGAGCTACTCGCACCCGGCTGACTCATGGGTTGGTCCCAACCGGGGGCATATCCGGGTGTAACTCCAGACATGTACCCGGCCGAGGCCCATGCGCCAGGCAGCGGTGGTGTAGGCTGAGGCTGTGGCTGAGGTGACGGCTGCGGTGATGGCTGTGGTGGCAGATGTTATGGCGGTTGCTGTGTTGCTGCTGCCCTCCTCGCTGCACTCCTAGTGACCCTGTCTCCAGAAACGCTAGAACGACGAGGTTCCTCAAGAGGAACGGTCAGTGGCCCTTGGCCGTACAAATGGAAATCCGGGTTAGGTAACCGAATCTGGTTTGCGTGGCCAGGGTAAAAGAAAACCAAGGAATCATCCGGGCTCTTCTTAAGAGTATGTCCTTGAATCAGATACGCCTCATCTATCATGGCTCGGGGAGAATCAACGTTTACAGAGATCCGCAAGTGCATGGACGTACCATTGTAGCGTTTCCCCAAAGGAGTATTCCAAAGGGTATCGAATCCAAGGAAGGCATTGGCGGAATGACAAGATCAACTCTATTGCAATGAGTATAGATCATAGACGGAAACAAACCAGACACTCAAGTGCAGGGGTAAAGATATGATAATGGGGGTAGTGTGATCACACACACACTCACTCTCTCTCTAAAGGGTCCTAGGCATAGGAGGCGACACACGAGTTAGTTCTAGGTTCTAATGTACTATACACATAAAGCTGGAAGGAACGAATTAGATACACTAGCGTTGAAGAACATTGACTTGAGCACCCAGGTACCACGGGGAGATAACCTCCCACGTTGCTTCTGCACAACTCCGGTTTTTATATTTTAGACTCCTACAGCTTATCCGAACGTGGGGGATTTCAGAGGACCAACTGCTGTCACTACCGCGGCCTACCCCAAGACAAACCGTGGGATAAACTCATAAGTAAGGTAGCTACGCAACCCAAGCACCATGCTTACGTTGTTAGCCGGACTTGACCGGCCCGGGCTATTGTGACCCAGGTCAAGCCACCAGATAAACCAGCCAATTACACCGAGTACCGTAGCTCAAGCACAGACTTCATACAACGCAATCATGTCATCTAATTAGATCAAACCAGGTTAAGTACACAAACGGATTCGTGTTTTCCTATGTCTGTTCAACTGGATCAAAGGGTCGTGTTCGCGAAGAACACGAGCCTCTAACTTATGAACAAACACCAGAAACATGTGAAAGTCACCCGTCAAATGGATCGAAAGGCCTTGTTCATCAAGAACAGGAGCCTCTAAATTATGAACAGATGAAGAACACATGAATAAATCACTCATGCATACCACCAGGAGTGACTGCAAACACCCCAGGAATGGCATCTAGGACCAATGGGGAGACAACACGTGGAGGGCCAGGATGAACCACCACAAGGTCGGTTCGGCCGAACCCTAGGGTCGGCCGACCCCCTTGTGGCCCCCCTGACCTGTGCTTTCTCCAGGGGTCTGCCCTGTGGGTCCTAAGGTCGGTTCCCGGTGTCCACCCTGTTTTGGTGCGAATTGCATGCCTTTGTGGGCCCATGGATCCATGTGACGTCCACATGTCACTCTCTGATTCGTCGAGGGTTGCTTCACTTGGATTGCTTACATGGCATGCATGCATGGCTCCCTAGTTGTCAGGTTTGCATGCATGGCATCCTTGTTGGCAGCCCACCTAGGATGAGGTGATGTGGCATGGACCATAGAAGGTGAGTCTGGCACTCTTTTCTTGCTTATTTTCCTGCAATCAAATAATCTCCAAGGACAAGTGGATCTACATTATTATTAACTAAATACACGTAAGAAATGCCTTATGCTCCTTTATTCATGAGTATATTGACGGCTAAACTAGGCACTTAACAGCCGTCAACACTCGAGCTCAGCCACGACCTCTGGAGAGAAGTGAAAAGACCAATATCAGCGAAAGATGTCCCAATCCAAGGTAAAAGATGAAGAGGACACGACTCTTACTATTGATCTTCTCGTTAGCCTCCTTGATTAGCTCCACCAGCTTCTGGTTCTCGACGAGGCGGGTGGTCGCGACACTCTTGTAATCCGTGACCTGCTTCTCCAAGTCGGTTTGGGCCACGCGTAGAGCTGTACACCCCAGAAGAAAGACGACGTCTCGAATCAAGAAACTGCACGGAAACAGAAAGCAGAGATAACAGGTCGTAAGGTACTCACCAATGATCTCATTCTCACGCTTTTGGGCAATTTCTTCAAGACGGCCATTCTCGACGGTGATGCTGCCGACTTGGGCCTCGAGCGTCGTCACCCTCTCACGAGCTGCTTGGAGGTCGGACTCAGCCCGACTCGCCCTGGTCTAGAGCGCCGTCTTCTCTTGATGGGCGGTGCAGGCTGCGGCCTCAGCATTGGAGCATAGCTCCGCCGCCGCCTGCTCCGCCACGACCAGCTTTTCCTCCCGAGCAGCCTTCTCCGCCTGCGCCGTGGCCGCGCAGTCTTCCGCAGCCTTCGTCCTCGCCTCAAAGGACGTGCACTCCGTTGACTGGCTGGCCTCGCCATCCGCCGCCGCGAGGTGGGCCACGTCTAGCTGCGCCTCCAGCTGGACCTTCTCCGCGCGGAGTGCCTCGAAGCCCGTGCCTTGTCCTCGGAGCGCCTGATGAGCTCTTAAACCACGCATGAGTCGCACGACTGAGAAGAAAAGGAAAAATAAGCATGAGAAATGAAGAGGAAGAAAAAGGACTCACCCTCGAGGCTGGGATCAGATCCCTGATTGCCCGCTCCGACTGGCGCAACGCCATCTCGCTCAGGCGCAGGCCACGCTCTAGGCGGCGGTGGGCCGCCAGCTTCACGTCACTGTCGAGGTCCAGGCCTACTGAGGCCTGGACCGGTGAAACGGACACCAGCCAGAGCGGCAGGATTTCCATCTCCTCCTCCTTTTCCGCCGTCGAGGTGGTCGGCCTCGGCACCCTCGAGCTCTCCCCGACCTCCACGGTCGGAGGAGGCATCTACTTGTCCACCATCCCGACGGGAGAAACGGCCGGAGAAGACGACGCCGGGATGACGATCACCTCCGCGGGAGCGGCGTCTGATGCAGCGACCGACGAAATGGGGACGATCCCCTCGGTCACCACGATCGTTGCCACGGCAGAAGCATCCTCGGAGGCGCGGTCGCCCGCCTCCACCATCTCAACAATACTCCCCGTGCCCCCCGTCGACTCGGGGGCTCGGGTCTCCATTTCCACCTCCGCCGCAGGACTCCCCGCTTCCCCCGGTGACTCGGGGGCTGGGGTCTCGAAGCCCGCAGTGGCAGCGGCCGTCCCCTCCAGCAACTCGGGGGCTGGCCGCTCGGCGTCCGCATCATCGCCCGCCCCCGTCAACAACTCGGGGGCTGGCTGTGCGCCCGTCCCCGTCGACGACTCGGGGGCTGGCTGTCCATCGTCACCCGCCCGCGCCTCGGGAGTAGGGTTCTCCTGGTCCTGCCCCTGGGCCCTGGACAGGCACCTCGCCAACTCGGCCGCGCGGGCTGAGAGCGCTTCTTCGGTGGGGACCTCGCCCCCCAAACCCATCGTCCCCATCGACAGGTTGCTGCGAGCCGGGCTCGCAGTTCTCTGTGGGGGGACGGTCGCCACCTGGGTCCCAGACCCATCTGCTTCTTCTACCGCCGCCCCCGACGGAAGGGAGGACGGCGGGTCGCTTGACGACGGCGTGTCTCCGCCCACCTGGGCAGGGCGGCGCAATGCCTTGACAGGCGCCGGCCTCATGGTGCGGCAGTCGGGCGCCCAGAATCGAGAAGGATGTCACGACGACAAGCAAAAATGCACTCGCTAGAAACACGAAGCAAAAACTAGAAGACCGCAACTCGGAACTCACCCCTCTATGACATGAAGGGGCCGCTTGGAGCCGATCGTGGGGTTGCGCGGGGACGCCGCCATCTTGCTTCCCGTTGACGGAGCGGATGCCGGAGGAGGGGTCGATCCGCCCCTGGCGACGACGACCGACGCAGGGCGCCGTTGAGTCGGGGCCCGCCCCCCGCTCTGGGCTGCGGGTGGTGGGGAGGCCGCCGGCACGATCCGCGGCTCCCGTGACGGACACACGGAGGACTCGTGGCGGCTGGTGTCGCCGTGCCGCGGAGAGCTCCTGCCCCACTCGCGGCGGTCCCGCCGAGGAACATGGCTGCTCGTTCCGGGCTGATCAGCCCGAGAAGAGGAGGAGGGTGCCTGCCGGCTCGAACTGGTGCCAGCTACGGCCGAGGCGGGCGTCGATCCGCCGCGTGGCTGCGAGGACGATGCCGTCTCATCGTCGGTCCACTCGAACGGGGACTCGGCCTCATCCGAGTCTGGCGGAGCCGACGAGGGACCTCGTCACTGGAGACGTCCCTCTCCCCATTGCGCCTGCGCGAGGCGCGTTTGTCGTTCCTCTCCCGCTTCTCGATCTCCCTCTGCTGGTGGTCCCTCTTGCACTGCCCTCGCCGCTGCTGCCACGCAATGGTCTCCCGGGTAAGCGTCTGGTCCTCTTCCAGCAGAGGACGAGAGGTGAGGACGCGCATGTCCCTCATCTACGCAAGCACCACCCGCAACCGCAAAAGACGAATCGAAAGGAAGTTGAGAGGAGACATACCAGGGCCACCGTGGCCGGGGAAGGGAGCATCTGCAACATGCCCGGCGGCGGCCAGAACATCCAGGTGACCCCAGTGGTCTGGTTCACCCGGCGCTGGACCTCGTCCATCGAAGGCAGGGGATGAGCGGTCACGGTCCCCTCAAAGGGAGCCCGGTCGTCTGTCATCTCCCAGAGGCACAGCGCGCGACAACGGAGCGGGACGACCCCCCGGGTATGGTATCCGCCAATCAACGTGATAAAGTTCACCCCGTTGTCGCGAACTATCTTGAGGGCGGCGAGGGTGCTATCGAGGAACCGGGGACGATCTTTCTTCTCCGGTCTGTAGCTCCACTTCACCGGCGCCCGATCGTACCAGCGATTGGTGAACTCTGGCAGCGGGTTCTCGAGGTCGTTCTTGAGGTAGAACCACCCTCGGTGCCACCCGCTGTTGGAGGAAGTCAGGTAGGTGGGGATGTACTCGTGCATCCTCCCCTGCTTCCCGCGGAGGCCGGCGCACCCGAGGACTGCCGCGGAGTTGTTGTCCTTGACGCAGACGAACTTGTAAAAGTATCGGTACAGGTCCCAATGGGCTCCCTGCTCCAGGTACCCCTCGCACAAAGCCTCGAATGCCGCCATCTGTTGGACGCCGTTCGGGTTGAGGTTGTGAAGCTCCAAGCCGTACTCCTCGAGCACGGCACGAATGAACCGTCCCACCGGGACGGAGAAGCCTCGCTTGTGAAACAACACAAACGAGACTATGTACCCCGCCGGGGGCCGAGGGCTGCTCTCTGGCCCAGGCACCCTCCACTCTTTCGATGAAGTCAGCGGCGGCAGCATGCCGTCGGAGGCGAGGCGGTCGAGCTCGGACCAAGTCACCGTCGAAGATGACCAGTTCGACATCGCGTCGGCTGGGGTGGCGGCAGTGGGCGTTTCTAGCTTGCGAGAGAAGGCGGGGCGAGCTCTGCAGTTTACGCGTAGCGAGTATGGAGCAAAGGCAAGAAACGGCGGCGGCAGAAGACACAAGGAAGCGGAAGGGGAAAAATTGGTCGACAGCCGCGGTATATAAACGGGGGAATGATTACTTCTGCCCCCCGCAGTTAATGCCCATGTCGCCTCAGGCCACGTCCTCCATCCACCGAAGCGTCGTCCCTCAAAAGGCGCACCCCACTGCTGCCAGCCACCCACGACCGCACCGCCACGTCACCCGAAGTGGGACCCGAAAATCTCGCGACCGGCGTGAGATCTCCGCCAGTCACCCCACGACGCGCACCAAGCGGCAAGCCACAAGTCTCCGACTTGTCCAAAGATGCAGCATTTAACCCCACGCACAAGTCTCTGACTTGTCCATGGGCTCGAGGGCTACTACCCGCGGGTCCGCTTGCGCGTCCCCACTAGAGAAAACACAAAAAGTCTCCTCGTCTCCATGACAGTTGATCCTGGGAGCGAGTCCCCGACTCCCTCACCAGGCTCGGGGGCTACTGACGAGGCCATGGACCAGGGCCCACCTAGACCCCTGAAAAACGCAGTACGGACCCACGTACAGCATGCTTCGGTAGCTAACACAACGAGTGTTACGCTGCCCGAGCACGTGAAGGTTCGTACGACCAGTTTCCGCCATGGACCAGAAGGCAGGTGGCCCACGGCCATCCGTACCCTCTTCCCCGAGTACGTGGTGGTCCGTACGACAGGTTCTCACCTCCACTCCTGACTACTCGCTCGCACGAGTAGTTTCCGCCTCGCGGCCACGACTACTCGCTCGCAGGAGTAGTTTCTGCCTCGAAGCCACGACTACTCGTTCGCACGAGTAGTCTCCGTCACCGACCCGCGCAGGCTTCGCGGGGAAGGCACGGGGCGTGTGGGCCCGTCAGATCGAGATCCCGAGAACTCTGCGCACGCTCCCCCACGCACCGCCACGTGTCCGCTCCGCCACAGCGGTCCGCCCGGGCTAGGTCGATTCGGTGTTAGGGGACAGATTCGTCAAACCCTGCCACAAACGGCACAGTGGCCATCGTACCGCGAACGGCGTAATGGACGCTAGGCAGCGTACGATACAGTACACGCTACACCCTAAGCATTGGAAGACGCGGCATAGATCACCTACTCGCATGAGTAGTTCTCCGCCTCCGACCAGTTCAAGACTTGGCTGTCAAGGCCGCAAGTACACGGGCCCCGTTGGTGTCCCGTGATACCCGAGTACGTGACTCACCATGTGTTCGCCTCCCCATGCTAGTCTGCCTTGACCAGGTCGATCTTGTGTCAGAGGACGGATCCTCCTGCCGCTCCTCTGCAGGAGCGGTACATATCGTACCACGGAGGGCACGGGAAACGCTGTGCCACGAACGGCACAGTGCAAGCTGTCACCTATCCCTTGATCGCCACGGTACAGGCTACTCCGCTTCCACGGTACCTAGAAAAGACAAGCCCCTGATCCACTGATGGGATCAGGGCACGTACTCTGCTCCTGTACCCGACTAACTACTCGGAGAAGGGCGCCGGGGGCCCTGGAGTGGCTGCTTGGGACGCACGGGATCTACACCGTCACCCAAGGCCCCGTAACAGTGCTTCGCCGCTGCTGCTGCCTGATGGCCTGATGCAGAGAGGGACGCCTCGCACTGTAGACCAGCTCACATGCACTCGATGTAACCGCCCTGGGTATCTCCCTTGCGACTATAAAAGGGAGAGACAGAGGCACTCGCAAGACACGTTCGTTTTCACCCCCACACGCACTTAGCATCGATATCTCATCTCATACAAACACCGCAAACACTCACACACTCACGTACGCAGATTTCTGCTACTTGAACCACTCGCACACCAGGGACTTGGGCTCTGCACCCTCTCTCGACTTGTTTGTACCCCCTACTACAAACTCCCGAGCATAAGGAACACTTCCTCTCAGACTGGACGTAGGGTATTACTCTCCGGAGGCCCGAACCAGTATAATCTCGAGTGTCTCCTGTGCTACCGTGTGGATCAGAACACGTGCTCTTATATAAATTTACTTGTCGGTGGTAACAAACCCCGACACAAGGTTTCCCAGTAGGTCGAAACGACGAGGAAAACAAGAGGGCGTCGAAGACGCTCTCGTAGAGTAGTCCCCGTGCATTGAAGCGGGCAGCATGGCCGGCTTGATGATCAAAAAAGGAGAAGATATCCTAGTCATGGCCGTGAAGAATCAGTTGTAGAGACACCTAGATATCCTGCATAGTTGCAAAGAGTCTGGCAGAGCCACTCGAGGCATGCCGACCTTAAGAAGGTCTCACGCTAACAGCACCCCAAGCATCCAGGGATGCCTGGCAGGGCCAGTATGGCGCGCACACCTCAGGGAGGCCTTCATTCCTTGAAGCAAACATCCTATGGTGTCCAGACATGCTGGCATGGCTAGAAACGCACAACGACCTCAAGAAGGTCACGCATCCAAGGCGCCCAACTAGGTTGGCACAACCTAATCAGTACTGGGGTATTGTAAGACCAAAGTACCGAGGCACCTCAGGAAGGCCATTTTGGTGCCCAGATGACCAGCATAGCTGCTAATGATCCAGCGGAGCCAGGTTACCGAGGTATTGTCGACCGAGGTAACAGGCACACTGACCTTCAGGAGGCTTGTCGAAATTGTAGACTTGATTGATCTGGACTGCAGGCACCCAGATGGATCTGGTATCGCAGGGAGGCACGCCTACCTCAGGAAGGTCTTCAATCGAACCTACGACCATTTTGCTCAGCAAACAAAAATATAGGCTGACTGGTATTAGGTATATTTACACTGCAAAGCCTTAGTGGGTGTGTGACAACCCCATCCAAGATAAGTCCGTATCACTTAAGCCAATCTCTTTTGGTCATTAAGCAATAATAAAGAATCATCCTGTTGAGTGTTGCCAGGTCATAGCTCGGTAAATCACTTGTAAACCACACAGAGGATCGAAATGCATACATTAAAACTCCCACGAAGGAGAGTCTAGAGTACCTTACAAATTAATCCAAATTCCCCGTAGGGTTAATTATTACAAACATTGTCCTTGCATCTAAGGTAAATGGTTCAGAGTTTTGAAGACAGCGGAAATTAAACTAATCGATAACTTGGCATCATGGGAGGCCACCCATAACGCCATTACTCCTCATCACCCACCCATTCCAACTCCTAGCCGGGTGGGATTTCACCAGGCCAAACATTATCACCTGAAATCAACATTTATAGCAAGGCTGAGTATACTAATACTCAGCAAGGCTTACCCGTCGGAAATAAAAGACTTAACCTTCTACTCATGCTGGGCTTTTGGCTAGTGGTTTGTTTTGCCAAAAAGCGACTAAGGAGTTAATCCTTACTTTCAATATTTTAGCTCAGGTTCTAGTAGATCAAGTTATTAATACATAAGCAACTATTGCAAGCATAATTGTGCAAACAATTAATCAAACATCAAGTTTAACAATATTTCATCATAGAGGGATTATCATGGCTAGAGGGTTAAGCAATTCTCAAATAACGGTGAGAGGCCGACGATCGATCGATTAATAACCTTGAAAGGTGGACCTAAACATACAGGAGAAAACACTCATAATGAGTGCATTCAACCAAACGGTTCCCATCATTATTCGGATTAGGAACTGATGCCACAGTCCTAGGTACAAGGCTAGCTGGCATGCCTCACACTAGCATCCAGCGTCACACATGCACCACAGTTTGCAAGACTGGGGCCGCAACCCAAGATTGGTAGCCTAAAGTTCCTGCACCGCGTCATTCAGGTACTAGGCTTACCGTACCCATTTTCGACAAATGTTTAGTACTTTCAAATGCTTAATCTCTTAACCATTGGACCGGAGCCCAAAATCCCATGCTCTTACCACGTGAGCAATCCAATTTAACAAGTCTTATGATTCCAACATAAGAACCTATTCTCGTGAGCGAAGTACATCACTCGACTTGTACTGGGTCCTTAGTGCAAAGCAACTAGCGACCTAGCATACTAGTAAAAGATCATAGGTACTTATGGATCATGCATCTAGGGTTTCCATTCAACTGCTGAACGTAAACGCACATAGATAATCAAGCATAAAAGTCAGAAATTTAAAAGCAAACACATAGGTGAATGTTAAACCGGGGCTTGCCTTCGGCAGCTCCAGCAGTCAGACAATCTTCCGGACTTTGGTCCGTGTCTTGATCAACAGTCACGAAGTGTTCGTCTCCTCCTGCTCCCTCATTCTCGTCAGCCGGCACGAGCGTGTAGCTACCGTCAGGGACTTCTATACGGGGGAATGCATATGCAGGGGTTAATAGTTGATGATGGTGTAAACAATACAACATCACACATTAAGTCTAGGGTGTCATGTTGACCACATTCATCTAGACAAGAATATATCCAGCATACTCTTCCTTAAAGATTAATTCAAGCAGCCATTTATTAGTTTATTATTTTAATAGTGATTATATGCACATTTATTCAAATAAATTAGAATTATCACACATGCAACTAAGTTAGGTTTCAAGGGTTCATTAGGAGCATCTCCCAATGGTTAATCACACTTAAGATTATAAAGAGGAGATTTCCTTATTACTCTTTTTAATATACTTAGCTTCTTCCAAAAATTATTCTGGTTAAACCATGCAACATCTTACAGTGAGAATTTTTGTGTGAGCACAAAGGACTACAACAGAGCTACTGGTCAAATTTCATAGCAAACAAAGCTATGATATATAGAGCATGAAAAATACGACAAGTTATTCATAGGAAAAGCAAGAATATTTAATATAGCGAAAACTACTCATGCACTAGTGCTCAATTTTTACACCGAGCCTCTATGGACTAGAACTAGGCTACACACCAAAAATTAGCTCCAGACCCTATTTCAAACATGCTACACAAAAATAACCATTTTCAGCCTATTATTTCACAAAGCATTTATACAGAGAAATATATAACTCATTTGTAGCCCAACTTTGTACCAAGGCACAAATATGCTATACACATCATCTATTCCAAGGATAAGCATCACTGGAGCACTAGAAACTGAACTATAGATTTAACTTCATAAACAAGCATCATTTAGAAACAGATATATAGACAGCTCCTAAATACATGATACAATCACCAACAACACATCTTAGCCTAACAAGGTGATATCTTCAAGATGAGGCACAGAAAGCATATACATGAAGCTGTACAAAACATAAGCACAGATCTAGTATAAAGGCCAAATAAATCATATCTAGCTATACACTCAGTAACTTTGTGCAAAAACTTTGGTATAGCCTACACTAGTACTGACTACCAACATATCCAAAGATCAAGCCAAGCACATGAGTACAACTCAAGATATGAACAACCCTATACAAACTGAGTTTGAATTTTCATTCAAAAACTATACATCAAAAGTATATACAGTCTTTCTAAAAGATGTAGATCTATTCACAAGGAAACCAACAAAATTCGTTTTGCATTTTTAGGATTTTTCTACGATTTACTACGATTTTTAGAAGATACTGGACTTAAAGGAAAAAGAAGAAGAATCTTCTTTCGCAACAGACCCTAGGAAGATTCAAACGTTCACAGATAGGTCCCTGGCTTTTACATACAGGATCATACAAAGAACTTTCCTTCACAACCGTACCCTCGGCTGCAGGGAAGAGTTCGCCGGTGGCGAATGGCGGCCGGAGTAGGCAAACAAATGGCCGGGATGGATGATTGAGCTTACCAGAAACTGATTGGTGGCGGCGGTGTGGTCGGAGGAAGCTCCGGCGAGCAGCGGCGACAAGATCGTGGTGGCACGGCCGCCTCAAATCGAATTCCGGCGAGGTGAGGGGTTGAGCTAGACAATGCATGTGCGTGGAAGCTTGAGGGGGTTCTAGGGGAGAGCTTTGAGTGCTACGGCGACCACGGGAACGAGTAGTGGAGCGAGCTCGTCGCGGCGGCGGCAATGGCGATCGGCGGAGAGCTCTGCCGCGTGAGGGAGGAGCGGGGGCTTTATATAGGCGGGCGTGGCGTGGAGAGAGGGTCAAGACTTAGCCACAGTCCTGCACAGGAGTCGCGGCATGGCCGGGGAGACTGTGGCGACGTGCGCTGGTCGGGAGTTCAAGGGGTTTGACCTAGGGTTTGACTTCAACATGGGTTAAGGGCTTAAGCAGTAATGCTTATGAGATGATTAAGAGTGTGATGAGCACTCATTGACACTAGATTAAAAACACAAGGTGTTACAGCCTACCCCCCTTAAAAGGAATCTCGTCCCGAGATTCGAATTTAAAAGATAGCTGGGAAAGGGTTACGTACGATGTTGGCTTTGAAGAAAACCCGGATACTTGGTGTTGAGAAACTATTCGGTCTCCCAAGTGGCTTCTTCTTCCGTGTGGTGACACCATTGCATCGTGTACATCTTCACTGTTTGCCTTCTTGACTGTCTTTCTTTTTGATCTAGCACTCTAATAGGATATTCTGCTAGTGATAGGTCAGGTTCTACTTCTGCATTGGTCTCGTCAATTATCTTTGCTTCAGGTATTTGATCACACTTCTTCAATTGTGAGACGTGAAACACGTCGTGTACTGCGGAGAGTCTGTCTGAGAGTCTGATACGATATGCAACCGTACCGAACTTCTCAGTGACTTCATAAGGACCGATATAGCGTGGCGCTAACTTTCCTTTTACTCCGAATCTTTGTACACCTTTGGTTGGTGATACCTTCAGGTATACATAATCACCAACTTCAAACTCTCGGGGTGCCTTAGCCTTGTCATGATAACTCTTCTGTCTAATTTGAGTGGCTCTCAAATTTTCTCTGATTACTTCACTCTCTCTTCGGCTTCTTGTACTAGTTTAGGACCAAACATAGTCCTTTCACCCGGTTGTGACCAATTCAAGGGGGTGCGACATCTTCGTCCATACAAAGTTTCAAAAGTTGCCATCTTCAAACTAGCTTGATAACTGTTGTTGTAAGCAAACTCTGCCTAGGCTAAGCACTTGTCCCAGGTTTTGCCAAAATGAATGACACATGCTCTCAACATATCTTCCACTATCTGATTTACTCTTTCTGTCTGGCCATCGGTGTGAGGGTGATAGCTAGAGCTGTGGATTAACTTGGTACCCAAGGATCCATGCACTTGTGCCCAAAATCGAGCAAGAAACTGAGTGCCTCTGTCAGATAGGATAGTCTTCGGAACACCGTGCAAGCGCACAACGAGATCAACATAAATCTCGGCATAACATTCAACTGAATAGGTAGAGTGGACAGCGATGAAGTGAGCGGTCTTGGTAAGTCGGTCCACGATAACCCAGATGGAATCATGTTTCTTGGGAGTGAGGGGTAAACCTACGATGAAATCCATGCTGATGTCATCCCACTTCCATGCAGGTATAGACAAAGGTTGCATCTGGCCTGCAGTCTTTAGGTGACTAGCCTTGATCCTTTGACATGTATCACAACCGGACACATACTTGGCTATTTCACCCTTCATGTTTGACCACCAGAAATTTTCCCTAAGGTCTCTGTACATCTTGGTACTACCAAGGTGAATGGTGAATTTAGAGAGATGAGTGTTGGCGTTTCTTAACCTCAACGCTAGGCGCTGTAATAGCATGAGCGTGTAAGAGACTCCCGGGTACACTGACGAGTGCGAACGAATCTGCAAGCGCACGGATACACCGTTGCAGCACTTCTCCCTAGGAGAATGAATATTCCCGTCGGGTTTCGTTCCTAGGACGGAGGAGCTCTGGTTTCTGGCCTAGCTGGTGGTCTAAGGACACAACACTGATTGATAGGATAGGTAGAAAGGATCTGCCTTGATCGAGCATAGAGTCTAGCATGGTCTCTCAAGTATAACACTCGCCTTGGGCGCCAACCCACCCTAGCTATTTAAGGCTAGGAATATGTTCTGGCAACAGGGCCCTACTCGGTACACAGGCGCGGAGGGTTCCAAAGGGTCCAACAGGCTGTCACCACTGCGGCCTACCTCTATCGTTACACGAATGTACTTGGTATTCGAAGGATAACCTATGGTCTAGACACCACGTCTACACCACTGACTACTACTATAGCCGGACACCGTCTGACGTCCCGATAGCCCGACTATAGCACTCCGTATAAATACGGAACTACGAATCCGCGAGGGAGATACTGGCACTAGCTCAAGGTATGCTCTATCACTTATGCAGAATCACGAATGCACTTTGATCTAATAAAGATATGCAGGAGCATCAACTTTACTCTAATAGACAAGCTAGCACACAAACAAGATGCAAACTTATGATCCAGCTCTACTAGATCGAAAGGGTTGTGTTCGAAGAACACAAGCCTCTAAATCAAGAACAAACGAAGAACACAAGAACAATACACCTAAACATGCATAAGACTTTAGTCTAAATAGAAAATGTCGGAATACTCACTTTAGTCTAAATGAAGAACAAAAGCACCGCTGAGGATCGTTCTTGAGGAAGATGTCGTGAACATGACATGGCCCCAAGCCTCCCACCTCACTTCCTAGCACTAATCCTATACAAAGAGCTCTCCTCTCCTAAAGAGAGAGGCTCCAAGGCCAAAATGAAGAGGAGGAGCAGGAGTGTGTGTCCAAGAATGAGGCCCCTCCCCTTCTATTTATAGGCAAGGGGGAGGCTTGCTCCGGGGCTCAAAGTGCTCCAAAACGCCCGGGATCGCAGCAAGTGGCCAATGGGAGACCTCCACGTGCAAGGCCAGGATGAACCAACCCTAGGTCGGTTCGGCCGATCCTAGGGTCGGCCGAACCCCTAGGGCGGCCTCCTGGCCTGTGTTTTCTCCAGGTGGCTGACCAGTGGGCCCTTTGATCCTTCCCTCGTGCATGCCTCATTTTGGAATCCAAGGTGGGCCCATGGGTCCAAGTGAAGTCCATGTGTCGCTCTCTGATTCGTCGGTCTTGCCTCTCTTGGATTGATGACGTCAGTGATCCAGGGGAATCCTATGTGGCACCCCCTTATTGGCTGAGCTTGAAGTACTTGGATCAAAGACTTGTGCTTTTACTCCTCTTTCTAGTGCTAATTGCGTGTATTTGCATAATCACCAACACTTGTGGAAATGATTAGTTTAAGCCTTATTCTAGTGTTGATGATCATTTCTCATGCCAAAAGGTAAATGTTGACGGGTATAAAAAGAGTGGATAACAACCGTCAAAAAATATCCCCACACTCGACCTTTGCTCGTCCCGAGTGAAGGGAAGAACAAGATCAAGGTTGAGACATGATATCCAAAGGTATGAAGCGAGCATAAGAGATATTCCAAACCATACCTTGTACCTGTGAACTTTGTGAAGTGTCTATCATGCCATCTTGAGTAGTTGAGGAATGGAACAGTCATGAATCAAATCACTCCTGCTCATCATGTCAAGCAACTTGGGGTTTTGCATTAAGTTTTCAAAACAAACCTTGCTTAGCCCCTCATTTGATTCTCTCAGATTGCTCAATGTGTATATGTCCTCACCAAGGCATTAGATTGCCTTTCTTCATCCTACTTCTAATGATGGCTATATGTGGAGCTCAGGGTAGGATAAAGGATAAAGCATACTTGTATCACATATATTGCAAAGTCAAAAAATGGATCCAAAAGAGAAAATCAAATCATACAGTCAGATCAAGATGTGCACCGGTATGGATATGATTGTTGGCGTTTCCTAGCACCTGTAGGCACTTCTTAACGTCACAACTAACGACGCTGAGTTAGCGTGAACATCAAGACTTGCCAAAGGTTAATCTAAACGATAATGAACGAATCCGCAAGTGCACAGATGAACCATTGTAACATTTCCCCAAGGAAGGAGAATATTCCAAGGGTATCGTATCCGTGGAAGTCAATGGCGGATATCATAGACTTATGCTTTTGCTCTGAATGTAAACTAAGAGATAGATATAGGAAACAACAAACTCAAAGGCAGGGGTAAGATAAAGATATAAAAGGGTAGTGTGACACACACACTCAGATCTACCTCTACTCTAGCACACTACGACTTAGGGGGAACATACGAGTTAGCTCTAGGTTCTAATGTACTACACATACAAAACTAGAAGATACAGGAGATAGGCATGAGCATTGCATGAGAGGGTAAGGTTCAGCACCCAGGTACAAACGGGGAGCTAGCCCGCGACGACCAGCACTCTGCGAAACTAGACTTTAGACTCCTACAGCAAGCACCCCAGCGCGGAGGGTTCCAAAGGATCCAACAGCTGTCACCACTGCGGACCTACCTCTATCGTTACGGGGGTATGCTCATAACTAACGTAGCCACACAACCCAGGCACCATGCCTGCGTTGCTGCTAGACTTCACCCGACCCGGGCTATTTTGACCCAGGGTGAGAGCCACCAGAAGACTGGTCAATTTAGACCGAGTACCGTAGCTTGAACACAAACCTCATGCAACACTCTCATGCCATCTAACAAGATCAACTAAGGCTAGACATATGAATGGATACGAACTCTCTTATGTCTAGTCAACAAGATCAAAGTGTCATGTTCGTGAAGAACACGAGCCTCTAACTTACGAACAAACACATAAGGAATGAGTTTATCATCCTTCAAGTGGATCAAAAGGTAGTGTTCATGAAGAACACAAGCCTCTAAATGATGAACAAAGGATGAACTCAAGAACATATCAAGCATATGATCTACCATGACTTTGTATGAAATAGCTGAATAACTGAAGTAGATCAAAGTCATACAATGAAATAAAGATAAAAGAGAACTCATACCTAGACTCCAAAGAAGACTTGGAACCTGAAGAAGAGGTACTCTAGCCTACCCCCTAGCCTTAGAAACTAAAAGTGAGAGGAGAATGAGAGAGTGGTGTGTGTGAAATGGGAGCCCCTCCCCTTCTATTTATAGGCAAGGAGGAGGCTTGCTTCGGGGCTCAAACTCCACCAAAACACCCGGGAGTGAGGTAAGTGACCAATGAGGGGCAAACACGAGGAAGGCCGGGATGAACCGACGACCCTAGGTCGGTTCAGCCGATCCTAGGGTCGACCGAACCCCTTGGGTGGCCATCTCGGCTGCGCTTCCTCTGGGTGGCTGCCCTGTGGGCCCTCTGATCCTCCTCCGGTGCATGGGTTGATTTGGTATCCGAGGTGGGCCCTTTGATCCATGTGAAGTCCATGTGGCGCTCTCTGATTCGTCGGTGAATGCCTCCCTTGGATCAATGACGTGGAATGACATGTGTTTCCTTAGTGGCAGCCACCTCCTCAGCTGAGTTGGCATTGTTTCTCCATAGAAGGTGGATTTCCATCTCTTTTAAGGGGTATTTAACCTACATACAAATAATCTCTAAGGACAAGTGGAACTACATTATTCAAACCAAAATGCAAGTAAATAATGCATATGCCTCTGACCCATTTATGTGAGAATATTGAGGGCTGAAAGTGCTACTTAACAGCCGTCAACAAACTCCCCCAAGCTAACCTCTTGCTCGTCATGAAGCAAGACATTAGGGAGTTAGGTTGGTTGATGAGGAGTTGCTACAATGTTGTATTCTCAACCTATGGCAAACATACAGCAAAGTATTCTACCAAGAGTTGAACAAGTTGGCAATGTTCTTACCTTTCACCTGACGACGTGGGGCATATAGCTTCACCTACCTTAGGCGGTTGAGAGACAGAATGGTTATATAGCAAGTGCATAATCACTCATACCTTGATCAGCTATCAATCCGGAGGTTTTGCAAATTTTTCAAAAGAAAATCAGAGTTCCTCAAATGATACTCTCGGATCGCTCAAAAGTGTATGGTTCCTCACCAAGGCATCAATGTTGCCTTTCTTCACATCCTACTCCTAATAGGCTTATGTGGAGCTGTAGGTAGGGAAGAAATGTGGCATACTTGTCTCTCATATTTTGCTAAGTCAAAGACCGGATCCTTGGAAGAAACAAACATACATCCTGATCAAGATGTGCATGTGTGTGATGGTGATGAGCATGGCAAGGTGGATACTAGGCTCGGAAATGGGTGCTAGATATTACCATGCTTTATATGAGGAAATGAGGGATTGATGGTAAGGTGGACACTAGCCCCGGTGTAGGTACTAGTTATTACCATCTATATGGTGGAACTCTTTCTCTTGCACATATCAACCGCTTTTTCTCCTTTTGAATTTTTTCGAGACTTGGGTTAGCTCTCTTTATTTTATTTTTGCCATGCTTTGAGCATGCTTTTCTTTCTCTTTCTCTCTTTTTTAAGCTAGCCCCTTTGTCTCTATTGGAGATGTTTGGAGAGGGATGAATGATACAAAGATACAGAGTTTTATTTTGCGGAAGAATGCATGAGCAATATGGAACAAATGATGAATGCCAACTTCCAGTGTAGAAGTTTAGCATGAACGTGTACGTGATCTTGAACAGGGGAGTATGAGTTCTAACAAGGGTCACAACAATTTGACAAAGCTCAATGAGAGAACAAGCTGCATATGTGGAGGCTAAGAGCTAGAATCTACATATGGCCTTGGATAGGAATCATTAAGGAACTCATCATGTTTTGATTTTTTTTTCAAAAAGAAAAACTCCGGATGTCAAGCATCACTAAGCACAAGATCATAGCACTCTATTATACCATATCATGTCTCACAATAACTTAGGCAAGGATCATGCTTTTTGCTACCCACAGTTTTCAGGTTAAGGTTTGAACATGCAAGCCAACAAACTCAAAACTTAGGTAGGATACAAAGTTGTAAGCAAGACATACGAGAAGAATAAATAGAGCAACTATTCATCATTTCAACCATAGAGGCAAAGCATTCTTACTATGCATATCAAAGCAAACTAAGCAAACGATGATGATGAAAGCAAATAAATATTTTTGGTCTTTTTATTTTTGCATATTTTTTTGGGTTTTCATTTATAAGATATTCTGAAAACAAAGGAAGATACAAGTTACCTCAGGATGGGGGTCCTCCCCCAAGCTAGCTTCAGGCTCATTGCGGAGGAGGGTAGAAGAAACCCTGACTCGCGTAGTAAGCCCTCTGCTCCTCCATGTGTCACTGCTGAGCCTGCTCCATGGCTTCTATCCTTTCACCAGCCTGATGCTGCCATGCTGAGGTAGACTCGACATGGGTGTTCAGCGTCTCCTCCAGTCCTATGACCTGAACGGTGTGCTCTCCCATCTGCTACACGAGCTGAGCATCGCGTGCAGAGGCTGAGGAGTGCCGCCGGAAGGACGAAGACGGAGGTGGACCACCGGAGCTAGAACTAGCAGGTGTAGCCCACTGAGCGCCGCTCGCACTCGCCCAAGACGTGCCACTCGCACTCGGATGGTAGGCGGGCTGATCCCAACCAGGTGCATATCCAGGGGTAACCCCGAACATGTACCCCGCAGGGGGCCCTCCAGCCACCGGTAGTGTAGCAGGCTGTGGCTGTGGCTGTGGTGGTGGCTGTGACTGCTGCTGCTGCTGCATGTGTGCTCTCTTCACCGCGCTTCTGGTGGACCTACCTGAAACACTAGCATGACGGCTTTCCTCTTATGTAACAAGGGGAATGGTTAGTGACTCCGAGCTATACAATCAAAACCCCGGGTTAGGTAACGGGATTTGATTTGCATAACCCGGAAAGAAGAAAGTCAAAGAATCATTTGGGCCTTTCTTAAGTATATGCCCTTGGATCAAGTATGCCTCATCAATGAGAACTCGGGACGTCCCGATGAAGGGTACGGGATTCCTGCTATGAACCTCGAGTCTGAGAGCAATACGAGTCACCAAAGACGTATACTCAATAGGACCTATCATCTTGAAATTCATCAACCACTGCCGAATCATAGCTTTAACGGGAGAGACCTTGATCTGGTTAACAGCGGCGTATAATAGCATCATCTCATGGCTGCGCACGGGCCGAACATCCTCTCGTGGAAAGAGAGTAATGGCGAGCCACTTGTGCCACAAACGGAGAGTGGGATGCACAATATCATTGCACCGAGGTACAAATTTGCCACTGTAAACAAGACCAGAGATGTCTGCCCAGAAAGAGTCTCGAACAAAACCCTCACAAGCCCTTTTCAAAGAAACAGCACAACAAGGACTAAATCCAAGAAGACGACTAAGTTCCTTCCAAGAAACACGATAATTAGTCCCAAAAAGATGAAACTGAATGCCATCCGGAATCTCTGAAAGAGAGCAACGAAACTGGATGGTGAGGGGCCGAGAGCCAAGCTCTGTAACCAGCACAAAATCCTCCCAACCAAGAGCATGCCAAATGGAAGCAAACTCGAGATTTATACTTGTTTTCACCATGAGGGTTGGGTCGAAGTCCTGGGTGTGGGCGAAGACTCGGTCCTTCAGGAGAGCGTAGGCTTGCTCTTCTCGAGTGCCCCGCAAGCTGAGGTAGGGGGTGTCGTTGACGACCTCCTCCGCCACTTGTGGCTCGGCTTGCTCTTCTTGCTCTTCTTCACAGTCCATCGTCGATGGGCTCGGTGTCAGCTCGGCGGGGACGGATGAACTCGCGCTTGCCCGTGAACGGGAGCGTGTCACCCTCCGGAGAGTGTTTGCCGCCCAATTCATGCTAGCACAACAACAAGGGACAACAAGAGCAACTCAGTGATGGATTAGTAAAATCGAATGAAATTCGTACCGAGCTTGCTCCACTAATAGCACTACTTTCAGCAACACAATAGAGAGAACACTTGATGATCCAATCTTGAGCAAGAAATCCAGGAAAACCAAGAGAGCAAAGAGTAGAGAGGGGAGTGTGAATGAATGGGTGAAGAACAACCCCTCTCCCCCTGCTATTTATAGGCAAATGCGCCGGGCATCCAGACATAGCCGTTGGGCAACGGCTAGGAGCCGTTGGAGCAAGGTGGGGCCCAGCAGCCGTTGGGCTGCTTCGGCCGAACCTGGGGTCGGCCGACCCCAGGCCGGGCCCACCTGCCCTTTGCCCTGGCCAGTGGCTCCCCAACGGCTAGCTGGGGTCCTGCCTGAGTGCCTCGGCCCAAATTCCCTCGAAATATTTTTCAAATGATTTTTCTAGAATTTTCAAACTCAGAAATTATTTTCAGAAATTTTATTTGGAAAAGGGAAAAGGGCTAGATAAATCTAGCATGCAGATGCAAGGTTTTGGAAAATCAAATATGCAATTTTGGAAATAAAATTTTGGAAAGGGAAATATGAGATAAGTACCAGCTTTAACCTTTTTGGTAGAAAGAACCCATCATTTTTAGTCCGACGAGTTGGACTCTTCTGAGCGATCAATTCCACTTAGCACCCCACTCATGAGAAGTAGAGGGTGATGCTTTCTCAATCTTCCGCCATTCTTTCTGAATTTTCTTTTGCTTCTTTGATGGAGATTTCTTCCTTGGGGGTAAAGGCTCCGTCCTTCCCCGAAGCTGCTCAACACTATCCTGCACCAAATAGCACTGCTCTTCCTTGTCCTGAAACTTGAACTTCAAGTTCCTCTTCCCAATGCGGAAACGGATTATTCCGGACCCCACATTTATTCTAGCCCAGACATCATTGAGAAATGGTCGCCCAAGGATGAGCGGCATTCCTCCCTCGTCATCCATTTCAAGGACCACGAAATCCGCGAAGACATAAGAGTACTTGACCTTAACCAATATGCTCTCAACAATTCCTTCTGGATATCGTATCGTTGAATCAGCGAGTTGGATAGTCCGTGCTGTAGGAGAGAGAGCTGGATATCCCAGTTGCTCGAACATGGTCTTGGACATGAGATTAACACTTGCACCGTGGTCACAAAGGGCATGCTTGATCGTCTTGTAATAGATTGTGCAAGTGATAGTTGGATAGCCTGGATCTTTCTTGTGCACAACTGCAGATTCCTCCCATGGATCGAGAATTTGTTGTATGCGCTTTCCTACATAGTTAGAAGCACATGTCTTCCTAGGTGGCTTACCCCACCTAGTTGACACTACACTAACATTTTCACAAGAGGACACGGGTTGCCCCGAGATCCTCCCGTTATCAGCAGATGGAACCAAAGTAGCTAGCTGAGCCAACTGGGTTTCTGACATCTTGTTAAAACTCAGCTGGCTCTTCTGAGTAGAAGAAAAACCATCAAGCTTAACGTTGAGACTTTCCAAAGTTTTATCAAGGGCAGCTACTTTTTGTTAACACCTTCATTAATCTTAGCTTGCCCAAAAACAAGATTTCTCAAGGAAGGTTGGTTGGGATTGTAAGAATTACCTTGGTTACCTCCTTGATAATAAGGGCGTTGTTGATTCCACGATTAGCCTCCTTGTTGAGGTGGATGATAACCATTGTTGTTGCCATTCATGTACATAACTTCCTCCTGAGTCTCCGAACAATAGTTTCCTGAGTGCCCAGTGTTGCCACAGACTTCACAAGTCATATGAGAATCCATAGGCAGAGTAGTGGTGGCCATGGCAGCCTTCTCGCTGGTGTAGTCATCCAATCTCTTCATAAGAAGATCCAACTTGGCAGTAATCATGTCTACTTCCTTGACAGTATGAGTACCCCTCGGTCGTGGTTGGAGTCTTTCATCACTCCACCCTTGGTTGGAAACCATCTTCTCAATGAGTGATTTAGCATTATCAACTGTGAGTGAGAAGAATTCTCCCTGAGTAGCAGCATCAATATGGCCTCGGGCTGTTGGAGTCAACCCATTATAAAAGCTTTGAAGAATAAGCCAATCCTCCATCCCATGGTGAGGATAGGCCATGACATACTCCTGAAGCCTTTCCCAAGCCTCTGGAATAGATTCACTTGCTACTTGCTGAAAACCAGAAATTCTTCCACGAAGAGCATTGGTTTTACCCAATGGGAAGAACTTCTTGAGGAATACCGCTGAACACTTATCCCAAGTATTAATAGCATCACGATTCGCATAGAACCATTGCTTGGCTTTCCCTAGGAGAGAGAATGGAAACAATCGGAGACGAACAACATCCATATTTGCACCCCTGAGGATGAAAGTGCTGCATAGCTTTAGGAATTGCTGCAAATGGGCATTGGCATCCTCATTTGGCTTGCCACAGAATGGGCTAGCCTGTACCATCGTAATTAAACCTGTCTTGATCTCAAAATTTTCAGTCTCCATTGCCACCTCAGGGCCTTGCAGCACCTGGTCAGCAGAAGGAGCTGAGTACTCACGAAGTGTCTTCTGGGCCATAGCGTTTGACGTGGATGGTACAAAGGAAGCTAGTTCGCCTTCCGGACGAGTATGACGAGGTGAGTCGAAATGAATTCGAGCTTTCCTCACAAGTGACTCGGGATCTTCAGTGAAATTCTCTGGTATGTTGAAACCAGTCATACACTACCAGTCTTCATCATCTAAAGATAAAAGAAGACAATCAAGGTTGGTCTGCATTCAGAGTTGTCCTAACCTACTCATAGTTTATAAACAGATGCAAAGCATAGTCATGGTAATCATGTGCCATCCCCAGCAATGGCGCCAGAAATGCTTGTTAGCGTTTCCTAGCGCCGTCACTTTAAGAACAGATTTAGAATCCATCCTCAGTGGCAACACCAAGAAATGCCTGTAGGCACTTCTTAACGCCACAACTAACAACGCTGAGTTAGTGTGAACATCAGGACTTGCCAAAGTTTAATCTAAACGATCATGAACGAATCCGCAAGCGCACAGATGAACCATTGTAGCATTTACCCAAGGAAGGAGAATATTCCAAGGGTATCGTATCCATGGAAGGCAATGGCGGATATCATAGACTTATGCTTTTGGTCTAAATGTAAACTAAGAGATAGATATAGGAAACAACAAACTCAAAGGTAGGTGTAAGATAAAGATATAAAAGGGTAGTGTGACACACACACTCAGATCTACCTCTACTCTAGCACACTACGGCTTAGGGGGAACATACGAGTTAGCTCTAAGTTCTAATGTACTACACATACAAAACTAGAAGATACAGGAGATAGGCATGAGCATTGCATGAGAGGGTAAGGTTCAGCACCCAGGTACAAACGGGGAGCTAGCCTGCAATGACCAGCACTCTGCGAAACTAGACTTTAGACTCCTACAGCAAGTACCCCAGCGCGGAAGGTTCCAAAGTTTCCAACAGCTGTCACCACTGCGGACCTACCTCTATCGTTACGGGGGGTATGCTCATAACTAATGTAGCCACACAACTCAGGCACCATGCCTGCGTTGCTGCTAGACTTCACCCAGCCCAGGCTATTGTGACCTAGGGTGAGAGCCACCAGAAGACTGGTCAATTTAGACCGAGTACCGTAGTTTGAACACAAACCTCATGCAACACTCTCATGCCATCTAACAAGATCAACTAAGGCTAGACATATGAACGGATACGAACTCTCTTATGTCTAGTCAACAAGATCAAAGGGTCGTGTTCGTGAAGAACACGAGCCTCTAACTTATGAACAAACACATAAGGAATGAGTTTACCATCCTTCAAGTGGAAAGGTAGTGTTCATGAAGAACACAAGCCTCTAAATGATGAACTCAAGAACATATCAAGCATATGATCTACCATGACTTTATATGAAATAGCTGAATAACTGAAGTAGATCAAAGTCATACAATGAAATAAAGATAAAAAAGAACTCATACCTAGACTCCAAAGAAGACTTGGAACCTGAAGAAGAGCTACTCTAGCCTACCCCCTAGCCTTGGAAACTAAAAGTGACAGGAGAATGAGAGAGTGGTGTGTGTGAAATGGGAGCCCCTCCCCTTCTATTTATAGGCAAGGAGGAGGCTTGCTTCGGGGCTCAAACTCCACCAAAACACTCGGGAGTGAGGTAAGTGACCAATGAGGGGCAAACATGTGGAAGGCCGGGATGAACCGACCCTAGGTCGGTTCGGCCGAGCCTAGGGTCGGCCGAACCCCTAGGGCGACCATCTCAGCTGTGCTTCCTCTGGGTGGCTGCCCTGTGGGCCCTCTGATCCTCCCCCGGTGCATGGCTTCATTTGGTATCCGAGGTGGGCCCTTTGATCCATGTGAAGTCCATGTGGCGCTCTCTGATTCGTCGGTGAGTGCCTCACTTGGATCAATGACGTGGAATGCCATGTGTTTCCTTGGTGGCAGCCACCTCCTCAGCTGAGTTGGCATTGTTTCTCCATAGAAGGTGGATTTCCATCTCTTTTAAGGGGTATTTCACTTACATACAAATAATCTCCAATGACAAGTGGAACTATATTATTCAAACCAAAATGCAAGTAAATAATGCATATGCCTCCATTTATGTCAGAATATTGAGGGCTGAAAGTGGTACTTAGCAACCGTCAACAATGGTGAGTATGTTAAGGTGGATACAAGGCCCGGAATGGGTGTTAGATATTACCATACATATATGATGAGAACTGTGGGTTGATGGTAAGGTGAACACTAGCCTCGGAATGGACACTAGTTATTACCATCAAGATTATGGAACTCCTTTTTGCATGACCGTCTCTCTCCTTTTTCTCCTTTGCTTTGGACATGGGCTATTCTTTCTCTCTTTCTTTTTTTCATCATGCTTGAGCATGTGTCTCTTTTTTTCATATAGCCCATGTCTCTTTTTGAAGGACTTTTGGAGACAGATGTCACACCACATATGGAGCTTTATTTTATAAAATGAATGAATGATACAATGCTAACTTCCAGTGTAGAAGCATAGCAAGGGGAAATAGGTGGGGTGCACATGAATCTTGATCATGAAAGTAATGAGAAGAGTTCTCACAAGGGTCATAGAATTTGACAAAGCTCAATGCAATAACAAGCAGTATATGAGTATAAGGTTTTCAACTATGAACATCATATGGCTTTGGTAGGACGATGGCATATCAAAGAGGAGCTTTGCAAAGGGTTTTCAAGTTTTCAAATAAAATTCCCAAGCACTCAAACATAAAGAGCGAAGATCATATCATCAAACCATATCACAAACGCCAACTACTTAGATGAGCATGAGTTCCCTAATAATATTTGTTCACAAGCATCAAGATGATAGGTAAAGAATAAAACATATGCAAGCCAACCACAAGAATCATGTAGAGCAAGCGTAGCACAAACCTCTGAGTTTGATTTCAAATGATAGGAATTGAAATTCATTCAAACTCATGGATAAAGGAGAGTGAGGTAGAGGGTGCACATACCATCACTTCTGAAGGATAAGAGTTCAAGGAAGACCATTGGTGATTCAGCTGACCATAAGGCAGCCGACTCACTCTAGTTTACCTTGCTCTTGTCATGAAGGCGTAGTCGATGTTGTGCAACTCCTGTGTGGGAGTTCTCGAGTGGATATGTCGATGATGAGCTCGAGAGAACTCCCCCACACTGGTGTTTGAATCTGGTGTTGTTCTTCATACGACAAATGGAAACAAAAGATGGACTCTACTGGTTCGAGAACCATAGAGCCTTTATTCAAATTCAAATATTTTTTTGTTGTTTTTATTTTATTTTATTTTATTATCACCATGTCATTTACTCAAGAGGGGTTAGATCAAGATTGCACTCCATAAACATGGGGGTCTATACTTACCTTGGACCTTTGAGAGGTCATATGTGCCACCTTTGTATGTTGTGCAACATGAATCCAGTGCCTCGTCTTACATTCCCATTTGAATCTAGCTCAATGACTTACCCATTCAGATTTGATGATGTTCTATAGGGGTTAGTCCACATACATACAACCAACATCTATGAAAGCATAACTCTAAGGTTCATCAACCAAAACTCGGCACCATGTCTTGTTTTGATTGAAGAAGACAATCTTAAGCTAAGCACCATGCTTAATTTAAAACAGCCTATGAAGGTATGTTGCAACATACATTCAAACCAGAGCATCAGAACAAAGATAAAGGAAGCATGAAAGCATGATCAAGCTATTACCAAAAGGAACATAAGCATGAGCATATGATGATGAACCTCGGGCAACCTCCCGGAAGGGCTTTGTTTAATGTCAAAAGCAGGACTTACCTAGCTAATGGGCAAGATGCAAGAGCTAACATCATCCACACCAGGATAAGATTTGGTAGCGGAGAAACTTTTACTCAGGATGCTCACATACCTCCCCCACACTTGAAGTTTGCATTGCTAGGCAACAAAACTCAAGTGTGTGGAGATCAAACTTCCATTTGTAAATGCTCCCTTACCAAAAAGTTACTGAGGTGGTGTAGATGATGTAGCTCTCATGCATTTAGGTGTCACCTGTCCATCGTTCTCTTCAATCTCCACCTGAAAGGTTAGTGACCAAAAATACCCGAAGGATAACTCATCCTAAAAACATGTTCTTGCTTTTATTCGAAAGGGAAATAAAACCTATGCTAATCCAGGCTATCTCCTGGTAGTGCTTTGTTTATTTAAGGTCATAAGCTCGACCATGGGAACTTCATCTTGCAGCTATCGTGGTGTCATTCGCGTCTCACCACCAATCCTTGATGTATCAGTGAAGCTTTAGCTGCAAGGTTAGTGCCACAGTGCACACACGAAATCTGCAATGCTTATGGTAAACATATGCATCTACAATCAACCTTCCAAACATTTTGCAAAAGAGGACCAGAAGGTTGTTGTAGCCCTCGTATGTGCTCAGCACACTAAGCTTGACTGACTCTAGAGAGGCATGATGCGAGCATGGTTTATGTGGTAGATCAAGGATGAAACTACCATGCTCATCAATGAAGGCTTTTCCTCCAAACTCCGGAGTCAGTGCCTCACAAAGTTCCATGGCCCATGAATTCTCCATCTCAAGAGAGTCATCGTGGAAGCTCGATGTTGACTCTCGATCATGATCGAAAGCAACATGATATGGGCCAGCAGGAAGAGGCTGAAACTCGGTCGAGGGTGATGACGATCGTTCTCCTTCACAAAGGTGAGGAGGGTCTTCCGAGTCGTACTCATGAGGAGTAGAAAGTTCTATGCCCTCAATGAGAATAGGTTCGGATGACGTGAATGGAGGTATACGTGTCGTCTTCTCGAGTGGGTTTGGATGGGGAAGAGGCTTCGCCATAGGGTGTCCCAAACAAGGGGTAGCAGTGGCGGAAGTGGCTTCCCCAAGATTACCATCTAGCCTCCCTATGGGTTCCTCAAAGAATTTCTCTAGCGGGGAGCCTAGGAGTAGATCAGGATTGAAGATGTGAAAGTCTAAGCTAGCCTCAATCTCGTCTATGATGAGTGGCACGACACTTGCAATCCCCCGACATTCAAGAATGTGCCCAAAGGGACAAGTCTCGAGGAGCATGTCGGATGGTGCTAGCGGAACTTTGCCTAAAAGAGTTTCCGCTAGGTGCCATGGCATGATGTTAACCTCCATGATGGGGTCACAATGGGCCTCTACGGCAATCCCTCTCACAGAACAAGGAATAACCAAAGAGGGTGTACTATCCCAAAATGCTTCGAAAAAGCATATCGCTCCATCTGGCCATTCCTCATTCATGGCCTCCTCTGGAAATGCTTCGTCAGGATGATCGGGAGGCGAAGGAGATACCGTAGGTCTAGGGAAAGGCTCTGTCAGAGGATGTCGAGATGGTTTAGCATGGACAGAAATAGTTTCCCTAAGCTCTTCTTCTGGGTTTCCTTGGGATTTATCAAGAAGTTTTTCTAAGGGGAAACCTAGGAGAAGATCAAAGTCCATGATGTCATAGATGTGGAAATCTAATCGCACCTCTATGTTATCAATGGTGATTGGCACGTCCCTAGCAATCCCTTGACATGGAAAAACATAGCGCCACCTGGTACAATGGAAAGGTCTGTCATTCGGGGTCAGGAGCATGTGACCCACCAGAGTATCCAAAAGGGACTCCGGTATGATGCAAGCCCCAACAGTAGGGTCATGTACAGCATCTACGGTGTTTCCCCTCATGGAACAGTGGATGGATGTGGAAGTCGAGCTAACCCTAATTGCTTCAGATGTATGCTTTTGAGGTGACCAATCCACTATCGTCCCATGATTCCAAACTTCATCGAGGACCTCATAAAGGTCCAGCGATGTCATAGGCTTCTCGTGCCAAGAGTGATCTGAGGTATTTCTGATGTTTCGAGAAGGATCATCCTCAAATTGGGAAGAGAACTACGAAGGTTGAATTTCTTCTTCCTTCGATGTTCGTGGTTCGGGAGAGGGCTCAACAGAGGAATCAAGGAATTCAGACAATGAAAGCTCAGATTCGGCTATTGAGAGACTCTCATGGACCAACTCAGACTCCGGATGGGGTTCGTTGTAAATGATATGGGAAGAAGAGGTTTCTAAGAAGAATTCTAGGACCTCTCTTCTTTCCACTGGAGTTTGGTTTTCAAATGAACCTCCAGCTAAAAGGTTGAGCTCTTGTGCAGATTCAATGTCTATACGAGTATAAAAGGTATACATTGCTATTTCATCGTGTATAGACATGTCTGGGCTAGATGTCATAAGACGTAGGAACCTAGCCCAAGCTACACCTATGGACTCACCCTCTAATTGCTCAAAGTCAAGGAGTTCACACGACAAGAGCTCTATGCGTTCATAAAGGGAGAACGAGTCACAAAAGTTTTCTCGTAGCTCTCCCCAATTATTCACATGCTCTGCTGTGTGGGTGTACCATTGCTCTGCTCTATCTACGAGAGAGAAAGGGAACAATTTCCACCTCAACGTTAACTGTGTCATGCCTGGAATTACCAAGCACGAACACAAGTCATCGAACTCCTCTAAATGAACATTAGGATCATCACTGATCGCTCCAGAGAAAGGTCGATTCCGAACCATGGCTATAAAGTCGGGACGAAGCTAGCAGCAAGATGAGGAAGTTGATGGTTGCTCTAAGACGAACTCGCCCCTAGGGGTAGAGAGGCTTTGACAGGAAGACAACTCAAAGGGTAGCAGGGGTAAAGGTAGAACAAAAGAAAATATAAACAGATATGAAGACCACTAGGCTCGAAGATAGAAACAGCAACCGTCCCCGGCAACAGCACCAAAAATGCTTGTTGGCATTTCTTAACTGCAACGCTAGGCACCGTAATAGCATGAGCGTGTAAGAGACTCCCGGGTACACTAATGAGTGCGAACGAATCTGCAAGCGCACAGATACACCGTTGCAGCACTTCTCCCTAGGAGAATGAGTATTCCCGTCGGGTTTCATTCCTAAGACGGAGGAGCTCTGGTTTCTAGCCTAGCTGGTGGTCTAAGGACACAACACTGATTGATAGGATAGGTTGAAAGGATCTGCCATGACCGAGCACAGAGTCTAGCACGGTCTCTCAGGTATAACACTCGCCTTGGGTGCCAACCCACCCTAGCTGTTTAAGGCTAGGAATATGTTCTGGCAACGGGGCCCTACTCGGTACACAGGCACGGAGGGTTCCAAAGGGTCCAACAGGCTGTCACCACTGCAGCCTACCTCTATCATTACGCGAATTTACTTGGTATTCGAAGGACAACGTATGGTCCAGACACCACGTCTACACCACTGACTACTACTATAGCCGGACACCGTCTGACGTCCCGATAGCCTGACTATAGCACTCCGTATAAATACGGAACTACAAATCCGCGAGGGAGATACTAGCACTAGCTCAAGGTATGCTCTATCACTTATGCAAAATCACGAATGCACTTTGATCTAATAGAGATATGCAGGAGCATCAACTTTACTCTAATAAACAAGCTAGCACACAAACAAGATGCAAACTTATGATCCAGCTCTACTAGATCGAAAGAGTTGTGTTCGAAGAACACAAGCCTCTAAATCAAGAACAAACGAAGAACACAAGAACAATACACCTAAGAATGCATAAGACTTTAGTCTAAATAGAAAATGTCAGAATACTCACTTTAGTCTAAATGATGAACAAAGGCACCACTGAGGATCATTCTTGAGGAAGATGTCATGAACATGACATGGCCCCAAGCCTCCCACCTCACTTCCTAGCACTAATCCTATACAAAGAGCTCTCCTCTCCTAAAGACAGAGGCTCCAAGGCCAAAATGAAGAGGAGGAGGAAGAGTGTGTGTCCAAGAATGAGGCCCCTCCCCTTCTATTTATAGGCAAGGGGGAGGCTTGCTACGCCCGAGATCGCAGCAAGTGGCCAATGGGAGATCTCCACGTGCAAGGCCAGGATGAACCAACACTAGGTCGGTTCGGCCAATCCTAGGGTCGGCCGAACCCCTAGGGCGGCCTCCTGGCCTGTGTTTTCTCCAGGTGGCTGACCAGTGGGCCCTTTGATCCTTCCCTCTTGCATGCCTCGTTTTGGAATCCAAGGTGGGCCCATGGATCCAAGTGAAGTCCATGTGTCGCTCTCTAATTCGTCGGTCTTGCCTCTCTTGTATTGATGACGTCAGTGATCCAGGGGAATCCTATGTGGCACCCCCTTATTGGCTGAGCTTGAAGTACTTGGATCAAAGACTTGTGCTTTTACTCCTCTTAAAAGTGCTAATTGCCTTTATTTGCATAATCACCAACACTTGTGGAAATGATTAATTTAAACCCTATTCTAGTGTTGATGATCATTTCTCATGCCAAAAGGTACATGTTGACGGGTATAAAATGAGTGGATAACAGCCATCAATAATGAGCCTCATCTAAAATCTCCTTTCTTACTTCCGGATCCTGGGGAACGACTAATCTCTGATCGAACCATATTACTCCCTTCTCATCCTTCCGGAAACAAGCGTACTTGAGGTATCCTTCAGACAATTTCTGGTTGATTAACTGGATACCTTCATCAGTAAGCTGAGCTAAGGCAATTCTCTCATGGAGAGGGGATTCAATGGAGATGGCATTTAAATTTCCATACTTGACCACCTCTAGGTTGCGCTTCCTCATCTCTTCACATAACACTTCATTGTACGGCTCTACCGTTGCGTAGTTGCAATACTTGCGGCTGAGCGTATCCGCAACCACGTTGGCTTTGCCGGGTGATATTGGACCTCTAGATCATAATCCTTAATCAACTCCAACCACCTTCTTTGCCTCATATTCAAATCCGATTGGGTGAAAATATACTTAAGGCTCTTGTGATCAGTGAAAATATTGTAGCGATTTCCCATCAGATAATGCCACCAAATCTTTAAGGCGTGCACATCCGCTGCTAGCTCCAGTTCATGGGTAGGGTAATTCTTTTCATGTGGTCGAAGTGCTCGTGATGCATAGGCAATAACCCGGTTGTCTTGCATAAGTACACAACCAAGACCAGTGCCCGAAGCGTTACAATACACGTCGAACGGTTTTGTCATATCTGGCTGTGCTAGTACTGGGGATGATGTGAGATGTTCCCTCAGAGTATGAAAAGCCTTGTCGCAAGCTTCATCCCATACAAACTTGACATCTTTCTTCAACAGTTCAGTCATAGGTTTAGCTATTCTGGAGAAGTCTAGAATAAACCGATGATAATACCCAGCTAGACCCAGAAAACTGTGAATCTGATGCACGGACTTGGGTGACTTCCAATCCATGACCTCCTGCACTTTGCTAAGGTCCACGGAGATACCATCCTTAGTAATATTGTGACCCAAGAATTTCACACTATCCAGCCAGAATTCGCATTTGGATAATTTAGCATAAAGCTTATGATCTCTCAAATGTTGTAAAACAATCCGAAGATGTTTCTCATGTTCTTCTTCGTTCTTGGAATAAATGAGGATATCATCAATGAAGACCACTACAACTTGTCTAGTTCATTCATGAAGACAGAGTTCATAAGGTACATAGAATAGGTAGGTGCATTTGTGAGACCAAAGGACATCACCAGAAATTCATAAAGGCCGTATCTGGTGGAGAAGGCTGTTTTTGGGATGTCACTCGGTCGAATCTTAATTTGATGATAGCCTGATCGAAGATTGATCTTGGAAAAGACTTTGGCACCAACCAATTGATCGAAGAGAACATCAATGCGGGGCAAGGGGTATTTGTTCTTGATTGTCACCGCATTGAGAGGACGATAGTCCACGCACATCCGCAGACTACCATCTTTCTTCTTCACAAAAAGTGTGGGGCTTCCCCAAGGAGATGAACTTGGGCGAATATACCCTTTATCAAGCAATTCTTGCAGTTGATTCTTCAACTCGGCTAACTCCTTAGGTGGCATACGGTAAGGTCTTTTGGAGATAGGTGTCGTGCCTGGTTGAAGTTCTATCACAAACTCGATGCCTCTGTCTAGTGGCATGCCAGGCAAGTCATCGGGAAACACATCCGGATATTCGCAGACTACCGGAATGTCCTCAAGTGAAGAAGTGATGGTTGCGAAAGCAGAAGAATTTCCACCGCCATTGGGAGGTAAGTATAGAGTAGATGTGCCCATAGTAGGTGAATTGATTTCTATCATTCTGGTAGTAAGGTCCAAGATGACTTGATGGTGTGTCAGCCAATTCATTCCTAGGATTACATCAATGCCCTCTAGGTTCAAAACAATGAGATTGGTTGGGAAGATTTTGCTACCTAGTTCAATCGGCACTTACCAGGATAGGTCTCTAGTAGAAACTCGACCACCTGGTGTGGTTACCAAGAATGGTTGTTTTGTTTGACAACTTTTCACACCCAACTTGTTCAAAATTTTCCCATTTATAAAACTATGCATTGCACCCGAATCAAACAACACTTTAATGGAGTAGCCTCAGATAGAGAATGTACCTGTCAGCACTAGTGCTCCTTCTGGCATGTCCATCAGGGACGTGAAGTTCAACTTGCCCTGCTTCACTTGCACATTGGGCTTCTTGCCCTGATTGCCCTGCTTGGTCCCTGACCCTTCACCTTGCTGGTTGGTCTTGATCTGCTTCAGCTTGGGACACTCATTAGCATAGTGCCCTGGCTGCCCACAATTGTAGCAGCAACGATCTTTGACAGCGCTATTGTTGGCCGAGGGTGCATTTGGCTTGTAAGGGTGCTGCTGTGCCTTGCGGTACTGGAAGTTTCCAAAGGGCTTGTTCTGAGACTGGGTCACTCGCCAGTGTCCAGAGGATGATGACTGGGAGTGCCCCTGGGTATTCTTCTTGACAAAGCGAAACTTTTTGCCTGACCCACCAGAAGTGGTGAATCCGGCCTGCCTCTTCTTGTCCTTTTGTGCCCTTCTCATGGCATCCTCCTGAGATATGGCCTTGTTCACAAGGTCCTGATAATTGTTCGGCTCACAGAGGTTGAGCCTCTCACAGAGCTCTCCGTCCAACCCATCACGAAAGCGCTCTATCTTCTTAGCATCACTATCAACATGATGCCCACCGTACTGACACAGGGAGTTAAATTTCTTGGCATACTCGTACACCATGTCAGTACCCTGCTTTAGTGCAAGCAACTCCTTCATCTTACGGTCCATGAGACCCTTAGTTATGTGATGTTCCTTGAAGGCTCGCTTGAACTCAGCCCAAGTGACCTGATGTCCAGCTGGGACCATGGATTTGTAGTGCTCCCACCACATCAGTGCCGCACCACGGAGCTGCAAGGCGGCGAAGCTAGCCTTACGCTCTTCAGAGCACGGTAGGGTGAACACTGAGAACTTGGCCTCAATGGCCCTGATCCATGCTTCAGCAGCTAGAGGGTCCTTGGCCTCCTCGAACGTCGGGGGTTTCATGCCGTAGAAGTGCTCATACTTGGTGACCAAAGGTAGGCCATCCTGATTTCCCCCATGTGGAGCTTGCTGCAACTGCTGAGTAATTTGCTGCTGGGTCTGCAGTAACTGGCGCATCACCTCCGTTTGGGTGGCCATAAACTGCTCTTGGATCGTCATGTTGGGAGGAGGTGGTGGAGCCTCACTCCCACTTGCACCAAAACCGTTAGGAGAGGTACGTGTTGGTCCCACCATTTGAAATCCATGGAGTTTTCATTAGCCACATATTCGCAAGCTTGCTTATGTCAATTCACAAGAAGAATATGTAAGACGAAAACTCGTAAACATTCATAATGTAAGAACCGGACAGCGTCGCTGTTTTTGGTGAAAAATTCATAACTCTCTGCCCATACATGGAAAAATTCTCATTTTTGGTCAGTAAGTGTAGAATTTCATAAGCTCCAACATTGGTATTCAACTCAGGGTCGAATTCTGATGTTATCATGCCCGAAAAATTCTGTAACCGAGTTTCTGCCTAGCTGTTTTCACAGAAGGCCGAGCTGCGCAAAAATTGCTATAACTCTCTGTACGCTTATGCAAACATAATGAATTTTGGTGAGCATGATCTTGAGAACATTTCACACCACTTTGGTATGAAGCGCAAGATCCAATTTTGATCACGACAACCCGAATTAATTCATGAAACACACATCACAAGGTGTTCATCTAATAGCATTACATGATGCATACTTTGTGGATCACCTAACACAATACGAAATACATGGAAATGAAACACATCCCACATACTCTCTGGGCAGCCTAATCCCTCCACAAAATCTAGCTGAAAAGGCTAAGCTAAGAGTACATGGTAGCTCCCTACAACAACATCTAGACAATCTAGTTGCCCGCAACGGAGCCAGTGCTGGACTGAGGGGAAGCTGGGGGTGGTCCGTCAACGCTATCCTCGTCCAAGCCTGAGGCTCCCTGCAGCTCGTCCGGAGCAGCAGGTGCTATTGGAGGAACAACTGGTGGCTGCTGTAGCTGGTGTGCCATCGCCTGCCACACCTCCACCTCGACCTCCATGTCAATAACCTGGTTCTGCATCTCTGTCACGTTCTGTACTAACACCAAACACTGAGTCTCAGCGTGGACGTAGTCTGCCCATAGCCTGTCGTTCTCCTCATGCAACCTGTCAATGTCGTCGTCGCGGGAGTACAACTGCTCAATGTACTGAGCACGCTCCTGGTCCCACTGAGCATGATGGTCCTGAAAGAACACAACCTCCTGCTGCAAGTGAGTAGAAGTCTGGCGCTCCTGCTGCAAGTCACGGTAGATGACGTCGGTCAGCGCAGAAGTCTCGCAAATCACACCCGCAAGCATAGCCTCGGTGGCGAGGCGGAAGACCTGCATGTTGTACATCGCCTCGAGTAGCCTCAGAAGCTGCTGTACAGTGACCTCAGGAGAGTCAGCCGTGAGCAACACACTGGTGAGCGACACGCGCTCTCGCCAAGCCTCGTCCTGGGGGTCCAGTGCTGGGAACAACCCCAGAGCGGTGAGCATCACTTCCTCCGGGTGCTGCTCGCAGAAAGTGTGGAGAACCCTCAGAGCTGCAGACTCGAGTGACTCGACTCCACAGTGTCCATAGAACACCATGCTCAAGTCGTGCCACTCGGGGTGCTCAGGGTGCTGAGGCACTATCATGACGGTACGCGCGTAGGGCACACCCCGGTCCCAGAAGTGGAGCACCTCATACATCGGTGGGGCAGTGTAGCCCACCTCATGTAGGGTGTCCCACAGAACACGGGGAAAACCCTCCCAATGAAGACCGTTGGTATGCAAGGTACCATCCGCGTTGATCTCGAAAAACTCCAGGTACTCCATCTGTACAAAAATGTGGGTACAACACGTTAAAACTCAAAAGGAGTATAACATGCATAGGGTACGAAAATCTGGTAGGTATGAACAAAAATTCATAACATGACCACCAGAGCCCCAAAAATTCCCACATTTTTACAGCAAATCAGTGATAAAATTGTGTACATTTTTGGTATCCAAGGGTAGATCTGGATCAAGTGGGAACATGCTCGAAAAAATCTACTTCCAGAGGAAGGTCAGCAAGAAAAACAGCAGAACAGAGGTTCATTAATTTGATCATAACTCTAGACTGAGGAATCCTAAAATCGTGAACAATTCACAGTAGATGATTGACTTGATGAGGAACAACTTTCGTAAAAGTCACCTAGTCAGCAACATCTTAGAGATGGCTCTAAAAATTCATGAACAGACAGCAACCAAACTTGACAGAAACTACTAGGATCAAAAAGAGAGGAAAAACCCTTTCTAAGATCAAGCAACAATTTTTAAGGCATAACACAAGTGTAGAACAGCAAGTTTTTAGGTTCAACCAATTTTATGATGCATGCACACGTCTTAACGACCTCACACTTATGGATCTAGAAAGACGAAGTTAATGTCGGTGGCAAGCTTTTTAAACGACTCTCCCTATAATAACTAGTCGGAGCTACACGTCGTTCAACGATCGCATTAATGTGGTTAGTGTACCTCCAGAAAATAACCTTCCGTGCCAGCACGTCACGGGAGCGTCCACAAACATTACCATTCACTATAGAAATGATATTCATGCATTTTGCACCACATGGACAGCGTCCAACCTGAGACACGCCCCTTTTGAATGGAGGGTGCCCCCCTTCGCATGTTCGTAATGCGGAATCATGCACACGTATAGCAAAACGTGGCGACATCACAACCCATGACATGTTCATCTTGAATAGAACATGACATCCTTCGTATGACTTGCATACGGTAGCACACGTATAAAACACGTGCACATCCAACCGAGAAGATAGGATCCGTGGAATCGATTGCCCTATCGACCATCGCATACTCGTGATGCGGTATGACACACGTATGAAACACGTGGCTTAAGAAGTGCTGGAAGTTAGCATAAATAAACCATAAATACTTAGCCACCTTAAAAGAACCTAAAAATTCCCTCTAGGGCCTTTCGGTCTAAACATTTCTTAACGATCCAACGTATTTTCAAATCCAATCAATCTTGGCAAGTTTTAATTGTAAATCATGTGATTAGTATTAAACTAATTACTCTGGTGTATACGGATGCTCTGGTACCAACTGTGACAACCCCATCCAAGATAAGTTCGTACTATCACTTAAGCCAATCCCTTTTGGTCATTAAGCGATAATAAAGAATCATCCCCTTGAGTGTTGCCGGGTCATAGCCCGGTAAATCACTTGTAAACCACACAGAGGATCAAAATGCATACATTAAAACTCCCACGAAGGAGAGTCCAGAGTACCTTACAAATTAATCCAAATTCCCCGTAGGGTTAATTATTACAAACATTGTCCTTGCATCAAAGGTAAATGGTTCAGAGTTTTGAAGACAGCGGAAATTAAACTAATCGATAACTTGGCATCATGGGAGGCCACCCATAACGCCATTACTCCTCGTCATCCACCCATTCTAGCTCCCAGCTGGGTGGGATTTCACCAGGCCAAACATTATCACCGGAAATCAACATTTATAGCAAGGCTGAGTATACTAATACTCAACAAGGCTTACCCGTTTGAAATAAAAGACTTAACCTTCTACTCATGCTGGGCTTTTGGCTAGTGGTTTGTTTTGCCAAAAAGCGACTAAGGACTTAATCCTTACTTTCAATATTTTATCTCAGGTTCTAGTAGATCAAGTTATTAATACATAAGCAACTATTGCAAGCATAATTGTGCAAAATATTAATCAAACATCAAGTTTAATAATATTTCATCATAAAGGGATTATCATGGCTAGAGGGTTAAGCAATTCTAACGGTGAGAGGCCGACGATCGATCGATTAATAACCTTGCAAGGTGGACCTAAACATACGGGAGAAAACACTTACAATGAGTGCATTCAACCAAACGGTTCCCATCATTCTTCGGATTAGGAACTGATACCACAGTCCTAGGTACAAGGCTAGCTGGCATGCCTCACACTAGCATCCAGCGTCACACATGCACCACAGTTTGCAAGACTGGGGCCGCAACACAAGATTAGTAGCCTAAAGTTCCTGCACCACGTCATTCAGGTACTAGGCTGAAACGAACCAGATTTCTGAAATTGGAAACCTGATCCTCTGCACCTCGGTGATAGTCCCAGGAAGTGGCTATCACATGCAAACCCTGTCTCAAGTTGTACAAATCCATACAACATAGGAACAGAGGAAAAATATTACATAATTTTATTAATACATCAGAGTACAACATTTCGGCATAAGCCGGGTACAAGTCCATCTAGACTAAACAAGAAAGGTAAAACCTCTACGCAGCGGATCTATCGAAGTGAAGTGTCTCCAGCTCCACAGGCAAACTTGAGTGTAGGACCAGCTCTAGTCTTCCCATCCTTCATCGTCGATGTCGTAGTCGATCACCAAGTCTGAAAGCATCGCCATCTACCCGATAAGCGGGTAGGTCATGTCAGCTTCCCAACAAAGAGCAAAAGCAGTGGATGAATTCTAGTATGCATGGATAAGCCTATATATGGCTGTAGAAGGTTATGCATGCAGCGGTAGAGATAAGCGGTAATGCAGGGAGGTCACCATCTCTGAGGAGATCCACACCTCCGAGGCCAACACCTCCGGGGTCAACACCCCAACCGAGAAAAGAACACCAACACACTGGATCTCAACCGAGACACACATCCCACTCTCATCTGCGATGTGGGGTCACCAACTCCTATCCCCACATCTCAACGGCACGAAGCCGGGCTCACACACTCGGGGGAGAGAAAGCAGCACAAAAGAATACTAGCCAGGTGAGAGATCGAAAGGGCTGTCCATACCAGTGGACATGGACTATAGCTATAGGTTTAACACTCTGCAGAGTTTGTACAACTGGACCCGTCGAGTAGGGTAGAACCGGATGCCTCTGATCCACATCCCTACCTAACGGCCGGAGACCTAGCAGTGGGTGGCACTCTCCTGCCTCTCCGAGTCTGACTCGTCCTGAACTAGGGCGTGAATCTTGCCAGCAGGGCCTCGGAGCTGTGAAACCTTCCCCGGAGGAGCCAGGGTGACGTCTAATCGGGGGGTATAACCCGTCCCCATCACACGACCACACCGGTCCGCCTACAAGCTGAGTGCCAACCACCAACTAGTTCTCGGACCGAACCCCGGCCATACGTGAGCGGACAGTTTGTACGAAAATAGCCCAAAGATCAAGGTCACACAATCGATCGGTCCTTAATTGCAAGGAGCGAGCACTCCACCAACTCCACCCGTCCGACACGCCGCTAGGGCGGGAGGCCAGGTCACATCTCCCCTAGACAGACGTTCACAAGTAACCAAGCGGCTCGCTCCCGCGGTAACACGTCAAGGATACACACTCACCCAAAACACACGCCAGAATATACTGAGGTATCCCAATCTCAGCCCAACATCAGAGATCCATCCATATCACAAATCCGGTAAAATATATGGATAGTAAGTATCGGGGACTAGCTAGGGGCCTGTAGCTAGTCCCAAAGGTAGGAAGTTCAAGGTACAGGGTATATCAAAATCAAGGCATGGCCAAAAGATTGTCTATGCATTTCAATCATCCAAAGCATCATAAATAAAGCACTAGCAACTAAATAGCATGCATGGGATCTACATGGTCGGGTGTGACATGACACCTGCGCGGTAGCCGTCGTAGAGTAATAGAGGTTGGGCTCTTCCTTCGGGTCAATGGTTTTCCCAATCGTCATAGCTCGGGTCGTCGTCGCAGCTCGGGTCTTCAAACAAGGTTACAAGCCTATATGAGATGCGACGCAGAAATAAATATCGACAATCATCTAGGCAATAACTCCAAATAACATCAATTCAGAAGAACCAAACAAATCCGAACTTGATACAAGTAGCACTTGTTTAGATTAAGGAAATTAAAGCAATTAGTTTTATAATAAAAATAATTTTAAGCTATTAGCTTTATATACTTAGAAAACAAAATTAGGGAGAAAGGTTAGTTCAAGGTTGGGTTGCCGATCAAGGGCTAAGAGCTTTGGTGATTGCGCTTGCAAGGTATTAGCGCAACAGAAAGGTGCAGCAAAGCGGAAGCTCAGAGGATGATGAGAGAGAAGCAAGGCGATTCGAGTTAGGCAAGGCATTATCAGGCCAAGGTGTGCGGCAACAGCACAAAGAGAAGGAAAGGTTCGACTTGTGGTCAGCCAAAGGGTGGTGATGCGGTACAGTGTGCTCGAGAGCGCGGTGGCGCAAGTGCTGGCGATGCGACGTTAACCACGGCGTACTAGCTAGGTTGCAACACGGGGTTGCCGTGCTTGTAGCAGTGGCCACTGCTCATGGCACGACCGTCCATCACGCGTGGCATCCTAGTTGCAAGCACCTGGTACGACGCACACTTCGCAGCATGAAACAAGGTAGACAGAGAGCGGGTACGCGGGTTGCGGCACAAAGCGATGGAAGCGGTGCAAGCAAGAAAAGCGGTATGAACACGGCTTGAGGAAGTTATTCCTGTCCGCGGCACACTAGTGGCTAGTTGCGGGACTCCGACGTCCCAGACCCACAATAGCGTAGTGACGGGCAGCGACCACGAATTCCACACCAAGAACGTGGGCAAAAGGGGCTTGGTTCAAGAGCAAGAGCGGACAAGGACAGGGTAGCAGCGAGCGTCTCGAAATTATGAAACCAACGCAATTGGTTTCGTAATTTTCGAAGCTCCAGATAAATTAGTTATGAATTTTTAAAGAAAAAGGGATTTATAAAACATTTATTAAATCATTTATGAAATCAAAAAATAATTTTTATAATAACCTTGCTGACGTCAGCGGTCAACTGGTTAGTGGGCCCAAAGTGGTAGTAGCCCATTGGGCCGGCCCAGTTCGACCCAAGGCTGTTAAAGTCTAGACGACCACCCTCAACTATCATTTGATCCGGCCTGGTGGTCCCTTGGGCTCAGCAGGCTTCTGCGGCCTGTGAAGCCCATCAATGGTTCCTTTGCAGAAGTCTAGAAAGGGTCTCTCAACTAATCTGGGATGTGCGGAGGATCCTCCGATTCGACCGCCCGCGCACCAGGTGTTCGACGTTATGCCTACACAGCACAGCGACAGCGAGTTGCTGGGTGGCCGGCTGGCTTCCAGAGTGCGACGCGGCTACGGCGGAAGCTGCAAGACAGCGCGGCACAAAACAGTAGGGCAGCGCGGCAGAGCGAGGTAGCGAGGTGCAGGGCGGAGCGCACGTCGCGGCAGACAGCGACAGCAAGCGGCGCACGAGCGGGAAAAGGTTTCCCGGCCACGGCCTGGCTTGGGCTACGACGTAGAGTGGCGCGGCGACGGCGGCGAGCACGGACTCGGGTCCAGGTTCCGTGACTCGGCACGCGACGGCAAAGGGAGGCGCAGGGCGGCGGTGTCGCCAGTGAGACGGCGATAGCGCGCACGGCACCTGCAGGGACACGCACGGCTCGAAGGCCGGGCAGAAGTGCACGACGATAAGCACGGAAGAGGGCAGCGCGGCTCCTGCACGGATATGCGGCACGATGGCTAGACAACGGTGTCGGTGGACGCTCAGCACGGCGGAGCGGTGGCCGGAGAAACAGAGCAGGGGAGAAACAGGGTAACGGAGGGGTGGCATGGGTGCTTGCTACTCACCGTGGGGCTCGAGGATGCTCACGGCGAGGCAGGGAGAGGTCGACGCTGTGGTGAGTCGACGCGGACAGATCGGGCGTGACGAGGTTCAGGGCGAAGGCATCGATCTTCGGCTCAGCTTCCTCGTACTCACGGTCCTGTAGACGTTCCCGGCAACGTCTCCAGTGTCCTTGTCATGGTTCTGCTCGGCGTCGTCGTACCCGGCGGCGGCGGCGACTTCAGGCACTCCGTCGAACAGGTTGCGGGCGAGATGTACAAGGGCGGCAGCTTGGCGTCGTTATCCCCGGCGAAGTTGGAGACGGCGGTTCCCGGCGTCGCATCACGCTCCTCCTGGACAGCGGCGCGGTGCTTGACGTAGCAGTGGCCGGACGGCACGGTAGTGCGACTGCCTGCGGCGCTCTCCGGGCCTGGCCCCTCCCTCTGGTTTGTGGCTGCGGTGGTGGGGAAAAGAGCAAGGATGCTACTTGCTCTGCATCCTGCGATGGATGAAGGAGCAGGCGGCTGTGGATCGGAGGATGGAGAGGGTTGCAGCTGCTTGGAATTTGCTCGGTGGAACAAAAGAGCAAGGGGAAAAGGATTCACTTGCTTTCGGTGGAGGAAAAGGCCAGAGAGAGATGTGGCTGCAGCTAGCTTCGAATTCCTTGGAAACGAGCTCCTGTTGCTAGTCCTTGCAAGACGCAGGAGATAGGAAGGAAAAGAAATCAAGGAGGGAGGTAGGTGCGGCTGTTGGCTTGCTTGATTGGAAGAATCGAAGGAACTGCAGCAGCGATTGCTGATTTCTCTGGCATCTTGCGTGAACCAATCATGAGAAAGGGAAGGCCACGGCTTGGATTTGATGGATGGGAAGAGAATTGGGAGGGGTGCTTGCTGCGCCTGGTCTCGCGGTGGAGGCACGGAAGGAAGAGAGCAGGGTGTGTGCGGCGGCGGCAGCGAAGTGGAGAGAGGAGTGGAAAAGGGAGAGGGGTGAGGTATTTATAGGAAGTAGTTAGGATTAGAATTAGGTGGGTTTTAGATAGGCTAGGATTTGGGCCGAAACAATTTAAACCCGCAAAATAAATTGGTCATAGAATTAGAACAAAAGAATTAGGTTAGTTTTCCGGGAACAAATTAAATAGTCCGGTATTAATTTGAAAGGTCGGAAAATATTGACATAATTCAAATGGAGCTCCCGAATATTTAATCCAAATGAATTAGCCTACTTTCCGAGATCGAACCAATTGCAAAGGATTAATTCGAAAAGTCGTAAAATATTATATAATTCACTTAGTAAATTCCAGAGCACTTCGGAAAGATCAGAAGAAGATTGCAGGCTTCGAGATTAGCAGATCGAGCTGAGGAAGATATTAGCAGAATAAGCCGAGCTAATTGGCTAGTGTTAGCTCGAGTGCAAAGTTAGAGTTAGTCACACAAGTTTTAAAGATCCTATTTAAATATTAGCTTTAGTTTGTATTTTGGATTTAATCCAAAAATACAAACTCACCTTTGAGATTCAATTAAATCCAAAAACATCCAACTCACATTTAAACTATAATTTGAAAATAACTTTTTTATGGTTTTAATTTTTATAGAGAATTCGAGATGTGAGGCTAGCAAATTGGGATCAAATTTGGTAGCACACACGTTCAAATAAAAAGTTTTAAATTTTTGCGAAAATTTACACATGGGAAAACACTCAAAATTCTGGGATGTTACATTTCTCCCCCCTCATGAGAATCTCATCCTCGAGATTAAGCTCGTACCGGGTGTGGTGAGGGTCTTCACTTCAGTATGTCTTCAGTTCCTTCTTTAAGTTTAACTTCGAAATGCGGATGACTCGATGACGTAGGTCTTATCCAAATTGTTTCCATATATCAAAGCTTGCATTCTTAACATACCCACAAGTATATTATTATCTTTGTCCAAATTTGACTGCTTATCCAGAAGAGGTACGCTAAGCAGAAATTGAGTCTCATAAATATCTTTTCTTCATCCATGATTTCATATATTCTCTAGGTTTCCCTAGTTTATCCAAGAAATCTTCTTGAAGCCATATCCATCTCGGATGTGTTGAAGATATAAACTATTGTCTCTTGATCCATAAGTAGTTATACTGGTTTTTCCAAAACATTAGTGCAGTCACACCTCTTATGGTGTGCACTCTCACAACTAGCTGCACTTGGGTGAACATAACTTCCTTTTTACTTCCTCAGCCATCTTGAGGCTTAGGGAATCTTTCTGTTTCATGCAAAGGCACATCCAAATAGTTTACTCTACTGTAATACTTGTATTCCATCATAGGGTCTCGAGCGGTTAATCAAAGTCCCTCAAAATCCAAGGCGATTTCTCAACGTTCAGAAATTCTTTGAGTGTCCAATAATCTTTACTAATCTCCGTGTGCCACTTCTTATAGTAATCCATTTGTTGGTTTAGCACGTCTCCCATAATTCCTGTTAGGGTGCTAGCAACATCTGATATGTCTGATTAGCCCTTGGTCGTAAACATTATGAATGGTTACTTCCTATACATGATAGTCCATGTTGAGAGGAGGTCATCTGCAACACCCTCGACTGTGTGAGTGAATCTTCCATCCGAAGTCTCACACTAGTCAATTTGGTTCCAATTTCTTCAGATGAATCTTATCGAGGAAGTCACATCCATAACGACGGCATGGTTCAATCCATGGTGGTAAAATAGCCTTTATTGGTACCCACTTCCCTTCATTTGACAAATTCCAAAGGTAGACATTCATAAGGTACCTTATGGACACTAAAGTACTCGAATTAAGAATTCTCGTACTGATTGTTGTTCCATATGGAGTACTTCATCTTTATCCGATGAGTGAGTACCGAATGATCCTAACCAAAATACATCGCTGACATCTTAGGGTACTCAACTGCTCTTAACCAATATATGCTTCCATAGAGGTATATGCACTTCTGAGCTTTCGGAGGTTGTGAATTCTTGAATACTCATTTCCTGGTTTGCGAACTCGATTCCAATGATCATCGGGTAACTCATCTGAAGTCTTGGTCTGATTTGTCGAGGTTGCACGAAATTCTTCTCTTCTTCTGAAGCATGATCTTGTGAGTATGCTCGACACGTCGGTCTTCATTCTTCAAGCTTTTGGTCTTGCCATATGGGAAGCTAAGGCCTCTAAAGGAGTCATCTAAAGATCTAGCAAGCATAACACTCAGTACAATTTCACACAAACATGAAGAGGCATAACACCCAAAAGAACTTAAAGATCCAATCACTCAAGCAATACACCAGACAAATGTGTATCTCTAGGCTGACTCCTAAGTCCTCCGAGAATACACCAAGTAAAAACATTCTAGTATATCATGGGCACTTGAAGGATTTCTCTATTGTTAGTGTTACTTCACTAGAAGGGATACATTCCATCTGACGTCTTGGTGCGGAGCTTTCCAAAACAGGCTGGTGAAATTCTTCTCCATGCTGGCTTGATTGAGAATGAGTAAATTGTGTTCTATATTTCCCTTGTGACTCGGCTATTCATGTAGCTAATCCAGGGGTCTTTATCCACATGCTGAGCTATAGGCATCCCAGGAGGTTTCGACTCCTGCATCCAAGCATACGTGTGCCAAATCCATATAGTAGATCAAAAGTTCCTTATGTTGGTACACTTGAAATTAGAACCTTAACTCCTTATTATCTTCAAAGTGGCATTATCCAAGCTCCATCCTGAGCAAAGAGGGAAGGGTGCATAGTGTTCTTGTTGCTTCTCTTGTACACAGACTTCATATGGCATCATGGTGGCAGTCTATTTCATCTTCGATATTCTGAGTTCCAAAGTAAGAATGTCAGTGCGGGTGTGAACTTGTATTGAGGGTTCAACAGGGGATAATCCAAGTAAGTCCGGTAGAGTTATCTTCATCTTTTCCTTGTACCCAATCTCCATAGTTGTCATGGTATTAGCTGCATCTATCTTGTATGAGACACCCTTCTGAAGAGTTGCTTGGTCTTGACAAGCGACATTCGTTTCTCCAAAGGTCAGCAAACATGTAGAGAGGTTGTTAGTAAGTCAGTTAGTTAGAAGTCAAGGATGTAATAGTAAAATTCAAGGGGTTTATATAAAAGTCAAGGAGTATATACTCAATCAAGGATGTTTAGGTTGTCCTAAACTATCGACCATTGCTAGGGCTCGTCCTACGGTCAAGTACGGCTCTGATACCACCTGAAACGAACCAGATTTCCGAAACTGGAAACCTGATCCTCTGCACCTCGGTGATAGTCCCAGGAAGTGGCTATCACGTGCAAACCCTATCTCAAGTGGTACAAATCCATACAACATAGGAACAGAGGAAAAATATTACATAATTTTATTAATACATCAGAGTACAATATTTCGGCATAAGCCGGGTACAAGTCCATCTAGACTAAACAAGAAAGGTAAAACCTCTACGCAGCGGATCTATCGAAGCGAAGCGTCTCCAGCTCCACAGGCAAACTTGAGTGTAGGACCAGCTCTAGTCTTCCCATCCTTCATCGTCGATGTCGTAGTCGATCACCAAGTTTGAAAGCATCGCCATCTACCCGATAAGCAGGTAGGTCATGTCAGCTTCCCAACAAAGAGCAAAAGCGGTGGATGAATTCTAGTATGCATGGATAAGTCTATATATGGCTGTAGAAGGTTATGCATGCAGCGGTAGCAACATCAAGGTAAGGGGTAATGCAGGGAGGTCACCATCTCCGAGGAGATCCACACCTCCGAGGCCAACGCCTCCGGGGTCAACACCCCAACCGAGAAAAGAACACCAACACACTGGATCTCAACCGAGACACAGCATCCCACTCTCATCTGTGATGTGGGGTCACCAACTCCTATCCCCACATCTCAACGACACGAAGCCGGGCTCACACACTCGGAGGGAGAGAAAGCAGCACAAAAGAATACTAGCTAGGTGAGAGATCAAAAGGGCTGTCCATACCAGTGGACACGGACTATAGCTATAGGTTTAACACTCTGCAAGGTTTGTACAACTGGACCCGCCGAGTAGGGTAGAACCGGATGCCTCCGATCCACATCCCTACCTAACGGCTGGAGACCTAGCAGTGGGTGGCACTCTCTTGCCTCTCCGAGCCTGACTCATCCTGAACTGGGGCGCGAATCTTGCCAGCAGGGCCTCGGAGCTGTGAAACCTTCACCGGAGGAGCTGGGGCGACGTCTACTCGGGGGGTATAACCCATCCCCCTCACACGACCACACCGGTCCGCCTACAAGCTGAGTGCCAACCACCAACTAGTTCTCGGACCGAACCCCGCCCATACGTGAGCGAACGGTTTGTACGAAAATAACCCAAAGATCAAGGTCACACAGTCGATCGGTCCTTAATTGCAAGGAGCGAGCACTCCACCAACTCCACCCGTCCGACACACCGCTAGGGCGGGAGGCCAGGTCGCATCTCCCCTAGACAGGTGTTCACAAGTAACCAAGCGGCTCGCTCCCGCGGTAACACGTCAAGGATACACACTCACCCAAAACACATGCCAGAATATACTGAGATATCCCAATCTCAGCCCAACATCAGAGATCCATCCATATCACAAATCCGGTAAAATATATGGATAGTAAGTATCGGGGACTAGCTAGGGGTCTGTAGCTAGTCCCAAAGGTAGGAAGTTCAAGGTACAGGGTATATAAAAATCAAGGCACTGCCAAAAGATTGTCTATGCATTTCAATCATCCAAAGCATCATAAATAAAGCACTAGCAACTAAATAGCATGCATGGGATCTACATGGTCGGGAGTGACATGACACCTGCGTGGTAGTCGTCGTAGAGTAGTAGAGGTTGGGCTCTTCCTTCGGGTCAATGGTTTTCCCAATCGTCATAGCTCGGGTCGTCGTCGCAGCTCGGGTCTTCAAACAAGGTTACAAGCCTACACGAGATGCGACGCGGAAATAAATATCGACAATCATCTAGGCAATAACTCCAAATAACATCAATATAGAAGAACCAAATAAATCCGAACTTGATACAAGCAGCACTTGTTTAAATTAAGGAGATTAAAGCAATTAGTTTTATAATAAAAATAATTTTAAGCTATTAGCTTTATATACTTAGAAAACAAAATTAGGGAGAAAGGTTAGTTCAAGGTTGGGTTGCCGATCAAGGGCTAAGAGCTTTGGTGATTGCGCTTGCAAGGTATTAGCGCAACATATAGGTGCAGCAAAGCGAAGCTCAGAGGATGATGAGAGAGAAGCATGGCGATTCGAGCTAGGCAAGGCATTATCAGGCCAAGGTGTGCGGCAGCAGCACAAAGAGAAGGAAAGGTTCGACTTGTGGTCAGCCAAAGGGTGGTGATGCGGTACAGCGTGCTCGAGAGCGTGGTGGCGCAAGTGCTGGCGATGCGATGTTAACCACGGCGTAGTAGCTAGGTTGCAACATGGGGTTGCCGTGCTTATAGCAGTGGCCACTGCTCATGGCACGGCCGTCCATCACGCGCGGCATCCTAGTTGCAAGCACCTGGTACGGCGCACGCTTCGCAGCATGAAACAAGGTAGAGCGAGAGCGGGTACGCGGGTTTTGGCACAAAGTGATGAAAGCGGTGCAAGCAAGAAAAACGGTATGAACACGGCTTGGGGAAATTATTCCTATCCGCGGCACACTAGTGGCTAGTTGCGGGGCTCCGGCGTCCCAGACCCACAATAGCGCAGTGGCGGGCAGCGACCACGAATTCCACACCAAGAACGTGGGCAAAAGGGGCTTGGTTCAAGAGCAAGAGCGGACGAGGATAGGGTAGCAGCGAGCGTCTCGAAATTATGAAACCAACGCAATTGCTTTCGTAATTTTCGGTGCTCTAGATAAATTAGTTATGAATTTTTTTAAAAAAAGGGATTTATAAAACATTTATTAAATCGTTTATGAAATCAGAAAATAATTTTTATTATAACCTTGCTGACGTCAGCATGACGTCAGCGGTCAGCTGGTTAGTGGGCCCAAGGTGGTAGTAGCCCATTAGGCCGGCCCAGTTCGGCCCAAGGCTGTTAAAGTCTAGACGGCCACCCTCAACTATCATTTGATCCGGTCTGGTGGTCCCTTGGGCTCAGCAGGCTTCTGCGGCCTGTGAAGCCCATCAATGGTTCCTTTGCAGAAATCTAGAAAGGGTCCCTCAACTAATCTGGGATGTGCAGAGGATCCTCCGATTCGACCGCCCGCGCACCAGGTGTTCGACGTTATGCCTACACAGCACAGTGACGGCATGTTGCTGGGTGGCCGGCTGGCTTCCAGAGTGCGACGCGGCGACTGCGGAAGTTGCAAGACAGCACGGCACAAAACAGCAGGGCAGCGCGGCAGAGCGAGGCAGCGAGGTGCAGGGCGGAGCGCACGTCGCGGCAGACAGCGACGGCGAGCGGCACACGAGCGGGAAAAGGTTTCCCGGCCGCGGCCTGGCTTGGGCTACGACGTAGAGCGGCGCGGCGACGGCGGCGAGCACGGACTCGGGTCCAGGTTCCACGACTCGGCACGTGGCGGCAAAGGGAGGCGCAGGGCGGCGGTGTCGCCAGTGAGACGGCGATAGCACGCACGGCACCTGCAGGGACGCGCGCGGCTCGAAGGCCGGACAGAAGCGCACGACGATAAGCACGGAAGAGGGCAGCGCGGCTCCTGCACGGATATGCGGCACGATGGCCGGACAACGGTGTCGGTGGATACTCGACACGGCGGAGCGGTGGCCGGAGAAACAGAGCAGGGGAGAAACAGGGTAACGGAGGGGTGGCATGGTGCTTGCTGCTCACCGTGGGGCTCGAGGATGCTCACGGCGAGGCAGGGAGAGGTCGACGCTGTGGTGAGTCGACGCGGACAGATCGGGCGTGACGAGGTTCAGGGCGAAGGCGTCGATCTTCGGCTCAGCTTCCTCGTACTCGCGGTCCAGCATGATGTAGATGTTCCCGGCAACGTCTCCAGTGTCCTTGTCGTGGTTCTGCTCGGCGTTGTCGTACCCGGCGGCGGCGGCGGCTTCAGGCACTCCGTCGAACAGGTTGCGGGCGAGATGTACAAGGGCAGCAACTTGGCGGCGTTATCCGTGGCGACGTTGGAGACGACGGTTCCCGGTGTCGCATCACGCTCCTCCTGGACATCGGCGCGGTGCTTGACGTAGCAGCGGCTGGACGTGGTAGTGCGACGGCCTGCGGTGCTCTCCGGGCCTGGCCCCTCCCTCTGGTTTGTGGCTGCGGTGGTGGGGAAAAGAGCAAGGATGCTACTTGCTCTGCATCCTGCGATGGATGAAGGAGTAGGCGGCTGTGGATCGGAGGATGGAGAGGGTTGAGGCTGCTTGGAATTTGCTCGGTGGAACAAAAGAGCAAGGAGAAAAGGGTTCACTTGCTTTCGGTGGAGGAATAGGCCAGAGATAGATGCGGCTGCAGCTAGGTTCGAATTCCCTAGAATCGAGCTGCTGTTGCTAGTCCTTGCAAGACGCAGGAGATAGGAAAGAAAAGAAATCAAAGAGGGAGGTAGGTGCGGCTGTTGGTTTGCTTGATTGGAATAATCGAAGGAACTGCAGCAGCGATTGCTGATTTGTCTGGCATCTTGCGTGAACCAATCATGAGAAAGGGAAGGCCACGGCTTGGATTTGATGGATGGGAAGAGAATTGGGAGGGGTGCTTCCTGTGCCTGGTCTTGCGGTGGAGGCACGGATCAGAGGAAGAGAGCAGGGTGTGTGCGGCGGCGGCAGAGGAGTGGAAAAGGGAGAGGGGTGAGGTATTTATAGGAAGTAGTTAGGATTAGAATTATGTAGGTTTTTAGATTAGTTAGGATTTGGGCCGAAACAATTTAAACCTGCGAAATAAATTGGTAACAATTTATTTCATAGAATTAGAACAAAAGAATTAGGCTAGTTTTCCGGGAACAAATTAAATAGTCCGGTATTAATTTGAAGGGTCGGAAAATATTGCCATAATTCAAATAGAGCTCCCGAATATTTAATCCAAATGAATTAGCCTATTTTCCGAGATCGAACCAATTGCAAAGGATTAATTCGAAAAGTCGGAAAATATTATATAATTCACTTAGTAAATTCCAGAGCACTTCGGAAAGATCAGAAGAAGATTGCAGGCTTAGAGATTAGCAGATCGAGCTGAGGAAGATGTTAGCAGAACAAGCCGAGCTAATTGGCTAGTGTTAGCTCGGGTGCAAAGTTAGAGTTAGTCACACAAGTTTTAAAGATCCTATTTAAATATTAGCTTTAGTTTGTATTTTGGATTTAATCCAAAAATACAAACTCACCTTTGAGATTCAATTAAATCCAAAAACATCCGACTCACATTTAAACTATAATTTGAAAATAACTTTTATATGGTTTTAATTTTTATAGAGAATTCGAGATGAGAGGCTAGCAAATTGGGATCAAATTTGGTAGCACACAAGTTCAAACAAAAAGTTTTAAAATTATGCGAAACTTTACACATGGGAAAACACTCAAAATTCTGGAATGTTACATAGGCTTACCATACCCATTTTCGACAAATGTTTAGTACTTTCAAACGCTTAATCTCTTAACCATTGGACCGGAGCCCAAAATCCCATGCTCTTACCACGTGAGTAATCCAATTTAACAAGTCTTATGATTCCAACATAAGAACCTATTCTCACGAGCGAAGTACATCACTCGACTTGTACCGGGTCCTTAGTGCAAAGCAACTAGCGACCTAGCATACTAGTAAAAGATTATAGGTACTTATGGATCATGCATCTAGTGTTTTCATTCAACTCCTGAACGTAAACGCACATAGATAATCAAGCAAAAAGTCAGAAATTTAAAAGCAAACACATAGGTGAATGTTAAACCGGGGCTTGCCTTCGGCAGCTCCAGCAGTCAGACAATCTTCCGGACTATGGTCCGGGTCTTGATCAACAGTCACAAGTGTACGTCTCCTCCTGCTCCCTCGTTCTCGTTAACCGGCACGAGCGTGTACTACCGTCAGGGACTTCTATACGGGGGAATGCATATGCAGGAGTTAATAGTTGATGATGGTGTAAACAATACAACAGCACACATTAAGTCTAGGGTGTCATGTTGACCACATTCATCTAGACAAGAATATATCCAGCATACTCTTCCTTACAGATTAATTCAAGCAACCATTTATTAGTTTATTATTTTAATAGTGATTGTGTGCACATTTATTCAAATAAATTAGAATTATCACACATGCAACCAAGTTACATTTCAGGGGTTTATTAGGAGCATCTCCCAATGGTTAATCACACTTAAGATTATAAAGAGGAGATTTCCTTATTACTCTTTTTAATATACTTAGTTTCTTCTGCAGGACTGAATAGGCGACCAGAGAGGGGTGAGTGAATGGGAGCCGATAAAAATTCTTCCCGAAGGTTGAACTCAGCCTATACCCCGATTGCCACTCCGAGTACTCGCACACACCAAAGAAGCTCTAGGCAAGGCACACACAAGCCCTCAAGACCTAGAGACAAGCCTAGAAGCAAAGAGCGGAAGCACAAGACAAGAACCAAAGGACTTAGCCAAATCTGCGAAGGCCTGGGCGGACGATCCGCAAAGGTACGGCGGCCAGTCCGTGCAGCTCGCGGACAGTCTGTGTAGACACGACGGACAGTCCGCAATAACACACCGAGCCTCCAGTAGCGCACCGAGGAAATTCAGACAGTCCGGGCAAGCACCGCGGACAATCCGGCGCCTCGCGGACAGTCCGGCAAAACTCGCTGGACACCCCAGACAAACCACGAGTACCCCAGACAAAACTCACGGCCACGCGGACAGTCCGCCAGGACTACACGGACAATCCGCGAAGTGCCTGCAACACGAAAACTCAAATCCAACGGATCAAAACGCGAGTGTGGAAGAACACGTGACGAACTCCGAGGAACACACGCCACGCGGACAGTCTGCGACACTCGAGCGGATAGTCCGCGACACGCGGACAGAGCAGAAACAGCTCGACCCCACGAAGTCGACCCTCCAAATCTATCACCGGATCTCCCAAACGGCAAAAGCTCTTGAGACAAGATTTAGGGGAGATGATAAGCAACACAAGAGGAAGCTATGCCCCAAAAATCTCGACCTCTAACTCACTAAATCGTCGGGAATCGCGGATCACACGAACTACCACCAAGAACTCGGGCTCTCACCAAAAACTCACGAATCGAAGGTGTTTCCCGACGTTTGAGGGGTCAAGATCACACACAAAGGTGCGCAAGACATCCACCCATGATCCCCTCGAAGAAGTCCGAAGGAAAACGCCCTCAAATCCCCGAATCGAGCGAAGAACGAAACTCCCCAAAAATAGCCCCGAAAATGACACGAAAATCACAGAGGACTAGGAGATCACCGCAACGCCGAATGCTTCCATACATCCAGAGGTCAGAGTCTATACAAGAATCTAGCCTAAGGAAAGCAGAAGAAAAAGAAGCAGTTCAGAGCAATCTACCGGGGGAGAAAAACCTAGAGTCCAAGAGAGAGATGCCATCCACCTCTCCGCTATTTATACGAAGTCCATCGGAGGGAGGTAAATGACCACGCTACCCCTACAACTCAAATAGAAGATACAACCCCTCAGGGGCATTTTGGTCAAGTCTTCATTGAGCGGACACGCTTCCACCGCAGCCTTGCTTAGCATCGACGCAAGCCCCGCGATCACGCCACGTGCCTCCCTCCTCGAAGCTTTCCGAAGCTCCCGGATCACCGTCTCCGTCGCCTCGGGCCTCCGGACTTGGTTTTGCGGCCCAAACCAAGAAACCGTCCATCGATGGTTTTGTGGGCAAACCAACAAACCCTGCGTGCAAGCTTCGGGCTCGATCCGCTACCTTATACCGGCCTATGTTCATGACTTCAGCCCGCCAATCTTGCACCGCACGACTCGCACTTGACCCCATCGGCCACCAGGTCCATCGAACCAAGCCTACTTTGCCTCTCCATCACCCGGAGGCCACCACGGCTAAGGCCTTTCGCGCTTGTTCTTCACCTGCACTGACACGAGTCAGGCCACAACCTGTACCTACACACTTAGCCAAGCATCAGTCCACACACCGTTGTCAATCACTCATCACTAAGGAGCGACCCTCCATTGGTCCTCGGACACACCCGGTCCTCATCTTCCAAAAATTATTCTGGTTAAACCATGCAACATCTTATAGTGACAATTTTTGTGTGAGCACAAAGGTCGACAATAGAGCTACTGGTAAAATTTCATGGCAAACAAAGCTATAATATATAGAGCATGAAAAATATGACAAGTTATTCAAAGCAAAAGCAAGAATATTTAATATAGCAAAAACTACTCATGCACTAGTGCTAAAATTTTACACCGAGCCTCTATGGACTAGAACTAGGCTACACACCAAAAATTAGCTCCAGACGCTATTTTAAACATGCTACACAAAAATAACCATTTTCAGCCTATATTTCACAAAGCATTTATACAGAGAAATATATAACTCAACTGTAGCCCAACTTTCTACCAAGGCACAAATATGATATACACATCATCTATTCCAAGGATAAGCATCACTGGAGCACTAGAAACTGAACTATAGATTTAACTTCATAAACAAGCATCATTCAGAAACAGATATATAGACAACTCCTAAATACATAATAAAATCACCAGCAACACATCTTAGCCTAACAAGGTGATATCTTCAAGATTAGCCACAGAAAGCATATACATGAAGCTGTACAAAACATAAGCACAAATCTAGTATAAAGGCCAAATAAATCATATCTAGCTATACACTCAGTAATTTTGTGCAAAAACTTAGGTATAGCCTACACTAGTACTGACTACCAACATATCCAAAGATCAAGCCTAGCACATGAGTACAACTCAAGATATGAACAACCCTATACAAACTGAGTTTGAATTTTCATTCAAAAACTATACATCAAAAGTATATACAGCCTTTCTAAAAGATGCAGATCTATTCACAAGGAAACAAACAAAATTGGTTTTGCATTTTTAGGATTTTTCTACGATTTACTACGATTTTTAGAAGATACTGGACTTAAAGGAAAAAGAAGAAGAATCTTCTTGACCCTAGGAAGATTCAAATGTTCACAGATAGGTCCCTAGCTTTTACATACAGGACCCTACAAAGAACTTTTCTTCACAACCGTACCGTCGGCGGCGGAGAAGAGTTCACCGGCGGCGAACGGTGGACGGAGTAGGCAAACAAATGGCCGGGATGGATGATTGAGCTTACCAGAAACTGATTGGTGGTGGCAGTGTGGTCGGAGGAAGCTCCGGCGAGCGGCGGCGAGACCGTGGCGGCGCGGCTGCCTCGGCTCGAATTCCGTCGAGGTGAGGGGTTGAGCTGGACAATGTGTGTGCGTGGAAGCTTGAGGGGGTTCTAGGGTAGATCTTTGAGTGCTACGACGACCACGGGAACGGGTAGTGGAGAGAGCTCATCGTGGCGGCGGCAATGGCGATCGATGGAGAGCTCTGCCGCGTGAGGGAGGAGCAGGGCCTTTATATAGGTGGGTGTGGCGTGGAGAGGGGGTCAAGACGTAGCTGCAGTCCCGCACAGGAGTCGCGGCATGGCCGGGGAGACTGTGGCGACGTGCACCGGCCGGGAGTCCAATGGCGGACGGCAGGCGGTGGCGCCGGCGTATGGGCGGTGGCCGCGTGGCACCGGCCTAGGCTACTAGGCGCATCAGCTACCCCTCTGCGCACAGTGTTCGCGGCGACCTCCTCAGACCGTTGGTCACTCCGGTGCATCGTTGTGCGTGCCCGGGCGTACGGTGGCGATCCGAAGTGGCGGGCACGCACGCACGACGGCGGCGTGCGAAGCGCGTTCCGGCACCAAAATAGTTCAGAGTGCACCTATTTGACCAACCAAAACTCGAACTCAGCTCGGAAAAACACACAGCCTCCAAAAGAGGATAGAGTAAAAACTCGAACGACCGGCATACGTTCAAGAGCTAGAGTTCGGGTGAAGGGTGAGGTTTAGCTCATCCTTCCCTTAGGTAGAGGGACCGATGTTCTCGTCAAAGAGATGAAACATCCTGAGGTCTAGCCTAAGCTTCCAATGGGAGGTTATGGATAAGCTGGAAAGACCAGCTCCCATTGGGCATCGATCAAGTCAAGCATAAGATAAGAAGTAAAGCTTCTCTTGACTGATCGGCATCGATTGATGATCTTGGCATCATAAATGACTGCACACGATTCGATCGGTATGTGATCATGCTCCTTCGGTCAGATAGATGAATCCTCATGGATTATAAAATAGAGACCGATGCCTCAGTCCATACGTAACCTTGGTGCTAAGCACCTCAGCTCAAACCAAGATGTAGGAACATGATAGGCCTATCGTACTCTCCTTAGGAGATTATAACTAGGATCGGACAAGTCATCCTGGCCGAGAATGATTCGTCCTTTCCTAATTACTCTCTCCATCCTCCCACGAGACAAGGTCTCGGGGAGAAGGTCTAAGAAGAGGCACGAGAGGGGAACCCAAGGGTAGACTCTGCGCTAAGCAATCTTTCCCTTAGATTCTTGCTAATCAGGAATGGTGCCTTCAGCCGCAGCTTCAAGCCTCAGCTTGGCTGATGATGAGTCTAGGTGGCTCAACATTTCTTCTGACGAGCACCTCGTCGACCGGGATGCAAGGGGAGCTGAAATCCCAAAGGGTTTCCACGATCTCTTTTCCCTCAACAGCGTCCAAGTGCACAAAGAGGCTTCAGAGAGAGCATTAAGACACATGGCATCATCCTTCCGTAACCCATACAAGAAGCGCTGAAGCAGCATCCAATCGGGAATGTGGAGGACTGAGCAATCTTCCGCCGAGGAGGCGAAACGATTCCATGCCATTCCTAGAGATTCCTCCTCACCTTGCTTGAGACTGAGAATCCTTATCCTCAATGAGATGACACGTCGTATCATGGAAGAATTGGGAGCAGGAAGCTACTCTCAAATTTTCCCAAGTGAGGTAGTCTCTACCAAAATAACGGTGTCAATCCCGTGCTTTCCCAAAGAGGTATAGCGGGAAAAATTCCCTTTTCTGAGCATCCGGTGATTCTCCGATTTCACTCGGAGTTTGAATCAGACGCTCATAGTCTCTCACATGATCGAAGGGGTTCTCATGAATTGACCCCGAGAAGGAAAGATTCTGAATTAGCTTCATGAGAGAAGGGCGAATCCGATAGCCAGATGAAAGAATGGGTTCTGACAAAGGTGGCTCTAAGGGTTCACTCCTCAAAGGTGGAAGGTGTTTAGAAGGATAACCTTCCATGGGTAGCGAGGGTAAAGGTAGAAGTAAAGAAAACAAAAAGGTATCTCAAAGGGTAACGGGGGTAAAGGTAGAAGAAAAAAGAAAAAAGATAAATACGAGGACCACTAGGTTCAAGATAGATACAGCAACCGTTCCCTGGCAACGGCGCTAGAAATGCTTGTTGGTGTTTCTTAACGTCACCACTAGTTGAACACCTAGAGGGAACGTATAAGAGCAACCGAGTATACTGCAAGTGCACGGAAATACCACTGTAGCACTTCCCCAAGGAAGGAGAGTATTCAAAGGGTATCGAATCTAAGGAACGGTGTGCACTATCTTATATTCTAGTATGGACGGTCCAAGGACACCAAGCTCAGCTATGGTAGGGGAGAAGGTGAAGGGCTTCCTAAATGTATCAATCAAGGCTGTATCGTTTCACAGTATGGAACTTACTGTAGGGCGCCAGCCTGTCCTAACTTTTTAGGGAGAGGCCAATGTTCTGGCAACGGGGCCCTACTCGGTACCCAGGCGTGGAGGATTACAATGGGTCCAACATGCTGTCACTATGCGGCCTACCTGCCATGTGCCAAGTACATGGTATTCGAAGGATAATCGTAGTCTAGACACCATGTCTACACCACTGATTACTACTATAGAGGGATACGTCTCCTAGGTCGATAGCCCTACTATAGCACTCGTATAAATACGGAGTGACGAACACAAGCAAGTGTGTACTAGATCGTACCTTACCATATCAGGATAGGTTAGGAAGAACAACTACTGACATATTTATGAACCTCAACAAGATCAAAGGAGTGATCCACAAACAAACAGATAAATGCACTTGCATAAGTATTCAACTAGATCGAAGGGTTGTGTTCATGAAGAACACAAGCCTCTAGTTCAAGAACACATGAAGAACACAAGAACATATCAATCATGCAAGAACACACTTTAGTCTAAATGAGATGTGTCACAATACTTACTTTGGTCTAAATGAAGAACAAAGAAGAACTCATTCATCTCACCTTCACTTCCCTCTCTACCTAGCACTCACACACACACCCTACATGAGGAATGAGAGGAGAGGAGAGCTTGGATGTGTTCCAAAAGGGAGTCCCTCCCATCCTATTTATAGAGGAGGGGGTGGCTTGTCAAGAGGCCAAATCCTCTCCAAAGTGTGCAGCCTCCCTTGGGCACCACCAATAGAAGAGTGACAAGTGGTGAGGAATCTTGCAATGCACTCTTCTCTAGCTTCCAGGGGAAGGAACCAAACTGACCTTCTATTGGCCAATCAACGGGTGCCATGTCACCAATCCACCCTGGGACGCTGCAAGGGATCAACCAGGAGGCACCACGTGGAAGCAGATGGCGAAAGGAGGCAAGAAGGGTTCGGCCGAACCTAGGTTCGGCCGACCCTGGTCCACCTCCTTTTGGCCCGTGCTTTCTCTGGGTGACTGATATGTGGGCCCTTATGACGGTTCCAGGTGCATGCCGAGTTTTGAGGTGGTTTGGTTCTCTGGTGGGCCCTTGGATCCTTGTGCTGCACACGTGGCAGTGTCTGATTCGTCAGGAGTTGCTTCACATGAATTGATGAGGTGTCATGGACACATGGCATCCAATGTGACACATGTCACCACGTGGTCTGGTGTGGGTCCCATCGGGCTTACAAGATATCGGGAGTATGATCTTGTCTTGTGCATATCTTTCCCATCCGGACTCCGAAGTAGACAAATGATATATCCATTTCGATCGTCTCGACGAACCCGTCGCAATGGTGCAGTCCAAATTGGCATTTGAGGATGTTTATGATGACGTCCTTTAATAGCCATTGGACTACTTGCTCTGAACTGTACCATTTGGCACGTATTCTGGTGCATCCTGCAACAAAAGCTAGAAACACCAACACTTGTGGAAATCATTAGTATCAAGGCCTATTCTAGTGTTGATGATCCTTTTACATTTATTTTATGCAGGTATTGGTGGTGCAAAAGTAGCACTTAACAGCCGTCAACAGTCCTGAAACACCACAGAGTGCGTCAAAAGCGGATCTTGGCAAACTCAGAACAATCAAGGGCCCGGGGGCTACGACTTACCCTCGGCCCGCCCCTTCTCCGTATCGAGCTCTGCCTGCATGGCCTTGGCCCCTTGCTGCAGCTGCAGGATCGAGGCATCCTTCTCCTCGACGGTGGCCTACAGGGTGGTGATGCCCTCCCGAACCAGGGCCCGGGTGAGCAGCTCGACTGCCAGCAGCCGGATTTGGAGCTGGGTGTCCGCCGCCGCTACCTCTACATCCTGCTGCTGGAGCATGGACCTGACCTCCTCAAGCGTCGCACGCTCCTGCTGGAGCTGGGTCTGCGCCTCCTCGCGCGCCACGCGCTCTTGCTGGAGTTGGCTCTCGACCCCTATGAGCACATCGCCCTTCTCCTGGAGAGCAGCACTCAGCCGTTCGACCTCCTGGGTCTTCTGCTCAGCCTGAGCCTACCAGGATCTCGCCCCCTCGAGGGTCGCACGGTCCTGTTGGAGTTGAGTCTGCGCCTCAGTGAGGGCCGAGACCTTCAACGCAAGCTGAGACTGGGCTTCGGCGAGCGCTGCGCACGCCTGCTGTAGCTCTTCCTTCACCACCACCAACGCCTCCTCTTTCCCCTGAAGTGTGATGCCCAGCTGCTCGGCCTCCTTGGCCTTCTACTCTGCCGCAGTCCGCTGAGCATCATGCTCTTGCTCGGCGAGGAGTAGATCATTGGTGCACCAGTCGAGATCCGCCTGCAGCGCCTCCACCGTCGCGCCCAGGCCCTCATATGCCGCCTGGAGCTCATCGAGGTCGACGCACAAGTCGGCGATGTAGGAGATCTTCTCCCCCGCCTGCATTCGGAGTTCCTGCCGAAAGGGAAGAGAAGGGCCGGATGAAGCGCACACACGAACGAAAGAAGAGGAGCCGCACAACATCAACGCGAGCACACTCACCCAAAAAATCTGGAGTGTCCTGCCCATGTGGAGCTTGAGGGTTTGGTCAAGGGTGTGTTGCAGGGAGGCACCAATATTGTTGGACTCCTACCACAGGTCCTTCTCCGCCTCCGCGTCCTGCACCAGCATTGGTGGGATCCCAGGGTGGTCAAACTTCAGGGCCCACGGGTCGTAACCTTCGATGTGCTCGGGCCAGCGCAACGTAGAAGCGCTTGCTCCCTGCGCTGCCCCGGCACCAGCCGTTGGCGCTGGCAGCACCACCTGGCCGTCAGGCCGCACCAGCAACACCTCGGGCGCAGGTCCGGGTGCCGGTACGGCTGCCACCATCGCCTAACCCCCAGCGGGGGTTGAATCACCATCAGCAGGGGCCGCGTGAGGGACGCAGCCCTCAGCTTCCCTGCCGGCAGCGTGAAGTAGTTGCTTCACTCACTGGGACCCTCACTCCAACGCCGCACGAAGGGCCTCTGCGGCCGCCTCTTCTCATCGTGGTGCCCCCGCGGCTACCGCCTCCGATCGGGGCATCCTCCCTGTCGCCAGCGGGACCGCCGCAACCACCACCGTCGACCATGGCGCCCTCGCTGAGCAGGGCCTCGTCGCACGCAGTGTGTCGAGCACCCCCGCCTTGAGCGCCTTGGTGGGCGTGAGCTCGGGAGTGGTAGGTGGCCGATTAGCGAAAACGAAAAGAGGGAAATCAGCGAACTAATCTACGATATCAAGAACACGGAGAGCAAAACATGACTTATCGCAGGTCAGATACATGCCCCTTGCGCTTCTTCGAGGGATTTGGGGGCACAACCCCCGAATCGATCGGCGCCCTCGATGACGCGCCCTCACCAAGGGGCACCGTGTCCATGACGGCGAGGACACGGACTCGGCAAGGGCCTCCTTGCCCTTCAGCGCCGAGGCCGGGGTCTCCTCTTCCCCCTTGTCCGAGACGGTCCTCTCCCCGTCGCTACTGACCTCGTCCGAATCCGAGTGTATCAGATGCGGCGGAGAGGGGAGACCTTCCTGATCCCGTCGCTAGTACTTCTCGTTGTACGTGTCTATCCGCTCTTGCCTCGTCTTCCTCACCCTCACCCGGTCCACCTTCACCTTCTACCTCTGCTACTCAGCGTGATTGGCAGTGCGGGATCTAGGCGTCGGGGGGTCCGACGAGGGGACAGAGTGTCTCACTCCCTTTCATCACAAAACACGATTAGAACGAACAATGAATCAAAACAAACAGGGCAAGGAATCGATTCTCACCAACAAGCGATAGCCTAGCTCGGGGCGCATGGTGAACGACCACAGGTCGTCGTCACTATTCCCCACCACCTTGGGGTTCACCGCACGCCTCACCCTAGTGGCCGCGTATGTTTTGGGGAGTGGATCCTCCAGCATCCGTGAGCTCGCCAGGGCCGCAACGTCGGCGTCATCCCTCATCGTGTAGATAGGGAGCGCCCTCTCCATGAGTGGGACCACCCGCCGATGGTGGAAGTTTGCGATGACAGTCGTCGCGGTCAACCCGGACTCCGCCAACACACACAAGGCGTTGGTGAGGGGCTCGAGCTTCTTCTGCCTCGTCGGGGGTGACACTCCGTGCGCCCACTCGTCTAGCTTCTCTGTCAACACCTTCCCGGTGTACGGCGGGAGCCCGGCACCGTCGTTGCGCAGATAGAACCAACCTTTCTCCCAGTCGGTGTTGTTCGATGTCATGGTGCAGGGCGGGTAGAGGTCATTCCTTGACTCGCGCACCATGAACGTCAGACCGCCGACGCGAACGGACCTGCGCATCCCCTTCTCCCCACTGGCAACTGTATGGAGCTCATCTCGGAAGAGGATCCACAGGTCCCAGTGCGCCTGGATCCCCAGGACTCTCTCGCAGACAGCGATGAAGGCCGCTGCCTGCGAGATGGTGTTGGGGGTGAAGTTCTGGAGCTCCACCCCGTAATGGTAGCACAACCCCCGCATAAACTTGCTTGCGGGGGCATTGAATCCGTGCACGTGAAGCCGCACGAAGCTCACGATGTAGCCCGGCAGCGGGGTCGGCTCCTGGTGCGCCACTGGCGAGATGATCCACGCCAGGTTCGACTAGTCGCCGACTACGGCCAGCTAGCTGCCCGCCGTTGACGAGCCCCTGCAGCGTCTGCTCGTCCACCGACGATGGGAACCATGGCACGGCATCACCAATCCTGACCATGGCTGGAGTGGGAGGAGGATGGAGCCTGAGGGGAAGCGGAGCAGGTGTGTGCTCACAGATCGGAGACGGTGGAGCTCTCGGAAGAGGAAGAATGCGAAGTGGGAGCGGCACTTGCGAATAGCTATGGTAAAAATCCCCCGCCACGCCTCCTATTTTTATAAAGTAGGGGGAGGACGAATTACCCGAAGGTGCGGCGGGCGGCCACAGTAAATACGGTGGGCGCCACCTATCACTGATAGCAGGGCCCCACCTGTAATATCCCTGATATTCATTAGCCTCAATTAGTGGGGTTAATCATGAATAATTAGTTCCTAAGCATGTTTGACATGATTTTGCACACATTTGCACAAAAGCCTGTCACACCCTGAAATTTTCGATTTCAGGATGTGAGTAGGAAAAAACAAATTAATAAACAATTTCCTCTCAATTTTAAAATTTGGTTAGCAACTATGTCTTTGCTTAAGGATTTTAACGAGTTATTTGAATTTTCTAGGCATTTAAATAATTTAAATAATAAAATAAATAAATATAGGAGTTGAATGTTGCATTCATGCTGGTGCATTATTTTTGAGTGTTTGAATTCAAGGTTGGTTTGAATTCAAAGTTTGGTAGAAGTTTGAAAAGGTTTCAAATAAAAGTTCAAAAGAATTCTTTTCCCTCCCTCTTTTCCTGTTTTTGCTCAGCCCGTTTAGTTCCTAGTCCGCCGGATCCCCCTCAGTTCCCGGCCTGGTCCACCTTTTCCCCTTCCCTTTCCGCATCTGTGCGCAGCCTAGCAAACTTTTCATCCCAGCTAGCCCGTTTCCGCCTCCCCTCTCCCTCAGTGACCGACAGGCGGGGCCCGACTGTCATCACCTCCCTCGCGCCGAGTCCGGGACGGACACGAGATCGAGCTCGAGCTCGCACCCTGGTTGCCCACGACTTGTCCCGCGCCGCATCCTTTGACGTGTCCCGCACGGCTTCGGCCTTATTTAAAGGCGCTGCCTTCCCTGGCCTCGAACCCTAGATCGAGCCGTCTCATCTCACCAGCGCCGCCGCTTCGCCAAACCCTAGCTCGGACCGCCGCCGACGATCTCTGCTGCCATCGCCTCCCCGTCGTCGTGAAGTCATCTAGGAGCACCGCAAGCAAGTGGGGAAGGTATCCATGCCGCTTGTTTGAGTCCTCAGGGTCTGCGTCGCACGAACGAGCTCGCCGGAGTCGGCTCTACGCCGTCGTCCGCCATGCCGGGCACTGCGCCGTCGCCGTCGCCCGTGTGGGCGCTCCGGTGCCCCTATCTAGTTCACAAGGGCACACGCCTCATTTTGGTATAGTTGCTGCGGCAATCCAAGCCCCCTAGCCTCAGTTCAATCTGCACCGGCGAACTCCCGGTCAAGCGCCGCCGCACGCCGCCACCAGCCGCTTGACCTTCACCTGAGCCATCGGATCGTGAACGGACGGCCGGATTAGATCTAACCCTGGGTCAAAACCCAACATACCGGTCAACCCCCACCTTTTCGATGTCGTTTTACAAAAAACCCCCTAAGCTTTTAGATTTCACAAGCCGGTCCTCCCACCTCTGAAAAACCCTTACAAATAGGTCCTGGTTTTCACGGTTTAGACCCTGAGCTTCCTAGTTTTAGCAGCCGAAGTCCATAGCCTTAGTTTTGCGTGTTAGCCCCTGTGTTTATACATTTAATTATGTTTTAGTCCCTGGTTCTTAGCAGTTAAGCCCCTAGAAGATTTAGTTTTCTCGTAGATAGACCCCTGTATCTTGTTTTAGCCATAGATTATGCGTTTTAGCTCCGTTTTTAGCGTTCTTTATGTCCAAACGATCGTACCAAAGAGTAGAATAGCTTTACGCAGTTGTTTTGCTCTGTTGTTACTGTTTGGTGCATGTTTCTTATTTGTTTCTATTATTTGTTTGTATATGGTTGGTGTGATGCGTAGAAGACGATCGCTACTTTGATTACGCTGTAGTTGAAGAGTTCGAAGATTTTGAGCAGCCCTCTGAGTTTGTGGAAGGCAAGTCCTTGATGCATGCCCTTTTTCCTATACAACTGCATTTTAATTACATTATTTATTTTATTGCTTGCATTAAATTGATGGGACCCTATGCTTAAGGTGTGACTAGTTGTTGTTTACCATGTCCTTGTTAACTTGGGGTTTTGTTTATGTTGGGTAGCACATGCTTAGTTGCTAACATCAGGTTGAGGATGGTTTGATTGTACGCAAAAGTAAACTTGATTTATTTTATGTTCTACCCTCATTAAGCAAGATTACTCCTGTTAATCGGAACATGGAGCGACCACCCAGGAACCAGGTGCAACCACAAGACAATTGGCTCTATCTTGGCTAACTAATTAGAAACCTTAGAATGTAGTATGCTTTACCTGATAAGGGTTAGGGGGTGTCGGTAGTTGGTATATAGCCTGGCCCTCAAGCTGATCTGCTCTGTGGTAGCTTCGCAGCCTTGAGAGAGGGTTATGCATTGCGCTGTCATGAAACCTAGCGAGCAGCTCATACTAGGGAATCTTTGTAAAGGTCTCGTAGTGAAACCCATGCCACTCAACGAAAAAGTGTTTAAGGGAGTAATTAACCCGGGCATATATGGGGGACACGACTTGTGGGAAAAGTGTACAACTTCTGCTGAGTGTAAATCTAATCGATTAGCCGTGCTCTCGGTCATGGAGCGGCCTGGACCCTCACATGGGTAAATTATGGAACATAAAATAATCTTGTGCATTGCATCCTGATTTTGTTGCATTTATTATCTCTGGGTTAGTATACACTTACACTGCTAGTAATTAGTTGCTTAATAAAATCTGACTAACTAAAATTGCTTACCGCTTTAACCATGTCAGCCATCCACCCAAAGAGCCTTGCATGTTGTTACAGTTACATTCCCTTGTTGAGTACGACATGTGCTCACGCTTGTTGATTTTATTTCTTGCAACTACACTACTCGGACTACTGCTCAGATGGCCGCTTTGAAGACTTCCCGGAAGACTTTGAAGACCTCTAGGCGGGCGTGTCACCAGTCAACTGCCTGTGGTGTTGATCCTATCCGCTGTGTTGCTACTTGTTAATAATTAGATCGTTTATGAGACATTTTGGTCTGTAATAAAGTTTAATACTCTCTTTACGTTATGGCGTTGTGTTTTGGTATTCACTGAGTCGTTATATGTGTGAACTTTGATCCTGGCACACATATAATATGAGCATTCGAATTTGCCTTTAAATTCGGGTGTGACAAAGTGGTACCAGAGCCGTGTTGACTGTAGGACGTTAGCCTAGTTAGAAAATAGTCGGAATTAAGGATTATAATCTTTTAGAAGTCACACACTCTATATGATTGCTATAAAACTACTCTATAATACTCATCCTTGATTTTCATCTTATCTTTAGCTATCTTTTGGTTCTCTACCTTGATTTTGGCTATCTTTCTCATTCTTGGATTTGGTCTCACTTGGCACCTAACTTCTTTATCTCTAGATGGTTCGACGCCTGAAGACTGCCCGAAAGAGCTCAGTGCCTCAGTACATGCCGCAAGAAGACTACTATCACTACCAGTCTGATGATGAGACGGAAGAAGTAGCTTCGGAAGAAGAGGAAGAAGAGCATGCACAAGAAGCTGATCAGGGTGAGCATCAAGATCCAGTGGAGGAACTGGAAGAACAAGTTGAAGCAGAAAGAGAGCCAGCTGAAGTAGTCTGGACAGTGAGCTCGTACAAGAAAGATGGGAGAGGCATTTCAATGGCTGACAATCTAAGGAGGACAGTGTACCATCTGGGCTATGGTGAAGATCCAATATACCAGTGTGAGATGTGGACCCATCCTTGGTTTGAGCCACACTGGGAGGTAACAGTGACGTTTATAAGAGGGTTCAGCACTATGGACCTATGGAGATATCCAGGCACGACGATGTTGCTCCCAGAGATACCATGGAAGCTGGGATTGCTGAAGCTGCTAGGAGAGCACTCTATGTTCTCTCTCACAGGGAGCGTTCTGAATTGGCACGCACTCGCAGCTTGTACACCCCTTACAGAGCTAGCGGTGAAGCCAAGACCTACATCGCGTCAACTAATGGCCACAGTCCCACCGTGGACAATCTCCATGAGTTGCTAGCCGCTGTCAACACCATGTTGGATAACACCAACAACATGCTTGTCACAGCTCACCAGAGGATCTATACAATAGAGGTACAAAAGCGTCAGCTAGAAGCCACTCTGGAGGGAAGGGACCCCTGTGATCCAAGACGGAGGAATAGAAGCTCATCACTCTCTAGCACCAAAGGGACCCCGGTACAACTCCCCAGACGCCCGCATTGAAGAGCTCCCTTAGGATCCAGGAGTTTTTAAGCTTAGGATCTTTGTAATCATTAGTTTCTAAATGATCATTTAAGTGTGCTTAGTCTAGTGGTGTGTTTGGATGCTTGAGTTTGTGTTAATGTTTGAGTTGGAATTTTGTTTGAGTGTAGTGTGTTGTGGAGTAATGACCACAATGACATTGGTTCTTTAGTATAGTGTTAGTTGGGTTTATCTCGGTCTCAATCCATATCTTTCTTGTCCTAATCTCTTAATCTCTATGCTCTACCCCTAATATAATCTAGTAAATCTCAATCTGCTCACAAAGTTTTCTGAGTCAGCAGTATTGTTCTATTTTTATCTCGAGCTACAGAACTCCAAATACAGTAAATCTAATTGAAAAAGTTCAGCAATTATATGAAAGGTTATCTGTAAAAATTTCAGAAATTTAGGAGTTTGATACAGAGAGTTATGTACGAAACTTTGGAGCAATCAGAACCTGTAAACTCAGCTGACCCTGACGTCTTATTTATTTCATAGCTAAAGCTATAGACCTTGGATTGAGGTGATTCCAGTTGGAATAGTACTGTAATTTCATTGTACTTCTTTGGTTAAAATTTCATAATTTTTGGATTTCCGTACTGAGAGTTACATCCTATTGTTTGGAGTTAACAGAATCTGTCCAGAATTGAAAGTCTTCACTGCCTTGTCTTTCAGAGTTTTACTCTTAGTGCAAACATCTAAAGTAATGATCCTAACACTCAGATGGTGAAAACCAGGTCAGGATCCGGAGTCGATCAAACCCCAGTGGTCTGCCAAGGGAGAAGCAGTAGCTCCAGCAGTGCACCTCGTCAACCACAAATGGATCCGGCTTTTCAGCAGTTCCTGCAAACGCAGACGTAGCTTCTCCAAAACCTTGACCAATACAGTGGCCAATCTGCAGGCCCAAGGCAACAACCCACCCCATGCTCAGCAGCAAGCTCCTGTGAATAGGCACAGGGTGTTCATGAGCCATCAGCCTCCGGTGTTCTCCCATGCAGCAGATCCACTGGAAGCTGAGGACTGGTTGAAGACCATTGAGAAGATGCTGACTATATCTCAATGTGATGACAGAGAGAAAGTCCTCTATGCTTCAGGGCGACTTCAGGGATCAGCTTCGGCATGGTGGGATGCTTTTGTCGCCGATCATGCCAATCAGAATGCAATTACTTGGCAGGAGTTTACCACTAACTTCAGGAGCCACCACATTCCTGTCGGTCTCATGAAGCTAAAGAAGAAGGAGTTCCTTGCTCTCAAGCAGGGAGGGATGTCCGTGACGGAGTTCAGGGACAAATTCACTGAGTTGTCACGCTATGCTCCTGAAGACACTGATGAGGACAGGAAGAAGCAAGAGATGTTCCTGGAAGGGCTAGCTGGACCACTGCAGTACCAGCTAATGTCCCACACTTTTCCCACTTTACAGGATCTGATTGATAAGGCTATAGGCTTAGAGCACAAGCACAGGGAATTGGGAGATCTCAAGAGGAAGGCTACTACTTATGGACAGTCTGGGAACATCACTCGCCCACGTTTTGATCCACAGCAAAGAGCACCATTCCGCTTTGGAGGCCCGAGTGGTAATATTAGCCAGAATCAGATACATTGTAACAATCAACCATTCAAACACCCTATTCAGCAGTTACAGCAATCCACTCCGCATACTCCACAGCAGACTAGTTAGAACACCCCTGCAGGAACCCCAGTGAGATCTAGTGTGTCTAACACCCCTGTTGGCAATTCATGCTTCAAGTGTGGAGAGGTTGGTCACTTTGCCAACCATTATCCTCAGAGAGGTGTTCAGAATACCCCAGTGCAGAGTCAGCAGATGAGGAGTGGGAATCAGACCCCTCAGAGCAAAGGAAGGCAGAACTATATGCGTGGGAAGCTGAATCACATGAATGCAGGGACCACTCAGAGAGTACCCAATCAGTTTGGTACGTCCTTCATTATCTTAATCCCTTATCTTTCACACATAAGCTTGGAAGCTAGTGTTCTCTATCCTGCCAGATCCATCCGAATCTCGAGGACAAGATTCTTTTAAGGGGGGTAGATTTGTCACACCCTGAAATTTCCGATTTCAGGATGTGAGTAGGAAAAAACAAATTAATAAACAATTTCCTCTCAATTTTAAAATTTTGTTAGCAACTATGTCTTTGCTTAAGGATTTTAAGGAGTTATTTGAATTTTCTAGGCATTTAAATAATTTTAATAATAAAATAAATAAATATAGGAGTTGAATGTTGCATTCATGCCAGTGCATTATTTTTGAGTGTTTGAATTCAAGGTTGGTTTGAATTCAAAGTTTGGTAGAAGTTTGAAAAGGTTTCAAATAAAAGTTCAAAAGAATTCTTTTCCCTCCCTTCTTCTTTTCCTGATTTTGCTTAGCCCGTTTAGTTCCTAGTCCGCCGGATCCCCCTCAGCTCCCGGCCCGGTCCACCTTTTCCCCTTCCCTTTCCGTGTTTGTGCGCAACCCAGCAAACTTTTCAGCCCAGCCAGCCCATTTCCGCCTCCACTCTCCCTCAGTGACCGACAGGCGGGGCCCGCCTGTCATCACCTCCCTCGCGCCGAGTCCGGGATGGACACGAGCTCGAGCTCGAGCTCACACCCCAGTCGCCCATGACTCGTCCCGCGCCACGTCCTTCAACATGTCCCGCACGGCTTCGGCCTTATTTAAAGGCGTCGCCTTCCCTGGCCTCGAACCCTAGATCGAGCCGTCTCATCTCACCAGCGCCGCCGCTTCGCCAAACCCTAGCTCGGACCGCCGCCGACGATCTCCGCCGTAACCGCCTCCCCGCCATCGTGAAGTCATCCAGGAGCACCGCAAGCAAGTGAGGAAGGTATCCGTGCCGCTTGTTTGAGTCCTCTGGGTCTGCGTCGCACGAACGAGCTCGCCGGAGTCGGCTCTGCGCCGCCGTCCGCTGTAACACCCCAGGTGTTTATTAAAGATAAATACCTCAATTAGGGTGGTTAATCATGTTTAATTAGCTCATAAACATGTTTGACATGATCTTGCACACTTTTGCACAAAAGACCTTGGTCGAAGTTCAAATTCCCGATCAAACCCCTATAGATCCTAAAGAGCTGATTTGGTTTTCTTGCGCGTTCTCCAAATTTTGCTATAGAAGTTCAAAATCGGCCAATATAAAAGTTCTTCGTTATTTCCGGGGACACATTTCTCATAATTGGCGGACATTCCAATTTTGAGTGCAAAGCCGCGTAAACTCGAGATGAAGTTCCTGTGCACAGTAATTCCGGGCCGAGTTTTCCTGAAAGTTCAACGAGTTTTTCCCACAAATCCGTTGATCAAAACATATGTCGCCCTTTGCGAAATTTGTAGGTCTATAGCTCCTCTACAACTTTTGTTTTTGGAGATTTTCAACTTAGTTGGAACTTTTTGGAGTTATGCAATTTCGAAGCAGGCTAAATGGAATGAAAAACGGCCGGAGCGCCGACGTCGCCGCGCTGCGTCGCGCGCGCGTGAGCCCCTGCGCCACGCGTCCACCCCACCTTTCCCCGGCGTACGGACTTCGGTGTCTCCGTGATGGACCCGCACATGGCCGTGAAGTCTACGAAGGCCGTAGGATCGTGCGCCGCGCCTAGGGAGGATGGCCGACAGGCCGGTGCCATGCGGTGCGACACGCGCCGCGCAGCATCGTCGACATCCGCGCCCCCCCGTGCATGCGCCTCTTCAACTGGCCTCGGAGGCGACGAAGTGTTCCCAAGTCACCACGCGCCCTCCTCACCTCTCCCCTCTGCCCCGTTCGCAAGCGAGTCGGGCCGGCGGTGCCCTGTCCACCCGGCGCCGCGGCTAGCAAGAGGAGCCGGCCGAGCTCGCCCCACCGCCAGTCCGCGCGCTCCCTGCATCTCCCTCCGCGCACCCGCGCTGTCGCCAGGGCGCCAGGACGCGCCGACGCCGAGCAGCAGCAGCACCGGCGGGCGGTCCAAGGCCGCCACGCCGCCGGCGCCCGTCCACTCCCGTTTCAGGCCGTGCAACACCCTAGGTCAACTCGTGAAGGTAAAAATCGAACTTAGGACCCAATCCCGGCGAGCTCCGGCGACCGGACCGCCGCCGGCGAACTCCTCCCGCCGGCAGGGACCCAATTGCGCCGATTTGATTCTTTCCAGGGTTCCCGGTGAAAGATTCCAGGGACCCGGTTGTAAAAGGTACTTTTAGGGTTACAGCAGCAACTTCGGAAAATCATTAAAAATCGTAGAAAAATCAGAAAAATGCAAAACCAATTTTGTTGGTTTCCTGGTGAATAAATCTATCTTTTCTAGAAAACATGTATAGGGTTTTTCTGTACAGTTTTTGAATTAAAAATTCAAACTCAGTTTGGAGTGTTTTTAGTGTGATTTAAAATATATACATGCTATGAACTTGAATTTTGGATATGTTGCTCTTTATGGCATGTCTAGATCTGTGGCAAAAGTTTGCATGGTTTTGATGTATATATGTTCAGTTATAATTTATTTAAGCTTTATACTAGATTAAGTTTGATGCTTTTTATAGCCTCTTTAATGAACTTTTCTTTGAGCACCAGTGCACCCTAGGGCTTTGCCTTGTTGAGTAGTACCTCTGGTATGATGGATGTGATTTTAGGGAATTGTTTAATAGATGTTTTGGATTTAATCTTGTGTAGGAGCTTAAATTCAAAATCTGAAAAATAATTTGAATCTGCAAGCATGCTTTGGTCAGAAACTCATTCCTGGCATACATGACCTGTAGGAGAAAGTTGAGATCAAAAAGTTTATTAAATCTTTTTATATGAATTAATGTTGATTTACTAGGCTGAAATTTGTCTTTTTCGTATAAATTAATTTATAAATGATCTTAAGCTATATTTTGGTTTGAGAGCTTAAAATAGGCATATGTTGCTGTGTGCAAAAGATTAGGCTCATTTGAAGTGTTTTTTATTTAATTTGGATTTATGGTTGAAAGGCTTGTTTTAAGTAATTAAAGAAAGAAATGGAAATTAAAAGTGCAAAATTGTGAAATCATGTTTGTTTCTGTTTTATTAATTTAAACACACCCCCTTGCTGTTTGGTGTAGTTAAGTAACTTAAATTGCTTAGATGTGCACACAATCACCATCAAAGTAGTGTTTTGCTTATCATCACACACCCTAATAATTTCTGTGAGAAAATGATAATGTTTGGATGAATGTGTCCAACAAGAGTTGGTTTTGTGGTAATTCTCCCACCTCCACCATAATCTAATGCATGTGCATGTAAACGTGTAGATCTTCCCAACGGGACATACACGCTCACCCAGGAGGAGGAGGGAGCAGCTACTGGAGAGTTGAATCAAGTTAGTGTGCAGCAAGACCTGGACCAAAGTCCAGAAGAGCCCAAGGCTAGTGTTAGTGTTGAGTCAGAGGAAGGCAAGCCCCGGATACATCTAACCCTTTTTCTAAACTCATATCTTTACTTTTCGTATTTATGTTATGATTTGTGCATTTAAGTTTCAGGAGTTGCTTTGAAACCTAGATGCATGATCCTTAGGACTCCTATGCTCTTTTACTAGTATGTTAGAAACGCTAGTGCCATGCTTTAAGGACACGGTACAAGTCGAGTAATGACTCATTGCTCGCGAGATATAGGATGCTTATGTTGGAATCATAAGTTGGTTAAAATGACTCGCTCATGTGGTAAGAGCAATGGGTTCGGTCTCGACCGAGTAGCATTGTGCTGGTTTAAGCTATTGAACGTACCAAGTGCTTGTCGGGAATGGGACCGGTAAGCCTAGTACCTTCTGAACCGGGGCGGGATCTTTCTAGCTACCGGCTTGGGTTGCGTCTCCGGGCTAGCTACCCGTGGTATAGTGTGTGAGTCCGGACTGGTCGGGTTAGACCCTCCGGATAACCGTGTACCAGAGTTTGTAGCGTCTGATCCCAAACTGTGGGATGTTGGGAACCGCCTGGTTGGGGTAGACACTGCACTTGGTCTACCTTCTTCCGTGTATCTTGGGTTTACCTTGCAAGGATATAAATCGATCGATCGTCGGTCACTCGCCGTTATCTGAGTCGGCTTGACCACTGGCTACCCCATGTTTATTTATGGAACATTTCGGATTAATATTGTTGGATGATTAATATTGTTTGTACAACCATGCTCGCTTAGCTAGGTGCTTACCAAGAATGGTTAACATACTAGAACTTGAGCTAAAATTTGAAAGTAAGGATCAACTCTTAGTTGCTTTTGGCAAAACCAACCCACCAGCCAAAAAGCCTTGCATGTCTAGCTGTGTCTTTTATTTTTGTCGGGTAAGTCTTGCTGAGTATTAGTATACTCAGCCTTGCTTTTGTTGTTGTTTTCAGGTAATTTCATCTGGCCTGGATCTATTCCAGATGGTTGGAAACTTGAGTGGGAAAACGATGTTGATGAGTGATACTCCATGGATGGCCTCCCATGTGTATCTTCCGCTAGTTTTATTTCCGTTGTTTAAACTCTGAATCACCTTTACTTTTATGTAGTCAAAACTTGGTTTGTAATTTTAAGTACTTATGAACTTTTATGTAATGTAATGTTGTACTCTGGTCCCGCCTTTGTGTGGGCTTAGCGCATAAATCGATCCTGTGTAAGTGATTTACCGGGCATGCCCCGGCAGAGGCGACAGAATAGTTCTTTATTATTGCTTAATGGCCACGTGGACCGGCTTAGGCGATAATACGGAATTATTTTGGGTGGTTCTGTCACAGCTGGTATCAGAGCGAGTTATGCACCAGAGTAATTAAAATACCTTAACAAACTTGTTTTTGGAATAAAATTTGCCAAGATTAATAATCTTGCTAAGTGAGTAGGACGTTAAGGTCTTATCTAGTCCGAGAGGCCCTAGAGGGAATTTTTGGGTTCTTTCAGGTGGCTAGTACTCTATGGTGTATTTAATCTGACTTCCAGCACATTTTATTCCTGTCAAGACTTACTTTCATGCACAACCATACTAGTTCATCACGTTTTGCCATACGTGGTGGTACCACAGGGAAGTCCTGTGAGGGACTAGTGGGACCTATTCCAATGGGTGCCACGTCGCGTCTGCGTCTCGTCACGTTTTGCCATACGTGATGGTGCCACAGGAAAGTCCGTGAGGGATGAGTGAGGCCTATTCCAATGGGCACTCACGTCGCGTCTGTGTCTAGCCATGTTTTGCCATACATGTGCGAACCCGCAATAGGCGGAAAGGACAACTCCATTCAAATGGAGGTGTCCGAGGTTGGACGCTATCCATGCAGCGGCTTTACGCATGGATACCGTTTCTATAGTGAACGGTAATGAATGTGGACGCTTTTGTGAGTGCTGGCACAAAAGGTCTTGAATATCTGTGATTTTCTACAGGTACACTAACCACGGTTGTTAGGAACGGTAATTTAAGAAACGGATAGTTTTCGATTAGCTATTATAAGGAGAGACGTATATGTATGCCTTGCCACCGGCACTAACTTCGTTTTTGAGCTTAAAAGCTTTGTGAGGAAGTTTAGGACGCTTTTTGCATCATGTAAAAGCTATCAAATTAAAACGGAACTTAAATCATGTGTTGGTTGGGCTTTATTTAATTTGTGTTCTTAAGGACCAATCATGCTAGTTTGATGCTTTGATGAAGTGATAAGCAAAGATTGTAACTAGATGCTGTCCAATTTTTCTAAGGAATTATCTAGAAAATTTCTGGCCAGATGCTCTTTAGGAAAATTGTTCATCACCTAGTTAAGGTTGCTCTCTGAATTTCTCATGATTTTAGGATGCTTAAAACTGAAGTTAGGATCAAATTTGCTAGGCAAGGTCATGCTGAAATGCTGTCCAATTTCTGAGTTAAGCTGAAAACTTGAATTTTTTTTTACACCTAGTTCCAAGAAGAATTTGACCAGGGAATCTATAACAAATATGCTCCATATATAGCCTACTTTGTGCTGTAAAAACCTCATGGTCATAGGGTTCTCAATTTTTGAGATATGATCTTTTTAGTGAAGCACTGTCCTGCTGAAATTTCTGGGCAATAGCACTCTAAAAATTGATCAGTTAGACCCTTTTCCAATCGGAATTGGTTCGACCCTTGAATACCAAGAATGCTCCTTAGGTATCTATCTACCTCCTGTAGAAATCTCAAGGTCACTAGATTTTTAGTTTGGGAGTTATGCACAAAACATTAGGTCTTTGCCCTGCTGAATTTCAGAACTAGTGATCTCTGAAATTCAAATTTTTAGGTCATCTTCCTTTGAAATCCAGAGCAAACCTTGAATACCAAAGTTGTTTAGAATTTCATATTCTGCATGCTCGTAAAATTTCAGCATCATTGCAGTTTTGAGCTGAGAGATATGGAATTTTTAGTGACCCTCGGCCTGCTGTCCAACAGTCCTGACAGCAAAGCAATATCTGAATTTTCGGACATGATAGCCTCAGCATTATCTCTAAGTTGAATACCAATATTGGAAGGTACGAGATTTTATATCCCCTGCCTAAAGATGATGATATTTAGGTGGTGGAAGAATGCTCCCCGTATGTTTTTGAAGTTTCTATCCACAGATGAACACAATCAGTGCAAAATACATCTATCTCCATCTTCTCTTAGGATGGTTTCTAATAGAAGCATACCCATATCCTTGCCGAGTCAAGTGGAACCCCGTTGTACTCTCCTGATTGCTTATACACCTTTTCCTTCAATTTAAAGGCGATCCACCAACTTCCTATGGCTATGTAAAGGTGATCACTCCACTTTCCTTGCATCGATATCCCTACATTGATCACTATAAATTCTCAGCCCTTGACCTAAAAATCCTTATGCTTGCTCACAAACAAATAAATGAGAACATGGTTACAAGGCATCAAAAATCTGTTGGTATGCATAATGAGCATCATTCCAGCATGCATATGCTGCATCTCTAACAACATAATTCATGAGCATGGAAATGCATTACACGACATGTGCATCTGGAAACCTGGGTTTGGACTAACATGCATACGCACTGAAAGTTTCACCCTTTCTACTCTATTCTCTTTACGGTGGTGATGTTGTGATCCATGAACGAAGGTGCCGCGATGGAACCTAGTGTATCATGTGTGCTGCAGCCATGTGATTACTACTAGGAGCACGCTAGGTATCTTTGTTTGTGAGAATGCGACTCACTCCGGATCCTAATTTCTCAGTCCTCCAAGACACTATCTAATTTCGTGAATAATGCAAATCATGCTGACACTGCATCATGAGCACCATATCTCATGAGCATATGCATCATGCATTCATAAACATGTGCATCATCATGCATGAACCTCATCATATACACATCTTATGCATCTTTCACTGTGCATCATGACATATGCATCATCCAGATGGTATCATTAATACATCATGTCATGAGCCTTGTCCCATTGTTGCACGAGTCATTTCCCATATGCATAAGCATTGTCATCCCATGACTCATCAAGTGCATGAGTTCCAGCTCAAAATCATTACTCCCTGGTGTGGTGCATAAAGTAATTAAAATACTTCATTAGGAATAACCTGAGCAAGAGTAAAATTCCTAGCTCCCAGCACATCATTCTCCAAAGTCTTGTTCTTGCCATTTGACAATTTATACAGCCAAAGACAATCCCAGAGTTGAAATCCTTGTTGCTCTTCTAAAAGTAAAGTTCAGAAATTTTAGTAAATGAGCTTCACCACATGATTGTTTACCAGACTTCGTCTTCAGAAACATCTCTATGGAACCTTTCGATTGGTCTCTTTCTTTCCAAAATCTCAGAGTTTGCCTAATACCTAATCCAATCAGCCGAGTTAAATTGAAAGAGGATGAGCAAAGTTTTTCATAAGCATTCAAGGTTCTCCATAAGTCCAGGTATGAGGAGTTTTCTATCGATCAGCGATCCATGATCCTTTTTCACATTTCTTTCAAATTCAAGGAATCAGGGTTTAAGCAAACAATAGACAGATAAAAATCCTTCGCTAATTTCTCCTTGATAAATCACATTCCTAGATGGTAAATACCCAATCTCTTCTCATTTTTTCCTCAAAGTCACGGTCCTTTCTCTCGAATCGTTTGAACCCATCCTTTTTAGTGCCATGCCAGCATTGCGCAGCATCGTCGCTTTGTCATATTTTGTCAAAGCTGCTGATCGCCGCCTATGCATCACTGCAGCATCGCTGCCTTGTCGCCAATGGCACCTCGACTATCGTGCATCCTTGTCACCATATCACTGGCGATCATCTACGACAAGTGTCACCTCTTTTGACCCAACAGGTGACCCATGCACGAAATGAAGGAGTTAACGACGGAACACTAACGACAGAACACTCCTTTCGCTTTCTTTTCCGAGCATGTTAAACTCAAGAAACTATTTTCTCATCCGAAATTGTTTTGGAAACTGAAGGATGTTCTCTGTAGATACCATAAGAAATTGGCATTCTTATTAGGCATCAATAGAAAGGGATCATAAAGAGATGATCTAGTTCTTCAAATTCTTCCGACATATTGTTATGGAGTTTCTAAGAAATGGCCATAACTGGATTTTTGGTCCTACTGGGCAAACTGATCCAATCATCATAAATTCAGGACTATGACCTCATCAAAGAAAATACAGAGAGTTCTCAACCATAGATGTTTTTCTCATCTCATTTCTTGCACCACGACCAAGTCTTGACGGTCGTTTGACCGTCTACATATCTGTGCTCCATCTGTCTCGTGTCATCTATCACTCCGTCACCCCTCACCGTAGCAGCCATCGCTCCAAACCCTCTGCCAAACCTATCACAAGTGGCTGGTATGCCACCGCTGTTGCACCATGGCGACCCTCGATAAAAGGAGAGTATCGCTCGTCGTTTTCTACCACCTCTGAGCCAGACCTCCACTCGAGCTTTAAACCTCCATCACCATCTTTTTCATCCAACTGCTCCTTCGGCGCTCACGCCAACCATCTTCATCATTTGCGACATTCGGCGTCAAGAAGGCTTTCCATCATCTTCTCGGAGACCCAAAGGAGAAGTTTAGAAGAAGGCCACAAGAAGGATCCAACCCGATGTTGCCAACTATGGATCGTTTTCTGGAGATGTTTGATTCCGTCGGCTGGACTCTAGCAGGACTGTACATCTGCTTTGTGTTCCAGCTCTTGATGGTTTTAGCTTTTCATGTGTACATTCATCACCCACTCCCTCACGAGCGACATTGATTTTCTCATCAAGCCTGTTATCTCCCCTGGAGGTTTTCCTCTAACCTTGTTGTCAAATCTCGGGACGAGATTTCTTTTAAGGGGGGTAGACTGTAACACCCCAGGTGTTTATTAAAGATAAATACCTCAATTAGGGTGGTTAATCATGTTTAATTAGCTCATAAACATGTTTGACATGATCTTGCACACTTTTGCACAAAAGACCTTGGTCGAAGTTCAAATTCCCGATCAAACCCCTATAGATCCTAAAGAGCTGATTTGGTTTTCTTGCGCGTTCTCCAAATTTTGCTATAGAAGTTCAAAATCGGCCAATATAAAAGTTCTTCGTTATTTCCGGGGACACATTTCTCATAATTGGCGGACATTCCAATTTTGAGTGCAAAGCCGCGTAAACTCGAGATGAAGTTCCTGTGCACAGTAATTCCGGGCCGAGTTTTCCTGAAAGTTCAACGAGTTTTTCCCACAAATCCGTTGATCAAAACATATGTCGCCCTTTGCGAAATTTGTAGGTCTATAGCTCCTCTACAACTTTTGTTTTTGGAGATTTTCAACTTAGTTGGAACTTTTTGGAGTTATGCAATTTCGAAGCAGGCTAAATGGAATGAAAAACGGCCGGAGCGCCGACGTCGCCGCGCTGCGTCGCGCGCGCGTGAGCCCCTGCGCCACGCGTCCACCCCACCTTTCCCCGGCGTACGGACTTCGGTGTCTCCGTGATGGACCCGCACATGGCCGTGAAGTCTACGAAGGCCGTAGGATCGTGCGCCGCGCCTAGGGAGGATGGCCGACAGGCCGGTGCCATGCGGTGCGACACGCGCCGCGCAGCATCGTCGACATCCGCGCCCCCCCCCCCGTGCATGCGCCTCTTCAACTGGCCTCGGAGGTGACGAAGTGTTCCCAAGTCACCACGCGCCCTCCTCACCTCTCCCCTCTGCCCCGTTCGCAAGCGAGTCGGGCCGGCGGTGCCCTGTCCACCCGGCGCCGCGGCTAGCAAGAGGAGCCGGCCGAGCTCGCCCCACCGCCAGTCCGCGCGCTCCCTGCATCTCCCTCCGCGCACCCGCGCTGTCGCCAGGGCGCCAGGACGCGCCGACGCCGAGCAGCAGCAGCACCGGCGGGCGGTCCAAGGCCGCCACGCCGCCGGCGCCCGTCCACTCCCGTTTCAGGCCGTGCAACACCCTAGGTCAACTCGTGAAGGTAAAAATCGAACTTAGGACCCAATCCCGGCGAGCTCCGGCGACCGGACCGCCGCCGGCGAACTCCTCCCGCCGGCAGGGACCCAATTGCGCCGATTTGATTCTTTCCAGGGTTCCCGGTGAAAGATTCCAGGGACCCGGTTGTAAAAGGTACTTTTAGGGTTACAGCAGCAACTTCGGAAAATCATTAAAAATCGTAGAAAAATCAGAAAAATGCAAAACCAATTTTGTTGGTTTCCTGGTGAATAAATCTATCTTTTCTAGAAAACATGTATAGGGTTTTTCTGTACAGTTTTTGAATTAAAAATTCAAACTCAGTTTGGAGTGTTTTTAGTGTGATTTAAAATATATACATGCTATGAACTTGAATTTTGGATATGTTGCTCTTTATGGCATGTCTAGATCTGTGGCAAAAGTTTGCATGGTTTTGATGTATATATGTTCAGTTATAATTTATTTAAGCTTTATACTAGATTAAGTTTGATGCTTTTTATAGCCTCTTTAATGAACTTTTCTTTGAGCACCAGTGCACCCTAGGGCTTTGCCTTGTTGAGTAGTACCTCTGGTATGATGGATGTGATTTTAGGGAATTGTTTAATAGATGTTTTGGATTTAATCTTGTGTAGGAGCTTAAATTCAAAATCTGAAAAATAATTTGAATCTGCAAGCATGCTTTGGTCAGAAACTCATTCCTGGCATACATGACCTGTAGGAGAAAGTTGAGATCAAAAAGTTTATTAAATCTTTTTATATGAATTAATGTTGATTTACTAGGCTGAAATTTGTCTTTTTCGTATAAATTAATTTATAAATGATCTTAAGCTATATTTTGGTTTGAGAGCTTAAAATAGGCATATGTTGCTGTGTGCAAAAGATTAGGCTCATTTGAAGTGTTTTTTATTTAATTTGGATTTATGGTTGAAAGGCTTGTTTTAAGTAATTAAAGAAAGAAATGGAAATTAAAAGTGCAAAATTGTGAAATCATGTTTGTTTCTGTTTTATTAATTTAAACACACCCCCTTGCTGTTTGGTGTAGTTAAGTAACTTAAATTGCTTAGATGTGCACACAATCACCATCAAAGTAGTGTTTTGCTTATCATCACACACCCTAATAATTTCTGTGAGAAAATGATAATGTTTGGATGAATGTGTCCAACAAGAGTTGGTTTTGTGGTAATTCTCCCACCTCCACCATAATCTAATGCATGTGCATGTAAACGTGTAGATCTTCCCAACGGGACATACACGCTCACCCAGGAGGAGGAGGGAGCAGCTACTGGAGAGTTGAATCAAGTTAGTGTGCAGCAAGACCTGGACCAAAGTCCAGAAGAGCCCAAGGCTAGTGTTAGTGTTGAGTCAGAGGAAGGCAAGCCCCGGATACATCTAACCCTTTTTCTAAACTCATATCTTTACTTTTCGTATTTATGTTATGATTTGTGCATTTAAGTTTCAGGAGTTGCTTTGAAACCTAGATGCATGATCCTTAGGACTCCTATGCTCTTTTACTAGTATGTTAGAAACGCTAGTGCCATGCTTTAAGGACACGGTACAAGTCGAGTAATGACTCATTGCTCGCGAGATATAGGATGCTTATGTTGGAATCATAAGTTGGTTAAAATGACTCGCTCATGTGGTAAGAGCAATGGGTTCGGTCTCGACCGAGTAGCATTGTGCTGGTTTAAGCTATTGAACGTACCAAGTGCTTGTCGGGAATGGGACCGGTAAGCCTAGTACCTTCTGAACCGGGGCGGGATCTTTCTAGCTACCGGCTTGGGTTGCGTCTCCGGGCTAGCTACCCGTGGTATAGTGTGTGAGTCCGGACTGGTCGGGTTAGACCCTCCGGATAACCGTGTACCAGAGTTTGTAGCGTCTGATCCCAAACTGTGGGATGTTGGGAACCGCCTGGTTGGGGTAGACACTGCACTTGGTCTACCTTCTTCCGTGTATCTTGGGTTTACCTTGCAAGGATATAAATCGATCGATCGTCGGTCACTCGCCGTTATCTGAGTCGGCTTGACCACTGGCTACCCCATGTTTATTTATGGAACATTTCGGATTAATATTGTTGGATGATTAATATTGTTTGTACAACCATGCTCGCTTAGCTAGGTGCTTACCAAGAATGGTTAACATACTAGAACTTGAGCTAAAATTTGAAAGTAAGGATCAACTCTTAGTTGCTTTTGGCAAAACCAACCCACCAGCCAAAAAGCCTTGCATGTCTAGCTGTGTCTTTTATTTTTGTCGGGTAAGTCTTGCTGAGTATTAGTATACTCAGCCTTGCTTTTGTTGTTGTTTTCAGGTAATTTCATCTGGCCTGGATCTATTCCAGATGGTTGGAAACTTGAGTGGGAAAACGATGTTGATGAGTGATACTCCATGGATGGCCTCCCATGTGTATCTTCCGCTAGTTTTATTTCCGTTGTTTAAACTCTGAATCACCTTTACTTTTATGTAGTCAAAACTTGGTTTGTAATTTTAAGTACTTATGAACTTTTATGTAATGTAATGTTGTACTCTGGTCCCGCCTTTGTGTGGGCTTAGCGCATAAATCGATCCTGTGTAAGTGATTTACCGGGCATGCCCCGGCAGAGGCGACAGAATAGTTCTTTATTATTGCTTAATGGCCACGTGGACCGGCTTAGGCGATAATACGGAATTATTTTGGGCGGTTCTGTCACAGCTGGTATCAGAGCGAGTTATGCACCAGAGTAATTAAAATACCTTAACAAACTTGTTTTTGGAATAAAATTTGCCAAGATTAATAATCTTGCTAAGTGAGTAGGACGTTAAGGTCTTATCTAGTCCGAGAGGCCCTAGAGGGAATTTTTGGGTTCTTTCAGGTGGCTAGTACTCTATGGTGTATTTAATCTGACTTCCAGCACATTTTATTCCTGTCAAGACTTACTTTCATGCACAACCATACTAGTTCATCACGTTTTGCCATACGTGGTGGTACCACAGGGAAGTCCTGTGAGGGACTAGTGGGACCTATTCCAATGGGTGCCACGTCGCGTCTGCGTCTCGTCACGTTTTGCCATACGTGATGGTGCCACGGGAAAGTCCGTGAGGGATGAGTGAGGCCTATTCCAATGGGCACTCACGTCGCGTCTGTGTCTAGCCATGTTTTGCCATACATGTGCGAACCCGCAATAGGCGGAAAGGACAACTCCATTCAAATGGAGGTGTCCGAGGTTGGACGCTATCCATGCAGCGGCTTTACGCATGGATACCGTTTCTATAGTGAACGGTAATGAATGTGGACGCTTTTGTGAGTGCTGGCACAAAAGGTCTTGAATATCTGTGATTTTCTACAGGTACACTAACCACGGTTGTTAGGAACGGTAATTTAAGAAACGGATAGTTTTCGATTAGCTATTATAAGGAGAGACGTATATGTATGCCTTGCCACCGGCACTAACTTCGTTTTTGAGCTTAAAAGCTTTGTGAGGAAGTTTAGGACGCTTTTTGCATCATGTAAAAGCTATCAAATTAAAACGGAACTTAAATCATGTGTTGGTTGGGCTTTATTTAATTTGTGTTCTTAAGGACCAATCATGCTAGTTTGATGCTTTGATGAAGTGATAAGCAAAGATTGTAACTAGATGCTGTCCAATTTTTCTAAGGAATTATCTAGAAAATTTCTGGCCAGATGCTCTTTAGGAAAATTGTTCATCACCTAGTTAAGGTTGCTCTCTGAATTTCTCATGATTTTAGGATGCTTAAAACTGAAGTTAGGATCAAATTTGCTAGGCAAGGTCATGCTGAAATGCTGTCCAATTTCTGAGTTAAGCTGAAAACTTGAATTTTTTTTTACACCTAGTTCCAAGAAGAATTTGACCAGGGAATCTATAACAAATATGCTCCATATATAGCCTACTTTGTGCTGTAAAAACCTCATGGTCATAGGGTTCTCAATTTTTGAGATATGATCTTTTTAGTGAAGCACTGTCCTGCTGAAATTTCTGGGCAATAGCACTCTAAAAATTGATCAGTTAGACCCTTTTCCAATCGGAATTGGTTCGACCCTTGAATACCAAGAATGCTCCTTAGGTATCTATCTACCTCCTGTAGAAATCTCAAGGTCACTAGATTTTTAGTTTGGGAGTTATGCACAAAACATTAGGTCTCTGCCCTGCTGAATTTCAGAACTAGTGATCTCTGAAATTCAAATTTTTAGGTCATCTTCCTTTGAAATCCAGAGCAAACCTTGAATACCAAAGTTGTTTAGAATTTCATATTCTGCATGCTCGTAAAATTTCAGCATCATTGCAGTTTTGAGCTGAGAGATATGGAATTTTTAGTGACCCTCGGCCTGCTGTCCAACAGTCCTGACAGCAAAGCAATATCTGAATTTTCGGACATGATAGCCTCAGCATTATCTCTAAGTTGAATACCAATATTGGAAGGTACGAGATTTTATATCCCCTGCCTAAAGATGATGATATTTAGGTGGTGGAAGAATGCTCCCCGTATGTTTTTGAAGTTTCTATCCACAGATGAACACAATCAGTGCAAAATACATCTATCTCCATCTTCTCTTAGGATGGTTTCTAATAGAAGCATACCCATATCCTTGCCGAGTCAAGTGGAACCCCGTTGTACTCTCCTGATTGCTTATACACCTTTTCCTTCAATTTAAAGGCGATCCACCAACTTCCTATGGCTATGTAAAGGTGATCACTCCACTTTCCTTGCATCGATATCCCTACATTGATCACTATAAATTCTCAGCCCTTGACCTAAAAATCCTTATGCTTGCTCACAAACAAATAAATGAGAACATGGTTACAAGGCATCAAAAATCTGTTGGTATGCATAATGAGCATCATTCCAGCATGCATATGCTGCATCTCTAACAACATAATTCATGAGCATGGAAATGCATTACACGACATGTGCATCTGGAAACCTGGGTTTGGACTAACATGCATACGCACTGAAAGTTTCACCCTTTCTACTCTATTCTCTTTACGGTGGTGATGTTGTGATCCATGAACGAAGGTGCCGCGATGGAACCTAGTGTATCATGTGTGCTGCAGCCATGTGATTACTACTAGGAGCACGCTAGGTATCTTTGTTTGTGAGAATGCGACTCACTCCGGATCCTAATTTCTCAGTCCTCCAAGACACTATCTAATTTTGTGAATAATGCAAATCATGCTGACACTGCATCATGAGCACCATATCTCATGAGCATATGCATCATGCATTCATAAACATGTGCATCATCATGCATGAACCTCATCATATACACATCTTATGCATCTTTCACTGTGCATCATGACATATGCATCATCCAGATGGTATCATTAATACATCATGTCATGAGCCTTGTCCCATTGTTGCACGAGTCATTTCCCATATGCATAAGCATTGTCATCCCATGACTCATCAAGTGCATGAGTTCCAGCTCAAAATCATTACTCCCTGGTGTGGTGCATAAAGTAATTAAAATACTTCATTAGGAATAACCTGAGCAAGAGTAAAATTCCTAGCTCCCAGCACATCATTCTCCAAAGTCTTGTTCTTGCCATTTGACAATTTATACAGCCAAAGACAATCCCAGAGTTGAAATCCTTGTTGCTCTTCTAAAAGTAAAGTTCAGAAATTTTAGTAAATGAGCTTCACCACATGATTGTTTACCAGACTTCGTCTTCAGAAACATCTCTATGGAACCTTTCGATTGGTCTCTTTCTTTCCAAAATCTCAGAGTTTGCCTAATACCTAATCCAATCAGCCGAGTTAAATTGAAAGAGGATGAGCAAAGTTTTTCATAAGCATTCAAGGTTCTCCATAAGTCCAGGTATGAGGAGTTTTCTATCGATCAGCGATCCATGATCCTTTTTCACATTTCTTTCAAATTCAAGGAATCAGGGTTTAAGCAAACAATAGACAGATAAAAATCCTTCGCTAATTTCTCCTTGATAAATCACATTCCTAGATGGTAAATACCCAATCTCTTCTCATTTTTTCCTCAAAGTCACGGTCCTTTCTCTCGAATCGTTTGAACCCATCCTTTTTAGTGCCATGCCAGCATTGCGCAGCATCGTCGCTTTGTCATATTTTGTCAAAGCTGCTGATCGCCGCCTATGCATCACTGCAGCATCGCTGCCTTGTCGCCAATGGCACCTCGACTATCGTGCATCCTTGTCACCATATCACTGGCGATCATCTACGACAAGTGTCACCTCTTTTGACCCAACAGGTGACCCATGCACGAAATGAAGGAGTTAACGACGGAACACTAACGACAGAACACTCCTTTCGCTTTCTTTTCCGAGCATGTTAAACTCAAGAAACTATTTTCTCATCCGAAATTGTTTTGGAAACTGAAGGATGTTCTCTGTAGATACCATAAGAAATTGGCATTCTTATTAGGCATCAATAGAAAGGGATCATAAAGAGATGATCTAGTTCTTCAAATTCTTCCGACATATTGTTATGGAGTTTCTAAGAAATGGCCATAACTGGATTTTTGGTCCTACTGGGCAAACTGATCCAATCATCATAAATTCAGGACTATGACCTCATCAAAGAAAATACAGAGAGTTCTCAACCATAGATGTTTTTCTCATCTCATTTCTTGCACCACGACCAAGTCTTGACGGTCGTTTGACCGTCTACATATCTGTGCTCCATCTGTCTCGTGTCATCTATCACTCCGTCACCCCTCACCGTAGCAGCCATCGCTCCAAACCCTCTGCCAAACCTATCACAAGTGGCTGGTATGCCACCGCTGTTGCACCATGGCGACCCTCGATAAAAGGAGAGTATCGCTCGTCGTTTTCTACCACCTCTGAGCCAGACCTCCACTCGAGCTTTAAACCTCCATCACCATCTTTTTCATCCAACTGCTCCTTCGGCGCTCACGCCAACCATCTTCATCATTTGCGACATTCGGCGTCAAGAAGGCTTTCCATCATCTTCTCGGAGACCCAAAGGAGAAGTTTAGAAGAAGGCCACAAGAAGGATCCAACCCGATGTTGCCAACTATGGATCGTTTTCTGGAGATGTTTGATTCCGTCGGCTGGACTCTAGCAGGACTGTACATCTGCTTTGTGTTCCAGCTCTTGATGATTTTAGCTTTTCATGTGTACATTCATCACCCACTCCCTCACGAGCGACATTGATTTTCTCATCAAGCCTGTTATCTCCCCTGGAGGTTTTCCTCTAACCTTGTTGTCAAATCTCGGGACGAGATTTCTTTTAAGGGGGGTAGACTGTAACACCCCAGGTGTTTATTAAAGATAAATACCTCAATTAGGGTGGTTAATCATGTTTAATTAGCTCATAAACATGTTTGACATGATCTTGCACACTTTTGCACAAAAGACCTTGGTCGAAGTTCAAATTCCCGATCAAACCCCTATAGATCCTAAAGAGCTGATTTGGTTTTCTTGCGCGTTCTCCAAATTTTGCTATAGAAGTTCAAAATCGGCCAATATAAAAGTTCTTCGTTATTTCCGGGGACACATTTCTCATAATTGGCGGACATTCCAATTTTGAGTGCAAAGCCGCGTAAACTCGAGATGAAGTTCCTGTGCACAGTAATTCCGGGCCGAGTTTTCCTGAAAGTTCAACGAGTTTTTCCCACAAATCCGTTGATCAAAACATATGTCGCCCTTTGCGAAATTTGTAGGTCTATAGCTCCTCTACAACTTTTGTTTTTGGAGATTTTCAACTTAGTTGGAACTTTTTGGAGTTATGCAATTTCGAAGCAGGCTAAATGGAATGAAAAACGGCCGGAGCGCCGACGTCGCCGCGCTGCGTCGCGCGCGCGTGAGCCCCTGCGCCACGCGTCCACCCCACCTTTCCCCGGCGTACGGACTTCGGTGTCTCCGTGATGGACCCGCACATGGCCGTGAAGTCTACGAAGGCCGTAGGATCGTGCGCCGCGCCTAGGGAGGATGGCCGACAGGCCGGTGCCATGCGGTGCGACACGCGCCGCGCAGCATCGTCGACATCCGCGCCCCCCCCCGTGCATGCGCCTCTTCAACTGGCCTCGGAGGCGACGAAGTGTTCCCAAGTCACCACGCGCCCTCCTCACCTCTCCCCTCTGCCCCGTTCGCAAGCGAGTCGGGCCGGCGGTGCCCTGTCCACCCGGCGCCGCGGCTAGCAAGAGGAGCCGGCCGAGCTCGCCCCACCGCCAGTCCGCGCGCTCCCTGCATCTCCCTCTGCGCACCCGCGCTGTCGCCAGGGCGCCAGGACGCGCCGACGCCGAGCAGCAGCAGCACCGGCGGGCGGTCCAAGGCCGCCACGCCGCCGGCGCCCGTCCACTCCCGTTTCAGGCCGTGCAACACCCTAGGTCAACTCGTGAAGGTAAAAATCGAACTTAGGACCCAATCCCGGCGAGCTCCGGCGACCGGACCGCCGCCGGCGAACTCCTCCCGCCGGCAGGGACCCAATTGCGCCGATTTGATTCTTTCCAGGGTTCCCGGTGAAAGATTCCAGGGACCCGGTTGTAAAAGGTACTTTTAGGGTTACAGCAGCAACTTCGGAAAATCATTAAAAATCGTAGAAAAATCAGAAAAATGCAAAACCAATTTTTTTGGTTTTCTGGTGAATAAATCTATCTTTTCTAGAAAACATGTATAGGGTTTTTCTGTACAGTTTTTGAATTAAAAATTCAAACTCAGTTTGGAGTGTTTTTAGTGTGATTTAAAATATATACATGCTATGAACTTGAATTTTGGATATGTTGCTCTTTATGGCATGTCTAGATCTGTGGCAAAAGTTTGCATGGTTTTGATGTATATATGTTCAGTTATAATTTATTTAAGCTTTATACTAGATTAAGTTTGATGCTTTTTATAGCCTCTTTAATGAACTTTTCTTTGAGCACCAGTGCACCCTAGGGCTTTGCCTTGTTGAGTAGTACCTCTGGTATGATGGATGTGATTTTAGGGAATTGTTTAATAGATGTTTTGGATTTAATCTTGTGTAGGAGCTTAAATTCAAAATCTGAAAAATAATTTGAATCTGCAAGCATGCTTTGGTCAGAAACTCATTCCTGGCATACATGACCTGTAGGAGAAAGTTGAGATCAAAAAGTTTATTAAATCTTTTTATATGAATTAATGTTGATTTACTAGGCTGAAATTTGTCTTTTTCGTATAAATTAATTTATAAATGATCTTAAGCTATATTTTGGTTTGAGAGCTTAAAATAGGCATATGTTGCTGTGTGCAAAAGATTAGGCTCATTTGAAGTGTTTTTTATTTAATTTGGATTTATGGTTGAAAGGCTTGTTTTAAGTAATTAAAGAAAGAAATGGAAATTAAAAGTGCAAAATTGTGAAATCATGTTTGTTTCTGTTTTATTAATTTAAACACACCCCCTTGCTGTTTGGTGTAGTTAAGTAACTTAAATTGCTTAGATGTGCACACAATCACCATCAAAGTAGTGTTTTGCTTATCATCACACACCCTAATAATTTCTGTGAGAAAATGATAATGTTTGGATGAATGTGTCCAACAAGAGTTGGTTTTGTGGTAATTCTCCCACCTCCACCATAATCTAATGCATGTGCATGTAAACGTGTAGATCTTCCCAACGGGACATACACGCTCACCCAGGAGGAGGAGGGAGCAGCTACTGGAGAGTTGAATCAAGTTAGTGTGCAGCAAGACCTGGACCAAAGTCCAGAAGAGCCCAAGGCTAGTGTTAGTGTTGAGTCAGAGGAAGGCAAGCCCCGGATACATCTAACCCTTTTTCTAAACTCATATCTTTACTTTTCGTATTTATGTTATGATTTGTGCATTTAAGTTTCAGGAGTTGCTTTGAAACCTAGATGCATGATCCTTAGGACTCCTATGCTCTTTTACTAGTATGTTAGAAACGCTAGTGCCATGCTTTAAGGACACGGTACAAGTCGAGTAATGACTCATTGCTCGCGAGATATAGGATGCTTATGTTGGAATCATAAGTTGGTTAAAATGACTCGCTCATGTGGTAAGAGCAATGGGTTCGGTCTCGACCGAGTAGCATTGTGCTGGTTTAAGCTATTGAACGTACCAAGTGCTTGTCGGGAATGGGACCGGTAAGCCTAGTACCTTCTGAACCGGGGCGGGATCTTTCTAGCTACCGGCTTGGGTTGCGTCTCCGGGCTAGCTACCCGTGGTATAGTGTGTGAGTCCGGACTGGTCGGGTTAGACCCTCCGGATAACCGTGTACCAGAGTTTGTAGCGTCTGATCCCAAACTGTGGGATGTTGGGAACCGCCTGGTTGGGGTAGACACTGCACTTGGTCTACCTTCTTCCGTGTATCTTGGGTTTACCTTGCAAGGATATAAATCGATCGATCGTCGGTCACTCGCCGTTATCTGAGTCGGCTTGACCACTGGCTACCCCATGTTTATTTATGGAACATTTCGGATTAATATTGTTGGATGATTAATATTGTTTGTACAACCATGCTCGCTTAGCTAGGTGCTTACCAAGAATGGTTAACATACTAGAACTTGAGCTAAAATTTGAAAGTAAGGATCAACTCTTAGTTGCTTTTGGCAAAACCAACCCACCAGCCAAAAAGCCTTGCATGTCTAGCTGTGTCTTTTATTTTTGTCGGGTAAGTCTTGCTGAGTATTAGTATACTCAGCCTTGCTTTTGTTGTTGTTTTCAGGTAATTTCATCTGGCCTGGATCTATTCCAGATGGTTGGAAACTTGAGTGGGAAAACGATGTTGATGAGTGATACTCCATGGATGGCCTCCCATGTGTATCTTCCGCTAGTTTTATTTCCGTTGTTTAAACTCTGAATCACCTTTACTTTTATGTAGTCAAAACTTGGTTTGTAATTTTAAGTACTTATGAACTTTTATGTAATGTAATGTTGTACTCTGGTCCCGCCTTTGTGTGGGCTTAGCGCATAAATCGATCCTGTGTAAGTGATTTACCGGGCATGCCCCGGCAGAGGCGACAGAATAGTTCTTTATTATTGCTTAATGGCCACGTGGACCGGCTTAGGCGATAATACGGAATTATTTTGGGCGGTTCTGTCACAGCTGGTATCAGAGCGAGTTATGCACCAGAGTAATTAAAATACCTTAACAAACTTGTTTTTGGAATAAAATTTGCCAAGATTAATAATCTTGCTAAGTGAGTAGGACGTTAAGGTCTTATCTAGTCCGAGAGGCCCTAGAGGGAATTTTTGGGTTCTTTCAGGTGGCTAGTACTCTATGGTGTATTTAATCTGACTTCCAGCACATTTTATTCCTGTCAAGACTTACTTTCATGCACAACCATACTAGTTCATCACGTTTTGCCATACGTGGTGGTACCACAGGGAAGTCCTGTGAGGGACTAGTGGGACCTATTCCAATGGGTGCCACGTCGCGTCTGCGTCTCGTCACGTTTTGCCATACGTGATGGTGCCACGGGAAAGTCCGTGAGGGATGAGTGAGGCCTATTCCAATGGGCACTCACGTCGCGTCTGTGTCTAGCCATGTTTTGCCATACATGTGCGAACCCGCAATAGGCGGAAAGGACAACTCCATTCAAATGGAGGTGTCCGAGGTTGGACGCTATCCATGCAGCGGCTTTACGCATGGATACCGTTTCTATAGTGAACGGTAATGAATGTGGACGCTTTTGTGAGTGCTGGCACAAAAGGTCTTGAATATCTGTGATTTTCTACAGGTACACTAACCACGGTTGTTAGGAACGGTAATTTAAGAAACGGATAGTTTTCGATTAGCTATTATAAGGAGAGACGTATATGTATGCCTTGCCACCGGCACTAACTTCGTTTTTGAGCTTAAAAGCTTTGTGAGGAAGTTTAGGACGCTTTTTGCATCATGTAAAAGCTATCAAATTAAAACGGAACTTAAATCATGTGTTGGTTGGGCTTTATTTAATTTGTGTTCTTAAGGACCAATCATGCTAGTTTGATGCTTTGATGAAGTGATAAGCAAAGATTGTAACTAGATGCTGTCCAATTTTTCTAAGGAATTATCTAGAAAATTTCTGGCCAGATGCTCTTTAGGAAAATTGTTCATCACCTAGTTAAGGTTGCTCTCTGAATTTCTCATGATTTTAGGATGCTTAAAACTGAAGTTAGGATCAAATTTGCTAGGCAAGGTCATGCTGAAATGCTGTCCAATTTCTGAGTTAAGCTGAAAACTTGAATTTTTTTTTACACCTAGTTCCAAGAAGAATTTGACCAGGGAATCTATAACAAATATGCTCCATATATAGCCTACTTTGTGCTGTAAAAACCTCATGGTCATAGGGTTCTCAATTTTTGAGATATGATCTTTTTAGTGAAGCACTGTCCTGCTGAAATTTCTGGGCAATAGCACTCTAAAAATTGATCAGTTAGACCCTTTTCCAATCGGAATTGGTTCGACCCTTGAATACCAAGAATGCTCCTTAGGTATCTATCTACCTCCTGTAGAAATCTCAAGGTCACTAGATTTTTAGTTTGGGAGTTATGCACAAAACATTAGGTCTCTGCCCTGCTGAATTTCAGAACTAGTGATCTCTGAAATTCAAATTTTTAGGTCATCTTCCTTTGAAATCCAGAGCAAACCTTGAATACCAAAGTTGTTTAGAATTTCATATTCTGCATGCTCGTAAAATTTCAGCATCATTGCAGTTTTGAGCTGAGAGATATGGAATTTTTAGTGACCCTCGGCCTGCTGTCCAACAGTCCTGACAGCAAAGCAATATCTGAATTTTCGGACATGATAGCCTCAGCATTATCTCTAAGTTGAATACCAATATTGGAAGGTACGAGATTTTATATCCCCTGCCTAAAGATGATGATATTTAGGTGGTGGAAGAATGCTCCCCGTATGTTTTTGAAGTTTCTATCCACAGATGAACACAATCAGTGCAAAATACATCTATCTCCATCTTCTCTTAGGATGGTTTCTAATAGAAGCATACCCATATCCTTGCCGAGTCAAGTGGAACCCCGTTGTACTCTCCTGATTGCTTATACACCTTTTCCTTCAATTTAAAGGCGATCCACCAACTTCCTATGGCTATGTAAAGGTGATCACTCCACTTTCCTTGCATCGATATCCCTACATTGATCACTATAAATTCTCAGCCCTTGACCTAAAAATCCTTATGCTTGCTCACAAACAAATAAATGAGAACATGGTTACAAGGCATCAAAAATCTGTTGGTATGCATAATGAGCATCATTCCAGCATGCATATGCTGCATCTCTAACAACATAATTCATGAGCATGGAAATGCATTACACGACATGTGCATCTGGAAACCTGGGTTTGGACTAACATGCATACGCACTGAAAGTTTCACCCTTTCTACTCTATTCTCTTTACGGTGGTGATGTTGTGATCCATGAACGAAGGTGCCGCGATGGAACCTAGTGTATCATGTGTGCTGCAGCCATGTGATTACTACTAGGAGCACGCTAGGTATCTTTGTTTGTGAGAATGCGACTCACTCCGGATCCTAATTTCTCAGTCCTCCAAGACACTATCTAATTTCGTGAATAATGCAAATCATGCTGACACTGCATCATGAGCACCATATCTCATGAGCATATGCATCATGCATTCATAAACATGTGCATCATCATGCATGAACCTCATCATATACACATCTTATGCATCTTTCACTGTGCATCATGACATATGCATCATCCAGATGGTATCATTAATACATCATGTCATGAGCCTTGTCCCATTGTTGCACGAGTCATTTCCCATATGCATAAGCATTGTCATCCCATGACTCATCAAGTGCATGAGTTCCAGCTCAAAATCATTACTCCCTGGTGTGGTGCATAAAGTAATTAAAATACTTCATTAGGAATAACCTGAGCAAGAGTAAAATTCCTAGCTCCCAGCACATTATTCTCCAAAGTCTTGTTCTTGCCATTTGACAATTTATACAGCCAAAGACAATCCCAGAGTTGAAATCCTTGTTGCTCTTCTAAAAGTAAAGTTCAGAAATTTTAGTAAATGAGCTTCACCACATGATTGTTTACCAGACTTCGTCTTCAGAAACATCTCTATGGAACCTTTCGATTGGTCTCTTTCTTTCCAAAATCTCAGAGTTTGCCTAATACCTAATCCAATCAGCCGAGTTAAATTGAAAGAGGATGAGCAAAGTTTTTCATAAGCATTCAAGGTTCTCCATAAGTCCAGGTATGAGGAGTTTTCTATCGATCAGCGATCCATGATCCTTTTTCACATTTCTTTCAAATTCAAGGAATCAGGGTTTAAGCAAACAATAGACAGATAAAAATCCTTCGCTAATTTCTCCTTGATAAATCACATTCCTAGATGGTAAATACCCAATCTCTTCTCATTTTTTCCTCAAAGTCACGGTCCTTTCTCTCGAATCGTTTGAACCCATCCTTTTTAGTGCCATGCCAGCATTGCGCAGCATCGTCGCTTTGTCATATTTTGTCAAAGCTGCTGATCGCCGCCTATGCATCACTGCAGCATCGCTGCCTTGTCGCCAATGGCACCTCGACTATCGTGCATCCTTGTCACCATATCACTGGCGATCATCTACGACAAGTGTCACCTCTTTTGACCCAACAGGTGACCCATGCACGAAATGAAGGAGTTAACGACGGAACACTAACGACAGAACACTCCTTTCGCTTTCTTTTCCGAGCATGTTAAACTCAAGAAACTATTTTCTCATCCGAAATTGTTTTGGAAACTGAAGGATGTTCTCTGTAGATACCATAAGAAATTGGCATTCTTATTAGGCATCAATAGAAAGGGATCATAAAGAGATGATCTAGTTCTTCAAATTCTTCCGACATATTGTTATGGAGTTTCTAAGAAATGGCCATAACTGGATTTTTGGTCCTACTGGGCAAACTGATCCAATCATCATAAATTCAGGACTATGACCTCATCAAAGAAAATACAGAGAGTTCTCAACCATAGATGTTTTTCTCATCTCATTTCTTGCACCACGACCAAGTCTTGACGGTCGTTTGACCGTCTACATATCTGTGCTCCATCTGTCTCGTGTCATCTATCACTCCGTCACCCCTCACCGTAGCAGCCATCGCTCCAAACCCTCTGCCAAACCTATCACAAGTGGCTGGTATGCCACCGCTGTTGCACCATGGCGACCCTCGATAAAAGGAGAGTATCGCTCGTCGTTTTCTACCACCTCTGAGCCAGACCTCCACTCGAGCTTTAAACCTCCATCACCATCTTTTTCATCCAACTGCTCCTTCGGCGCTCACGCCAACCATCTTCATCATTTGCGACATTCGGCGTCAAGAAGGCTTTCCATCATCTTCTCGGAGACCCAAAGGAGAAGTTTAGAAGAAGGCCACAAGAAGGATCCAACCCGATGTTGCCAACTATGGATCGTTTTCTGGAGATGTTTGATTCCGTCGGCTGGACTCTAGCAGGACTGTACATCTGCTTTGTGTTCCAGCTCTTGATGGTTTTAGCTTTTCATGTGTACATTCATCACCCACTCCCTCACGAGCGACATTGATTTTCTCATCAAGCCTGTTATCTCCCCTGGAGGTTTTCCTCTAACCTTGTTGTCAAATCTCGGGACGAGATTTCTTTTAAGGGGGGTAGACTGTAACACCCCAGGTGTTTATTAAAGATAAATACCTCAATTAGGGTGGTTAATCATGTTTAATTAGCTCATAAACATGTTTGACATGATCTTGCACACTTTTGCACAAAAGACCTTGGTCGAAGTTCAAATTCCCGATCAAACCCCTATAGATCCTAAAGAGCTGATTTGGTTTTCTTGCGCGTTCTCCAAATTTTGCTATAGAAGTTCAAAATCGGCCAATATAAAAGTTCTTCGTTATTTCCGGGGACACATTTCTCATAATTGGCGGACATTCCAATTTTGAGTGCAAAGCCGCGTAAACTCGAGATGAAGTTCCTGTGCACAGTAATTCCGGGCCGAGTTTTCCTGAAAGTTCAACGAGTTTTTCCCACAAATCCGTTGATCAAAACATATGTCGCCCTTTGCGAAATTTGTAGGTCTATAGCTCCTCTACAACTTTTGTTTTTGGAGATTTTCAACTTAGTTGGAACTTTTTGGAGTTATGCAATTTCGAAGCAGGCTAAATGGAATGAAAAACGGCCGGAGCGCCGACGTCGCCGCGCTGCGTCGCGCGCGCGTGAGCCCCTGCGCCACGCGTCCACCCCACCTTTCCCCGGCGTACGGACTTCGGTGTCTCCGTGATGGACCCGCACATGGCCGTGAAGTCTACGAAGGCCGTAGGATCGTGCGCCGCGCCTAGGGAGGATGGCCGACAGGCCGGTGCCATGCGGTGCGACACGCGCCGCGCAGCATCGTCGACATCCGCGCCCCCCCCCCCCCCCGTGCATGCGCCTCTTCAACTGGCCTCGGAGGCGACGAAGTGTTCCCAAGTCACCACGCGCCCTCCTCACCTCTCCCCTCTGCCCCGTTCGCAAGCGAGTCGGGCCGGCGGTGCCCTGTCCACCCGGCGCCGCGGCTAGCAAGAGGAGCCGGCCGAGCTCGCCCCACCGCCAGTCCGCGCGCTCCCTGCATCTCCCTCCGCGCACCCGCGCTGTCGCCAGGGCGCCAGGACGCGCCGACGCCGAGCAGCAGCAGCACCGGCGGGCGGTCCAAGGCCGCCACGCCGCCGGCGCCCGTCCACTCCCGTTTCAGGCCGTGCAACACCCTAGGTCAACTCGTGAAGGTAAAAATCGAACTTAGGACCCAATCCCGGCGAGCTCCGGCGACCGGACCGCCGCCGGCGAACTCCTCCCGCCGGCAGGGACCCAATTGCGCCGATTTGATTCTTTCCAGGGTTCCCGGTGAAAGATTCCAGGGACCCGGTTGTAAAAGGTACTTTTAGGGTTACAGCAGCAACTTCGGAAAATCATTAAAAATCGTAGAAAAATCAGAAAAATGCAAAACCAATTTTGTTGGTTTCCTGGTGAATAAATCTATCTTTTCTAGAAAACATGTATAGGGTTTTTCTGTACAGTTTTTGAATTAAAAATTCAAACTCAGTTTGGAGTGTTTTTAGTGTGATTTAAAATATATACATGCTATGAACTTGAATTTTGGATATGTTGCTCTTTATGGCATGTCTAGATCTGTGGCAAAAGTTTGCATGGTTTTGATGTATATATGTTCAGTTATAATTTATTTAAGCTTTATACTAGATTAAGTTTGATGCTTTTTATAGCCTCTTTAATGAACTTTTCTTTGAGCACCAGTGCACCCTAGGGCTTTGCCTTGTTGAGTAGTACCTCTGGTATGATGGATGTGATTTTAGGGAATTGTTTAATAGATGTTTTGGATTTAATCTTGTGTAGGAGCTTAAATTCAAAATCTGAAAAATAATTTGAATCTGCAAGCATGCTTTGGTCAGAAACTCATTCCTGGCATACATGACCTGTAGGAGAAAGTTGAGATCAAAAAGTTTATTAAATCTTTTTATATGAATTAATGTTGATTTACTAGGCTGAAATTTGTCTTTTTCGTATAAATTAATTTATAAATGATCTTAAGCTATATTTTGGTTTGAGAGCTTAAAATAGGCATATGTTGCTGTGTGCAAAAGATTAGGCTCATTTGAAGTGTTTTTTATTTAATTTGGATTTATGGTTGAAAGGCTTGTTTTAAGTAATTAAAGAAAGAAATGGAAATTAAAAGTGCAAAATTGTGAAATCATGTTTGTTTCTGTTTTATTAATTTAAACACACCCCCTTGCTGTTTGGTGTAGTTAAGTAACTTAAATTGCTTAGATGTGCACACAATCACCATCAAAGTAGTGTTTTGCTTATCATCACACACCCTAATAATTTCTGTGAGAAAATGATAATGTTTGGATGAATGTGTCCAACAAGAGTTGGTTTTGTGGTAATTCTCCCACCTCCACCATAATCTAATGCATGTGCATGTAAACGTGTAGATCTTCCCAACGGGACATACACGCTCACCCAGGAGGAGGAGGGAGCAGCTACTGGAGAGTTGAATCAAGTTAGTGTGCAGCAAGACCTGGACCAAAGTCCAGAAGAGCCCAAGGCTAGTGTTAGTGTTGAGTCAGAGGAAGGCAAGCCCCGGATACATCTAACCCTTTTTCTAAACTCATATCTTTACTTTTCGTATTTATGTTATGATTTGTGCATTTAAGTTTCAGGAGTTGCTTTGAAACCTAGATGCATGATCCTTAGGACTCCTATGCTCTTTTACTAGTATGTTAGAAACGCTAGTGCCATGCTTTAAGGACACGGTACAAGTCGAGTAATGACTCATTGCTCGCGAGATATAGGATGCTTATGTTGGAATCATAAGTTGGTTAAAATGACTCGCTCATGTGGTAAGAGCAATGGGTTCGGTCTCGACCGAGTAGCATTGTGCTGGTTTAAGCTATTGAACGTACCAAGTGCTTGTCGGGAATGGGACCGGTAAGCCTAGTACCTTCTGAACCGGGGCGGGATCTTTCTAGCTACCGGCTTGGGTTGCGTCTCCGGGCTAGCTACCCGTGGTATAGTGTGTGAGTCCGGACTGGTCGGGTTAGACCCTCCGGATAACCGTGTACCAGAGTTTGTAGCGTCTGATCCCAAACTGTGGGATGTTGGGAACCGCCTGGTTGGGGTAGACACTGCACTTGGTCTACCTTCTTCCGTGTATCTTGGGTTTACCTTGCAAGGATATAAATCGATCGATCGTCGGTCACTCGCCGTTATCTGAGTCGGCTTGACCACTGGCTACCCCATGTTTATTTATGGAACATTTCGGATTAATATTGTTGGATGATTAATATTGTTTGTACAACCATGCTCGCTTAGCTAGGTGCTTACCAAGAATGGTTAACATACTAGAACTTGAGCTAAAATTTGAAAGTAAGGATCAACTCTTAGTTGCTTTTGGCAAAACCAACCCACCAGCCAAAAAGCCTTGCATGTCTAGCTGTGTCTTTTATTTTTGTCGGGTAAGTCTTGCTGAGTATTAGTATACTCAGCCTTGCTTTTGTTGTTGTTTTCAGGTAATTTCATCTGGCCTGGATCTATTCCAGATGGTTGGAAACTTGAGTGGGAAAACGATGTTGATGAGTGATACTCCATGGATGGCCTCCCATGTGTATCTTCCGCTAGTTTTATTTCCGTTGTTTAAACTCTGAATCACCTTTACTTTTATGTAGTCAAAACTTGGTTTGTAATTTTAAGTACTTATGAACTTTTATGTAATGTAATGTTGTACTCTGGTCCCGCCTTTGTGTGGGCTTAGCGCATAAATCGATCCTGTGTAAGTGATTTACCGGGCATGCCCCGGCAGAGGCGACAGAATAGTTCTTTATTATTGCTTAATGGCCACGTGGACCGGCTTAGGCGATAATACGGAATTATTTTGGGCGGTTCTGTCACAGCTGGTATCAGAGCGAGTTATGCACCAGAGTAATTAAAATACCTTAACAAACTTGTTTTTGGAATAAAATTTGCCAAGATTAATAATCTTGCTAAGTGAGTAGGACGTTAAGGTCTTATCTAGTCCGAGAGGCCCTAGAGGGAATTTTTGGGTTCTTTCAGGTGGCTAGTACTCTATGGTGTATTTAATCTGACTTCCAGCACATTTTATTCCTGTCAAGACTTACTTTCATGCACAACCATACTAGTTCATCACGTTTTGCCATACGTGGTGGTACCACAGGGAAGTCCTGTGAGGGACTAGTGGGACCTATTCCAATGGGTGCCACGTCGCGTCTGCGTCTCGTCACGTTTTGCCATACGTGATGGTGCCACGGGAAAGTCCGTGAGGGATGAGTGAGGCCTATTCCAATGGGCACTCACGTCGCGTCTGTGTCTAGCCATGTTTTGCCATACATGTGCGAACCCGCAATAGGCGGAAAGGACAACTCCATTCAAATGGAGGTGTCCGAGGTTGGACGCTATCCATGCAGCGGCTTTACGCATGGATACCGTTTCTATAGTGAACGGTAATGAATGTGGACGCTTTTGTGAGTGCTGGCACAAAAGGTCTTGAATATCTGTGATTTTCTACAGGTACACTAACCACGGTTGTTAGGAACGGTAATTTAAGAAACGGATAGTTTTCGATTAGCTATTATAAGGAGAGACGTATATGTATGCCTTGCCACCGGCACTAACTTCGTTTTTGAGCTTAAAAGCTTTGTGAGGAAGTTTAGGACGCTTTTTGCATCATGTAAAAGCTATCAAATTAAAACGGAACTTAAATCATGTGTTGGTTGGGCTTTATTTAATTTGTGTTCTTAAGGACCAATCATGCTAGTTTGATGCTTTGATGAAGTGATAAGCAAAGATTGTAACTAGATGCTGTCCAATTTTTCTAAGGAATTATCTAGAAAATTTCTGGCCAGATGCTCTTTAGGAAAATTGTTCATCACCTAGTTAAGGTTGCTCTCTGAATTTCTCATGATTTTAGGATGCTTAAAACTGAAGTTAGGATCAAATTTGCTAGGCAAGGTCATGCTGAAATGCTGTCCAATTTCTGAGTTAAGCTGAAAACTTGAATTTTTTTTTACACCTAGTTCCAAGAAGAATTTGACCAGGGAATCTATAACAAATATGCTCCATATATAGCCTACTTTGTGATGTAAAAACCTCATGGTCATAGGGTTCTCAATTTTTGAGATATGATCTTTTTAGTGAAGCACTGTCCTGCTGAAATTTCTGGGCAATAGCACTCTAAAAATTGATCAGTTAGACCCTTTTCCAATCGGAATTGGTTCGACCCTTGAATACCAAGAATGCTCCTTAGGTATCTATCTACCTCCTGTAGAAATCTCAAGGTCACTAGATTTTTAGTTTGGGAGTTATGCACAAAACATTAGGTCTCTGCCCTGCTGAATTTCAGAACTAGTGATCTCTGAAATTCAAATTTTTAGGTCATCTTCCTTTGAAATCCAGAGCAAACCTTGAATACCAAAGTTGTTTAGAATTTCATATTCTGCATGCTCGTAAAATTTCAGCATCATTGCAGTTTTGAGCTGAGAGATATGGAATTTTTAGTGACCCTCGGCCTGCTGTCCAACAGTCCTGACAGCAAAGCAATATCTGAATTTTCGGACATGATAGCCTCAGCATTATCTCTAAGTTGAATACCAATATTGGAAGGTACGAGATTTTATATCCCCTGCCTAAAGATGATGATATTTAGGTGGTGGAAGAATGCTCCCCGTATGTTTTTGAAGTTTCTATCCACAGATGAACACAATCAGTGCAAAATACATCTATCTCCATCTTCTCTTAGGATGGTTTCTAATAGAAGCATACCCATATCCTTGCCGAGTCAAGTGGAACCCCGTTGTACTCTCCTGATTGCTTATACACCTTTTCCTTCAATTTAAAGGCGATCCACCAACTTCCTATGGCTATGTAAAGGTGATCACTCCACTTTCCTTGCATCGATATCCCTACATTGATCACTATAAATTCTCAGCCCTTGACCTAAAAATCCTTATGCTTGCTCACAAACAAATAAATGAGAACATGGTTACAAGGCATCAAAAATCTGTTGGTATGCATAATGAGCATCATTCCAGCATGCATATGCTGCATCTCTAACAACATAATTCATGAGCATGGAAATGCATTACACGACATGTGCATCTGGAAACCTGGGTTTGGACTAACATGCATACGCACTGAAAGTTTCACCCTTTCTACTCTATTCTCTTTACGGTGGTGATGTTGTGATCCATGAACGAAGGTGCCGCGATGGAACCTAGTGTATCATGTGTGCTGCAGCCATGTGATTACTACTAGGAGCACGCTAGGTATCTTTGTTTGTGAGAATGCGACTCACTCCGGATCCTAATTTCTCAGTCCTCCAAGACACTATCTAATTTCGTGAATAATGCAAATCATGCTGACACTGCATCATGAGCACCATATCTCATGAGCATATGCATCATGCATTCATAAACATGTGCATCATCATGCATGAACCTCATCATATACACATCTTATGCATCTTTCACTGTGCATCATGACATATGCATCATCCAGATGGTATCATTAATACATCATGTCATGAGCCTTGTCCCATTGTTGCACGAGTCATTTCCCATATGCATAAGCATTGTCATCCCATGACTCATCAAGTGCATGAGTTCCAGCTCAAAATCATTACTCCCTGGTGTGGTGCATAAAGTAATTAAAATACTTCATTAGGAATAACCTGAGCAAGAGTAAAATTCCTAGCTCCCAGCACATCATTCTCCAAAGTCTTGTTCTTGCCATTTGACAATTTATACAGCCAAAGACAATCCCAGAGTTGAAATCCTTGTTGCTCTTCTAAAAGTAAAGTTCAGAAATTTTAGTAAATGAGCTTCACCACATGATTGTTTACCAGACTTCGTCTTCAGAAACATCTCTATGGAACCTTTCGATTGGTCTCTTTCTTTCCAAAATCTCAGAGTTTGCCTAATACCTAATCCAATCAGCCGAGTTAAATTGAAAGAGGATGAGCAAAGTTTTTCATAAGCATTCAAGGTTCTCCATAAGTCCAGGTATGAGGAGTTTTCTATCGATCAGCGATCCATGATCCTTTTTCACATTTCTTTCAAATTCAAGGAATCAGGGTTTAAGCAAACAATAGACAGATAAAAATCCTTCGCTAATTTCTCCTTGATAAATCACATTCCTAGATGGTAAATACCCAATCTCTTCTCATTTTTTCCTCAAAGTCACGGTCCTTTCTCTCGAATCGTTTGAACCCATCCTTTTTAGTGCCATGCCAGCATTGCGCAGCATCGTCGCTTTGTCATATTTTGTCAAAGCTGCTGATCGCCGCCTATGCATCACTGCAGCATCGCTGCCTTGTCGCCAATGGCACCTCGACTATCGTGCATCCTTGTCACCATATCACTGGCGATCATCTACGACAAGTGTCACCTCTTTTGACCCAACAGGTGACCCATGCACGAAATGAAGGAGTTAACGACGGAACACTAACGACAGAACACTCCTTTCGCTTTCTTTTCCGAGCATGTTAAACTCAAGAAACTATTTTCTCATCCGAAATTGTTTTGGAAACTGAAGGATGTTCTCTGTAGATACCATAAGAAATTGGCATTCTTATTAGGCATCAATAGAAAGGGATCATAAAGAGATGATCTAGTTCTTCAAATTCTTCCGACATATTGTTATGGAGTTTCTAAGAAATGGCCATAACTGGATTTTTGGTCCTACTGGGCAAACTGATCCAATCATCATAAATTCAGGACTATGACCTCATCAAAGAAAATACAGAGAGTTCTCAACCATAGATGTTTTTCTCATCTCATTTCTTGCACCACGACCAAGTCTTGACGGTCGTTTGACCGTCTACATATCTGTGCTCCATCTGTCTCGTGTCATCTATCACTCCGTCACCCCTCACCGTAGCAGCCATCGCTCCAAACCCTCTGCCAAACCTATCACAAGTGGCTGGTATGCCACCGCTGTTGCACCATGGCGACCCTCGATAAAAGGAGAGTATCGCTCGTCGTTTTCTACCACCTCTGAGCCAGACCTCCACTCGAGCTTTAAACCTCCATCACCATCTTTTTCATCCAACTGCTCCTTCGGCGCTCACGCCAACCATCTTCATCATTTGCGACATTCGGCGTCAAGAAGGCTTTCCATCATCTTCTCGGAGACCCAAAGGAGAAGTTTAGAAGAAGGCCACAAGAAGGATCCAACCCGATGTTGCCAACTATGGATCGTTTTCTGGAGATGTTTGATTCCGTCGGCTGGACTCTAGCAGGACTGTACATCTGCTTTGTGTTCCAGCTCTTGATGATTTTAGCTTTTCATGTGTACATTCATCACCCACTCCCTCACGAGCGACATTGATTTTCTCATCAAGCCTGTTATCTCCCCTGGAGGTTTTCCTCTAACCTTGTTGTCAAATCTCGGGACGAGATTTCTTTTAAGGGGGGTAGACTGTAACACCCCAGGTGTTTATTAAAGATAAATACCTCAATTAGGGTGGTTAATCATGTTTAATTAGCTCATAAACATGTTTGACATGATCTTGCACACTTTTGCACAAAAGACCTTGGTCGAAGTTCAAATTCCCGATCAAACCCCTATAGATCCTAAAGAGCTGATTTGGTTTTCTTGCGCGTTCTCCAAATTTTGCTATAGAAGTTCAAAATCGGCCAATATAAAAGTTCTTCGTTATTTCCGGGGACACATTTCTCATAATTGGCGGACATTCCAATTTTGAGTGCAAAGCCGCGTAAACTCGAGATGAAGTTCCTGTGCACAGTAATTCCGGGCCGAGTTTTCCTGAAAGTTCAACGAGTTTTTCCCACAAATCCGTTGATCAAAACATATGTCGCCCTTTGCGAAATTTGTAGGTCTATAGCTCCTCTACAACTTTTGTTTTTGGAGATTTTCAACTTAGTTGGAACTTTTTGGAGTTATGCAATTTCGAAGCAGGCTAAATGGAATGAAAAACGGCCGGAGCGCCGACGTCGCCGCGCTGCGTCGCGCGCGCGTGAGCCCCTGCGCCACGCGTCCACCCCACCTTTCCCCGGCGTACGGACTTCGGTGTCTCCGTGATGGACCCGCACATGGCCGTGAAGTCTACGAAGGCCGTAGGATCGTGCGCCGCGCCTAGGGAGGATGGCCGACAGGCCGGTGCCATGCGGTGCGACACGCGCCGCGCAGCATCGTCGACATCCGCGCCCCCCCCCCCCCCGTGCATGCGCCTCTTCAACTGGCCTCGGAGGCGACGAAGTGTTCCCAAGTCACCACGCGCCCTCCTCACCTCTCCCCTCTGCCCCGTTCGCAAGCGAGTCGGGCCGGCGGTGCCCTGTCCACCCGGCGCCGCGGCTAGCAAGAGGAGCCGGCCGAGCTCGCCCCACCGCCAGTCCGCGCGCTCCCTGCATCTCCCTCTGCGCACCCGCGCTGTCGCCAGGGCGCCAGGACGCGCCGACGCCGAGCAGCAGCAGCACCGGCGGGCGGTCCAAGGCCGCCACGCCGCCGGCGCCCGTCCACTCCCGTTTCAGGCCGTGCAACACCCTAGGTCAACTCGTGAAGGTAAAAATCGAACTTAGGACCCAATCCCGGCGAGCTCCGGCGACCGGACCGCCGCCGGCGAACTCCTCCCGCCGGCAGGGACCCAATTGCGCCGATTTGATTCTTTCCAGGGTTCCCGGTGAAAGATTCCAGGGACCCGGTTGTAAAAGGTACTTTTAGGGTTACAGCAGCAACTTCGGAAAATCATTAAAAATCGTAGAAAAATCAGAAAAATGCAAAACCAATTTTTTTGGTTTTCTGGTGAATAAATCTATCTTTTCTAGAAAACATGTATAGGGTTTTTCTGTACAGTTTTTGAATTAAAAATTCAAACTCAGTTTGGAGTGTTTTTAGTGTGATTTAAAATATATACATGCTATGAACTTGAATTTTGGATATGTTGCTCTTTATGGCATGTCTAGATCTGTGGCAAAAGTTTGCATGGTTTTGATGTATATATGTTCAGTTATAATTTATTTAAGCTTTATACTAGATTAAGTTTGATGCTTTTTATAGCCTCTTTAATGAACTTTTCTTTGAGCACCAGTGCACCCTAGGGCTTTGCCTTGTTGAGTAGTACCTCTGGTATGATGGATGTGATTTTAGGGAATTGTTTAATAGATGTTTTGGATTTAATCTTGTGTAGGAGCTTAAATTCAAAATCTGAAAAATAATTTGAATCTGCAAGCATGCTTTGGTCAGAAACTCATTCCTGGCATACATGACCTGTAGGAGAAAGTTGAGATCAAAAAGTTTATTAAATCTTTTTATATGAATTAATGTTGATTTACTAGGCTGAAATTTGTCTTTTTCGTATAAATTAATTTATAAATGATCTTAAGCTATATTTTGGTTTGAGAGCTTAAAATAGGCATATGTTGCTGTGTGCAAAAGATTAGGCTCATTTGAAGTGTTTTTTATTTAATTTGGATTTATGGTTGAAAGGCTTGTTTTAAGTAATTAAAGAAAGAAATGGAAATTAAAAGTGCAAAATTGTGAAATCATGTTTGTTTCTGTTTTATTAATTTAAACACACCCCCTTGCTGTTTGGTGTAGTTAAGTAACTTAAATTGCTTAGATGTGCACACAATCACCATCAAAGTAGTGTTTTGCTTATCATCACACACCCTAATAATTTCTGTGAGAAAATGATAATGTTTGGATGAATGTGTCCAACAAGAGTTGGTTTTGTGGTAATTCTCCCACCTCCACCATAATCTAATGCATGTGCATGTAAACGTGTAGATCTTCCCAACGGGACATACACGCTCACCCAGGAGGAGGAGGGAGCAGCTACTGGAGAGTTGAATCAAGTTAGTGTGCAGCAAGACCTGGACCAAAGTCCAGAAGAGCCCAAGGCTAGTGTTAGTGTTGAGTCAGAGGAAGGCAAGCCCCGGATACATCTAACCCTTTTTCTAAACTCATATCTTTACTTTTCGTATTTATGTTATGATTTGTGCATTTAAGTTTCAGGAGTTGCTTTGAAACCTAGATGCATGATCCTTAGGACTCCTATGCTCTTTTACTAGTATGTTAGAAACGCTAGTGCCATGCTTTAAGGACACGGTACAAGTCGAGTAATGACTCATTGCTCGCGAGATATAGGATGCTTATGTTGGAATCATAAGTTGGTTAAAATGACTCGCTCATGTGGTAAGAGCAATGGGTTCGGTCTCGACCGAGTAGCATTGTGCTGGTTTAAGCTATTGAACGTACCAAGTGCTTGTCGGGAATGGGACCGGTAAGCCTAGTACCTTCTGAACCGGGGCGGGATCTTTCTAGCTACCGGCTTGGGTTGCGTCTCCGGGCTAGCTACCCGTGGTATAGTGTGTGAGTCCGGACTGGTCGGGTTAGACCCTCCGGATAACCGTGTACCAGAGTTTGTAGCGTCTGATCCCAAACTGTGGGATGTTGGGAACCGCCTGGTTGGGGTAGACACTGCACTTGGTCTACCTTCTTCCGTGTATCTTGGGTTTACCTTGCAAGGATATAAATCGATCGATCGTCGGTCACTCGCCGTTATCTGAGTCGGCTTGACCACTGGCTACCCCATGTTTATTTATGGAACATTTCGGATTAATATTGTTGGATGATTAATATTGTTTGTACAACCATGCTCGCTTAGCTAGGTGCTTACCAAGAATGGTTAACATACTAGAACTTGAGCTAAAATTTGAAAGTAAGGATCAACTCTTAGTTGCTTTTGGCAAAACCAACCCACCAGCCAAAAAGCCTTGCATGTCTAGCTGTGTCTTTTATTTTTGTCGGGTAAGTCTTGCTGAGTATTAGTATACTCAGCCTTGCTTTTGTTGTTGTTTTCAGGTAATTTCATCTGGCCTGGATCTATTCCAGATGGTTGGAAACTTGAGTGGGAAAACGATGTTGATGAGTGATACTCCATGGATGGCCTCCCATGTGTATCTTCCGCTAGTTTTATTTCCGTTGTTTAAACTCTGAATCACCTTTACTTTTATGTAGTCAAAACTTGGTTTGTAATTTTAAGTACTTATGAACTTTTATGTAATGTAATGTTGTACTCTGGTCCCGCCTTTGTGTGGGCTTAGCGCATAAATCGATCCTGTGTAAGTGATTTACCGGGCATGCCCCGGCAGAGGCGACAGAATAGTTCTTTATTATTGCTTAATGGCCACGTGGACCGGCTTAGGCGATAATACGGAATTATTTTGGGCGGTTCTGTCACAGCTGGTATCAGAGCGAGTTATGCACCAGAGTAATTAAAATACCTTAACAAACTTGTTTTTGGAATAAAATTTGCCAAGATTAATAATCTTGCTAAGTGAGTAGGACGTTAAGGTCTTATCTAGTCCGAGAGGCCCTAGAGGGAATTTTTGGGTTCTTTCAGGTGGCTAGTACTCTATGGTGTATTTAATCTGACTTCCAGCACATTTTATTCCTGTCAAGACTTACTTTCATGCACAACCATACTAGTTCATCACGTTTTGCCATACGTGGTGGTACCACAGGGAAGTCCTGTGAGGGACTAGTGGGACCTATTCCAATGGGTGCCACGTCGCGTCTGCGTCTCGTCACGTTTTGCCATACGTGATGGTGCCACGGGAAAGTCCGTGAGGGATGAGTGAGGCCTATTCCAATGGGCACTCACGTCGCGTCTGTGTCTAGCCATGTTTTGCCATACATGTGCGAACCCGCAATAGGCGGAAAGGACAACTCCATTCAAACGGAGGTGTCCGAGGTTGGACGCTATCCATGCAGCGGCTTTACGCATGGATACCGTTTCTATAGTGAACGGTAATGAATGTGGACGCTTTTGTGAGTGCTGGCACAAAAGGTCTTGAATATCTGTGATTTTCTACAGGTACACTAACCACGGTTGTTAGGAACGGTAATTTAAGAAACGGATAGTTTTCGATTAGCTATTATAAGGAGAGACGTATATGTATGCCTTGCCACCGGCACTAACTTCGTTTTTGAGCTTAAAAGCTTTGTGAGGAAGTTTAGGACGCTTTTTGCATCATGTAAAAGCTATCAAATTAAAACGGAACTTAAATCATGTGTTGGTTGGGCTTTATTTAATTTGTGTTCTTAAGGACCAATCATGCTAGTTTGATGCTTTGATGAAGTGATAAGCAAAGATTGTAACTAGATGCTGTCCAATTTTTCTAAGGAATTATCTAGAAAATTTCTGGCCAGATGCTCTTTAGGAAAATTGTTCATCACCTAGTTAAGGTTGCTCTCTGAATTTCTCATGATTTTAGGATGCTTAAAACTGAAGTTAGGATCAAATTTGCTAGGCAAGGTCATGCTGAAATGCTGTCCAATTTCTGAGTTAAGCTGAAAACTTGAATTTTTTTTTACACCTAGTTCCAAGAAGAATTTGACCAGGGAATCTATAACAAATATGCTCCATATATAGCCTACTTTGTGCTGTAAAAACCTCATGGTCATAGGGTTCTCAATTTTTGAGATATGATCTTTTTAGTGAAGCACTGTCCTGCTGAAATTTCTGGGCAATAGCACTCTAAAAATTGATCAGTTAGACCCTTTTCCAATCGGAATTGGTTCGACCCTTGAATACCAAGAATGCTCCTTAGGTATCTATCTACCTCCTGTAGAAATCTCAAGGTCACTAGATTTTTAGTTTGGGAGTTATGCACAAAACATTAGGTCTCTGCCCTGCTGAATTTCAGAACTAGTGATCTCTGAAATTCAAATTTTTAGGTCATCTTCCTTTGAAATCCAGAGCAAACCTTGAATACCAAAGTTGTTTAGAATTTCATATTCTGCATGCTCGTAAAATTTCAGCATCATTGCAGTTTTGAGCTGAGAGATATGGAATTTTTAGTGACCCTCGGCCTGCTGTCCAACAGTCCTGACAGCAAAGCAATATCTGAATTTTCGGACATGATAGCCTCAGCATTATCTCTAAGTTGAATACCAATATTGGAAGGTACGAGATTTTATATCCCCTGCCTAAAGATGATGATATTTAGGTGGTGGAAGAATGCTCCCCGTATGTTTTTGAAGTTTCTATCCACAGATGAACACAATCAGTGCAAAATACATCTATCTCCATCTTCTCTTAGGATGGTTTCTAATAGAAGCATACCCATATCCTTGCCGAGTCAAGTGGAACCCCGTTGTACTCTCCTGATTGCTTATACACCTTTTCCTTCAATTTAAAGGCGATCCACCAACTTCCTATGGCTATGTAAAGGTGATCACTCCACTTTCCTTGCATCGATATCCCTACATTGATCACTATAAATTCTCAGCCCTTGACCTAAAAATCCTTATGCTTGCTCACAAACAAATAAATGAGAACATGGTTACAAGGCATCAAAAATCTGTTGGTATGCATAATGAGCATCATTCCAGCATGCATATGCTGCATCTCTAACAACATAATTCATGAGCATGGAAATGCATTACACGACATGTGCATCTGGAAACCTGGGTTTGGACTAACATGCATACGCACTGAAAGTTTCACCCTTTCTACTCTATTCTCTTTACGGTGGTGATGTTGTGATCCATGAACGAAGGTGCCGCGATGGAACCTAGTGTATCATGTGTGCTGCAGCCATGTGATTACTACTAGGAGCACGCTAGGTATCTTTGTTTGTGAGAATGCGACTCACTCCGGATCCTAATTTCTCAGTCCTCCAAGACACTATCTAATTTCGTGAATAATGCAAATCATGCTGACACTGCATCATGAGCACCATATCTCATGAGCATATGCATCATGCATTCATAAACATGTGCATCATCATGCATGAACCTCATCATATACACATCTTATGCATCTTTCACTGTGCATCATGACATATGCATCATCCAGATGGTATCATTAATACATCATGTCATGAGCCTTGTCCCATTGTTGCACGAGTCATTTCCCATATGCATAAGCATTGTCATCCCATGACTCATCAAGTGCATGAGTTCCAGCTCAAAATCATTACTCCCTGGTGTGGTGCATAAAGTAATTAAAATACTTCATTAGGAATAACCTGAGCAAGAGTAAAATTCCTAGCTCCCAGCACATCATTCTCCAAAGTCTTGTTCTTGCCATTTGACAATTTATACAGCCAAAGACAATCCCAGAGTTGAAATCCTTGTTGCTCTTCTAAAAGTAAAGTTCAGAAATTTTAGTAAATGAGCTTCACCACATGATTGTTTACCAGACTTCGTCTTCAGAAACATCTCTATGGAACCTTTCGATTGGTCTCTTTCTTTCCAAAATCTCAGAGTTTGCCTAATACCTAATCCAATCAGCCGAGTTAAATTGAAAGAGGATGAGCAAAGTTTTTCATAAGCATTCAAGGTTCTCCATAAGTCCAGGTATGAGGAGTTTTCTATCGATCAGCGATCCATGATCCTTTTTCACATTTCTTTCAAATTCAAGGAATCAGGGTTTAAGCAAACAATAGACAGATAAAAATCCTTCGCTAATTTCTCCTTGATAAATCACATTCCTAGATGGTAAATACCCAATCTCTTCTCATTTTTTCCTCAAAGTCACGGTCCTTTCTCTCGAATCGTTTGAACCCATCCTTTTTAGTGCCATGCCAGCATTGCACAGCATCGTCGCTTTGTCATATTTTGTCAAAGCTGCTGATCGCCGCCTATGCATCACTGCAGCATCGCTGCCTTGTCGCCAATGGCACCTCGACTATCGTGCATCCTTGTCACCATATCACTGGCGATCATCTACGACAAGTGTCACCTCTTTTGACCCAACAGGTGACCCATGCACGAAATGAAGGAGTTAACGACGGAACACTAACGACAGAACACTCCTTTCGCTTTCTTTTCCGAGCATGTTAAACTCAAGAAACTATTTTCTCATCCGAAATTGTTTTGGAAACTGAAGGATGTTCTCTGTAGATACCATAAGAAATTGGCATTCTTATTAGGCATCAATAGAAAGGGATCATAAAGAGATGATCTAGTTCTTCAAATTCTTCCGACATATTGTTATGGAGTTTCTAAGAAATGGCCATAACTGGATTTTTGGTCCTACTGGGCAAACTGATCCAATCATCATAAATTCAGGACTATGACCTCATCAAAGAAAATACAGAGAGTTCTCAACCATAGATGTTTTTCTCATCTCATTTCTTGCACCACGACCAAGTCTTGACGGTCGTTTGACCGTCTACATATCTGTGCTCCATCTGTCTCGTGTCATCTATCACTCCGTCACCCCTCACCGTAGCAGCCATCGCTCCAAACCCTCTGCCAAACCTATCACAAGTGGCTGGTATGCCACCGCTGTTGCACCATGGCGACCCTCGATAAAAGGAGAGTATCGCTCGTCGTTTTCTACCACCTCTGAGCCAGACCTCCACTCGAGCTTTAAACCTCCATCACCATCTTTTTCATCCAACTGCTCCTTCGGCGCTCACGCCAACCATCTTCATCATTTGCGACATTCGGCGTCAAGAAGGCTTTCCATCATCTTCTCGGAGACCCAAAGGAGAAGTTTAGAAGAAGGCCACAAGAAGGATCCAACCCGATGTTGCCAACTATGGATCGTTTTCTGGAGATGTTTGATTCCGTCGGCTGGACTCTAGCAGGACTGTACATCTGCTTTGTGTTCCAGCTCTTGATGATTTTAGCTTTTCATGTGTACATTCATCACCCACTCCCTCACGAGCGACATTGATTTTCTCATCAAGCCTGTTATCTCCCCTGGAGGTTTTCCTCTAACCTTGTTGTCAAATCTCGGGACGAGATTTCTTTTAAGGGGGGTAGACTGTAACACCCCAGGTGTTTATTAAAGATAAATACCTCAATTAGGGTGGTTAATCATGTTTAATTAGCTCATAAACATGTTTGACATGATCTTGCACACTTTTGCACAAAAGACCTTGGTCGAAGTTCAAATTCCCGATCAAACCCCTATAGATCCTAAAGAGCTGATTTGGTTTTCTTGCGCGTTCTCCAAATTTTGCTATAGAAGTTCAAAATCGGCCAATATAAAAGTTCTTCGTTATTTCCGGGGACACATTTCTCATAATTGGCGGACATTCCAATTTTGAGTGCAAAGCCGCGTAAACTCGAGATGAAGTTCCTGTGCACAGTAATTCCGGGCCGAGTTTTCCTGAAAGTTCAACGAGTTTTTCCCACAAATCCGTTGATCAAAACATATGTCGCCCTTTGCGAAATTTGTAGGTCTATAGCTCCTCTACAACTTTTGTTTTTGGAGATTTTCAACTTAGTTGGAACTTTTTGGAGTTATGCAATTTCGAAGCAGGCTAAATGGAATGAAAAACGGCCGGAGCGCCGACGTCGCCGCGCTGCGTCGCGCGCGCGTGAGCCCCTGCGCCACGCGTCCACCCCACCTTTCCCCGGCGTACGGACTTCGGTGTCTCCGTGATGGACCCGCACATGGCCGTGAAGTCTACGAAGGCCGTAGGATCGTGCGCCGCGCCTAGGGAGGATGGCCGACAGGCCGGTGCCATGCGGTGCGACACGCGCCGCGCAGCATCGTCGACATCCGCGCCCCCCCCCCCGTGCATGCGCCTCTTCAACTGGCCTCGGAGGCGACGAAGTGTTCCCAAGTCACCACGCGCCCTCCTCACCTCTCCCCTCTGCCCCGTTCGCAAGCGAGTCGGGCCGGCGGTGCCCTGTCCACCCGGCGCCGCGGCTAGCAAGAGGAGCCGGCCGAGCTCGCCCCACCGCCAGTCCGCGCGCTCCCTGCATCTCCCTCCGCGCACCCGCGCTGTCGCCAGGGCGCCAGGACGCGCCGACGCCGAGCAGCAGCAGCACCGGCGGGCGGTCCAAGGCCGCCACGCCGCCGGCGCCCGTCCACTCCCGTTTCAGGCCGTGCAACACCCTAGGTCAACTCGTGAAGGTAAAAATCGAACTTAGGACCCAATCCCGGCGAGCTCCGGCGACCGGACCGCCGCCGGCGAACTCCTCCCGCCAGCAGGGACCCAATTGCGCCGATTTGATTCTTTCCAGGGTTCCCGGTGAAAGATTCCAGGGACCCGGTTGTAAAAGGTACTTTTAGGGTTACAGCAGCAACTTCGGAAAATCATTAAAAATCGTAGAAAAATCAGAAAAATTCAAAACCAATTTTGTTGGTTTCCTGGTGAATAAATCTATCTTTTCTAGAAAACATGTATAGGGTTTTTCTGTACAGTTTTTGAATTAAAAATTCAAACTCAGTTTGGAGTGTTTTTAGTGTGATTTAAGATATATACATGCTATGAACTTGAATTTTGGATATGTTGCTCTTTATGGCATGTCTAGATCTGTCGCAAAAGTTTGCATGGTTTTGATGTATATATGTTCAGTTATAATTTATTTAAGCTTTATACTAGATTAAGTTTGATGCTTTTTATAGCCTCTTTAATGAACTTTTCTTTGAGCACCAGTGCACCCTAGGGCTTTGCCTTGTTGAGTAGTACCTCTGGTATGATGGATGTGATTTTAGGGAATTGTTTAATAGATGTTTTGGATTTAATCTTGTGTAGGAGCTTAAATTCAAAATCTGAAAAATAATTTGAATCTGCAAGCATGCTTTGGTCAGAAACTCATTCCTGGCATACATGACCTGTAGGAGAAAGTTGAGATCAAAAAGTTTATTAAATCTTTTTATATGAATTAATGTTGATTTACTAGGCTGAAATTTGTCTTTTTCGTATAAATTAATTTATAAATGATCTTAAGCTATATTTTGGTTTGAGAGCTTAAAATAGGCATATGTTGCTGTGTGCAAAAGATTAGGCTCATTTGAAGTGTTTTTTATTTAATTTGGATTTATGGTTGAAAGGCTTGTTTTAAGTAATTAAAGAAAGAAATGGAAATTAAAAGTGCAAAATTGTGAAATCATGTTTGTTTCTGTTTTATTAATTTAAACACACCCCCTTGCTGTTTGGTGTAGTTAAGTAACTTAAATTGCTTAGATGTGCACACAATCACCATCAAAGTAGTGTTTTGCTTATCATCACACACCCTAATAATTTCTGTGAGAAAATGATAATGTTTGGATGAATGTGTCCAACAAGAGTTGGTTTTGTGGTAATTCTCCCACCTCCACCATAATCTAATGCATGTGCATGTAAACGTGTAGATCTTCCCAACGGGACATACACGCTCACCCAGGAGGAGGAGGGAGCAGCTACTGGAGAGTTGAATCAAGTTAGTGTGCAGCAAGACCTGGACCAAAGTCCAGAAGAGCCCAAGGCTAGTGTTAGTGTTGAGTCAGAGGAAGGCAAGCCCCGGATACATCTAACCCTTTTTCTAAACTCATATCTTTACTTTTCGTATTTATGTTATGATTTGTGCATTTAAGTTTCAGGAGTTGCTTTGAAACCTAGATGCATGATCCTTAGGACTCCTATGCTCTTTTACTAGTATGTTAGAAACGCTAGTGCCATGCTTTAAGGACACGGTACAAGTCGAGTAATGACTCATTGCTCGCGAGATATAGGATGCTTATGTTGGAATCATAAGTTGGTTAAAATGACTCGCTCATGTGGTAAGAGCAATGGGTTCGGTCTCGACCGAGTAGCATTGTGCTGGTTTAAGCTATTGAACGTACCAAGTGCTTGTCGGGAATGGGACCGGTAAGCCTAGTACCTTCTGAACCGGGGCGGGATCTTTCTAGCTACCGGCTTGGGTTGCGTCTCCGGGCTAGCTACCCGTGGTATAGTGTGTGAGTCCGGACTGGTCGGGTTAGACCCTCCGGATAACCGTGTACCAGAGTTTGTAGCGTCTGATCCCAAACTGTGGGATGTTGGGAACCGCCTGGTTGGGGTAGACACTGCACTTGGTCTACCTTCTTCCGTGTATCTTGGGTTTACCTTGCAAGGATATAAATCGATCGATCGTCGGTCACTCGCCGTTATCTGAGTCGGCTTGACCACTGGCTACCCCATGTTTATTTATGGAACATTTCGGATTAATATTGTTGGATGATTAATATTGTTTGTACAACCATGCTCGCTTAGCTAGGTGCTTACCTAGAATGGTTAACATACTAGAACTTGAGCTAAAATTTGAAAGTAAGGATCAACTCTTAGTTGCTTTTGGCAAAACCAACCCACCAGCCAAAAAGCCTTGCATGTCTAGCTGTGTCTTTTATTTTTGTCGGGTAAGTCTTGCTGAGTATTAGTATACTCAGCCTTGCTTTTGTTGTTGTTTTCAGGTAATTTCATCTGGCCTGGATCTATTCCAGATGGTTGGAAACTTGAGTGGGAAAACGATGTTGATGAGTGATACTCCATGGATGGCCTCCCATGTGTATCTTCCGCTAGTTTTATTTCCGTTGTTTAAACTCTGAATCACCTTTACTTTTATGTAGTCAAAACTTGGTTTGTAATTTTAAGTACTTATGAACTTTTATGTAATGTAATGTTGTACTCTGGTCCCGCCTTTGTGTGGGCTTAGCGCATAAATCGATCCTGTGTAAGTGATTTACCGGGCATGCCCCGGCAGAGGCGACAGAATAGTTCTTTATTATTGCTTAATGGCCACGTGGACCAGCTTAGGCGATAATACAGAATTATTTTGGGCGGTTCTGTCACATCCGCCATGCCGGGCACTGCGCCATCGTCGTCGCCCGTGTGGGTGCTCCAGTGCCTCTGTCTAGTTCACAAGGGCACACGCCTCAATTTGGTATAGCTCCCACGGCAATCCAAGCCCCCTAGCCTCAGTTCAATCCGCACCGGCTAACTCCCGGTCAAGCGCCGCCGCACGTCACCGCGTACGCCGCCGCCAGCCGCTTGATCTTCACCTGAGCCACCAGATCGTGAACGGACGGCCGGATTAGATCTAACCCCGGGTAAAAACCCAACATACCGGTCAACCCCCGCCTTTGCGACATTGTTTTACAAAAACCCCCCTGAGCTTTTAGATTTCACAAGTCGGTCCTCCCACCTCTGAAAAACCCTTACAAATAGGTTCTGGTTTTCACGGTTTAGACCCTGAGCTTCCTAGTTTTAGCAGCCGAAGTCCATAGCCTTAGTTTTGCATGTTAGCCCCTGTGTTTGTACTTTTAATTACGTTTTAGTCCCTGGTTTTTAGCAATTAAGCCCCTGGAAGCTTTAGTTTTCTCGCAGATAGACCCCTGTATCTTGTTTTAGCCATAGATTATGCGTTTTAGCTCCGTTTTTAGCGTTCTTTATGTCCAAACGATCGTACTAAAGAGTAGAATAGCTTTACACAGTTGTTTTGCTCTATTGTTACTGTTTGGTGCATGTTTCTTATATGTTTCTATTATTTGTTTGTATGTGGTTGGTGTGATGCGTAGAAGACGATCGCTACTTCGATTACGCTGCAGTTGAAGAGTTCGAAGATTTTGAGCAGCCCTCTGAGTTTTTGGAAGGCAAGTCCTTGATGCATGCTCTTTTTCCTATACAACTGCATTTTAATTACATTATTTATTTTATTGCTTGCATTAAATTGATGGGACCCTATGCTTAAGGTGTGACTAGTGATTGTTTACCATGTCCTTGTTAACCTGGGGTTTTGTTTATGTTGGGTAGCACATGCTTAGTTGCTAACATTAGGTTGAGGATGGTTTAATTGTACGCAAAATAAACTTGATTTATTTTATGCTCTACCCTCATTAAGCAAGATTACCCCTGTTAATCGGAACATGGAGCGACCACCCAGGAACCAGGTGCAACCACAAGACAAATGGCTCTATCTTGGCTAACTAATTAGAAACCTTAGAATGTAGTATGCTTTACCTGATAAGGGTTAGGGGGTGCCGGTAGTTGGTGTATAGCCCGGCCGTCAAGCTGATCTGCTCTGTGGTAGCTTCGCAGCCTTGAGAGAGGGTTATGCATTACGCTGTCATGAAACCTAGCGAGCAGCTCATACTTGGGAATCTTTGTAAAGGCCTCGTAGTGAAACCCATGCCACTCAACTCGGAAGTGTTTAAGGGAGTAATTAACCCGGGCATATATGGGGGACACGACTTGTGGGTAAAGTGTACAACCTCTGCAGAGTGTAAATCTAATCGATTAGCCGTGCTCTCGGTCATGGAGCGGCCTGGACCCTCACATGGGTAAATTATGGAACATAAAATAATCTTGTGCATTGCATCCTGATTTTGTTGTATTTATTATCTCTGGGTTAGTATACACTTACACTACTAGTAATTAGATGCTTAATAAAATCTGACCAACTAAAATTGCTTACCGCTTTAACCATGTCAGCCATCCACCCAAAGAGCCTTGCATGTTGTTACAGTTACATTACCTTGTTTAGTACGACATGTGCTCACGCTTGTTGATTTTATTTCTTGCAACTACACTACTCGGACTGCTGCTCAGATGGCCGCTTTGAAGACTTCCTGGAAGACTTTGAAGACCTCTAGGCGGGCGTGTCACCAGTCAACTGCCTGTGGTGTTGATCCTATCCGCTGCGTTGCTACTCGTTAATAATTAGATCATTTATGAGACATTTTGGTCTGTAATAAAGTTTAATACTCTCTTTACGTTATGGCGTTGTGTTTTGGTATTCACTGAGTCGTTATATGTGTGAACTTTGATCCTGGCACACATATAATATGAGCATTCGAATTTGCCTTTAAATTCGGGTGTGACAAAGCCCCTGGTCAAAGTCAAAATTCTTGGTCAAACCCCTATAGATCCAAAAGGCTGATTTAGTTTTCTTGTGCGTTCTCCAAATTTCACTATAGAAGTTCAAAATCGGCCAATATAAAAGTTTTTCCTTATCTCCGGGAACACATTTTTCATAATTGGCGGACATTCCAATTTTGAGTGCAAAGCCGCTTAAATTTGAGATGAAGTTCCTACGCACAGTAATTGGGGCCGAGTTTTTCTGAAACTTCAACAAGTTTTTCCCACAAATCTGTTCACCAAAACATATGACGCCCTTTGTGAAAGTTTTAGGTCTATAGCTCCTCTAGAACTTTTAGTTTTGGAGATTTTTCACTTAGTTGGCATTTTGTGGAGTTTCGGATTTTTGAAAACCGTCTCACGAAATAGAACTCAACGCCGGCCGTTGCATCGCCCCGCGCTCTGGCACGAGCGCGCCCGCGCCCGGCCGCTCGGCCACGTGGCGCCCTCGCGCTGTTCCGGCGTACGGTCGCCCCGGGCATCTCCGCTGTGGACCCGCGCACACCCTCGACTGCTCTGCACTCCCTACGCGCTATGCGCCGTGCCCAGGAGCGCGCTGCAGCCTGGCAGCGGGCCCAGCGGAGCCACGCGCCGCCGTGCGCCGCAGCCGCGGTGTCGCATGCATGCAGGCCGAGCCAGCTGGCCTCCGCCCGTCTCACGCTTTGCCCAAAACTTCACCCACGTCGCGCATGTGTCGTCCCCGAGTCAAAACGAGCCGCACGCTGCCGTCGCCTTTCGTTCGCGCGCGTCGCCGGTTCGCCATACCCGCCGCCGCCACAAACTCTCCTTCCCGTCGCGAGCCAACACCGCCCTACCCCTTCTTCTCCTCCCTCTAACCCTCCTGCATCCCCCGTACACACCACAGCCGCACATTGAGGCCACTGTCGCCGGAGCGCCGAGTCTCGGCGGACGCCGCCCCTGCGCGTTGCCGAGGGGGGCTCGCCGGCGTGTCAACCGGCCGGCCGTCGCAACCCGAGGAAGCAGGTAGGCCTCCTCAAGGGCTCCGGCCACTCACCCGGTCGGGGTCGGCCCTACATCGCTGGCCGGCAGGTTCCCCTGCGCCGGCAAGGGCGGTTATGTGAAGATTGAGTTCTTCACAAGGGGTTTTCAGCAAAGCAGGGACCCATTTGTAATTTCGGAAAAATCTGTCAAGGGTCCCTCCGTAAAAGTGTTTTAGGGTTTTGGCAGTAACTTCAAAAATTCATTAAAAATCATGGAAAATTCGGAAAAATGTTAATCCAACTGTTTTGATTCCTTGTGAGCAGATCTACAACTTTTACAAAAGTTGTATAGGGTTTTTCTGAGTAGTTTTTAAATGTAAATTCAAACTCAGCTTGAGACCTTTTTATTGTAATTCAAAATGTACTCATGCAAATGAAATAAAATTTGGATATGTTGTTGTGTGATCCATGTTCAGATCTGTGACCAAGTTTCACACATTTTTGTTGTGTAGAATTCTAGTTATGATTTTTGGAAGGTTTAAGTTAGTTTAAGCTTGATGCTTTTTATAGTCCCCTCAATATATAAATTCCTTAAGCACCAATGCACCCTAGGCTTTTGTCATGATGTTAAGCACCTCTGGAAAAATAATGGTGATTTTAGGAGCATGTTTGAATGGTGTTTGGTATTTATGTTTGTGAAGGATGTCAAATTCATAACTTGAAAAATATGATGAATCCACTTGAATGTGTTGGTCTGGAACTTAGTTTTGACATATTGGAACTGTAGGAAAAATTTGAGGTCAAAAGGATGAGTGAATCTTTTTGTATGCTTTAATGAAGTTTATCTAGGCTGAACCTTGTCTTTTTCATTTAAAATAATATGTAAAAGATCTGTAGCTGAAATTTAGTATTTAAATTTATTTTAGTCATATGTTTCTATGGTAAAATTTTCATGCCAGTTGGAGTCTTATTTTAATTATTATGAATTATGGATGAATGGCTAGTTAAAATGGAATAAATAGATTTATATTTATCTTTTAATTTGAATAGGAGGTGTTTAAGTTTAGTTGCTGTTTAAAATAATTTTAAACACACCCCCATACTGATGGTGAAGATTGTTATTTTAATTTGTTTAGATATGCACACAATCACCATCAAAGTCATAGTTAGTTCATCATCATCCACCCCTTACTTTTAATGAAGCTTAATAATTTAATTTGCTTAGATGTGCACGCAATCACCATCAAAGTAAGAATTACTCCACCATCACTCACCCCCAACCCTTAATGAAGTTTAGTAAGCTAATTTGTTTAAATGTGCACACAATCCCCATTAAAATAGTTGTTAGCTCACTCTCACCACACACCATATACTTTTGTGAGTTTTCTTAGTTGTGTAGGTGAATGTGGCCAACAAGAGTTGGGTTTAATTGTAAAATCTCTCACCTTCCCCTTAAGACTAATGCATATGCATAACGTGTAGATCTACCCAACGGGACTTACACTCTCACTCAGGAGGAGGAGGGATCCGCTAGTGGGGAGTTGAATCAAGCTAGTAGGCAGCAAGACCTGGACCAAAGTCCAGAAGAGCCCAAGGCTAGTGTTGAGTCAGAGGAAGGCAAGCACCGGAGTCATCTAACCTTTTTCTAAACTCACACCTTTTACTTTTCAGTATTTATTATTTATTTTGTGCATTTAAGTTTCGGGAGGTGTTTTGAAACCTAGATGCATGATCCTTAGGATTCCTATGCTCTTTTACTAGTATGTTAGGAACGCTAGTGCCATGCTCTAAGGATACGGTACAAGTCGAGTAATGACTCATTGCTCGCGAGATATAGGATGCTTATGTTAGAATCATAAGTTGATTAAATTGACTCGCTCATGTGGTAAGAGCAATGGGTTCGGTCTCGACCGAGTAGCATGGTGCTGGTTTAAGCTATTGAACGTACCAAGTGCTTGTCGGGAATGGGACCGGTAAGCCTAGTACCTAATGAACCAGTGCAGGGACTTTATCGCTACTAATCTTGAGATGCGTCTCCCGGTTTGATCCCGGTAGTGCAAGTGTGAGTCTAGGCGTGCCTTGTGAGGGCGTCCCAGTAACCTTGTACTCAGGACTGTGGCATTTGTCCCTAATCTGGGGAGTGACGGGAACCGCTTGGTCGGGGTAGACCCCGCATTTGTTTTTCTTTGGATTCTTTGGGGTCTACCTTCTTCCATGTATGTTGGGTTTACCTTGCAAGGATATAAATTGATCGATCGTCGGTCACTCGCCGTTATCTGAGTCGGCTTGACCACTGGCTACCCCATATTTATTTATGAAACATTTTGGATTAATATTGTTGACTGATTAATCTTGTTTGCACAACCATGCTTGTTTAGCTAGGTGCTTACCTAGAATGGTTAACATACTAGAACTTGAGCTAAAATTTGAAAGTAAGGATCAACTCTTAGTTGCTTTTGGCAAAACAAACCCACCAGCCAAAAAGCCTTGCAAGTCTAGCTGTGTCTTTTATTTGACGGGTCAGTCTTGCTGAGTATTAGTATACTCCGCCTTGCTTAATTTGTTGTTTTCAGGTAATCCCATCTATCCTGGTACTATTCCAGATGGTTGGGAGAATGAATGGGAGAACGATGATGAAGAGTGATATGCTTGGATGGCCTCCCTTGTGTATCGCACGCTAGTTTTTATATTCTGTTGTTTAAACTCTGAACCATGTTTACTTTTATGTACTAAAAACCTGGTTTGTAATATAAGTACTTGAGGACTTTTATGTAATGTAATGATGTACTCTAGTCCCGCCTTCGTGTGGGCTTAGCGCATATGCTCGATCTTGTATTAGTGATTCACTGGGCATGACCCGGCAGGGGCGACAAAATAGCTCCTGGTTATCACTTATGAGCCACGTGGACCGGCTTAGGTGATAATCCGAATTTATTTTGGGCAGTTCTATCACAGCTGGTATCAGAGCGAGAATATGCACCAGAGTAATTAAAATATCTTAACAAACTTGTTTTCGGAATAAAATTTGCCAAGATTAATAGTCTTGTTAAGTGAGTAGGACGTTAAGGTCTAATCTAGTCCGAGAGGCCCTAGAGGGAATTTTTGGGTTCTTTCAGGTGGCTAATACTCTATGGTGTATTTATCTGACTTCTAGCATATTTTATTCCTGTCAAAACTTACTTTCATGCACAACCTTACTAGACAGCACGTTTTGCCATACGTGCTCGTACCACAGGAAAGTCCGTGAGGGATGGATGGAACCTATTCCAATGGGAACCCACCTTGCGTCTGGGTCTAGCCATGTTTTGCCATACATGTGCGATCCCGCAATAGGCGGAAAGGATAACTCCTTTCAAACGGAGGTGTCCGAGGTTGGACGCTGTCCATGCAGCGACTTTACGCATGGATGTCGTTTCTATAAGTGAACGGTAATAAATGTAGACGCTTTTGTGAGTGCTGGCACAAAAGGTCATGATTATCTATGATTTTCTGCAGGTACACTAACCACGGTTGTTAGGTACGGTAATTAATAAACAAATAGCTTCTGACTAGCTAGTATAGGGAGAGACGTATACGTATGCCTTGCCACCGGCACTAACTTCGTTTTTAAGCTTAAAAGCTTTGTGAGGATGATTAGGACGCTTTTTGCATCATGTAAAAGCTACCAAACCAAAACTGAACTTAAATCATGTGTTGCTTGGTCTCTACTTAATTTATGGTTCTTAAGGACCATTCATGCTAGTTTGATGCTTTGATGTGGTGTTAAGCAAAAATTATAACTAGATGCTGTCCAAATTTTTCTAAGGATTATCTAGAAAATTTCTGGCTAGGTGTTCTTTAGAGAAATTGTTCATCACATAGTTAAGCTTGCTTTCTGAATTTTTCATAATTTTAGGAGGCTTAAAACTAAACTAATGATTAAATTTGCTAGGCAAGGTCCTGCTGAAATGTTGTTGAAATTCCTAAGTTAGTCTGAAACTCGAATTTTTACATATAGTTCCTAAATGAATTTGATCAGAGAATCTATAGCAAAAATGTTCATTATCTAGCCTCGTTCATTCTGTAAAAATTTCATGGTTTTTGGGTACTCAGTTTTTGAGTTATGATCTTTTTAGTGAAGCTTTGCCCTGCTGAAATTTCTGGGCAACAACACTCTGAAAATGGATCTTTTACACCCTTTTCCAATTAGATTTAATTCAACCTTTGAATACCAAAAATGTGAGTTAGAATGTTTTTGAGTTTCTCACAAAATTTTGGAATTTTTGGGGTACTGGTTTATCAGTTATGGATTTTTGTTCTAACTGCCAGTTTTTGCCATTTGCATGTTAAACTCATCTTTGTGGGTCTAACGTGCGCTTGTAAATTATTTTTACAGATGGCTGCCCCTGGTTTCGTTGCGGTGAGCGCCGATGGCACTTTTGCCACCACTGGCTTGTAGTGGGAGGGTTTCACACGCATTGCGTGGAGAGCCCTTTGCGCCGTCGGCTACACCACCCCTCCTTGCTACGAGGGGGTGGAGTACGAGGAGATGGGCGTACCAAGCTGCCGCGTCCGAGTGACCGTGCTTCCCCACCCGTGCCACCCCGAGTGGGTGGACTTGAACATGGAGCTCCTGTGCTACCGCTCCTACGAGGCGGTGCAGTCGGCAGCCCTGATGGTGCTCCACACTCTCTCCACTCACCGACCGCAGGAGATGCTTCAGACGCCGTTGGGGTTGGTTCCAGCCTTGGACCCCAACGACCCCGTGTGGCTAGGCCGGATGGCCAACATAGCCACGCTTCTTGAGAGGGTGCCTCCCTATCACACTGTGCAGACTTTGGGCACCTGCTTGAGGGCCTTGTACGCTCTTCAGGACCTTCGCCGATTTATCGCGAATGACTTGGCCAGCCGTCTCACTGGAGTCACGTGGTACTCACACTGGGTGGTTGGACTCTTCTCAGAGCAGCACAGTGGGTACACTCAGGCTGTAGAGACTATTGCCGACCTCCAGGGTCAGGTACACCAGTTCCTGGTTGAGCGTGGCGACCACCTGCAGCAGATCATGGACTTCCAGGCTGGGCAGCAGGAGTTGCACGCTTAGTTGGCAGACAGAGATGCTGAGAGGCTTGTGCACCTCTAGCATATCTAGGGCTTGCAAGACTAGGTTGAGGACCTGGAGCTTGCTGCAAAGGCCTTGGAGGTTGAGGTGGGTGCGCTGCAGCAGGCACACCACCCACCGGACGTTGGACCTGATGAGCAGATGGAGATCCAGCTTGACCTAGAGCGGGTTCAGGACGTGCCCGGACTCGACTAGATGAGCTGGCACCCTATCTCTACATGTAGCGTGGAACTCTCCATAGCTTGTACAAAGGGCCTAGTTTCTAGATGATGTAGTAGGAAACTTGACATGTACTCTTTATTAGCCCTTTTGGTTGGTTTCTATGCTAGGCTGACTTAGGGTATTCTTTTGTGTAGCTAGATGCTACATCGTGACCCACATGTAATGGTGATCCACCACATTTTGTAATCTTGTAATTATGGTGGAAAAACACCTCTCGGCAGCAATCTACCTAAGAAATGAAAAGAAGAAAGTTATGGTTATATCTGAGTTTTTGGATGAATACCAAAGTCGTTCTAAACTTTATAATGGATATTCTCACAAAAATTCAGCATTTTTTCATGTGTAGTTTGAAAGATATCGAATTTTTAGTAAGCTACTGGCTGCTGTCCAAACTGCTAGACAAAGCTTTGGAAATTTAATTTTTCGACCCCTGTAAAAGATGAATCTGTTCTGGAGTTGAATACCAAAGTTGAAGATTATGAAATTCTACACATGCTGACCAAATTTTAGAAATTTTTGACTTTTGTACAGAAAGTTATGAATTATTTACTCAGGACTGTGATGCTGTCTAAATTCTGAATTTTAATGAGTTTGAATTTTTGTATGCATATTCTCCTTGTTATTCTTTTGAGCAAGCTTTGAATATGTATCTAATGAAAGTTCAAAATTTTCAGATGGCTGATAATGCTCACAACATTCCTGAGAGCTCTGATGGTCAAGGTGGTGGTGGTCTTCCTCCACCTCCACAGATGACCCCTACTGAGGCATTTATGGTTGCCCAAGCTGAAGTGATAAGGCAAATCCTCAATACGCAGAATATGATTGCACAAAGACTTCAACAGCCCTTCAACCATCAAGGGCATAATCAAGATGGGCCAAATGCAGTCATGTTGTTTGAAAAGTTCAGAGCAATGAGGCCACCTTTGTTCACTAAGGCAGAAGAGCCCCTAAAGGCTGATGCATTTCTCAGGGCCCTACAGGCCATGTTCTCCATCTTTACACTGCCCTGCTCAGAGGAAAATAAGGCAGGCTTCGCCGCCCAACAGCTTAGGGGTGAAGCGCTAATCTGGTGAGAGCATTTTAAATCCATGCAGCCACAGGGCCACCAGGTTACTTGGGATGAATTCAAGAAGGCTTTCAAAGAGCATCACATCCCCAAGGGTCTTATTGATAGAAAAATGAAAGAATTGATGAACCTCAAACAAGGATCCGACTCTGTCTATCAATATGCTCAAAAGTTCAACAACTTATGTTAGTATGGTGATTATCATGTGGATACTGACAAGAAAAAGATGGAGCGATTCCGTGAGGGTCTTGATGGTGAACTCTATGAGAGGTTGAACTTGATAAAGGTTGACAGCTATCCTGAGCTGGTCAGCTTGGCTATCTCTCAGGAGGATGCTATGAAAATGGATCAACATGAGAGGAAGAGAAAGTTTAATCAAGCTTCAGACAGTGGGCAGGGCAAGAAATTTAAATTTGTGAAGAAGAATGTGCAGAGTGCCACCCATCCATCTTCATTAGGACGCTGGGTGATGAAGCAGTCTCTGTCTAAGCCGTCTGGCAACTTCAGCTATCGCAACACCCAGCAGACAGCTTCTAGGCCTGGTGCACCCCCACCTGCCCGCAACAATGAGGATCGTCGTTGCTATAACTGCGGACAGCTGGGGCACTATGCCAACAAGTGCACACGTCCTCAACAGCAAAATCAGCAAAGTCAGGGGCAAGGTTCTAAGGCTGGAAATCAAGGAAAGAAACAGACTGTGCAAGTGAAGCAAGGCCGTTTAAACTTCACCACAGTGGTTGACCTTCCAGAGGGAGCACTAGTCTTGACAGGTACTTTTCTATCCGTGGTCGTCCAGTTAATATATTATTTGATTCTGGTGCTACTCATAGCTTTATTAATGTGAAAACCATGAGTAATTTGGATTTGAAGTGGAGTCATACTAATTAGGCCTATATGATTGCCACACCAGGTGGAAAGGTTGCTTCACATCACGTAGCCTTAAGGGTACCGCTTGAAATAGGTAGCAAGACTTTTCCAACAAATCTTGTCACATTAAGTCTGGATGAGGTAGATATTATCCTAGGCATGAATTGGATGACTCAGCACAAAGTTGTCCTGGATATTTCTGAGAGAATGATAGAAATCAACTCACCTATTGTCGGAAATTCAATTATTTACCTTCCTTCCAAAGGCTATAAAGGCTCATGTGTTTATGCGGCCATAACCACTCAACTTGAGGACATTCCAGTGGTATGCGAGTACATGGATGTCTTCCCAGATGATTTGCCTGGCTTACCACCAGACAGAGTGGTTGAGTTTGTCATTGAGCTATAGCCTGGCACCGCCCCTATATCTAAAAGATCATATAGAATGCCACCCAAAGAACTTGCAGAGTTAAAGAAACAACTTCAAGAGTTGCTTGATAAGGGCTATATCCGCCCCAGCTCTTCTCCTTGGGGCTGTCCCGCCCTCTTTGTGAAAAAGAAAGATGGTAGCCTGAGGTTGTGTGTGGACTACCGACCTCTCAATGCGGTGACTATCAAAAATAAATATCCATTGCCCCGCATTGATGTGCTATTTGATCAATTGGCTGGAGCTAAGGTCTTCTCTAAGATCGATCTTCGGTCTGGGTATCATCAAATTAAAATCCGGCCTAGTGATATTCCCAAGACGGCTTTCTCTACTCGTTATGGACTCTATGAATTCTTGGTTATGTCTTTCGGTCTTACAAATGCCCCAGCCTACTTCATGTATCTTATGAATTCCGTATTTATGACAGAGTTGGATAAATTTGTGGTGGTATTCATTGATGACATCCTTATTTATTCCAAGAATGAGGAAGATCATGCGGAGCATCTTCGCATTGTCTTACAACGCTTAAGAGAGCACAAACTTTATGCTAAGCTCTCCAAGTGTGAATTTTGGCTAGATAGTGTTAAATTTTTGGGGCACACTATTTCTAGCGATGGTATATCTATCGATCTAAGCAAAGTGCAAGAGGTTATGGATTGGCAACCCCCTAAATCCATTCATCACATCTGTAGCTTCCTAGGCTTGGCTGGGTATTATCGCCGCTTTATTCCGGACTTCTCTAGGATTGCCAAGCCTATGACTAAGCTGCTAAAGAAAGGGGTGAAATTTGTGTGGAGTGAGGCTTGTGACAAGGCATTTAGAAAATTGAGGGAACTTTTAACTTCAGCCCCAGTGCTAGCGCAGCCGGACAATTCAAAGCCATATGAAGTTTATTGTGATGTTTTAGGCATGGGTCTAGGCTGTGTTCTTATGCAAGAAAATCGGGTTATTACCTATGCCTCACGGGCACTTCACCCCCATGAAAAGAATTATCCCACACATGACTTAGAGCTAGCAGCGGTTGTTCATGCTTTGAAAATTTGGAGGCATTACCTTATGGGAAACCTCTGCAATATCTTCACTGACCACAAAAGCCTCAAATACATCTTCACTCAAGCTGATCTAAATATGAGGCAAATAAGGTGGTTAGAATTGATAAAAGATTATGATTTTGAGGTCCATTATCATCCTGGAAAGGCGAATATAGTTGCAGATGCTCTTAGCCGTAAGGCTCACTGCAATTGCCTATCATTGGTACCTTATAGTGATACTCTATGTGAGGATTTGAGAAGGCTAAACTTGGAAATTGTTGAACAAGGTGTTGACGGCTGTTAAGTACCACTTTCAGCCCTTAATATTCTCACATAAATGGAGGTATATGCATTATTTACTTGCATTTTGGTTTGAATAAAGTAGTTCCACTTGTCCTTGGAGATTATTTGTATGTAGGTGAAATACCACTTAAAGGAGATGGAAATCCACCTTCTATGGAGAAACCATGCCAACTCAGCTGAGGAGGTGGCTGCCACCAAGGAAATACATGGCATTCCACGTTATTGATCCAAGGGAGGCACACACCGACAAATTAGAGAGCACCACATGGACTTCACATGGATCCATGGGCCCACCAGAGCTCCAACTTATCAGGAAACTTGGCATGCACGGAGGACAAGCATCAGGGCCCACATGTCAGCCTCCCTGAGAAAGCACAGCCAGGAAGGCCGCCCTAGGGGTTCGGCCAACCCTAGGATCGGCCGAACCGACCTAGGGTCGGTTCATCCCGACCTTTCATGTGTCACTTGCTCATTGGTTGCTGGCTGCATCTCGGGGTGTTTTAGAGCACTTTGAGCCTCCGAGCAAGCCTTGTCCCTGCCTATAAATAGAAGGGGAGGGGCTCCCATTTCACACACACCACTCTCTCATTCTCCTCTCACTTTTAGTTTCCAAGGCTAGGGGGTAGGCTAGAGTAGCTCTTCTTCAGGTTCCAAGTCTTCTTTGGAGTCTAGGTATGAGTTCTCTTTTATCTTTATTTCATTGTATGACTTTGATCTACTTCAGTTATTCAGCTATTTCATATAAAGTCATGGTAGATCATATGCTTGATATGTTCTTGAGTTCATCCTTTGTTCATCATTTAGAGGCTTGTGTTTTCATGAACACTACCTTTTGATCCACTTGAAGGGTGATAAACTCATTCCTTATGTGTTTGTTCATAAGTTAGAGGCTCGTGTTCTTCACGAACACGACCCTTTGATCTTATTGACTAGACATAAGAGAGTTCGTATCCGTTCATATGTCTAGCCTTAGTTGATCTTGTTAGATGGCATGAGAGTGTTGCATGAGGTTTGTGTTCAAGCTACGGTACTCGGTCTAAGTTGACCAGTCTTCTGGTGGCTCTCACCCTGGGTCACAATAGCACGGGCCGGGTGGAGTCTAGTAGCAACGCAGGCATGGTGCCTGGGTTGTCTGGCTACGTTAGTTATGAGCATACCCCCCGTAACGATAGAGATAGGTCCGCAGTGGTGACAGCTGTTGGATCCTTTGCAACCCACCGCGCTGGGGTATCTGCTGTAGGAGTTTAAAGTCTAGTTTCGCAGAGTGCTGGTCGTCGCGGGCTAGCTCCCCATTTGTACCTGGGTGCTGAACCTTACCCTCTCATGCAATACTCATGCCTATCTCCTGTATCTTCTAGCTTTGTATGTTTAGTACATTAGAACCTAGAGCTAGCTCGTATGTTCCCCCTAAGCCGTAGTGTGCTAGAGTAGAGGTAGATCTGAGTGTGTGTGTCACACTACCCTTTATATCTTTTATCTTACCCCTGCCTTTGAGTTTGTTGTTTCCTATATCTATCTCTTAGTTTACATTCAGTGCAAAAGCATAAGTCTAAGATATCTGCCATTGCCTTCCACGGATACGATACCCTTGGAATATTCTCCTCCCTTGGGGAAATGCTACAATGGTTTATCTGTGCGCTTGCGGATTCGTTCATGATCGTTTGGATTAACCTTTGGCAAGTCTTGATGTTCACGCTAACTGGTGTCATTAGTTGTGATGTTAAGAGGTGTCTACAAGGCGTTTCTTGGTGTTGTCACTTAGAATGGATTCCAGATCTGTTCTTAAAGTGAAGACGCTAATAAACACCAACACAAGGAAGCCTAAATGCTATCTCCACCGAGTCGGGATTTATTTGATAGAATTGTTAAGGCTCAACTTCAGGATGAGGGTATTCTTTGGATCAAGCAAAAATTGTTAGAAAAAGATCCTAGATATGATTGCTTCCGGAAGGATGAGAAGAATATAATCTGGTTTGGGCAACACCTTGTTGTTCCAGATAATTAGGATTTGAAAAAGGAAATCTTTGATGAGGGTCATCTCTCTAAATTCTCTATCCATCCTGGGAATAGTAAAATGTATCATGATTTAAAGGAAAATTTTTGGTGGTCCAATATGAAGGTGGACATAGCCAAATATGTGTCGGAATGCGATACTTGTCAAAGAATTAAAGCAAGTCACTTGAAAGCTTCCGGTACTCTTCAACCCTTACCCATACCTTCATGGAAGTGGGATGACATAAGTATGGACTTTGTGTCCAGATTGCCACTCACATCTAGGAATCATGATTCCGTCTGGGTTATTGTGGATAGGTTAACCAAACCAGCTCATTTCATTCCTGCCCATACCACTTATGATGCCAAAGATTATGCAAGTCTTTATATTGAGCACATTGTCCACTTGCATGGTGTTCCCAAGACCATTATTTCAGACAGAGGTTCTCTCTTTGTGTCACGTTTTTGGGAACAGTTACATCTATCACTTGGCACCAAGATCATACGGGATTCAGCTTATCGTCCTCAGACTGATGGTCAAACTGAGAGAGTGAACCAGATTCTAGAGGACATGTTGCGAGCCTGTGTTATTCACTTTGATAAAAGTTGGGACAAGTGCCTATCTTTGGCGGAATTTTCTTATAATAATAGCTATCAAGCAAGCTTGAAAATGGCACCTTTTGAGGCTCTTTATGGACGGAGATGTCGCACTCCCTTGAACTGGTCACAGACCGGTGAGAGGAAATTCTTTGGTCTAGCCTTAGTTAAGGATGCCGAAGAAAAAGTGAGGGTAATCAAAGAAAATTTGAGAATAGCCCAAGAAAGGCAAAAGAGTCACTATGACAAGGGAAAGGCACCTAGGGAATACAAAGTTGGTGACTTTGTGTATTTGAAAGTTTCACCAACCAAGGGTGTCCAAAGATTCGGTGTGAAAGGGAAGCTAGCTCCTCGCTACATTAGCCCCTATGAGATCATCCAAGTCTGTGGGCCAGTGGCATATCATATTCGACTTCCTGAGAGGTTCTCTGCAGTGCACAATGTGTTTCATGTCTCACAATTGAGAAGATGTGCTCATGAACCGAAAAGAGAAGTTATTGAATAAGCTAATGCTTGGATTGAACCGGATCTCTCTGTCGTGGAACATCCTTTGAGGATTTTTGATATAAAAGAAAGAAAGACTCGAAGGCAATCCGTAAAGATGTATAAGATCCAGTGGAGTCATCACCATGTCGATGAAGCTACTTGGAAAACTGAACATTATCTCAATGAAAATTATCCGTGTTTTCTTCAATCTAGACACTGTAAGTTTCTTCCCCCCATTTTCATCTTTTAATTCCTAATCTCGGGACGAGATTTCTTTTAAGGGGGGTAGGCTGTAATATCCCTGATATTCATTAGCCTTAATTACTTCAATTAGTGGGGTTAATCATGAATTATTAGTTCCTAAGCATGTTTGACATGATTTTGCACACATTTGCACAAAAGTCCCTGGTCAAAGTCAAAATTCTTGGTCAAACCCCTATAGATCCGAAAGGCTGATTTAGTTTTCTTGCGCGTTCTCCAAATTTCACTATAGAAGTTCAAAATCGGCCAATATAAAAGTTTTTCCTTATCTCCGGGAACACATTTTTCATAATTGGCGAACATTCCAATTTTGAGTGCAAAGCCGCTTAAATTTGAGACGAAGTTCCTGCGCACAGTAATTGGGGCCGAGTTTTTCTGAAACTTCAACAAGTTTTCTCCACAAATCTGTTCACCAAAACATATGACGCCCTTTGTGAAAGTTGTAGGTCTATAGCTCCTCTACAACTTTTAGTTTTGGAGATTTTTCACTTAGTTGGCATTTTGTGGAGTTTCGGATTTTTGAAAACCGTCTCACGAAATAGAACTCAACGCCGACCGTCGCGTCGCAGCGCACCGCCGCGCTCTGGCGCGAGCGTGCCCGAGCCCGGCCGCTCGGCCACGTGGCGCCCTCGCACTGTTCCGGCGTACGGTCGCCTCGGGCATCTCCGCTGTGGACACGCGCACACCCTTGACTGCTCCGCACTCCCTCCGCGCTGTGCGCCGCGCCCAGGAGCGCGCTGCGGCCAGGCAGCGGGCCCAACGGAGCCATGCGCTGCCGTGCGCCGCAACCGCGGTGTCGCGTGCATGCAGGCCGAGCTAGCTAGCCTCTGCCCGTTGCGCGCTTTGTGCAAAACTTCGCCCACGTCGCGCATGTGTCGTCCCCGGGTCAAAACGAGCCGCCCGCTGTCGTCGCCTTTCGTTCGCGCGCGTCGCCGTTTCGCCATACTCGCCGCCGCCGCAAACTCTCCTTCCCGTCGTGAGCCAGCGCCGCCCTACCCCTTCTTCTCCTCCCTCTAACCCTCCTGCATCCCCCGTCCACGCCACAGCCGCACATTGAGGCCGCCGTCGCCGGAGCGCTGAGTCTCGGCAGACGCCGCCCCTGCGCGCCGCCTAGGGGGGCTCGCCGGCGTGTCAACCGGCCGGCCGTCGCCACCCGAGGAAGCAAGTATGCCTCCTCAAGGGCTCCAGCCACTCACCCGCCGAGGCTGGCCCTACATCGCCGGCCGGCAGGTTCCCTTGCGCCGGCGAGGGCGGTTATGTGAAGATTGAGTTCTTCGCAGGGGGTTTTCAGCAAAGCAGGGACCCATTTGTAATTTTGAGAAAATCTGTCAAGGGTCCCTCCATAAAAGTGTTTTAGGGTTTTGGCTGTAACTTCAAAAATTCATTAAAAATCGTAGGAAACTCAGAAAAATGTAAATCCAACTGTTTTGGATTCCTTGTGAGCAGATCTACAACTTTTACAAAAGTTGTATAGGGTTTTTTTAGTAGTTTTTAAATGTAAATTCAAACTCAATTTGAGACCTTTTTATTGTAATTCAAAATGTACTCATGAAAATGAAATGAAATTTGGATATGTTGTTATGTTATCCATGTTCAGATCTCTGACCAAGTTTCACACATTTTTGTTGTGTAGAATTCTAGTTACGATTTTTGGAAGGTTTAAGTTAGTTTAAGATTGATGCTATTTATAGTCCCATCAATATATAAATTCCTTAAGCACCAATGCACCCTAGGCTTTTGCCATGATGTTAAGGACCTCTGGAAAAATAATGGTGATTTTAGGAGCATGTTTGAATGGTGTTTGGTATTTATGTTTGTGAAGGATGTCAAATTCATAACTTGAAAAATATGATAAATCCACTTGAATGTGTTGATCTGGAACTTAGTTTTGACATATTGGAACTGTAGGAAAATTTCGAGGTCAAAAGGATGAGTGACTCTTTTTGTATGCTTTAATGAAGTTTATCTAGGCTGAACCTTGTCTTTTTCATTTAAAATAATATATAAATGATTTGTAGCTGAAATTTAGTATTTAAGTTTATTTTAGTCATATGTTGCTGTGGTAAAATTTTCATGCCAGCTGGAGTCTTATTTTAATTATTATGAATTATGGATGAATGGCTAGTTAAAATGGAATAAATAGATTTATATTTATCTTTTAATTTGAATAGGAGGTATTTAAGTTTAGTTGCTGTTTAAAATAATTTGAAACACACCCCCATACTGATGGTGAAGATTGTTATTTTAATTTGTTTAGATATGCACACAATCACCATCAAAGTCATAGTTCATCGTCATCCACCCCTTACTTTTAATGAAGTTTAATAATTTAATTTGCTTAGATGTGCACGCAATCACCATCAAAGTAAGAATTACTCCACCATCACTCACCCCCTACCCTTAATGAAGTTTAGCAAGCTAATTTGTTTAAATGTGCACACAATCCCCATTAAAATAGTTGTTAGCTCACTCTCACCACACACCATACTTTTGTGAGTTTTCTTAGTTGTGTAGGTGAATGTGGCCAACAAGAGTTGGGTTTAATTGTAAAATCTCTCACCTTCACCTTAAGACTAATGCATATGCATAATGTGTAGATCTACCCAACGGGACTTACACTCTCACTCAGGAGGAGGAGGGATCTGCTAGTGGGGAGTTGAATCAAGCTAGTGGGCAGCAAGACCTGGACCAAAGTCCAAAAGAGCCCAAGGCTAGTGTTGAGTCAGAGAAAGGCAAGCACCGGGGTCATCTAACCTTTTTCTAAACTCACACCTTTTACTTTTCAGTATTTATTGTTTATTTGTGCATTTAAGTTTCAGGAGTTGTTTTGAAACCTAGATGCATGATCCATAGGATTCCTATGCTCTTTTACTAGTATGTTAGGAACGCTAGTGCCATGCTCTTAGGATACGGTACAAGTCGAGTAATGACTCATTGCTCGTGAGATATAGGATGCTTTTGTTGGAATCATAAGTTGGTTAAATTGACTCGCTCATGTGGTAAGAGCAATGGGTTCGGTCTCGACCGAGTAGCATGGTGCTGGTTTAAGCTATTGAACGTACCAAGTGCTTGTCGGGAATGGGACCGGTAAGCCTAGTACCTAATGAACCAATGCGGGGACTTTATCGCTACTAATCTTGAGATGCATCTCCCGGTTTGATCCTGGTAGTGCAAGTGTGAGTGTGGGCGTGCCGTGTGAGGGCGTCCCAGTAACCTTGTACTTAGGACTGTGGCATCTGTCCCTAATCTGGGGAGTGACGGGAACCGCCTGGTCGGGGTAGACCCCGCATTTGTTTTTCTTTGGATTCTTTGGGGTCTACCTTCTTTCGTGTATCCTGGGTTTACCTTGCAAGGATATAAATCGATCGATCGATCGATCGTCGGTCACTCGCCGTTATCAGAGTCGGCTTGACCACTTGCTACCCCATATTTATTTATGAAATATTTTGGATTAATATTGTTGACTGATTAATCTTGTTTGCACAACCATGCTTGTTTAGCTAGGTGCTTACCTAGAATGGTTAACATACTAGAACTTGAGCTAAAATTTGAAAGTAAGGATCAACTCTTAGTTGCTTTTGGCAAAACAAACCCACCAGCCAAAAAGTCTTGCATGTCTAGCTGTGTCTTTTATTTGACGGGTCAGTCTTGCTGAGTATTAGTATACTCAGCCTTGCTTAATTTGTTGTTTTCAGGTAATCCCATCTGTCCTGGTACTATTCCAGATGGTTGGGAGATTGAATAGGAGAACGATGATGAAGAGTGATATGCTTGGATGGCCTCCCTTGTGTATCGCACGCTAGTTTTTATATTTCGCTGTTTAAACTCTGAACCATGTTTACTTTTATGTACTAAAAACCTGGTTTCTAATATAAGTACTTGAGGACTTTTATGTAATGTAATGATGTACTCTGGTCCCGCCTTCGTGTGGGCTTAGCGCATATGCTCGATCCTGTATTAGTGATTCACCGGGCATGACCCGGCAGGGGTGACAAAATAGCTCCTGGTTATCATTTATGAGCCACGTGGTCCGGCTTAGGTGATAATCCGGATTTATTTTGGGTGGTTCTGTCACAGCACCACCCCGAAACTGCCGCACGCGTGCGTAGACGTAATTATGGCGCAGTAAAACAGGGGGTACTGCGGCATGTCGCTTCGCGACTACCCGCCGCCCACGCCACCTCGCCTGAAAAGGCGCGCCCACTCCGCCCGCTCCGCGCCACGTCAGCCACGACCACGCGAGCGTGGCCACGAATCGGTTCACGACCGGATACCAAGCGTCAAGGGTTCCTTCTCACGGAAGGAAAATCCCTTGAGTCCAACCAACCAGGGGATCGAGGCCTTGCCCCTCGAAAGGGTTCGACAGGCACCCCAGGTCAAAGGAGTCGGGGACGGCAGGACGCACTCGCTCGATCGTACCCTTGAAGATGGAATTCGAGGGGTGCCCTGCGTCCCCCCTCCAAACTATTACTGATCAGTGGCTCGAGGCCCGACCCACTAAGGGTACGACGGGCACCATAGATGCACCTCGTAATGAGGACTTGCTGATCAGTGGTTCGAAGCCTAGCCCGGTGAGGGTTCGACGGACGCCACAGATGCGCAAAGACGGGGACGCACGGTGCTCCCCGCACGGCCCTACTGATTAGAGGTATGGAGCCTAACCCTCGAGGGGTTCGAACAGGCGCTTCAGATCAACAGAGTCAGGAACAATCAGGGCATGCGCAATCGAGCCTATCCCCGAATGTGAAGTTCAGGGGCGCCCCACATATCGTGTTCAAGGCCAGGACAAGGGTAGCCAATTGAGGGATCCCATCGAGGGAGTGCTTCCGCGCCCTCAGCCCCTATCGAACGGGACCGAGCCCTACTTGACAAACCTGTGCGAGCGCTCACATGGACGTGTCTCCGGACCACGAGCCGACCCCTATCGAACGGGGCACGGATGCCCACTTGATCTATCCATTAACAGCTCGCCGAGACATCCATAGCTCGTCGCCCGCTCGAGGGAAGCATGGATCACCTTACCCCTCCTCCCTGCGAAAGGGCGACGAGGGTTGTAACACAAAGCCGAGGACTTCACTTGATTGTCCCTGACCGGGCCGGGGCTCGGGGGCTCCTCATGCCATGACCATCCCCAATGATCATCCCACTCAGTCCTGAAGATCTGTGGAGGGTTAACCCCCAAACGAACGAGCGAATCCGCCCAGGAGCACCTTGGGTGAGCACGACGCCGCTCCACCCGCGTAGATCGCCAATGCCAGCTGAAATACCACCGAGGTCGGCCGAAACAAACACGAGGTGAGCCCGTCACTCAATGCTTATAAACCTTGCATGAGTGCACGCACTCTTGCAAGGCTTCGGGGGCTTACACTCGCGGGTGCGCTAGCATGCCCCCACGGAAAAACGTGCATGATCAAAGGGAAAGTCTCTCACATAACACCTGAGGACCTCGTCTCAGACCTCTAGCCTTTGCCAGACTCGTTCCCATTCCTGCAAGGGCACGGGGGCTATTGTCGGGGACAATCATAAGGGGTCCTCTAACTAAGACTATAATTACCCTCGTTAAATGCAAATCACGTACGGGCAAATCTCCACAAACCCAAAAAAGGAATCAGGCACGCGTCGGGCCCACGACCCAACGGCGGCCCAATGATGGCCCAGGCCTCCTCATCGGGAGGGTTCGCACTCACGCCCCATTCTCCGCCTCGCTCGAGGGTCCCAAGCCCTCGAGCAGGTTTCCGCTTTGCTCGAGGGTCCCGGCACCCTCGAGCGAGTTTCCGTCTCGCTCGAGGGCCCCGACCCCCTCGAGCAGGCGTCCAGCTCTGCCTTGCTCGAGGCCGCCCCTCGACTAACGGCACACCGCCCCTCCACTCCATCTGAAAACAGCATTTAATGCCCGGATCCGCGGCGGGACACCAAAGTCAAAAGCAAATCCTCCTCCACGCCGTGCGGCTGACATGGTCTAAACACCTGGCACCGCCACTGTGCGGCCATCCCTCGCCCTGTGCGGGTGTTGCGCGGCCCTGTGTGGACAGGCCGATGTCATCCCACGGTGCTGTGCTACCTGCTCCCGTCCTTCCCCTAGGACAAGACCCTCAAACGGGCATGGTAACACCCTCGAAAGATGTACGGGCGACGAGCGGGCGCACACGGCAACTGGCACCGCCGTACGGGCAATGTGCGCGGTGTCTTATCTGCCAACTCCGGCATCACACAGCCATCCGTAGCACTATGCGGCCATCCCCGGCGCTATGCCGCCATCCTCGTCACTGTGCAACGGACTGCGTAGTCCTGTGCGGACAGGTTGGTGACATTCCACAGTGCTGTGCTACCTGCTCCCGTCCTTCCCCCAGGCCAAGACCCTTGAACGGGCATGGTAACACCCTCGAAAGGTGTACGGGCGACGAGCGGGCGCACACACCAACTGGCACCACCGTACGGGCAACATGCGCGGCGTCTTATCTGCCAACTCCGGTGCCATGCGTTCATCCCTGGCACTGTGCGGCCATTCCCAGCACTGTGCCACCATCCTCATCACTGTGCAACAGACCGCGCAGTCCTGTGCGGACAGGCCGGTGACATTCCATGGCCCTGTGCTGCCAACTCCCATCCTTTCCCCCATGGCTGGACCCTCGACAGGCAGGAACGCACCCTCGAAATCGTACTCGGACAAGCATAGTAGCCGCCACGCCATCCGCGGAAGCCAGAGCTGGTCACCAACTCGCGCCATGAGCAAGGACCTGCAAGGAGAAGATCCCTGGCACCACACCCGCCAGTACACGTCCACTGTACAAATCACTGTGCGATACCACTATAACTGCCCTTCCTTGGTCTATAAAAGGGAGAGTGTTGATGGTTCAAAACCACGTTCAACTTCACCGCAAGTCCACGGAGTGACTTGGTGCCTTTTTCACCAAGGGAGGGGGTCCCCAAGGTTCTTGTCAATCCACGGAGCAAGGGAATTACTTGCGTTTAACCTAACACTAACTTAGTTGATTAAGTACTTTATGATGTAAAGATTAATCTATAAAGTAAAGACAAACTAACCCTAGATTATGTTAAAGAGAAAGAGAAAGGTGGTTCACGAGTATGAAAGACGTATGCCCATGGAGTCTAGGTACTTGAGATGCAATCACCCAAAACATGGTAAAACCCCAATCCAATCTATCTAAGGATGTGAACAAAGAGTTAAGCGTTTCCCTTCCCTCGTACTAGTCACTAAGCGAAGGTAATCGTCTCTAACCCTAATGAACACGGTATGTTGACGTGATCTACGGGAGCAACCCTGATGGCAATGATAGCTAACCTTAAACATTAAGCATCATCAACATGAAGGTATGATAAATAAAGATCCAAACAAGAGAGTGGGTGACTACATGTCAAGATCCATTACAACTCCATGGACACACGATTACTTTACCCCATCAAGACGCTAGGCATGGCACCGTTGAACATGATGGATGCCTCCGATGGAGTCCGTCTCTCGGTGTCCTTCAACTCTGGAGGTGCAGTGGCAAGGCCTCGGCGTCCTCCTTCCTCGTGGTGGCCTCCGTTGACCTAGGTGATGATCCTCGCGAATCTTCACCCTCTCGATCAACCCTCTTCCTTGTGTTTGATCTCCTGAGCCTTCTCTGGTCGTCTTTCGCGAATGACTCCTCTCCCCAAACAATTAGGGTTCTGCGAATTTATCACCGAAGAAAGGCGACGGCGAACCGAGGTGAAAAGGGGGTGGGCCGGCCAGCCTGGGCCGGTCGGCCTGGCCTACTTTCGGCCTGGTTCGTCTCCATCTTTTGCCACGTGTTGTTTCTTGCACTTTGGGGTTTTTCCTCCTTCGGATATGGGCTTTGGACGTCATTACCTCCGCGACCAAGTCAAGGGGTGTTTATGCATGATCTTCCGATCTTTTCATCTTGGTCCTCGGAGATTCTTCTTCGAAGCACATTGGTCCTTGCCACCTTTGGAGTCAAGTTCACGCACGGTCGGAGCCTCTTGATCATCATGTAAATCGTCTTTCGAACCGAATGTATTTCTTCTCATTTAGTGCATGAATTCCTGCGTAAACATTATACTCCAAAACACACATCCAATGATGATCTTGTTATATCATTAGTATGTCTAGTGGTGGGTTAGTTCCAAAATGAAATCCAAACTATAACATAACAAGTGTTCTTGGTTGGCGGAAATCGACCGCCAACAGAGAGGCAAACGCCCCATTACGGGGACGACGCTCATTCACGCTCACGCACATCCGCAACATTCATCCACACTCCACCGCTCCCGATATTGGCACTTGCCTCAATCATCTTAGCAAGGACCTGGAGGGCTCGCCTCCTCTCCCGCCTCGCTTGTAGCCCCCCTCTACGAGCACCACCGGTGCAAGCTAATACAGTGCGCGTGCACACCTTGCTGGATGTACGGCCCCGCGGCCGGAACCAGGATAAACCCTTGTCCCCGTATTAGCATTAGCACCGACAATCGAGAGACAGATCGCAGCGCTACTCACTAGTTAGTGCCGGAGCTAATCCGGACACCGACAATAGCCCACAGGGGGGTCAACCCCGATGGTTTATTTAGGTTCGGTTGGGGGCGATCTAGAGCTAAGGACTTGATGGTTATGCAAGAGCACTCGGAACACGGCGAGTTTATACTGGTTCGGGCCTCCGGAGAGTAAAACCCTACATCCAGTTGTTAGTGTCGATTGCTTGAGGATTGATTGGTGAATACATAAGGGGACGCCCTGCCCACCTTATATTGGCCAGCGGACAAGGTCGGTCGCCCAGAGTCCTGGTCGGTTACGACCAGGAGACCTATCTCTAGTTGATTACAATTGTTCCAGTAATCTCCGGACTGCGTGTCGGATCCTGCCGCTATCTTGTCGTACGCTCCAAGTCTTGTAGTCGTTCCGGATAAGATCTTCAGGAGGTCGTGCGGGCCACAGATCAGGTCTGTTGTACCCATTACCAGGTCGGTAGGTCTTCTGATGGGCCGGACCCACTTGTCGGGGATGGCCATGAGCCTGATCGGTGGGGACCTAGGGGTACCCATGTCCCACATGTAATAACTATGTATATTTTTTCCAATGAATTGACATTGTTAGGAAAGTAATGACAATAATATAAGATATATTGTTAAAGATAAACATCAAAAATAAATTAACATTAATAAATTAATTTAAGGATTGACCATAACTATTGCAAACAAGATAAATACTTAACTTCGTAATGTGGGAAGCATGGTTCACACGTTCAAATAAAAGAAAATCGAAATCTAAGTGTTTGGTGTAGCTATAGCCTAGTGGTGGGATTTATATCTCAAATGGTATACATCGTAGGTTCATGACTTGGTTTTATCATATTCATCTGGTTTTGTATGTAATGCTTGGTTTTCTGTTGTGGAGGCTCCACTACAGCAAAAATGATTTGTGCTGACACCTTGATTTTTGAATGCTGGTGGGTATGATTGCCACCTGCCAGTGGAAAACATCCACGGGCCATCCTGTTAAAACCTGTCACTACACTGGCAGGTGGAAATCAAGGTGACCAGCACAAATGCCCTCTATTTGTGCTGGCGGGTGCCATTTTGTTCTACCGTACAGGAAACATTTGTTTGTTTGATTTACTACGGGTATCGTGCCAATTGAACTGTAATAATTCCATCAGACATTCATCCAACAGTATAAATATTTTTATAGATGGTCTTTTGGAATAGTAAGAAAATAAGTTGTAACATGGATGGATATCATGCATGCCAAATGAATCGTACGTAAATACATTCGTCCAACAGTACTAGACAAGAAATTAATAAAAATAGTTGTTACAGACGTTCAAATCCATATCATGAGAAGAACAAATAATTAACGATTTATAATATGATAAGTATTAAATAAAGTTCTGCAGGCGCTCCTTCACTCCTTCGGGTAGCTTTGCGTGCGTTGCATTTCAATTCGTCCAGCCGTCCGTCTAGTAGCGGCTGGGGTTGTTGACGGCGCTGCACTTCTTCCTGATCTCGAAGTACTTGCCTTCGGCGGGCAGCTTGCTGAGCTTGACCATGGCTTCGGCGAAGTCCGAGTCCCACTCCTTGGGCTTGTCCAGTGGCGAAGCCACCGGCGGGGCGGGTGGGGCTGGAGCCATGGAGCCCCCCAGAGCCCCCCTAGGCTGCAGATAGAAGATGAAGAGGGAAAGGTTGGCTGGAGGAGGAAGAAGGCAGCAGGAGCCCCTCCTAGGTGCTGCCGCTAGCTTCGCCACTGGGCTTGTCCCTGTACTCCTTGAGCTTGCCGAAGGCGAAACCGTCGGTGAGCAGCGCCCAGTCGGACCTGAAGAGCACCCTGTTGTCGATGGTGTTGTGGTAGTAAGTGTTGTTGAGGTAGTCCCTCCGGCCGCTCACCGGCGCCGTCGGGTACCCGGCGTCCCTCTTGAAGGCGTAGGTCTCGTCGCGGATGTTGTTCGCCACCAGCCTCGACTTGTCCCTGGCGGCGTTCCGAAGGGCTTTCTGGTACCCAGCGTCGATCTTGCCCCAGCTAAGCACGAGCACGTCGAGGCGGTCCCTGTACGACTCGTAGTGCGCGGCGCCGATGGAGTGCGCGCCGGAGAGCACGACGAGCTCGTCGACGTCGAAGTACTTCCTGGCGAAGTTGCTCTTGAGGTCGGCGAAGGAGAACGTGGAGCCCGGGAGCAGGCCGTCGGCGTCCTTGGCGCGCGAGACGACGCTGTCGAGGCAGCCAGAGGGGACGGCGTAGTCGATGCGCCCGTCGCTGAGGTACCTGGTCGCGTCGCACGCCGCGAACGCGAGGATGTCGGCGCAGGAGACCACGCTGGGGCACTCGGACTCGAGCCTGGACTTGATCCTGTCGATCACGTCGAAGCCCCGGAGGCCGATGCTGGCGCCGGCCGCCTTCTCCGGGTAAGGGTTAGTTGATGACGCGTTCAGGAGCACGGATCCGTCGCAGCCCTGGGGCACGTTCCATTCGTACAAAAAAGCATTATCAGAACGCGCATTTCTACAGAGCAGAACATTCACGAATCCAACTAACAGGTAGTACTATACGAATATGAGCCATCATCTGACAATGTGGAGCAAATTTGTTCTTTTCAAAACTTCTTGTTTCTGGACACATGCATGCAACTATACATTGGGGAGCCCTTTATGAAGTTTTCAGAAAATTAATTAATAAATAAAAAGACAAAATAAGATATGATTTGATTTGCATATCATATGTTGGTGTCATAAATTAGATAAAAAAAACTGAGACAAAATATATATATATATATATATATATATATATATATATATATATATACTCAGCAGCAGTATGTGGTTATGTACCTTGACCCAGCAGTCATGGAAGAACAAGCGGACGAGTGCGGCGCCCTTGCTGCGGTCGTAGTCGAGGGTCCTGTAGACTTCTTCCCGCACGATGCACTCCACGCCGCCGCCGCCGCATTTCTTGGTGTTGTCGTAGTTGTAGTAACCGACCCTCAACTGCTGGCCGCCACCGGCCGCCGACTGCGTGGCGACGATGAGCAAGGTGGCGGCAACCAGCAGTAGCGAGGGACGAAGTGCCGCGTTGAGCTTCATGCTGCGCAGCTACTATTACTAGCTGTTGACGCTTTTTATGATCAACACACGAGAGCACTAGAGCGTGCGGGTCACGAAACGGACCAAAGAGCTGAAAAAACTGCCCAGGCCGGTTAGACCACCCTGGCAACGCGGTTAGACCGCCTCCTAGGGTTTTGGCTCAAGATGGTCGTTCGGGAAGATAAATACCACGCTTACGTGATGGCAAACGGCTAGGTTTACGAGCAAACCAGCAAAGAGATAAATAACGTACTTACGTAGCGAAGAACGACCAGTTTACGAGCAAACTAGCAAAGACCGTCGAAGCTCTCGCCCGGGAGGGACCCCGTCAGGGCGTGGACGTCGCCGGCGTGTCCTAGGTCGACCAGCAAGCCTTAGAACGTCATCTATGACCGTGGAGATCAGTAGAGGAACAGCATGGAGGTTGAAAAAGGTGTTGAGAGGATAAAAAGTAGATTGTAATGATAGATTCGATTGTGGTTCCTTTCAATCGGCCGTGGCCCTTCATAAATATAGGGTGGGGAGGTCTTGCCCCAGTAGGAGTCGAGATTTATACAAATCTTGTGTCAAAATACAACTCCTAACTCGGATTTGGCAGGGTAGGGCGGTCTAACTGGGTCCCAGGGGCGGTTAGACCGCGTGTCCGGCGTCCAGGTCTTCTCGAAGTCATATCTCCCTCATCCGGAGTACGAATCGGACGTTCTACATATGCATCTTGATCTACTCAACGAGAACTATCCAATGGTGAAGTCCAAATTGCCTTTTGAGGACTTTGACCAGGGAGGTCAAACCGCCCTAGGGACGCGGTCTGACCTCCTGTTGCCAGACCGGCCACAGGGACCGCGTTCAGACCGCCTGGTCCAGCCTGATCTGGCTTAGCTGCCAATTTTGAGTGTCAACATATGCCCCCCTGTTTCTTAGTAAAGCTTGCGTACTAAGAAATACTTATCAGCACCAAAACTGCATAGGAACAATGCTAAACTTATGCATACTGTGTGAGATAAACTTGAGCACACACTAGCTCGGTTGTGGGTTATTGAAATATTAATTCAAACTCATTTCACACTTGAAAGTTTTTATGGATGCTTAAAGCGACCAAATTACTATTATATCAATTGGTCATTGCAACACTTCTCAATTTGACAAAAGAGAATGATAGAAAATTTCAGTATGGCATCCAATTTTAACCATAAGCAAAGTAAGGTGAGTAATGAGCCTCTAAAAGATGAATATGATATAATTACCTTAGAATTGGCAATGGCCAGATTATTCTTCAACCCCTCTTGCTTGTCTTTTGGTGTATCTTAAATTATGTAAATATATGACAATAAACTTCAGCATTAAAAATCTTGGCATATTCAAGTCTAAACTTCAAAGCCAAAATCGTAGCTATATCGGTCAAACCGGTTTCTATGGCGGTCAGACCGGTTGCATGCGGTCAGACCGGCCTCAATGACGGTCAGACCGGCCTGTCCAGGATGTGCCCTCTGACATTGCTACACATCGGCTCTTCTTATGAGAATGTCTTTTGGACATAGTGACCTGATGTTTACAATTGCAGAGTGACAATCCTGAATTTTGATGCTTAGAGAAATTATGCACAATAAAATTGAGATGATCATCTAAACATCTATCAAGAATACACATAGTGACTTATTCAAAGATAAATACTCGGTGCACCTTCAGCAATAAATCACCTCAATGTCTCTGTATGATTTTGCAATCATGGATCACAAAATTTTAGCCTGAACAGCAAACTTTCATATTCGGCTTGTTTATTGAGACTAAATACTCCAAACGGCTAAAAGTCTCAAAACACCATCACTTGGTGAAATAAAGACATCACCAATGCCATGAGAAATTTTCTGAGCCGATCTAGTAAATAGAAATTCCATAGTAGCAAATTATTCTTTTATTAATACCTTGCCCCCCAAGCATTTAAGGCACCACAAAGGTCATAAGAAACCTCCATCGGGAAGCTATCGCTTTAGGACGATGATTAAAGAAATTCATCGGCCATGTATGTTGTCAAGAACGATAATTCAATATCATTCATAATTAATCCATCCATAAAAGTATGCACAACCGAAATAGAAGGGTAGAGATATGTAAATTCAGAAATCAAAATTGTCTCTAAGAACTAAATATTTTGGCTATTGTTATTGATTAATATGCATAGCAATATGATGATGACCCTCTATGATATAAAGATGATCCATGTGGAACCCAAGGACCAAAATAAGAGTATGATGGATAATCAAGCATACTTAAAGATGAATTCCAAAACATAGGCATATGTGACATTTGTGAAGTAAATGAGTTAGGCAATGACCAATAATTTTGATGATTTGGTGCAAACCTTAGTTTTGAGGGCCGTCTTTCATATCTCTTCTTCTCCCTAAAATGTGCCACACCTTTTTCTTGATCATCACCCTTGCCTTGAATGCTTCCTTTAGGAACCCATGGCATGCCTTTCTTTCTCAGCTCTTGAACACTAAGCTTTTGGAACTCCTTCTTCCGCCAATTTGATAAACCAAGCGGATAGCTTGGCTTTGCTTCATTTTTGGACAGCAATGCCCCTTCCTTGTTTTTTGACCTCTTCAACTTCTTTTGCTCAGATTTGGCACTTGGAAGATCAACAACTAAATTTTCCCTCTCTTTGCCATTAGTAGCCGAAGCGCTCAACACATTAATCGGATTTTTATTAACTGAATTCAGATCTGAACTTTTATCTTTGCGACCATCTCTTTTCACTTGGTAAACTTGCTTGGCAACCTTTTTCTTGTTTTGAGCACTAGACCGATTTTTATACTCAAAACGGTCACTTTCAACATACGGCTGCCTTGCACGTGATGATCGCCTTGGAGCTGCATACTCAACATGATATGGTCTGAAATATGAAGGAGTATGTGCCCATGAATCACTCCACCCCCATGATGAATAAGGATGAGCACTAGTGGGATATAGAGCATATGAAACTGGCATTGATGGCTCAAAAGAAGAATATGGTGTTGTTGATTGAAAACTCTTTTTTTGCCAATTCCAGTTCCCATGATTATGTTTAGGAGGCAATTTTGAAGATTTTGCATCATTCGACCGACTAGCACGCTTGGCCTCATTATCTTTTTGATATTTAGCCAGAAGTTCATCAAAGGTGAGCTTCGGCTTCTTACCATTATGCTTGGCATGGTCTTTACCTCCATTAGCTACAGGGCGTTCAGGTCTTAACATCTTTTTATCTTTCAGACCTGACCCGGTTTGACCGACTTGGGAAGCCGGCCTGACCTGTTGGTCCAACCCGGTTAGACCTCCTTGTCTGGGCGGTCTAACCGCCTGTCCCAGCACAGTGGCAGCAACAGGTTCTTGGTTTGATGGAGAAAAATCCACTTGCCCCCCAGTAACTTCTGGGATTTTGTTAGGCTCATCGTCCTCCATAATTTCTTGATCTCGCAAGTCATGGACGATGCCCTCTTCATCACTCGGGGACTTTGAATCTTCCTCTTTGGCAATTAGATTTGAATCATTGGATAAATCGGTTGATGCTAACCGATTTAATGATCCATTGCTATCAAAACCAATTGTAGCCAACTGGTTGTCCTCTTGTTTTTGTGAAAATTTCAATCGTCCAGAATTAATGGCCGATTGTATAAATTGCCGAAAAATATTGCAATTACTAGTATTATGATCAAATGAATTATGCCACTTGCAATATTTTCTATCTCCTAACTCAAGAGGTGATGAATTAACTTTGTGATCAGGGAGTTTAATAAAATTATTCTCTAACAAGATATCAAATAAATCATCACACAAAGTTAAATCAAACGTGTACTTTATCTTATCCAACCGATGCTTTCGTGGAGAAGGTTTTAAGGCTAAGCAAACGAATGGTTCAGATTTCTCATCAACCAATTCGGCTATACCTTTCTTTACACTTCTCATATCCGATGTTTTAGAGCTTATCACTATATTATCATCGGATTTCACAATGGCTCTCGGTTTTGATTTCTTACTTTTAAATCCAGAATAACCATGAGCACACCATGAAGAGAAAAACTTTGACAATGATGATGTAGAAAATTTAAATGTCAAAGCATTTTTATGATCAGCCTTTTTAATTTTTACAATGCATTTGTTGATAGAATCTAAAAGTATAGTACTATTAGCAAGTAAATTATCATCCTCAATCGATCTCTTAGAATTATTTATGACTAAATTACTACGAGAAGAATTAACTAAAAATGCATGATCTGATTGGGAATTACTTGTAAAGCATACCTTATCAAGTAAATTGGAGAGGCGAGGAAGCTTGATGTGGATGATGTCGTACTTCTCCTCCAGATGGCGGCCAACCGTCACAATTTGTTCAGGCCGGTTAGACCGGGTCATAGGGCCGGTTAGACCGGGTCTTCCAGGTTTGCTGGAGATTTGACATGCCAATGTTTCCTTCTCGCCTCCTTTGTCTTGGTTTTGAACAATTTGATTTTCTGATATTTTTTCAGCCTGAACTTGTCGTCCAATGATATGATAATCACTAGAAAAGTCCACGACACCTTCGGCTTTAGAAAAATCAAGCATGGCTGTTTTCTTTTGATTAACATACTCCTCTACAGCTAAGCTTGACTCTTTAGACATAACAGATTCAGAATGTATACTATTTGGTTCAGTTGTCATAGTAACCGAACTGATGCTCAAACCTGAATCATTTTTATAGTCACTATCATGTGATAAGGCAATAAGATTATGAAGATCAGATCTCCCTTTTATCAATGCAGCCATGTCTGCTTTAATGCTAGCAATTTCAGCATACCAAGCATTAGAACCAACCTCAAGAGGTGCATCAATCCTTGCTGAATTTTCATTAATTTGGCTAGAGTTATAAGAAACATTTGGAGCAAAATCATGATTATTAGCATTTGCAAGTGATGATGAGAAGGTAGGTGCAACTTCCGCTCCATTAGTGATTTGTGAAGCATATGATGGTTGAGAGTAACTGGCCAGATGGCTTAAATTAGCATGGCCAATTTTCTCGTTTTGTTCTTTTATTCTTAATTCATATGCCATAGCTTTCACAAACACTTCATCAAGCGAATTAAATTTTATATCTCTCAACCAATCTCTAAGGGATGATTTTAAACCTCTAAAAGCAAGATAAGCTAGATCTGAATCGGAAAAAGGTAAATTAAGGCATCGATTCTTTACTTCTTCGAATCATTCTGAATAATTAAAAACCAATTCATCTCTACCTTGCCGAATATTATAGAGATTGGTGGTGCATGATGTTTGAGAATAGTTGGCTGGATGGCTAGAATTAGCATACCCAACTTTCCCATTCACCGGCTTGTTTTGTGGTATAATCACACATTGTGAATTTCCAGCCGATGAATAAATGGATGAAACACCTTGCTGAAAATTAGTAGCATTAATAGCATGTGGTGTTCCATAAGAATTGGCCGAACTCACCATGTTAGTTTGGCCTTGATACATGTTAACCGACTCTTGAACTTTTTGTACAGCTGGTGTGTGAGGGTAATGTTGTATGTTGCTAGTATCATTAAAATTTAAAGTATGCATATTATTGGACAATGGATTTTGCATATTTAATTCAGAATTATAATTTGCATAATTAAAATCATCTGAACAAGTACTAGCCGATGCAATATGCCTACTAATATCATATCTAGCAACATCAACATAAGGATTCATGGTACTTGCAAAATAACTATTAACATTAGGCATAGGTAATGTATTTGCAAATTGTACCTTGGGCTCGTTGTAGATGAATTGATGCGAAGTATATGGATAGCCCGCCATAATAAGTCTTGATGCTTCAGATCTTGTAATAGAGATAAATCCAGATATCCTCGAAAATCCAAGCAATCAATGACCAATATCTTGCTTCACTTTTAAATCTTCAATATGTAGTATCAAGCAAGACATAATGCAAACGGCTTGAACAGCCTGATGCAATGTGACAATTATAGATGCAATCGGTCCCGAAAGACTTGATTCAACTATAGCGGCGAATCAAGAATAATGGATCAATTAAGTAAAAGGGCTAGGGATTGATAGAACGGTTTGAGCAACCTGATCTTTTCCTTCCCCAGCGGAGTCGTCAAAATGTGTTGACACTTTTTATGATCAACACACGAGAGCACTAGAGCGTGCGGGTCACGAAACGGACCAAAGAGCTGAAAAAACTGCCGAGGCCGGTTAGACCGCCCTGGCAACGCGGTTAGACCGCCTCCTAGGGTTTTGGCTCAAGATGGTCGTTCGGGAAGATAAATACCACGCTTACGTGATGGCAAACGGCTAGGTTTACGAGCAAACCAGCAAAGAGATAAATAACGCACTTACGTGGCGAAGAACGACTAGTTTACGAGCAAACTAGCAAAGACCGTCGAAGCTCTCGCCCGGGAGGGACCCCGTCAGGGCGTGGACGTCGCCGGCGTGTCCTAGGTCGACCAGCAAGCCTTAGAACGTCATCTATGACTGTGGAGATCAGTAGAGGAACAGCATGGAGGTTGGAAAAGGTGTTGAGAGGATAAAAAGTAGATTGTAATGATAGATTCGATTGTGGTTCCTTTCAATCGGCCGTGGCCCTTCATAAATATAGGGTGGGGAGGTCTTGCCCCAGTAGGAGTCGAGGTTTATACAAATCTTATGTCAAAATACAACTCCTAACTCGGATTTGGCAGGGTAGGGCGGTCTAACCGGGTCCCAGGGGCGGTTAGACCGTGTGTCCGGCGTCCAGGTCTTCTCGAAACTATATCTCCCTCATCCGGAGTCCGAATCGGACGTTCTACATATGCATCTTGATCTACTCGACGAGAACTATCCAATGGTGAAGTCCAAATTGCCTTTTGAGGACTTTGACCAGGGCGGTCAAACCGTCCTAGGGACGCGGTCTGACCTCCTGTTGCCAGACCGGCCACAGGAACCGCGGTCAGACCGCCTGGTTCAGCCTGATCTGGCTTAGCTGCCAATTTTGAGTGTCAACACTAGCTAGCTTTAATTTGCTCAAATTCCCGGCCGTGTGCAATGTGCTGCGACGAGGCCGGATAGCTTGGGCTGCTTGGCGATGGGTGCAGTAGTATATGTAGCATGCATGCGAATGCGATCGTGCGTGCAGCTCCTGTGTGATGGAGCGGGTGAATGGCTTATTTTTAAGATGGTTATTGAGCAACGACAAATGGAAGTTGAGAACGTGGTAGCAACGACCATGCCCTGTCCACGCTCGTCAACGTGTTGATGATCACCATCGTCGAACAGCTGAAAGCAGCACGACACAGCTAGCTCACAGGTTGCCATTCCTGTCTGTCGTGGATGCATGTACGTGCAAGATGATTAATTCCAATTATGGGAGTGATATTTTCCTCCTCCAGAAATAGCAATCGCCTAGTTATTTATATTTTTCCCATTTGATTGCAAATATGAATTCGTTTCGAATGGGGCGCGTGCACGCCTGCTCCTAAGCCCATCTTTGCTTCCTCCCAGTCCCAGAGTTGTGCACGTATTCGATGATGGAGATGCTTATGTAGGGTGCGTTTGGCATAGTTGTGATTGTGGTTGAAACAGTTCCAGGTGTGGCTGTGTTGGTAGAACGGATTCTGTGATGAAGTTGAAATCGTTTTAAAGAACCGTTTGGCAAAAACAGATTCTCCTAGTAATTCAAAATAGGAAAAATACGAAACGTCAAATATGCTATTCTCTTCTTATCCATTCGGTTGCCCCATCCATCCATTCATCCCCGCCGGCCATCCCTATCCATTCGTCCCCACCGGCCGACGCACGCCACCAGTGTCGGACGCCGCACACTGCCACCAGCGCCGGCGGGAGATCCGTGAGAGGGGGCCCGTGGAGATCCAGGAGGATGCTGCCATCGCCTACTACCACCACGCCGCCTCTGTGCTCTGCACCGACGAGGATCGGCGAAGACGACGACGAGGCCGGGCAGATCTGTAGGGGAGGGAGAGAGGCATAGCTCACCATCCGGTGCGAACTCCACGCCGCCGGCCAGGGCGGAGCTCACCGTGCCCCGCCTCGCGGACCCCTTCCTCCCTCTCCTCCTCCGCGTCGCGCCGCCGCAATCCGGGCGAGCTGGACTCCCACGATGCCGGCGTCCTGGTCCGCCACTTCCGCACCTCTGGACAGGCCGCCGCATTCTCTGCGCCGCCGCCTCCTCTGCCCCGCCGGTGTGTGGGCCCCTCCCCGAGGGCAAATGAAGGAAAAGGGGGCGGAGCTGTTGGGGGTGTGGGGAGTTGTGTTTTTCAGTTCCCCCCCCCCCCAACCGCGCTAGAGAGCGGTATTTCTGGTCGCTCTCACACTGGAGCAGTTTTTCCAGCTCGTTTGGCACCGCTCCGGCCAAAACTGCTCTCGGAGCTGTGCCAAAGGGACCCGTAATAAGGTGAGGTAGGGCTTTTTAACCCGGACCAGGTACGCAATATAAGGTGTATATAAGATGCTGATGCAATATGTCATTTTACATTGGATCGGAGGAAATTTGAGGCCATGGCTCTCGAAGCCGTGCGGCATAATCCATCTCATGGCCATGCATTTTTACTCCCCCATTTTAAATTATAGGTCATTTAACTTTTTCAATCCAAGTTTGACCGCCTGTCTTATTCAATTGTGCAAATATAGTCACATTTAAGTTATTTTGAAGAACTTTCGTTAATAAAAACAAGCCACAACAAAAAAATATTATATTGTGCATAATTTTTTGAATAATATAAGTGGTCAAACTTGAGAAAAAAAATCAAATGAACTATAATTTGGAACAGAGAGGGAGTAGGTCTCAATCCGTTAAATGTTTTGAGAAAGTAGGGGCGAGAAAATGGATCCATCTATGGGAGCTACATTCAAGATATGTATCAACCGATATTGGAGAGATGTCTAACAACATCCTATAATTATTCTTGCGAAGTATAATTAATATGTCAAATTTCAAATATAAATCCATCTGGTGACATCTTGAATGTAGCTCCCTATAATTATCACTAGATGGATTTATATTTTTAAGTTTTCTTTGCTAGGTGGCTCAATGTGCATAGTTTGCACCTAGGCTGTTGATCAGTTGTCACACATTAGTTGGAGTCAACTCTTCTGATTTTATCCAGATTTTTTGTATATCGTGAGCTAGCTAGCTTGCACCTATTAAATGAGGCATGATTGATCTTAACTGTTAATTAAGCATGTACCATTGCTTGTAAAACGTCCTTTGATTTGTTGATCCTCTCTTTGAAATGTTGGGTTCTTACATAGAACTTTAAGTGAAATAATGCTAGCACGCTGTGATTAAATAATGTCGGGAGTCTGAAAATGGGCCGAAGTTGACGACATGTGTCCTGTGGCTTCTTGTCATCGTAGAAAACATATCCTGTACAGAGAAGTTGGAGCAAAAAAAACTCTTCCCTATTTTAAGAGGAGCTGGAACCTTGCCAAAACGGATCTAATTAATTTAGAGCATAAGCATAAGAACATGTCACGGAAGATCACACTAAAACGAATTGGTAATCAATCCAAATGGCAAAAACTTTCATGTTCAGGGGCAATGGTATAACTCAACTTTCATGTTCAGGACCTCTAGATTTTCTTTATGTCACAGTAACTTTCTTGGAGGCTCCTATGTGCCTTCCGCGAAAGTAATATATTTTTAAACTCAAATTAAACTCACTAGTTCATCAACCTCTATTCTGACATGTGCTAATGCTTTTAAATTATAGTTATTCTAATAATCAAATCATTTATCCAAGATTCTTTTATTTGTAGTTATTCTATTTTACAGGACTCCAGTTTTGATTAATTGATTTTAATTGGTAATTGCTCGATGCACTTTTTTCATATAGATTCTTACCTTTTTTTACCTTACAATTACAACACACCTCCATACATTGTGTTTAACATTGAAAATCAGTATTTTTCATTGTTTCCTTCCATATACATATATAAATGGTTGACAGAGTGACGTGCATCATGCATATATACCTCAACAGTTGAGGCTCAACTTAGTATTTCTATATTGACAACAATAGAAGTAGGTAATTTGAATCATATATATGTTTAATTTTGGATATTTCTATAAAATGATCATACAAACAATAAGATTAAAGTTTAGGTTCTTACTTTATATTATTTGTAAGCAATTTTTATAATGGCATGCATGGATAATTTAGATGAAGATTAGGGGTCACTGTAAATTATTTTTTATAATGCATAGGTGAGTAATTTAGATGTTGGTTTAGATTATTTTTATTATATTTTCTAAAAATTACCAACCTATGTCATTAGAAAAATTACCCACATGTGCCATTAGAATATTTTCACAATAGTAGTAGTGGGTAATTTTTTTACAAAATAATAGACCAATGGCTGTGGTTATTACTAGAGTCTACAGGATTCATGCATAAATGTTTTTTAATTTTTTGAGAATTTCAAGTGCATCTTGTGAACACTAATGTGCAGTCTCCATTTTTTAAAAAACACCTTGTGCTCTGTCTCATTTGTTAAATATACTAGCACAATATTTATATACATATATAATTATTATCTATGATTGTGATATCATCACTTCTCTATATATTTATAAATGTTCACAAATATCATGTGTGTGCCTTAATTATTATTTTCTATATCAATAACGTAAGAATAGATAATTTAAAATCATATATTGAGGTACATCTGGGTATATTTTAATGAAGTTGATTTATATATAAATTTTTAATAATACCATATGTGGATGAATGTAGATTTATTTTTTTATAATGTTAGTGGCTAGCAACTTAGATGCCGATTTGAGGGACATTTTATTTTTTTATAATGACATAGGTGGGTAATTTGATTAAGATTAGGTGTTACTTTAATTTGTTTTATATAAGGACTGAGGTGGATAATTTATATATAATTTAGTGGGTTATTTTAGACTACTTTCATAATGACATAAGTGGATTTTTAAGAAAATATAATAGATCCAATGTCTATAACGATTGAGCCTACCAAATTGATAGTCACATGTTTTACTTTTTTGAGAGAATTTAACAAATTTATCTCTTTTTCTGAAGTGTCTACCTGGGATACTAGGTAACTTCATGTGGAAGCTTCAAAAGAAGCTTCCAGTTAGTAATAATAAGATGTTCAACAATTTTTTTACTCCCTCCGTCCTTAAATATATGTCATTTAAGACAAGTAAATTAGTTCAAAAATTTGAACTGATTTGCTTATCCTCAATGTTATATATTTAAGGACGGAGGGAGTAACATGTTTAGACCTCCATCAATATTTCTTGACATTATTAGCATAGTTTAATTCATCGCATGGCTAGTCACAACAACAATAAATCCACAACACGTTCATAAAAGATTACAAAAAAGGAATGTTAAACGAGAGTACTGAAACAAAAATTCTAACATAGTTGGAGCTAATATCATGTCCAAACAAATTAAGATAAAAGAATTTTAGATAACTCGATCGAGGCCTGCTAATTGGGTTGGAATCCAAATCTAACTCCCACCAATCCGATCAAATTAATTTAGTTTTTCAACACAATTCACATCATACTTATATGAGTAAATTGCACTCACCATTGAACCACTTGTCAAGTGGGTGCAAATTGATCTAACAAGTTGTAAAATGCTCAATCTAGTACAAAAACTTGTCAGGTGGGTGCATATTAGCCTAACAACTTGTAAAAGGTTTAATCTAGTACAATAACTTAGCATGTGCATGTGATTAGTCCAAGAATTTGTATAGTATATTAAATTGGTAATCGATGCATATGTAGTCCAAATGTTGTAACAAGTAACATGTTTACTAATGTCAGGCTGGAGGATATTCACATAACAACAAGTTAACATTAATTTCATGCTAAATATTCGTGTTGCAAGGGTAACATATTTAGGCTGGACTAGAACTTTATGAAAATGAAGCTAATGTTATGGCTTTGTATTAATTATTTTATACAATAATTAATTTTAATTGAAAATTACTAATTTTATATAAATATGATAAGTTCACCTTGAACGTTTCACATTGTGAATATATACATTTTTACTTAGCTAAAAACTGATATATTAATGCATAGTAACAAAATCCTTTTAGAAGTTTGGTGTAAATCATTTTTAGTAATTGTTTAGAAAGTTATGTACATAGTTGAGAAGCAACATAAAGGTCACGATGGATCAATGGCTTTTGTTAGAAAAAGAATTCGTGATTGGAATAAAACTCGCATGCACATTACCTTCTCGTTGTAACATTTGGACTGTTTTAGTGCACTAATTTGCCAAGTTATTGCACTGAATTGAGCATTTAACTAGTTGTTGGACCAATATGCACTAACCTGACAAATTCTTATACTAGATTGAGCATTTTATAAGTTGTTAGATCAATTTGCACCCACCTGACAAGTTGTTGTATGGCAGATGCAATTAACTCTACTTATATTATTTAAACCCAAGCTAATCCACCTGATTAGGTAATAGAATCTGTATGTTTGCTATATAAATTTATGGGCTCACATATATAAAAACGGTGTAGATATTTGAAATTAAAGTTAGATCGTACATTAAGAGGGGACCTCTCAAACTAAAATGTCACGTCCACACCTAAAAAATTTTAGCAAAATTTAAAGAACTTTGTTGGAGATGACATAATTTAAGGGACTGCTACTTCGTGCAAAAAATTATGGCTGGAATACATGTGGGCCCACATCAATAGTTGGACCTTGAATTGTTTTGCAAATCAACCAATGCAACCCACTCAAAAATCACTCCAATCATTTCCTCCTAGGAGGAAACTAGACCGAATCAAACCAAACCATTTGATAGTTTAATCTTTAAACAACTTCAAAAAAAATTAATCCATTAAATCATTAAACTCAATCTAATTAATTAGCGTCGGTTAAGTCGTCAAGTTAGGTCTCTCCACAAAAAGTCAATAGCCTCAAGGCCTGACTAAGACCTCGTTTGTTTGTTGCAGATTGAAATAGGTCCTGGAACTATTCTGAGTCAGAAATGAGTGAATCCAAGAAATTCACTTATCCGGTTGGTTTCGTTCCTAGACGAGAGAGATGATGAACAAATTTAGACCTCAGGCCTAAGAAACGAGCCATTCAAATCAGGCCCGATCAATCCTTTCGAAACCAAACCTCAACCGAATGACAATTTTACTAAGGTCGGATTCGAAACTGGGTGAGATCAAATCTGTCCAAACGGACCTCGTCCCCGGCTGTTTCAGATTTGATAACAAATTCGGGTCCGAATGTGCATACGTGTTTTATATGCAATCGTCTCTCGTGGCTATTATGATGATTGGAGACGTGTTTTTATCTATTCGCGTCTCTTTTAATTTCTCATCACTACGTGAAAACCTCAAATAGGTCACGCAGTATTTGTAACGGGCCCTTAACACCCGTTACATGAAGCCCCATCTGTAATGGTTGTTGTTTGGCGCCCGTTACGCATAAGCGTGGCAGGCTCGACCCCGACGTGGACAACACACCGCCCGTTACCAATGAGGACTTCCAGTAACGGGCTTCTTAAACGCCCGTTACAGTTATTCTTTGTAACGGACATTAAAATGCGGCCATTACGAAAGTTAAACCTATCGGTAACGGGCCCTTTGAGCCCGTTACTGATCACTACCCTATCGGTAACGGGCTCTTTAAGTCCGTTACCGATCACTACCATATCGGTAACGAGCTCTTTAAATCCGTTACTGATGACAATTTGACGCCTGTTACTAGACTCGGAGCTCAATAATTGAAGTCCATCAGCACTCTCACTACCATCAAATATTTGACTATGTCATCATAGCAAATATTGGATATCACACAAACATATAATCATGTCTCTTAAGATGCAAAACCACACGTACACATAGATAGTAGTCATAAGAGCATATTCTACATATTTAAGATGCATATATAGCTTCACATGTTCACATATGACATGCATAATGTTCAGAACAAACATATTCACATGATCACATCTGACGTGCATCAGTAGGGGCACTAGTTAGATGGCTTCTTTTGTGCTACAGCCTCAAGTTCAGCTATCTTTGCCTCTAGTTTTACAAGTCTTTCCTGCAGCTCAGCATTCTTCTTTGCAGCTTCGGCAAGTTCAATATCCTTCATCTTCTCTCTGCCTTTAAGCTTCTACATCTCAGATTCTAGTATTTTCTGACCATTTACTAGGAGACTTATGTCGTCCACAGCCTTGTCATCCATCCTTCTATCCACCTTGTCGAGTACTTTCCAGATGCAGTCAAGATCCTCCCGAGTAACAACACATTTCTAAAACAAAGGCAAATTGATGCAAGTTTCATAATTAGATTACCAAGTTTAATATCATGAAAGATGTAACTGGTCAAACAAGAAAGTTGTTTAGCTGTAACTGGGTTCAGAGCTTGGTTGATCCTGTGGATTTCTTTCTAGATCATGTCAATGTCCTCCCAAGTTACAGCACCTCCCTAAAACAAAGGGACTGGATGTTTAGTTAATAAAAGTCGATGTAGCATGGAGATTCAGAAATTGAAGTAGTATATAGAATAAGTTCAACAATTTTGTGAGCAGCATATGATGAGTACCATGCATTAAATTTTAAGCATAACAAAATTTCTACTCGAAAGGTTAATAATTTTCCTCCCGAGTAACAACACATTTGTAAAACAAAGGCAAATTGAAGCAAGCTTCACAATTAGATTGCCAAGTTCAATATCATAAAGTTGTAACAAGTCAAACAAGAAAGTTATTTAGCTGTAACTAGGTTCAGAACTTGCCTGCTTCTCTTTACCAATGTCATCCTTCATTCTTTCCATCCTGTTTAGAAATGTGCAGATGTAGTTTAAGGTTTTCTTGAGCCTGTCGATTTCTGTCTAGATCCTGACAATATCATGTGCTGGTACAACAACTTCCTAAAACAATGGAAAATTGATGCATTGGAACCATTGATCAGTGAAGGCACTGGATGTTCAGTTAATAAAAGTCGTTGAGCATGAAGATTCAGAAATTGAAGCAGTATATAGAATGAGTTCAACATTTTTGTGAGCAGCATATGATGAGTACCAGGAATTCAATTTCAAGCATAAACCTAACTTCAAGCATACCAAACTCGAGGAAGGCTCGGCCTCTGCCTGCCGGGCGTCGCCGGAGTGCACCCCCTTGGGGCTTGTGCGCGTGTACGGCCTCCTCCCCCTGGCCGACGAAGAACCGACCTCGTCGCTGCGGAACCTCACTCTCTTGGCGGGGGCGGTGGGCGGGGCCTTCTCCTCCTCGCTACGGAACCTCACTCTCTTGGCGGGGGCGGCGGGCGGGGCCTTCTCCTCCTCGCTGCAGAACCTCCCTCTTGAGTCACGACAGAACAACTACTTTCCGCCGGCCATCTCGGCGACGGAGACGAGGAAAGAGAAGGGGAGAGAAGGCGACGGAGACGAGGAAGGCAGAAGATTTGAGAAGGAAGGCAGAATGTCAGAGTGGCAGGGGAGAGTGGCTTTTGGTCAAACATTGGGAACAAAGGATACGTGGACAAGACAAACCGCGTCTCCAATGCACGGGGCGGCACATAGGGCCGGCTCCTCCTCGTCGGTTTGGAGGGGCAAATGCGACGCGGAATAACCATCCCGCGTAGTCTTCTTTGTGTCTATCTTGATTGACAGGTCAGCCCGATCTCTCAGGGCTCCCATTTTGACATACATGCATAATCAACACATATCTTTTGAGACAAAACAGACATAATATAGATAAAGATAACTTGTCCACATATATAGATAAAGATTACTTGTCCACAAAGATCCACACAGATATACATAATTATTACAAACAGTTAACTTGTCCATCTAGCTAGGCCTTAACTTGTCCATCACATTTTTACAATGGTCATGCTATGTGACCATGCACATCAACAAAAGCATGCCCCCTTTAACATCAACAAAAGAATGGTATCTTCAACTAAGGTTTGCTTTTTTTTGCAGCCTCTTCAAATGCAACCAAGGTATCTTGAAACACATCGAGCACATCTTCCATGGGCTGCAGATTTTGTTCAGCCACAAACTTGTACCGCCTCATGAATGTAGCCTTTTTGAGGAGGATGCGCATTTCTTCCAAAATATTATCAACCTCAGGTTTCACATATTCCTAGACAGTGTCATGCCATTTTGATTCCTATGGAATGAAAAACATAGGAAAGTTACTACATTGATCATTTGGATGAACCATAGGAATGAGAAGATAGAGATAGACAAAGGAACAAGCCATTTCATAGGAACAAGTTGCTACATTGCTACATTGATTATGTTAGAAATCCTACAAAATCTCTATGGAACAAGTCATTTCATAGGAACAAGTTGATCAAGCTCAAGCTGCTCCATCTATAGAACAAGTAAAAGGCACTGTGATTCAGAGAAACTTGCCTCGCCGTCGTCGTGGTAGTTGCCAGCGTCGGATATGAGGTCCTCTACACCTTCGCCGCTCCCTCGACCCCTCTCCGTCGTTGCAAGACATTTGCTGTCGCAGACGTGAGGCAGGCGCCTCGCCCTCTTCACTGCCCTCTCACCGGCACGCTCCTCCCTGTCGTTGCTTGACCCCTCGTCGGAACCCGAGAGGATCCAGTCGATGACGCTCATCTCCGGCTTTGGGTTCGCTGCACCGCCGCTTGGCCCCTCTCCGACGCTCATCGTCGTCTCCGTCTTCACCGCCATCTTGCCGGCACGCGCGCGTATCTAGTTGCAGCACCGCATCGCATTCAGCTTCTCCTCCTCGATCCACGGTGCGCAGGGTGGTCTGCTGCTTGGCGCCTCGACGGCGCTCATCGTCGTCTCCCCGCCTCCGCTCACCTCGCCGGCGCCGCCTCCGCTCACCTCCGCTAATCCCTAGTGAGAAATGAGGAAAGCGTCGTGTGTGCTGCGCTTATCCATTCGGGATGTTATATTCATTTTTCAAAATGGAGAGCCATTGCCGATGCGGGTTCGAGAACCCACGTCACATTGGTTGTCACGTGGGTCCGGGCGGGCAGGCAATGATTATCTTTTTTATATAGGCTGCTGACGCTGACACGTGGGCCCGACACTATTTTTTTTGAAATGAAACTTGCTTCCCTCAATATTAGAGCCCATAAAACAGCAGCTATAAATTCATTAAAAATACGAACAATTCGTAGTTGGTCATTTAGTATTCGAATAAAATATCAGCAGGCACACTTGTGTAACCAAAATTATCAAAATTTGAATGTTTATCTCATGTTTGAGATATAATAATTCCAATAACGTATTAGGTTGGTCTAAAACTTCTACAAATTGAGTTGGTAACATAATTTGAGTCCCTAAACTTGTCATAAAAAATGTCAAGTGGTTTCTCAAAAGGAAGATCATACTTGTGTACAAATGTATACATCTCTCACATAGTTTCCTAGAATGTTACTTCAACACTGAAGTTTTCCACACTTTACAACATGTTCGAACTCATATACATTTGAAATTTTAACACAACCTTGTGTTCACCTTAACAATACGAAATGCAAAGTTTCATTAGTAATTGTTGTGTAAAACAAATATTATTTCTATGTTGTACTTATCAAGTACAAGATAAGGCATAAAAACATTACTCACGAAAAGGAAATATACACTAAACAATAAAATTAATGAAAAGATGGTGATTTTAGAAAAAAAAATAAGGAAAAACAATCATCAAATTTGGATTATGTATGACCGAGAAATACGTGACACAAAATTTGGTTCCATATTAAAGGGAGAAAGGAGAATTGTTTCCTTTGTGGTCGGTTTCCAGCGAATAGCGGTTTTTTATCCACGCGCGCATGTAGATCGTAACTTCCTTATTAACTTTGATTTTGTGCCACAACACGAAAGCAAATAAATCCATTTATTTAAGATATATAATAATCAATCCATCTGTGTGTGAGATTTATATATAATAGTCTTTTGTCATTGGCGACGCTGGTTAGTGAACACGTGTCGCCGCATCATACACGCGTTCCGAGGCGTAGTGGCGTGTTGCAGTGGGAAGACTGGCCGCCTGACGGTTCTCTGTCTTGTCATATAAATATCCGGCCGACCAAGAGCTTCTTCCATAAGCTTTCCTCAAGCGCGCCACCAAGAAAACCCTAGCACTACAGTCTCCGGTCACCAAGAGCTTCTTCTTCCTCAAGCGCGCGTATGGCATCGTCGTCGAGTGAACCATCCACGAAGCGGGGAAGGGAGGAGGACGACGATGACGAAAGCCACCGCCGTCGGCTCATCAAGGAGGTGAAGGCGCTGAAGCCCGAGGAGGCGCCGGCGCCGCCGGTCGAGGAGCACGAGGAGGCACCGGTGCCGCCGCCTGTGGAGCCCGACCCTCTGCTTCCTCAACTAGTTTTGGACAACATTTGGTCCGTCCAAATGTTGTACGAAGCTTTCAGGAAGCTTCAACTGGTGGCCGTTGAGCTCGGCTTGCCACGACCCAACGATTCGCTGCAGAGGACCGTGAAGGATTTCGCCTTCAAGATCCATGTGTTGGTTGGGGAGCTTGAGAGAGTCGTGGTCTGCAGCAACGACGACAGTGACGGCGACGACGATGATGGCGACAATGGCGGCTTCGACGGCGGTGACAAATGCGGCCTTGACGGCTCCGACTCCGACTCCGACGGTGGGGCTCCTCCGGCGGCAGCGACAAGTCCTCTACCTTTGCTTAATTAATTTGTTCCTCCTCTCTGTTTGTTCGTCCTCCTCTGTTTGTTCGTGGAACTCTGCTTGTTTGTCATGAACATGTTCCTCTGTTAATATGTGTTCCTCCTGTGTGTTTGTTGAACTTGTGATGAACTACATCTAAGAGACGTGGGTAGATCCATCCGTGCCTCCTAACGCATTGCAATATCTATGGCAGCAGTTTACAATGAATTGCAATATTTGTTACTCTATTTGTTAGTGAAAAGATACCGAGTTTCGAAAAACTCTGTATAAAATCATTAGAGACGCGGGTGCAGGCTGGTTAATTTCACACTGAAATGTCAACACAGATGAATTGATGAAATTTGTGATATGTGACACATTAAGATTCGTGACCCAATTGTCATTCCATTCTTCATTCATACATTTAAGTTTGTCATCTGTGACAAATTTTTCATTCTTCATTCACATAGATTAAACAAATTAAAGCACCACTTTTCACATCATAATTACTTCTTTGCAGCATACATCCCCAGTAAACATCCAAATACTACACAAACAGCACCCACAATAATCAAGTTCATCTTCCAGATCATATTGTCCATCTTCTCCTCCAGTGCTTTCTTCCTTTGCTTGTCGTCCGGTGCTTTCCTCTGATTGTCGCTCCCAAGTTGACAATCCACTGAATCAACTACTTCATCGATCATGTCTGCCCAGTTCGACGGTCGAAAAGATATGACGCCAGCATCCTTCAGCATCTGGAGATACTCCTTCTCGAAATGATAATATCCACAAAGCTTGCGGAACTGTGCAAATCAAAAGCACATAAGAACCCTAACTCAGGTTTGGGAAACATAGCACAGACTACTCACCACGTTCCTCGCACACTTGAAATAAAGACGATCGTGGTTTTCACCTTCCTTCTACGTCCTCCCCTCCACCACCCGAGTCATACCACAGTCCGGGCAAGGGACCAGTGGGAAGCCGCTTAGCTCACCGACTGGATCCAAGCCGATGGAGTGAATGCGGCTGCCCCGGCCACCTTGAAACCTGCTCCTGCCACGTCCACCTCCAGATGAATTGGCATAGTGCGACATGTGCGCGACGATGGTGAAAGAAAGGGCGGGCGGTGGTGGAGCTCAAAGCAGGGAAGAAGAAGCAGGGAGCTCAGAGCTCAGAGCGTCGTGTGTGCTGCGCTTATCCCATTCGAGATGTTATATTCATTTTCCAAAATCGAGAGTCATTATCGACGCGGGTTTGTTTTTAGGTGGGTCCGAGCGGGCAGGCAACGGTTATCTTTTTATATAGGCTGCCGACGCTGACACGTGGGCCCGACACTTTTTTTTGAAATGAAACTTGCTTCCCCCAAATATTAGAGCCCATAAAACAACACATAAAAATTCATTAAAAATATGAACAATTCGTAGTTGATCATGTAGTATTCGAATAAAATATCAGCAGGCACACTTGTGTAACCAAAATTATCAAAATACGAATTTTTATCTCATGTTTGGGATATAATAATTCTAATAACGTCTTAGGTTGGTCTAAAAATTCTACAAATTGACTTGGCAACATAATTTGGGTCCCTAAACTTATCATAAAAATTTCAAATGGTTTCTCAAAAGGAAGATCATACTTGTGTACAAATGTGTACATCTCTCACATAGTTTCCTAGAATGTTATACTTCAACACTGAAGTTTTCCACACTTCACAACATGTTCGAACTCATATACATTTGAAATTTTAACACAACCTTGTGTTCACCTTAACATTACGAAATACAAAGTTTCATTAGTAATGGTTGTGTAAAACAAATATTATTTCTTTGTTGTACTTGTAAGAAACAAGATAAAGGCATATAAACAACATCCAGGAAATGGAGTTATATACGAAACAATGTCATAAATGAATAGAAGTTAATTTTAGAAAAAATCAGAAACAAATATCATTGTTGACGGTTCGAAACCGCGTTCAACTTCACTGCAAGTACACGGAGTGACTTAGTGCCTTTTTCACCAAGGGAGGGGACCCCCAAGGTTCTTGTCAATCCACGGAGCAAGGGAATTACTTGCGTTTAACCTAACACTAACTTAGTTGATTAAGGACTTTATGATGAAAAGATTAATCTATAAAGTAAAGACAAACTAACCCTAGATTATGTTAAAGAGAGAGAAAGGTGGTTCACGAGTATGAAGAACGTATTCCCATGGAGTCTAGGTACTTGAGATGCAATCACCCAAAACATGATAAAACCCCGATCCAATCTATCTAAGCATGTGAACAAAGAATTAGGCGTTTCCCTTCCCTCATACATGTCACTACGCGAAGGTAATCATCGCTAATCCTAATGAACACGGTATGTTGACGTGATCTACTTGAGCAACTCCGAAGGCAATGGTAGCTAACCTTAAACATTAAGCATTATCAATGAGAAGATATGATAGATATAAGATCCAAAAGAGAGTGGGTGACTACATGTCAAGATCCGTTACAACTCCATGGACAAACGATTACTTTACCCCATCAAGACGCTAGGCATGGCACCGTTGAACATGGTGGATGCCCCCGATGGAGTTCGTCTCTCGGTGTCCTTCAACTCCAGCGGCACCGTGGCAAGACCTCGGCGTCCTCCTTCCTCGTGGTGGCCTCCCTTGACCTCGGTGATGATTCTCTTGAATCTTCACCCTCTCGATCAACCCTCTTCCTTGTGATTGATCTCCCGAGGCTTCTCTGGTCGTCTTTCGCGAATGGTTCCTCTCCCTAAACGATTAGGGTTGCACGAACTTATCACCGAAGAAAGGCGGCAGCGAACCGACCCCAAAAGGGGGTGGGCCGGCCGGCTTGGGCCGGCCGGCCTGGCCCTCTCCTGGCCCGGTCCGTCTCCGTCTTTTGCCACATGTCATTTCTTGCACTTTGGGTTTTTCCTCCTTTGGATATGGGCTTTGGGCGTCGTTGTCCCCGCGACCAAGTTAAGGGGTCTTTACGCATGATCTTTCGGTCTTTTCACCTTGGTCCTCGGAGATTCTTCAGTGAAGCATATTGGTCCTCGCCACCTTTGTAGTCAATTCACGCACGTTCGGAGCCTCTTGTTCATCATGTAAATCGTCCTCCGAACCGAGTGCATCTCTTCTCATTTAGTGGATAAATTCCCGCGTAAACATTATACTCCAAAACACACATCCAACGATGAACTTGTTATATCATTACTATGCCAAAGATCATAATGTAAACATGGGCGTTTAGAAATTACCAATTCAAGACCTACCCCACAACTCATACCTCTTCACTAGAGATCTTCGACTTCATCCATACTTACTTTCTTACTTTCATTGGAGGGTTTTTACAAACCTTTTCAAAAAAATAAAATTCCTGCACAAAGCATTAGACAAAGTCCTTCTCCAAGTTCTCACATGTCACTCATTTAAAGTGGCTATCCTAGATAATTTCATAAACTCTCACCTCCCACAAGTCTCTCATTTATAATGTAAGGTGGAGCTATAGGTGTGGCTAGTGAAGCTAGCACAAGTATTATCAAGCTAGGAAAATGCTCTAGTGTTTGTTCACCTCCCAAGCCAATGATCATGAGAATTAAACCATAAAGTAAGGGTGTCAAGGATGAGAAGATTTAGAATGGTGGACATGTGCAAAGGAAAAAAGAATAATGACTTCAAGGCACTAATGATGTCCTCGATGTCGGATTGCACATGGTATGGAATATCAAAGATTCATTCTCAACATCGTCGCATCCTTCCTTGCACTTCTTTTGATCTTCACTTGACTTGTCATCCCTCACTATACCTCTCTCGCTTTGCCTTGGATTTTCCTTCTTTCCTTTTTTTCTTTTTCTTTTTTCTTTTTCTTTCTTTTCTTTTTCTTGTGTGCGCACCACACACACACACACACACACACACACACACACACACACACACACACATATATATATATATATTTCTTTTTTTTCACATCTTCATCTTCTTCTCCGAAGCTATTCGCTCATCTTTTGAACATGAATACCAATCTGAATTTTAAATAAAATCATGCCTAGAAATTGAACGAATCTTCGAACATGGGTTGTGTTCAAGGAGTAAGATGATAAAAAAATGTTTATGGGTTTGGGTATGGAATCCGGCGATGTACGGGGCATTCAATGTGAAATTCCCGTTACCGAATGTATGACGAGGCTAGCAATAAAAGACATACATCAAGGACATGATCATTGCTTGAAATTAGACCTCCCAAGAGAGTAAATCCTAACCCAATTCATCATTCTAAACAACACTTATGGTGGAGTATATATATATATAAAGGCTTTGTATAGGATAGATGTTACCTCTCAACTTGGAGAAAGAGATCGCTAACCTTCATAGAAAGGTGTTTTTTTTTAATTTTCAGAAATTAAAGCCTCCAAAGTTAGCATTATTAAAAGCATAGATGAAGCAAAGTCCTAGATCAAAGTTCAAATATGGGTGCTTTACAAAAGTAAATTTCCACTAAGCACCACAGTAAACGATTAATCATCAAGTTCATGCTCGAATAACAAAGATAAAGTAAAGACATAACAAGAAAAGAAACAAGAGACTTGCATAAGACACTTTTTATTTCTTTTTCTTGACTCAACGCTAAATTAAGACACTTTCAAGCTAAAAAGATAAAGCAAAACTCACATAAGACTCTCACACTTGACTTAAACTAGACTCAAATTAAAGACTAGACTCTCACACCACTTTAAGCAAAAAAATTTAAAAAGGTAGCTAGCTAGCCCCCCCTCCCACGCTTAGATCTTACGACGTCCTCATCGTAACTTTACAAAAGGTACACAGGGGGAGAACATGCTAACTACAACACCTAGTGAAACTTCCCGCACGAGGTGCACCACTCCTTCTTCTTGAAGTTCTTGTTCATCCCGAAGAGCTTCCTTATGTTGTGGTTGAGGTACTTGAAGTCGTCTTCCGCCATGCGCTCCCAATCTTCAATCCTTTGTTGCATGGCGTTGATGGTATGGAAGCACTCATCAAGGGAAGAGAAGAGCTCCGCAATAGCATTGCGGCAAGTCGCGCAAAACATGTTGTGCTCTTCCTCCGGATCATTGTTGTCTCCATCGTCTCCATCGTCCGGATCATTGCCGCCGTCTGGGTTGCCTCCTTCGCCTTGCTCATGATGCTCCTCCGGGTCCTCCTTGGGCACCTCCTCCCAAACATAGAGGTTGTTATCGTCTCTTGCACCGGCTGCCCACGAGCTAGGGCTTCAATCATCGGAGTAGTCACTATCTCCATAAAACTCTGCCGGCTCGGGGGTCTTCTCTTTGTAATCCTTCCTCTTCTTCCCAGGGAGCCTCTTCGAGCGGCGAACGGGAGAAGCAGGCTTCTCCTTCTTCTCTTCAACCCATGGATTTGGGCTAGCCATGCACCTTGTTGGAACACGCCCTCCGCATTGAATCCGCACGGTCCTCTTCACCTCCTTCTTGAGGTCTGGCACCACAGCGCACCGACGAAGCTCCTCAGTCGCCGGGGTTGGAGAGGGGAGGCATGCTTCTTCTTCCATGGTTGCCTTCACCTCTTCCTTCCCTTTGGTGCTGCTCGGGGATGCCATGGGTGCTTGGGTGCTTTCGTGGAGGTTGGAGATTGCAAATGAGATGCAAACCTCAAGCTCCCAGGCATCCTTAAATATCCCTGGAAGGATTCGGCCGAAACCCTCCCTTACCTATTTTTGTCGCTCCCAAAAAAGGTAGGCAAGAAAAGGAAATACACCGAACTGCGTCCCAGAGAAAAACAGGACAAAACGGAGGAAGGGGGTGGTGCGCCGGTCGGCCTGGGCCGGCCGGCCTGCCCCCTGTTTTGGGCCCCCACGGCCCAACTTTTGCGGCTCTCTGTGTTTCGTGATTACTAGCCTAGGTGTTGGTAAGGTCCAGCTAAAAATTATGAAAAGGACTCGCAATAAATACGAAAACAAAAACGAAAACTTATTTACAGAAAACTTACCTTGTTTTACGTCTTAGGCTTGACGCTCGGGCTCGTCCTCCATGTGATATATATCAATGTAGTCGATGGGCACGATGTCTTGTTCAAGAAAAACCTTTAATCGTTGACCATTAACCACATATTGATCTCCTTTCACGTCCATGTGTTACCGCTCCATTTGGTGAGACCGAGTGAACAATGTACGGTCCATCCCATTTGCTCTTCAACTTTCCTTTCCTGAATATTTTGAACCTTGAGTTATAGAGGAGAACCTTGTCACCTTCTTTGAATTCCTTTGCTCGAAGCCTTTTATCATACCATCTCTTCATTCTTTCCTTGTAGATGGTTGCACTCTCATAAGCTTTGAGCCTCATCTCTTCTAGTTCACTTATTTGAATCTTCCGTTTGATTCCTGCGGCGTCGAAATCAAGATTCATCTCTTTGATTGCCCAATATGCTTTATGTTCTATCTCCAAAGGCAAATGACATGATTTACCATAAACAAATTGATATGGTGTCGTACCTATTGGTGTCTTGTGTGCCGTCCGATATGCCCATATTGCTCCGTCCAATTTCTTCGACCAATCTTTACCTCCCTTTTCAACGGTCTTGTTAAGAATGCTCTTGAGCTGCCTATTTGAAGTTTCCGCTTGACCATTGGTTTGTGGGTGGTAAGCCGTGGCCACTCTATGCTCGATTCCCAACTTGGAAAAGCATTTTCTGAAGCTATTTTTCGTAAAGTGTGTTCCTCCATCACTTATCAATATTCGCAGGACTCCATAGCGCGGGAATATAATATTTTTGATCATGAATATGGATTCTTCTGTTGAAGCTCTTCGACAAGGGATAGCCTCCACCCATTTGGATACATAATCAACCATAACTAAAATATGCTCATATCTATTTGAACTAGTGAAGGGCCCCATGAAGTCAATTCCCCATACATCGAATAGATCAATTTGCAAGTTGTAATTCAAGGGCATAGCATTTCTCCTGTTGTGGCATGTGTCCTAGGAGAGCTAGCAGTATGGTCTGCTTTTTGTGCTATTCTTGGACACTGAGCTAACCTTTCTCATAATCTCTTGACAATTAATTCATAAGATAAATCTGTCGAGGACTATAGACCTGGACAATTTGAAGAAGATACACATAATGATGAAGATGGATATGCCACTACTAGTGAAGAACAAGAGCAGGTGGGTGGGGCTACGGGCCAAGCCAGAGTGCCAAGGACAGCCACAAAGTGGCCAAGAGACAAAATGGTAGTCACTGAGGTTGAGGGAGGAGGATGCCAGTACCATTGACACAAAAGCGCAGGTTCAGGGCGCTTGCAGGGCTCATTGCTAGACAAAAGATACCTTTGGATTTGCCAGAAATCAAAAAAGTAAGCGATGAACAAAAGTGGTACTTGTTTGAAACCTATATGCAAAAACACTTGGAGTTTCAGGAAGACATGAAAGAGCAGGCATTCAAGCTTTTGTGGAAGATTGCAGCCAAGGTATGGAGACAATTCAGATTTCAACTTAGGCAAGATTTTGTCAGAAAAGGACTCGAGCCATTTGGAAAGCACGACTTTATCAAGCTGGAAGAGTGGACAGAGTTTGTGAAACAACAAGAAACCGAGGAAGCCTCATCTGTTAGTGGCAAGTTCCAGTCACTTCGAAGCTTGAACACAAACGAGCACAGCATGGGTCCAGCTGGTTATTGTGGGAAACTACCACAGTGGGAGGAAGAGGACAAGAAATTAGCTGCGGCTGGGATCGCCAACCCATATGATGCCATCGCTGATGATCATTTTAGGAATTGGGTGCGAGCAAGGAGTAAGCTAGTGGTGGAAGACGGTGTTACCGTGATAGTGTACAACAAAGAAGCAAATGAAAATGTGGCTGCAAACATCATGGAAAAGAATGCACATGCAGAATCTTCAGGAATGACTTCATGGCTGAGGGAGAATAATGTGCTAAGTCAGTGCTTGGGCCGCCCCGAACAACCAGGTCGCGTGCATGGTGTCTCCAGCTACCAGGGCTGGAAGTTTGCATCGCCTCAGCATGCTTCCATGTACAGGAAGAGGAAGAGGGCCAGTACCGACTCATCAGTTGATAAGCAACAAATAAAGGAAGAAATCAAGCAAGAACTCAAGGCTGAGATGAAGGATATGCTTGACATGATGGCACGAGGGTACCAGGTGGTGTTTGCACCAGTGTCCAATCACACAAGCCCTTCACCCGCCAGACTGAAGAGCAGCTATGCGTCTGCAGATAATGTAGGTTTGATCAATGGCGCTACAGAGTTGTCGACAGAGGTAGTGCACATTGCTTCCCCCACACAGGAAGACCTTATAGGCACGTTGACTGAACCCACAGACTGTGGCCTATGGATCATATTTCACGCTGTTGAATCTGAAGCTGCAATTGTTGTGGTTCAACCAAAGCAGACTACGCTACACACAGTCCCGATTCATGAAGACTGTGCTGTGGTCGAAGTGCTGCATGTATATGCTGTCTTTAGGGATCACACGCTGGAACACCCTCCTAATTGCGAGGTGACGACACTTGGACAAGCTCTACACCAGAGGATACAGTGCAAGAGGTGTCACATTCACATCAAGAGAGTACCAATTCCAAAATCTTGTTCGCACACTACGGTACAGATTCCTTCCAGTTCACAGACTACAGAACAAAACTCTTCCTCACATGGTTTCCTAGCTCCTCCTCCTCCTCCACCCCTAGAACTGCAAATTACAGGACAGGTTCATTCCCCACCTGGTAACCCACCTCCTCCTCCACCACCCCCAGAAACGCAAATTACAGGACAGATTCATTCCCCACATGGTAACCCACCTCCTCCTCCTCCACCACCCCCAGAAACGCAAATTACAGGACAGATTCATTTCCCACCTGGTAACCCACCTCCTCCTCCTCCACCCCAGAATTGCAAATTACATCCCCACCTTCTCCTCCTCATGAAACAACAAAACCTCCATCCCCAAATGAAAGTGCTCAAAATAATGATGCCAAAGCAAGAGTCCAAAGTCATGTGTTGGCTAATGCCGAGAAATCTATCGACGACAATTCGAAGAAAATTGCAGGTACATCTGGGCCCAATATCTCTGTAATAGCTGCTGGTTAGACACCACCTGAGAAACCTTCTTCAGCCATCTCAAAGCAGCAGGAAAAGAAACTCGCTTAAAATAAAAGGTCTACCAGAAAGCGATTTGAGAAACCTTCTTCAGCCATCTCAAAGCGGCAGGAAAAGAAACTTGCTGAAAATAAAAGGTCTCAGAAGCCTACCAGAAAGCCTTCTTCAACCATCTCAAAGCAGGAGGAAAAGAAGCCTGCCAGAAAGCCATCTGAGAGAAACACCAAGAAGAAGGCGGCCAATGTTGCTATGACTGAGATTAACCCACGCTACAAATTTGGAAATGAAATGCTCAGTGCTGTTGAACTCAAGCATCCGGATACTGCTCCTTCTGTCACTAATCTCCACAATTTCTACATGGGACGTTGTAAGGACAAGGATGAGTCTCTGATTTAGGCCATAATATGGCCCAAGCACGGCTGGTGGCCTGTGAGAGAAGATGAAAAATAAGAGTTGTTGTCTGTGATCATCAGCGACTTGTACGATCTCTTCAACTTGGATGCTTTGTATATGGGACTTCTCCGCTGTTTCATCCTGGAAGTTGCTTGAAAATTTAATCTGCTTCTCACTAATCATTTTCTATCTAAATGTGCTTTCTACCTTAGTTCATATTTACTATGTATTTTGCCTCCTTACACTTTGTTTTTTCTTAATATTAGGAATATGGCTGTAGAAGTACGGCAGAAGAAGGAACCCGTTGCCTTCCTTGATCCTGAATGCTTTAGCAAGTCAAATATAGAAAATCACTTGGATTTTTTTGTCCTATACGAAGCGTGCCTACCAGTCATATGCTAAAAAGAGAGTCATCATTTCCTGCTATAACACTGGGCAGCACTAGATTGCAGTGGCGATCCTTCCAAAGCAGAGCAGGGTCTTGTATCTTGATTCATATAGGATCCTAGACACTCCTTTCTCCGAGTTGGAACATGCCATTGATGAGTAAGTTCTTTCTTTCTCAACCTGCAAACTTCCTCAATAAACTCTGCAGAGTTTATTAATGATGCCCTAACCATTGTTGTATGTTTTATTGTAGTACTTGGAATAGTTACTGCGACGACAACCAGGAGCGTAGCTACAGGGTATGCCGGGTGAGCCGCGGCATACCCTATATTTTGGCCCAACAGATACGCCTATCAGCCCACAAACAATGGAAAAAAATCGTTGAACCCTCCCGTCTTTCACCCACGCCGCACCTCTCGCGATATTTGTGCCGCGCTTCGCCGTCGTCATCCAACGCCTCCGGCTGGGCTCCGGCCATCCGCAGTCCATCCGCTGCCGTGTGCTCGCAGCCGCCCAGAATAGCCCAACGTGACGCACAGCGCAGGTCCCAGCAGGGAGCAGCTATCCACGCCGGACGCCGGTACCTGCCCCATTAGTCCATTCACCTAATCCTTTTCCTCAATTTTTGTTGCTTTTTTTTCTCCTTTCATATAATCATACTCTTGCAACTAAACTAAATATTGATGCCCTGCAGTAAGAAGTGTTCCTCTGTTCTTCTCCATTCATACTCGTTAAAGAAAATATTGATGCATGCATTATTTGTAGAATTGATGAATTATTGGGAGGATTGAAAACATAATTTGGACTATTTTTATTACTATATGCAACTTTTGCACTCAAGTGTTGAATAATTAAAAACTTGGTATTTCAGTTTTGTTAATTTCTGAAATTATTTACCCATTATATATGAATTGTACCGTTTATATATTTGTCAAACCGAATTATTATGTATGAAAATTTTATTGTGGCATACCCTATGATAAAATCCTAGCTACGCCACTGACGACAACAAGTTGCTCCGCCGCGCCTTGAAACATGACAAGGTTGTTGATGTACGTATTACTTAGTATTTCCTGCCTATGGAATCTAGTACTAAAGCTTGAGTTTATTTCTTATCACCACTGTTTGTCTTTGTATATTTATCACAGTGCCACCAACAACCTTACCAATCCAGAGTCTGCGGCTTCTATTGTGCCTATCACATGCTTACATTAAAAGATAAATTGAAGGACCCTGAGGTACTTTCTTGGGATCTGCATTTGTAACACCTGCAACTGAGCACAGTTCTTGCTTATTAGCACTGCATATGTTTGGTAACCACCTGTGTGCTGACTGCTGGCATTGTTATATTCAGGCATTTCACTTACCTACTTGTCAGCTCCACCAAGACACGCTGCTCTACATTAGGGAAAGAACTGCCTCATTCCTCATGAACCAGGTGATCACACCCTCAGGAAAATTTCACATTAATGATGCTCTGATGGATCAAATTGTATTTGATACTAATCCTCATGGTTAAGCTAGTGATATTGTTGTGAACCTTACTTGTTAGATGAGGATGCTGAATGCCTGAATTTTGTTAGATGATGCATGTGAATTTTGTGGATTTCTATTCAACTTGTGGAGTTTTGTGAATGTGGATGCTGGACCTAATTTTTGTGAAAGTAGACAACGCGTCTCCTTTAGTCGAGATGGAGGAGACACAAGTTCAAAGTACGCGTCTCCTTTGGTCGATAAGAGGAGACACACGTACACAGTAGGCGCCTCCTTTGGTCCAGACAGAGGAGACACACGTACACAGTACGCATCTCCTTTGGTCGAGAAAGAGGGAGCCACGTACTGACAAGATGTGTCTCCTTTGGTCGAGACAGAGGGAGACACGGCCTGACAGCAGGCGTCTCCTTTCGTCGAGACATATGAGACGCGCACTGACAAGATGCGTCTCCTTTGGTCGAGATAGAGGGAGACGTGGGTTCATAGTAGGCGTCTCCTTTTGTCAAGACAGAGGAGACGCGCACTTACACGACGCGTCTCCTTTCGTCAAGACAGAGGAGACGCGTCATGGAAGTATTTTCCGCATCTTCGATGTTGAATTCATGTAACAGGCTCGGTTTCTGTGCCCGTTACCAAAGGTCCATGTGGGCCCAGAGAAACAGATGTTTCAGGTGACTGGTAACTAGTTTCGGTAACGGTCTTTGTTAGACACCCGTTATTAATACGTGTTATGAGTAACGGGCTCAGTGTCTGCGCCCGTTACCAAAGGCTCCGGTGGGCCCAGAGAAACAACCATTTCAGGTAACCGGTAAGTAGTTGTGGTAACGGTCTTTGTTCGACGCCCGTTACAATTACATGTTATCCGTAACGGACATCGGCCCATTACCTTTGTTGGCTTATTTGTAACGCTTGATCGGTAACGGGCGTTTTGCCCGTTACCAATGGCCATCCGCGACCGTTACTAATGTCTGTTTTTCACGTAGTGCATAAAGAAGACGCGTTTTGTGAATCCGTGTCTCTAATAACTAGCGAACTCAAAGGAGACGCTAGTTGATAAAACGCGTCTCTTGTGTGTACATAGGAGACGCGGGGTAAACATGTCAGTTTTTGATAAATTTACAGGAGATGCGTGTTCTTAACAAGTGTCTTAGTCATTGGAGTGAGATGTGAGATGTACAGCAGGCCGACAAAAGCAGTGTGGAGTTGAAATGGAAATTGGCCCACGAATGAAATGGAAATAGTATAGTGTTGAACACCGAGATAAGCACGTTAGACCAGACGGATAAAGGTTTCCCCGCAGCGGTCTCCTCCAGTAAGATGGGAAAATCCTGTTGCCCCCGCTTCTCCTCTAGATCGATAGGAGAAACGACCTTCATCCAGGCTGCCAACATGGCGCGGGGCCTGCGCTCCTCAATGCCCCGACGGCGGAGGGCGGGACACCGGTCTTGGGGAAGAGGTCATTGAGCGCCAGGAAGAAGAGCATGTGCACCTCCTCGACGGCGTCAGCATACGGGCCGGAGCAGGGGACGACACGGAGTACCACGTCGGGCTGCGCCTCCGCCGTCCGCCTCAAGCTGCCCACCGCTGCGCACCCTCCTCCATCAGCCAGGAGGCCGCCGATGTGGGGAGGCCTCCGCCTCTGCCGCCTCCGCGCCCCTCTCCTGTTCCTTGCTGCCTCCGCTTCCAGCCGCATCGCCGGCTCGCTCCGCCGGCCTTGCTCGGAGCAGGGGAAGGCCCCACGGCCCGTTGGCCTTGTCTCCCCTGCCGCTGCGTCGCAGCCCCGCCTCTGGTCGCGAAGGGAGCAGGGGAGGCAGAGAATCTGAGGGAGGGGAGAGGCACCGCCAGAGCTCTGCCGGCCCCAGATCGACGCGACGCGAGAGGCGAGGAAGGAGGTCGTCGCGGCGGGAGGCGAGGAAGGAGGTCGCCACCCTACACGCCCACCGCCAACCTCGATGAAGAAGACGACGAGGCCGTCCGCGACATGGACGGCGGTGATGGCGAGTCCGCGGAGCTGCCGGTGCGGAACAAGAGCTCAGCATCCGCGCTTCCTAGACGTGGCGGGAGGCGAGGAAGGAGGTCGCCGCCCTACACGCCCACCGCCAACCTCGATGAAGAAGACGACGAGGCCGTCCGCGACGTGGATGGCAGTGATGGCGAGTCCGCAGAGCTGCCGGTGCGGAACAAGAGCTCAGCATCTGCGCTTCCTTGGGGATGAAGCGTCGTGCTTGCCTCCCCCAATCCCCGTTGGAGATCCGTCGGGGAGAGAGCAGAGGGCGGGGCAGACAGATGCATGTAGCAAGGGAGGGGTGGTCCGGCCTCCGCGTGCACCCGAGAGAGAGGGGGGAGCGCGTCGGATCCGAAGCCGCAGGGAGGGAGGAGGGGCTCGCCGCCGGTGCCAAGGGAGAGGCGGAGCTCCTCCTCCCGTCCAAGATCCGGCTGCGGCTTGAGCTTCCTTTATATCTCTCCTCTACCCTAACTACCCACACGCGGCTCCCACATGTCAGCCTCACCTCCACCTTATCCACCCGCGTCCCTCCCTCCGTCCCCATTCTCTCCGTCTCGTGCTCATCGCCACCATCCTCTCTCCCTCTCCTCTCTCTCCAAGCTCTCTCTCTAGCGTTGCGGCCAACCGCCAGCGGCCAACAGGCAGGTCGATGCAGCACCTCCCCGACCAGCGGCCTCCCTCCTAGATCTGGCGGGCCTCCTTCCGTCCTTGGCTAGCGGGGTAGGGGTGCGTCGGGGCCCGGACGGCGCGACGCCCTCTCCCGCCTGGGTGAAGACCGAGCAGGGGAGCAATGCGACGCGGTGAAGACCGAGCAGGGGAGCTGCTCCGGCAGCCATCCCTCTCCCTGTAGTGGTGGAGCTCGGTCTCTATCGCTGTGACCCCTTCTCTCCTCTGCTCCATCTCGGGTCGCCGGCGGCCCCTCCTCTCCTCTGCTCGGTCTCGAGTCGACGGTGGCGTCCCCGTCCTCTCTCTACCACGCCCACCCTCTCCCCACAGCCGGTGCAGATCGACCGCCACTGTCGCTCCTCGAGGAGGGCGGGTCGGAGCTTCATGCTCCTTCTCCAGTGCGGCGGCGAGCGCCCAGCAGCCAGCAGCCTCTCCCTCTCCGCCTCCACAGCCGGAGATCACAGCTCGCGGGTCGAGGCTGGGCGTGCGGGGCGGGGACGGCGGGCGGCGGATTGAGCTCCGGGATGCAGCGGCGGAGACGGGTCCTCCTCCATGCACCCCTCCGCCGCCTGCTGCTCGCGCTCGCGGCCACGCCTCGCACCCGCGACGGTCGGATCCGGGGCGAGCTGCTGCGGCAGCGGCAGGAGCTCCGTGCACCGGATTTCGTCTTCCTACTGCTACTCGCGAATCGACGGCGACAAGACGAGGACGGTCGGACGGCGGCGGGAGGAGCTCCCACATGGCGACGAGTGATGAGCTCCCACACGATGACGACAACAGCAACGAGCCCTCTTCTCTCTTCCCTTCCGGCTCCTCGCACGGACGAACCGTCGTCGCGTGGGCCCTGCTTTCGCGTTCGCCCGCGATTCCTCTCCATCCAGAGGAAACGGGGGCAGGCGGGATTTTCCCGTAGCCTTTCCTGTCTGCCGCTGCGGCGCTTTTTTCTCGTCTTAATATTTGTGACTGTTTTTAATGCTTCACTTGCGTCCAGCGAGTGAAGACCAACGTACCGGGGGACATTTGGTTTCTACAGTGAAAAGTATAATTCTACGTCCCATCAAATACTAGGAGGCTAATCTCTACTCCTAAAAAGTATGATGTGGAGACAAAAATATGTTCCTACTTTTTCCGCTCTCCCGTGAATCTGCCGAGCCGCGGGTCTGCCTCCGCTCGCGCGCGGGCCCACTTGCCGTCCGTGCATCTTTGGGAACCGCACCGCGACGCCCAGAATTCCCCACGAAAGCCGCCTCCTTCCCTCCTGCGACCTCCCCTGCGTCCGCTGCCACCTCATCCCCACGGACACGGCCGCCGTCGTGTCTCGCCTCCTTTGGTCCTCCTCCGCCGCGCGCCTCCCTCACGCCTCGCCTCCTCCGCAGGCCATGCACCTCCCGCGTCCGCCGCCTCCCCTTCCCCCAGCCCTGAGGCCATCATGCCCGACGACTGTGTACACGCCCTATCCCGCCGTCGTGGATGCCGCCGTCTGCGCCCCCGCCCGTCAACACCCACCCCCACCTCACGCGGATCCCGTTGCCGCGTTTCCCTACGCTGCAACCGCCACTCGGATCGACGCAGCCGCTGCCAGATCGACACTGTCAATACCCAGCCGCGCCTCTACAGGTCTCTTCAGGTCGTCGCCGCCGCGCTGCCACGCCTCTCCGGGTCGACACCACACCACGCCTCTCCGGGTTGATGCGCCGCCGCCGCCAGATTGCCTTCGACCCTGGGATGTCCTCCACCATCCACCCAGGCGACACCAAACTGATCGCCTCAAGCAGCTACCTATAGGACCAGGTAATGCAAGCAATTCGCTATCAGTGTGCTCATTCAACATTCGATCTGTGTAGGGTTTCTTTGATTCTTTTACCTTCTCCGATTAGGTCATGTATTACTTTACGCCGCCTTGTAGCGAATAGGTTGTTTGGACACGTGAACCTAATCTTGATCTAAAACTTCTTTCTAGAATGTAATTGTTGCTTCTGCATTCTAATTTAGAAGCAAATAGCAGTGTTCTTTTGATTGTATTTATTACAAGACAGGTAGGAATTTTTTCACAGTGGAATAGCACTTGGCTTAGGCACTTTCTTGGGGTTTTTTTTTGCTTTGCACTTGTATTGAAATTCTCTAAGCTTGTATTTCAATAAATTAGAATGCAGGCCTGCAATTTTTCACAGCTTTGCACATTTCAATACAAGTGCAGGCGTGCTATGTCGTAATTTTTCACACCTTTGCACATTGATCAATTACCAGTAAGAACACTTCATTGGATCCAACAGTCATGCAGGCGTGCAAGTGGCAAGGTGAAATCGTTAACACCAGATGAAGATACAATCATCCTGTGTTTCTCTTTATTCTGATGCCCTCTTGCATCAATATTTGTGACATGATCTTTCAGATGTGCTAAATGTGACCATAGTTCATTTCAGATATTGGCAACTTGCTGAGAATTCAATTCATCATTGGTGAGCCTTGGCCGCTTCACGCAGGTATAGTGTTTAGAACAATTTATAGTACTGAGCATTTATTTTTAAAGTCTTGCTTAATCATTCATCTTGGCAAGTATCAGTACTGTAGGAGCATATTTATAGCCTGTTTGTTCCTTTTTTTTTGCAGAAATGACACCTACTGATATCTCTAGCCTGTCTGGTATGTAACTTTGTTCATTTACTGACTGTTTACGATTCCAGTACCATTCATTGATTGTGAGAAACGAAAAAGATGCATGGTTTGAATCCTTGCCTAAGTAGATCAGCCTGTACTATAGCATTTTCTGTCCTTAATTCTTATTGATTTTGTGCTGTTCTTTGGTTCTTTTTTTTGCTGTACAAAGATGCACTTATAGAGATCCAGGCTTTAAGAGTAAACTACAGTACTAAAAACAAGAAGTGTAAAGCCCTCGAATAGTCGAATCTCATATTGCAGATCTTAACATAGGTTAACTGAAACTTCAGTGATTCGTGTGCTTGAGAAAAGGTGTTTTATGGCTTTCAATGTGCAATACTATTTTCATATTTACTATTTTAAAATCATGCACCAGCACTCTTCTCTCAAACATGTCCCATTGGATATTGGGCTTCTTTTGTACATTGTACTAATAATTTGTGACCTCATCAATAACTTATCACTCTCCTTTTCAGGTACGTTTGGTGTGGATTACAGAGATGGTCCATGATGCATACTATTCTCTACTTTATCTTGCCAAGGTAACTTTACTTGTACTCCAAAGTGCATAGAATCAGGTAAACAATGCTTATATTGGTCTGAATTATGTCTATGTTATGCCAGATTGGAGATGAAGAAGAAACCATTAGCTTTGACCTCAAGCCATCTGCTATCAACGTTTCTTCCCGATGCAAGGTATGCAGTTTTTTCCTCTCCTTTCTCATTATCTGTAACAGTACATAGTGCCATGGTTGCGATCAAGTAGTGGATTTCTTTTCTATGGTTGCAGGACATTGTGACATACAGATATCATGAGCAAAGTTGATTTTTATTTGTTCAGGTACATGGATTTTATGTCATATAGTTGATCTTTTTGTGTTCAGGTACTTGGAATATTTTCTTAATCCCTTCTGAAATGTTTTTACCATAGAATATTATATGCTGATAGCTGGTTTCGGTTAGTCTAAATTGATGTTATGTTCATTTGAACCGGACGGCGACATATTTTATGATTACCTGTGTTTGGTAGGAGAAGGCATCATGTCATTGTTGGATGCATCACCATTTGAGATCTTGGAGCATTTAGTTGATGTTAGTAGTGGAGATCCTGTTGTCTCCTGTAAAAGAGTTATGGTTTTCCCCCTCCAATAAGCTCTCATCAAATCCCGTGTAGGTACTCGATGGATTGTGGGATAATGTTTCGTTTCTGCATAGCCAACACGAAGTTGGACTCGAGGCCAGGTAGGTTTCTGCAGTACAAGTTCATCGAGCACCGCCTTTCATCCATAGCTTTAGCTTGAGTAACTGTCATATATTGTTTGGCAATTGGCCACGTGATTATTCTTTTGCAAGTTTGAGATAAAGAACATCGAAGATAATGATATTATTCTCTTGCAAGCTGAGATAAAGAACATCCAAGATAATATTATGAATGTTATTACTCTTTCCAAGGTTATTACAAAGTTAGTTTAATTTAATTTGAGTTTGTGGAAGTAAATATTTTCACACGATAAAGATTGATGCTTATAACGATATTAGTTTTGCCCGTAGCAATGCACGGGCACGATCCTAGTTAAGAGTATTAAATGTAAGAGGCTAATTAGAAGTATTAAATGTAGATCAATGATGAAACAAATTTCATAATCCTAGATGTTTTTACGAGACAAATCTATTAAGCATAATTAGGTCATGGTTAGACAATGTGGTGCTACAATAAACATGTGCTAATTATGAATTAATTAGACTCATTAGATTCGTCTCACGAAAAAATCTAGTACTTATGAAATTAGTTTTATAGTTAAATTATGTTTAATCCTCCCTCCCATTCGATGTAACGGGATTTATCTGGAAACCAAACACCTATAGGTCGAGTAGTAGTAGTACTTCTGGTTTGATTCTTTTGAAGTAGCGTACCGTTCACTTAGGCTCTGTTTAGTTCCCTGGAATTTCACCAAAATTCTCACTTAGAAGACCGTGTCAGTTCATTTTTTCACTCTACGTGTGCTTCTTTATACACCAAAATTTCACCACATTCACCCATCTAAACAGGGTCTTAGCTTTTCCTTTCACTTATTGTATCCACACGACCACACCGCGCCATGTGTCAGTATGGAGTATAACTAGTTTTTTCTACGAGTAAAAATATAATTAGCACCTGTATATTATTTACAATGGTGATATGAGAGTAAAAGGAATCAAGATAAGATTACATATAAAAGATTTGATATATTACAACGGCATGTAAACTTGTTCGGGAGATTCCAAACTTCGCGCGCGGGTGAACAGGCAAAAGCAAGCAAAGATGAAGACTTGTTTCCAAGGGACTGCTATTTCAGAGGACTATATTATTTCGTTAACGAGAAATACATCAGATGAACTATAATGCAACATATACACTGTAAGCACTAGACCGTTAAAATCAAGAATCTGTCTCCTTATTGTCAACTGATTGAGATTTGTTTTATCTCTCAGTCACCTCCCCTAACCGTTGGATATAGATCCAACAATCTAGATACACCCATTCTCTCTCCTTATCTTTTATTTCTCCCTTCCTATCTTCTTCCCGGCGCACACGGCACCGACGCGGCGCAGGGAGCCGCGACGCCCCCGCTGCCGACACCTCCTGCCTGTCTCCGGCGGCCTTGGCCGCCTCCGCCGCCGCCCTCCTCCGCAGCCCGATCCTAACCCATTTGATCGGGACGCCCCCGCCGCCTCCACCGCCCACCGGGATCCCCCACCGCTCCACCGCCGTCTCTCCCGCCTCCACCGCCGGCCGGCGAGCCTCCCCAGAGCTCCCTCTACAGCCCCGGGATCAGAGGTAATCCCCCAAATCCTAACCTCTCCGATGTCACGCCCCCGCCCGGGACCTAGCCCGACCGCCGGCAACCACCACCCCGGCCGGTGGCTCTCCACCGCCTTGCCGGCCGCCCACACACCGCCGCCCACCACCGGTCGATTCCTCCCACCCCCAAACCTTCTTCTCTAAGTCCGGCAGCCATGGAGATGGAACCCCCAAGCACTAGGAACCCCGGAACACTAATGCCGCCGGCCTCTACCACCAACCCGGCCGGCAGCGACCTCGCCACCGGCCACTCCCCCCACCTCCCGCCCAACGCTGAACCCCCAGCCCCAACCCGGAACCGATCGATTGAAATGCAACGTCTCTGTGCATTCTTGTTCTGGGACCACAGTTCTTTGTTGTGCACTCGATTGCTAGATAATCCAGATTTCAACCGGTTGACAAGGAGCAACTCTCTAAAATCAATTCATGTATTGCAGGGAAGGGTAAAAGCTACTAGTAAACACAGATAGATAATAGAATATGCAGCTAGATATTACTGGCGCCATGCATGCATGCTGTCGTTGAGCAAGCGCTGGCTTTGGTCTAGTAGTAGTACTGCTTGTTGGTGAACCTGCAGTTCTTCCTGATCTCCAAATTCTTGCCCTGGGCGGGGAGGTCGCTGAGCTTGGCCATTGCGGCGGCGAAGTCGGAGTTCCACTCGGCCGCGTTGTCCTTGTACTCCTGCAGCTTGCCGGCGGCGAAGCCGTCCGTGCGCAGCACCCAGTCGGACTTGAAGAGCACCTTGTTCCCGAGGTTGTTGTGGTAGTAGCTGTTGTCCAGGACGGTCCTGGCCGGGTTCACCCCCAGGGCCGCGGGGTCGTAGGCGGCGTCATTCTGGAACGCCGCGCTCGCGTCGCGGGGGTTGTTGGGCACCATCGGGTTCTGCCCCTGCTTGAGCAGGTCCAGGGGCGTCGTCTTGTTGAGCGCCGACTGGTAGTCGGAGTCGATGGGAGTGGCATCGGCGCCGAGGCGGTCCTGGTAGGACGAGAGGTGCGCGACGCCGATGGAGTGCGCGCCGGAGAGGACGACGAGCTCCTCGACGGTGAAGTCGCGGCCGGGCGCAGCGAAGTTGTTCTGCAGCTGGGCGAAGTCGAAGGTGGACTCGGGGAGGTTGGCGTCCGCGGCCGCCGCGGACGAAACGACGCCGTCCTTGCGGCCGCCGGCGAGCTTGTAGAAGATCTTGCCGCCGCTAAGGATGTCCGCGGCGTCGCGCCCCGCGAAGACGAGGATGTCAGCGCATGAGGCGTCGGCGCCGACCTTCTGCTTAATGGCGTCGATGACCTCGAAGCCGGCGAGGCCGATGTTGTTGACGGCCTTCTTCTCGGTGTTGGTGCCGTCGGTGGGGGTCTTGTCGAGGAGCACGGATGCATCACAACCCTAGTAGAACAGTGATGAAAAGGTATATATCCATCAACGTCTTGTCCCAAACAAACAAGCCATGTACATACGCCTGACGATCAGAAAGAGAAGAGAGTAATCGTGGCTACTCACATTGACCCAGCAGTCGTGGAACACCAATCGGATGAGGGCGGCGCCGACGCCGGGGTTGTACTTCATGGCGTTCTTCACTTCCTTCCTCACCTTGTCCTGGACTTTGTCCAAGTAGTAGCGGTCGGCGGCGGCGGCCGACTGCCCGGCGAGGAAGGCGAGAACCACGCACAGAGATACCACGGCGGCGCTGAGCTTCGCCATCTTCCGGTCAGCTCGATCAGCAGATCGCCTATATGTAGCTGCTATAGCTCGAGTGTTTTGTGCTGGGAAGCTTGGGATGGAACTGCTGTGTGCTGGGAAGCTTGGCGCCGAGGGGTATTTATACAGCGCCGAAGGATGTGGACGAGCGAGGCCGCAAGCGATGAGTGCATGCAGACTGGCCTTGATTGGCTCGCATGCGGACATCGGTTAGGTATACGTTTTCTTGTCCTACGTCCCTGCAGACATGCATGCATTGACTTTTTTCTGCCTAAAATTAAGGCCATTATTGACCAAAGGGAGCGGCATAATGTGCAGCCGAATCATGCACTGTGTGTGGTGATCGAGAGCTTCAATTCCTTCCTAGCAGCAAGTAGTAGCAACTAACGGTTCTGAAGAATAATCAGCATCTGACGCGCTTTTGGTGTGTAAGTAATTGTTGAGAGAATTCCCTAGCTCTATCTTCCGGAAAATACAATTCATCCCTTATGTGCTATTGAAAATTAACTTATCCTCTCGATGTCATTGGTTTTAATTTCTCACACCTTGTATACCATTTCCGATGACGACACGTACCCCGTCGCCAAGGGAGTTGGCGCGCAAAACAGCCGCGGGCGTCGCTGACATGGTCGATGCATCAGTGGCCACAGGCGGCGGTGGGCAGCTTGCCCCCTTGGCTGAGGGGCCTCCGCGCCGCCGCGAGCGAGCTTGAGCGCCGCCGCTCAAGGCCAACAGAGCCGAGCTCCCCTCGCGGCTAGGGTGCAAGCCGGCGGTGGCGAGCTGCCGGGGGTGCTCCGCGCGGTACCCTGCATGGCAGGCTGGGCGAGCTCTGCGAGGAGCTTGAGCTGCACCACTTCCGCCACCGGTCGGGCGAGCTGGACCTCATCTGCGGGACGCGTCGCCGGCCAGCAAGAAGGACCAGGTGAAGGAGCGCGAGAGCAGGGGCAAGGAGAGTATCCCCAGCGTCACCTTCGTCCTGGCTCGAGCAGGGGCAAGGAGTAGTGGTAGCGGTGGAGGAGAGGGGGCGGCGCGAGGAGAGGCCGGCGGGGGAGGGTAAAACGATAATAAAAACTGACACGTGGGTCCCACTGACGGCATCCGGCACGCTAACGGCAATGACACGTAAGGGATGAGAAATGAAAACCAATACCATAGAGAGGATGAGATAATTTTCAATAGCACATAAGGGATGAGTTGTATTCTCCAGTGGTATAGAGGGAATTCTCTCGTAATTATTCCAACCTCTCTTCAGAGTGGAATTAATTTCCTCCCTAATGCAATCATATGTGCGCTGATTATAATGTTCCTTTTAAGTGATCTTGTCGTGTGTTTGGGTGGCAACTGATTGTACTCATCATTTCTATCATTTCTTACATTACGAGTTCATGGGTGGAGTATTAATAAAAAAAACCTTTAGTTAGGATCATACCATATCCATTAGGAATGCTGAAAGGGGGAATTATGAGCTGGATGCATGATGTGCAACCTTATTAGGTTGGTTGCTGAATGATATATGTGTGTTGACCACGCGTACATATATCAATTATATATCAACCAGAGACTTGCTAAACAAAACTTGTAACGGTTTAGTTTTCTAAACATGGGAAAAATAGTCAAACTCTGCTTCAAGACTTGTGCTCCATGCATGCCATCTGTCACGTCGATCTCTAGCTGTGGCCGCAGAGTCTGGCTTTCAGGATTAGCGTTTATTGCCTCAAGCGCCCGCCGAGAACATGGGGAGGATGCTAACCGGTGGACACTCCAGCTAAAAATTGATGCATGAAGCCTGGTTTTCAAAAATTGAGGAACAAATTAAAGCATGAGAAACTGAAGTGAGAAATTTTCCCTCGGTTTTCAAAAAGGACGATCGAGTTGGTACGTGTTCACATACAAAGACCCCACCAATCGTGCTGGAGTGGATAGAGACAATGATTCAGCTGGTTTCTACTAGTGCCTTGTGCCAACATTATTTGGGTTAGTTTGGCATGCAATGTGCGTGAGGACGTACGTACGCACCGAGTCTGAGGCGGCAAATAAGTAAAATGCACTGGAGGTCTATCGACTTGTATGGAGATGCCACTTAGGTTTATCAACTCAAAAAATACATTTTTGGATCATCAACTTGTAGTGACCACAGGTTTATATATAGAGGGTGGGGACCACAGGCACAAGAAACGAGGTTCCCCGCCGCCAGTCCACCCCCTCCCCCACCGTCAAACCCTAAGCCGATCTACAGAGGGTCGCAGTAGTGACGGGAAGTTCCGCCACCACCGACGCCCCGACGACCACTGCACGGCCCGTCGCTGCCTTGAGCAGAGCTTCACCGATAGAACGTGAGATGGCCGCCGGCGAAGGTACTCCCCTCCCCTTGCTCTTCTCTGCGTCCCTCTGTCTCTCTCTCTGTCTCAATGCACACACACATGTGCAACACACACAGTTAAAGGTTTTGCCCGTCTAGATGTACACCTAGTTGATGTGTAGAATCTATCAATGGTATCAGAGGCCAGGTCTAGATGTAGATCTTGCATGGGTAAGAGAATAGAGGAGATATTCGATCTCAAAATGAAAAGTCAAATCGAAGGAAACCCTAACCCTAGATTGGAAACCCAAAGGGCGAATGGGAGGGAGGTCTTACCTATTGAGACTTACCTCCGCCGCCAACACCACCGCCGCTGGCGTCGCCTCTGCGCGCACCGGTAGGACAGCAGTGTGTGCCGCGCACCTGTAGGCCTCCACGGCTGTGCGGGTGTGGGCCAAAAGGGTGCCGACACAGAGCCTCTCGACGACGGCGCACTCACCCACGGGTGGATGCGCACGCCGGCGAGAGGGCCTGCGGCGGCGCCGCCACTGGCCACTCACCTCTCCGGCCACTCTGGATCTCGCTTCACTGGTGGAAAAAGGGCCTTCGGTCCCGGTTGATAAGAACAATATCTCTCTAAAGACCTCTAGAGACTAATTCATAGAGACAAAAGGCCCCCCTCTTTCTTACCGGGTGCCCAACCGGGACTAAAGGGGTGCATTTAGTCCCGGTTGGTATTACCAACCGGGACTAAAGGGGGGGAGGGGCACGCCAACATAAAAAAAACCGGAAATTCCTGGGAGGCCCCTACACATGCGCACGTCGCAAGCCACAAGTCACATGATTTTTTCACGCGAAATATACACGTGCGCGGTGCGGGGATTCGAACTCGTGACCTGTAGCCTCGCGTGTAGCTTCCTTACCATCTCACCTATACAACACATGTGATTGAGTAGAGAATGCAATCCTCTTATAGTAACTCGTGGGAGACCCTTTAGTCTCGGTTCGTAACACGAACCGAGACTAAAGGCCCCCTTTAGTCTCGGTTCGTGTTACGAACCGAGACTAAAGGGTCGGAGCTCTCCTACCACTCATGGCCACGTCACCCCAAAACCTTTAGTCTCGGCTCCAAAATTCAACCGGGACTAATGTGTAGGAATAAAGGTCGTTTTTCCACCAGTGCTTGTGCGGGGCTAGTGGAAAAGGGAGAGGGTAAAGAGTGGACAGAGGAGGGAGGAGTCGGCCTCGGCCGCGGGCCGGAGGCGCTCTTCCTCGCCGGCGACGGCGGACGTACCGGCCACCGTCTTTCCCCTCATTGGCCGCCATGGCCGCTCCCCTCGGGTACTTGTCAGGCTCGGGTGGAGAGGAAAGAGAAGGCAACGGGAAAGAACAGAAGGGAAGAGGGGGAGCCCGTCGCGGCCTAGGGCCGGCGGCGGAGCACGCCCTCACCATCGCCGGCGGCTGCGCCGGCCACGGGCAGAGCTACCCCGCCGCCACACTTTTCAGTGCCGTGAGAAGCAGGGGAAAGAAAGGAGATGGGCTAGGGTTTCGGAGGGGTGCACAGGCGGAGGCATTTTTGTTCCTCCGACAAGCACGCCCAGCCGTCGGATCGTGATCCGCGGTGATGGACGGTTCTCAGTGATCGAACGATGATGGGCCGGCTTTCAGCCCAGGCGGGTGCGGCGCAAAGGCCGTTTCAGTGGCCTGGCCGGAAGTTTGTGGGCTCCGAGCCCAGGCGGCCACGCGGAGCAGGCCGTGGGCCTGAATCCTTCTGTGGGCCGAATACACAGTGATGTTTTTCTTTTTTGTTTAATTTTTTCAGAAGCATTTATGTGATGGTTTTTTGTATGGTGTTTTATCTATTCAAATTTGAACCAACGAGATAATTTGTTTAGATAAAAGAAAAGTAAACAGTGATATTGCTTCTGAATTGAAAGTTTTTTTCATGAATTTATTCATGTTTCCGCTGCGTATAGTTTAAAGTAATGCTTATTGTTTAAATTTAATTGGAACCAACGGGAAAATTAAATTTAAAAGGAGCATGTTAAAGTAATTTTTTTCTGGTAATTATGATGTTGTTATTTACTGACCAACATTGTTAATAATATCATCATGATCAAAAGGTTGTGTATGTGCATTTATTTCTATTTTCTGCCCAACGGTGACATAGATTTAATTGCATAAATAGTTGTATGTGTTAATTTTGACCAACGTTGGATTAATGCATGCAATTGTTGTTATGAATTTCTATTCATTGTAGTTTTCAGGAGGGTACCACTTGATGGATTGCATCAAGGCTATACCAATCCTCAAAGGTTGTAACTACACTGAATGGAGAAGGATGATTGACTTGGCTTTTGTGAATGCCGAGGTTGACTGAGTGATTGACACGATGCAGCCCATGAGTCCACCACAATTGGTGAGAAATGCTAAAGATGATGATGATGCATGGGCTAAAAAGAAGGAGTATTATGCTTTTTCAGAGTTATCATATTCCATTGAGAATAAAAGGTGGGTTAATGCAAACAAAAAGTGCATGACTCTCATAAAGAACACAGTTGAGAATGATATTTTGGACTCAATCGATGATGGTGCATCTGTGGGGGAATATCTTGAACAGATAAAGATATAGTTCACTGGCTCTTCAAGAGTTAATGTTATTAAGTCGTGTCAACATTGCAAAAAGGTGGGACATTTCAAGAGAGACTACCCCATTTGGCTAAAGGAGCTCTTGGGAGACAAAGGTAAAGAACATAGTTTCTTTTGTAAGTGAATCCTTGTATACACAGTTTTTTGAAATCTACTTGGTGGATTGATGGGTGCAACTGTTCATGTTGCAAAATTCTTTACAGGGATTGGGTTCGACCCGTACTTTGTTAAGAAGTGAAAGGAGTATTGAGGTGACAAACGGATTCCAAGCAGCAAGCTGAAGCTGTTGGTGACGTCTCTTTGGAGCTAACTGATGGATTCATCTTTTTACTTAGGGATGTTCTTCATGTTTCCTCTTTACATAGAAAATTTGATTAGCTTGTCATTTTGGACAAAGACAGTTTTGGTTGTCATTTTGGACATGGCAAATGTGCCATTTGGTGTAATAAAGCTTGTGTTGGTGTTGCATACTTTCATAATAAGTTTTAATTACTATCATTATGTGAAAAGTAAATTCAGTGTTTGATTTGAATGAAAAGTCTCCAAGTCGAACAATATGCAAAGAAAAGAAAGAGGACTCAAGAAGTCATCGAAATTTTGGCACTATTGTTTAGGCCATATTTCGAGGGGGAGAAATAGAGCCTCGTTAAAAATAAAAGTCTTTCTCCATTTAGAGTTCTCTGACTTAGAGTAATACGTTTAATGCGTTAAAGGAAAGCATGTAAACAAAATTAAAAGGAAGTTGCAAAACGAAGCACAGGAACTTTGACTTTTGTGAACTGTTTCCTGTGAAAAGTGTGGATGGCTATGACTCGTTCATAACATTCACAGATGACTACTCCCGTTATGGTTAAATTTATCCAATTAATTAAAGAAATTTCAGAAGATATGGATAAATTTAAGATACTCAAAGCTGAAATTGTAAATCAACTTCAAAATAGTAAGATCTGACCGTGGGGGAGTACTACGGTCGGCACACCCCATTTGGCCAAATTCCTGGACCTTTTGCAAGGTTCTTACAGGAGAATGGCACAGTCGCCTAGTATTTGATGCCGGGCAAACCTCAGCAAAATGGAGTAGCTGGAAGGCATAACCAACTATGATGTATATGGTGCGCAGTATGATGAGTTACTTCACCTTGTCATTGGGATTGTGGATGGAGGCATTAAAACCACTACTCACATTCTCAATAGAGTACCAAGCAAGTCGGTGCCCAAAACACCGTACGTGCTGTGGATGGGAAGAGTACCCTTTCTACACCACTTGCGTGTGTGTGAGGGAGCCCAGCAGAGGGCAAAGCATTTAACCCAAACATTGAAAAGTTAGATTCCAAAAGAGTCAGTTGTTATCTCATTTGAGTATACGGAAAAGTTAAAAGTTTTTCATTTCTACTATCCAGACAGATATACAAAGTTTGTAGAAACGAGACATGTTGTTTTCTTAGAGGATGACATGATGAGGGGGAGCACGGTAGTGCTGAAAATTGATCTTGAGGAGAAGCGGGTGTATGTACCCAATCTGATGATCCAAGAGTTATTTTCCTCACTACCTTCCTACCTGTTATGTTTGCACCTACAATTCCTGAGGTTGTGGTGCAAGCGCCTATAGTGACTCCACCTGTGGCAAAAATGAGTGAAAATTCGGAACCTGTCCTTGAGGAGATGATTGAACCCATTGTTGCACATGAGGATGAGGAGCAGCAGTCACGTCTCGTTGATGTGCCACATGTTGAGGCACATGATGTGCCAATAGTAGAGACCCCTAGAAGGTCTCAAAGATTTAAAACATCAGTTATTCCTGATGGTTATAAAGTTTACAATACAGAAATAGCTCATAAATGAAGGTGATTTCACCTCATTTGGAGAAGCCATAAGAGGTGTTCATTCATCCTTCATGGAAAATGTCATGAGACCTAGAAGTTTCAAATTTGTTTTGGAACATAGTATAAATTCCTAAAGGAGCCAATCCAGTAGGCTATAATAGGTCTACAAGATTAAACGTGACTCCAGAGGGAATATAAAAGCAATCAAACGTATCTTGTGGCAAAGAGCTTTATGCAAAGAAAGGACAGATTAAAATGAGATTTAATTTTCCTGCAGTCTCATGAAAGGATTCTCTAGAATCATAATGATCTTGGTGGCATGCTACCACTATATGTATAGAATTGCATCATATGGATGTAGAAGCAATAATCTCCTAATAGAGATTCGTGCAAGAAAGTATATACATGACACAACCAAAAGTTTTTGTTGTGAAAGAAAAGAACATATGAGATGTTGTCTAATGAAATCCATTTATGGATTAAAGCAAGCATCCAAATAGTGAAATCTAAAGTTTGGTAACACAATTAAAGGATTTGGGTTTTGAACCTAATGTAGAGGACAATTGTGTTTATGCAAAGTTTAAAAATGGGAAATATGTTTTCCTAATCTTGTATGTGGATGATATCTTGCTCGCTAGCAATGATGTTACTCTACTACGGGAAACAAAGATGTTTCTGTTCTCAAACTTTGATGTGAAAGATCTTGGTGAAGCCTCATATGTCTTAGGCACAGAAATTCACCGAGATAGATAGAATGGGGTTTTAAGATTATCGCAAAAGGCATATCTGGAAAAGATTTTAAGAAAGTACAGTATGCATGCGAGTAAAGCATCACCTGCCCCTATAGTAAAGGGCGATAGTTTTGGAGAATTTCAATGTCCCAAGAATAAATATGAGCTCGATCAAATGAAAGCGGTACCATATGCTTCAGCTATTGGAAGCTTACAGTATGCACAAGTGTGCACTCGCCTTGACTTAGCATTTATCACCGGAGTACTCGGTAGATATCAAGATAATCCAGGCATGGAGCACTGGAAGATGGTAAAGAAAGCATTGCGTTATGCGCAAGGCACAAAGCATTTCATGCTGACATACAGGAAGTCTGATGGCCTAGAGATAAAAGGGTATTCAGATGCAGACTATGCGGGAGATAGAGATGATAGAAAATCCACGTCTGGATATATATTCACTCTCGCTGGGGGAGCTATCTCGTGGAGAAGCTCCAAACAAAAGTTGGTTGCATCATCGATGATGCATGCAGAGTTTATAGCATGTCATGATGCTATTGGACAGGTGATATGGTTAAAGATATTAGTACCCGACTTGAAAGTGGTAGATCGCATTGATAAACCACTAAAGATGTACTGCAACAATCAGTCAGCAGTATGCTATGCTCACAACAACAAGTCGAGTAATGCTTCCAAACCAATTGTGGTAAAGTTTTATGTTGTGAAGGATAAAATCCAGGATATAGCCATAAGTCTCGAGCATATAGGGACAAAGGACATGGTTGCGGATCCACTCACGAAAGGCTTACCACCCAATGTGTTTATAGAGAACACATAGCCGGCATGGGTTTAAGGGAAAGCCTATAATTCCTGGATTATGTAGTGGCCCAAAAGGAACAGTATTTATTCCAAAATGGAGACGTATGTTGTAGCTGCTTTTGTCTATCGACAATCGAGCTGTGACGATGAAGCATGCTCTATGTGCTAATCTGTGATGGAACGAATAAAGTGAAAATGAAAAAAGTTAAAAGTATGTGATGAGATCAAGGAGGAGAATGTTGGATTGATCTCTCTCCACCAGTGGGCCCAACGGCCCATTGGGCCCTGGATCTGCGCCCTGATCGGGGGCGCCCAACCCTAAGGGGTTGGCGGGCCCCTGTCACACTGCGGTTTATATATAGAGGGTGGGGACCACAGGCACAAGAAACGAGGTTCACCGCCGCCAGTCCACCCCCCACCGTCAAACCCTAAGCCGATCTACGGAGGGTCGCAGTAGTGACGGGAAGTTCCGCCACCACCGACGCCCCGACGACCACTGCACGGCCCGTCGCTGCCTTGAGCAGAGCTTCACCGACAGAACGTGAGATGGCCGCCGGCGAAGGTACTCCCCTCCCCTTGCCCTTCTCTGCATCCCTCTGTCTCTCTCTCTGTCTCAGTGCACACACACATGTGCAACACACACAGTTAAAGGTTTTGCCCGTCTAGATGTACACCTAGTTGATGTGTAGAATCTATCAAACACTAGAAACATATGTGAATAGTTATGAAACTGCAGTGAACGACTTAACAATTTTGTGGATGCAGGAATGCATTTTTGGAGTTGATGGACCTAAATATCACATTTTTACAAGTTGATTGACTTTCAATGCATTTTACTCCAAATTAAACATGCTTGAATGCATGGCTGGCTGCTTGTAGGTCTAGTCGTGTAAATTCACACACACAGATGCTGCTAAATTTGGTCTTGAATATCTTATGAGTGAGGTGGAGAGAAAGACAGTACTGTGTGCTTTGAGAATAGACAGTGGAATTCTAAATAGCAGCTCGGCGCCTGTACCACTCCACACACCTAACATAACCATAATATATACAGTATGTCAAACCCCTAGTTACGTTCTTCGGGTGTCATGTTGTGGTTGTTTTCCACGCGGTCGCGAGTTGGGTCCAGCCGTGCAATAAGATGTAGCCGGCCGACCTGGCCGTACGGGAAAGACGACGCAAGTTTCACGCGATCGAAATTACTAGTCTCTACCTTACCTAATATTAAAGCGAGAAACGTTTTTGCCAGTTTTTTTCGTCCGTTGTACTAAATCGTGGAGAACTCATAATTAGCATAGAAAAACTGATAGAAAATCGGTATCCTAAATGCACGTCAGGTCAAAAACCGGAAATAACTAGAGTCCTGAGAGAAAACCGGCCAACCAGGCCACATCTCCCGCGCGCGTCCCTCGGTGCGGCATCCACCCGCCGGACCCAACTAGGCCCAGACGCGCGTGTCCCAAGCAGCCCATCATAAAAGGACCATCAACAATTGGCCAGCAACAAGTAAACGTGAGGAAATTTAGCCGTCCTATTAATTTTATGTGAGCTCCAAATTATATAAGCAAGATTTATTCTGGTCATCTAGACGATCTCTCTGACATGGTGCTCTCTAATTTGAACTTTGGTGTTAATCTTTTCTCACATTGCAACACACGATCATATTAACTTTTGATGTGCCATATGTTAATGATAAGTATATTTTTTCTCAGTTTGTTGATCCTGAGGAGGCACGTGGGCGGTGGGATGATGGCGTTGCTAGGAAATGTGAGGTTGGGGTGGACAATTGTGGGAGAGGTTCTGGTGGTGTGGGGACGACAGTGAGACCAGGGTGGCAAGGATGACACTGCAGTCGGGATGGATGATAGTGGGAGAGCTTACAATGGCATTTTGTGTGACAAAAATGACGGTATGGGAAGGGAAGGTGAGGTTGGACATAAAACAACTAGGTAGGGCATAAAACGGCGAGGTCGAGGCTAACGACGACGAGGTTGAGGATGCGCAAATGATGATGGGCGAGTGTCACACCCGATTTTACAAGGAAAACCGAATGCATCTCATATGTGCGCCAGGATCAAATTACACACATACGATAGACAAAAGAGTGTAATACCATAACAATAATTCAAACGTACAAGAGTTTAACTGATACAATATTCATTATTACACTCAGGCAGTGGACACGAAAGTCCAATAAAACAAATGATAACTAAACGAGTGACTTCAGCTTCATCTTCCACAGGCATATGACTGGGGGATCGCATGCCTCAGAACTCTTCAAAGTCGCTCCAGTACTCCTCACCGTTGTTCTCATCTGAACAGCGGTAAGCAAGGGTGAGCACTCTTATGGTTGGAGCTCAGCAAGTGGGGGAAACATGCAAGGCTATCAAGGATTGGCTAAGGTTTTGCAGCGGTCAGCATTTTAATGTTGATCAAGTTTTATTAGCAAGCCTATTACTAGATGTAAGTTTATACCAACCCCAAAAGATTATTCAGACGTAACCATATCTCAAAACCATAAGAAACCACAATTTAAGTTTATCTTTAAGTTTGATTATCATGTGAGGGTCCAAGCCGCTCTTGACCGTGAGCACGGCTGATCGATCAGTTTTAACTCTGCAGAGGTTGTACACTTTACCCACAGCTCGTGTTCCCCATGTTGCCCGGGTTAGCTAGACCCTTAAACACTTCCTAGGTGAGTGGCTAGGGGTTCACTACGAAGCCTTTACCAAGGTATACAAAAGCACCAACAACCCACGACAGTTACAACTCAGGGCGGACCATAACCCTCCCTAATGGTCAGCACCTTAGCAAAGGCTGCTACACCAAAAGAACAGGGCTATACCCCTGCAACCTCGAGCCCCCTGTGTTCCTTTCGGATAGGATCACCAGTACGATCGCACACCTAATTAATTAGCTAAGCCAGAGCCATGTGGACTGTGGTTGCACTGTTTTCTTGGGTGGTTCTCCATGTTCCAATTAAAGTATATGATCTTGTCTTTAAAACATAACCATCATTTCATAACATGAAAGTCTGTATCATAAAACCATTTGTAACCAGCCCAAGTATAGCAACTAAGCATTCATCTACCCAAAACATTTATTAAAAAGGGTTGATCAAGGTGACAGGGGTAAAACTCTAGTCATGTCCTTAAAAAGGTGATTTCCCATCAAGTTAATGCATAGCAACAAGTAAAAGTAAACATTATTTAATTATGCAGTTATATAGGTTCAAAAAGAAAATGCAAAGAGGGAAAGTCCACTTGCCTTCCTCTACGAACGGAGTATCCTCTTCTTCGAAGATAGGCTCTTCTTGATCTTCTCCAACGGGGTACTCAGACGAAACAGGCACGATATCTACGCACAAGCATATACAAACAATAAATAAATAAAATAGTACACCAAACAGTTCCAAAAGCTAAAAACACGCTGTTTAAAAGGTTCTACTCGCTGAAACGATCATTTCGGTATATAAAACGCTAAAAACAGAGTTAAAACATGAAAGATATGATTAAAACAAGATACAGGGATTTTTCTGTAAGAAAACTAGGCCTACTGGACTTATATGAAAGAAACCAGGGACTAAAAACATAATTTCATATAAAAATAGAAGGGTTTATATGCAAAAGAAATGAAAAGGACCTCTGGTGAAGGAATCTAAAGGATTCAGGGGCTAAAACATAAAAACAGGGACTTAGGTGTAAGGATTCTATCAGGTGGAAGGACCGGCATGTGAAAAGATAAAAACACAGGGGCTCTTAAACAAAAATGCTGGGCGCTGACCGTTACGGTCCTGATTGACCCGGGCTGCGGCTGATCAGAGCCGTCGACCTGCGATCCAGCGGCTGCGGTGGCGGTGGACCGCGCCGTGGTCCTGGTCCACGGGTCCACGATGGACCGGGGCCAAGGGGTATCACCCCGACTAGATTTGAACCGCCCGCGTGTGATCAAACGGCCCTGGTGGCCTGCAAGCGAGAGCGCGGCGGCGAGCGCGCCGGAGGCGGCGGCGCACGGCGGAGGCTCGCCGGAAGTTTGCCGGTGACCTCGAAAACGAGCGTCCGGCCTCGGTTTCGAGCACGGTTTGCACCTACGCGGAGCTGGGGAAGCAGCGGACTCAGCCACGGGCTTGAGGAGGATGCTAGGGCAGCAGGCTAAGGGCGCCACAGCCAGCGGCGGACGGCGGCGACGGGCACATGGCCGGCGAGCTCGTGCGCACGGGGAAAAAGAAAACCGGCAAACGGGAGGGGTCCTCACCTTGCTGCAGCGTTCCGTGTGAAGAGAATGGCGACGATGATGCAGAGACGGCGGAGACCGAGGACGGGTGGCACTCCGGACGGAAGCAGGGGCGCAGCTCGGTCGGCGGGGAAGAAGGGGCTCCGGGAAGCGACGGCGACGAAGGCCTGGAGCACGAGGAGCTCGATGAGCAACGGCCGCATCACAAGAGAGAGAAAAGAGAGGGAGAGAGAGAAATCCTTCACCGACGATGAGTTTTACCGGCGGCGGCGGAGAAGCTCGGTGGTGATGGCGGCTCGGTGGATTTGGTGCTCGGGCGCGGGGAAAAAATGTATGCGGGAACGAAAGGGAAAGAACGAGGGTGACGCCCGGGTTTTATATGGACAGAGAGAGGGGGAAGGGGAAGCGGAAGGGGGGTGGCGGCCGGCGGCCTTGCCATTGATGGCCGGCGGCCTTGCCATTGATGGCCGGCGGGCAAAGCGGCGCAAGGAACAAGAGGAGGGGGAAAACGGCAAGAAACGGAGGGGATTTGATTGTGGGGGAATTATTGCCTTAATTGGCACTCCGGGCTGGAAGGGAAAGTGGAGGAGGCGGCCAAGCGCGGCGGGAATCACGGCGGCGCGGCTGAGCAGAGGAAAGGGAGGAGGCGCGGGATGGAAGGCGAAGCTGACATGTGGGGTCGGCCTGTCAGCGGCTGCGAGAAAAAGAAAAGGGGAAGAAGGGGAGGTGGGCTGCTGCGGGAGAGGATACTGGGCCGGTGGGCCGGCCAGGCTGAAAGGGGGAGAGGGGTGAGGCCGGAAGCTTTCTTTTTTTTTCTTTTAAACCTTTTTCAAATTTAAACCTTTCAAATTTTTTTTCAAAAACAGTTAAAACTTTTAAAACTTCAAAACATCACCCAAAACACTATGCAACCAAATTATGATGCACAAGCACTTGTTGTCTCTAAATTAATTAAGTTAAATTAAATTACTTTAGAGCTCAATTTAATTAATAAATTAATTAAATCCTTAAGACTAAAACATTATGTTGCTTAAGTGAATTTTAGTGATGGAATTTTAGGGTGTCACAGCGAGATTAGGCAATTGGTATGCGGCGAGGACGGGGAGACGCGGGGTGACGTGGTGGAGGATGGTGTCGCGGGGAGGATGGTTAGGAGAAGTTAAGGACGACATGCTGGAACCACGTACAACACAGTTGCAAACGGATCGAAGTATTCTTGAGTCCGACCCAACCCTCTCAAGTAACACACAAACAAAATGAGTTGATCAAAAGATTGAGATTCATACCAATCACATGCAAGCAATGTTTTATCTCCTTGCAACATAAGGACTGCTTATGCCCGTTTTTTCGTCTGTCCTGACCGGTGGGTCCCACCTGTCATAGACTCTGTCTCTACCTCCCTCAGTTCTCCGCTGCTGACGCACCGAAGTACCGAACCCGTCGGCCCGAGCCACATCGCCGCCCGAGCCGGCCCTGGCCCCTGGACGCTGCTAGGGGTTCGAGGCAGGAGCTGTTGCTCTGCTGTCGCTATGCCGCGCACCAACTCCTCCCCCGCCCATAGCTGCCGCCTCGCGCCCCTGCTCCTATGCCGCTGGAGATGGAGGGAGAAATTTGGGATTTTGAGACGGGAGCTGCTGCTACCGCCACCGGGATGGCCGAGGACGGGGGCGCCGCCAGGGATGGCCAGGGAGGGAGGTGCCGCCGGGATGGCTGGGGACGAGGGCGCCGTCGGGGATGGCCGGGGAGGGAGGCGCAGCCGTAATGGCCTCCTCACCTGGTGCCGCCGGGGAGGAGAGGGAGAGCTAGCCGCAGGGGTCCCCTGCTCCTCCACCGGCCACGCTCCGTCTGCTGAGGAAGGGATGCGCATGGAAGAGGGAGGGACACGCTCCTGCTCGTGCGTCGACGGCAGCAGGCCAGCGGCGGCGCTGGCATACAGAAGAGGAGCTGACGGTAGCAGTTTTGTGGAGTCAGAGGCACGAAGCGACTGGATAAGAGCCGTGGGAAGAAAAATAAAAGAGCAAGGGAATGGAAAAAAGAAGGAAAATATAAGAAGAAAAGAAAAAATACGAATATAAAAGCAAAGAGAAAAAAGATATTATGGACATTTCATCTCTTATCCGTGTACACAGCTAGAAGAAGTTGTTTTGTCACACATTTTTCCAACTAGACAAGTCACGAATAGAAAAAGTTGATTCACCAACATAGTTGGAGCCGGAGCTGTTTTAACTACAACCGCGGCTCTGCCAAACTCACCCTTGGTTGTAAATATTATTAAATACGTATGAAAATATTAAATTTGGCTAAAATTATTGAACAAATAAGAGATTTGAATCAATGATGTAACTATGATTGTGACTATTTTAGTACGTAGGAACTCACTTTCTAAATTATCTGTCCCTGTCATTCCGAAAACGTGCCCCTCTCCCATTCTCAGTTCCCAAGGGAGGGAGTATTTGAGTAGAATGAATTATATAATTCAAAGTTAAAACTCTTTGTTTTTAAAATAATGCAGAGATTATTTAAGTGCAATTGAGATGCAGACGACGACGAGGTCCAGAGGCACACGACACGACCTAGCAGGTGACATCGAGGTTGGTGAGACACGACGACGGAGAACAAGGTGGGGGTAACGAATGTGCGATGGGAACGATGAAGCGATTAGAAAGGCGATGTAGGGTACACGATGATGAGACCGGGAAAGATGATGGTGAAGTTCGCGCGGCGCTATCACAACAAGGACATCGACGAGGTCGGGGAGCTGCAGGGTGGTGGGATGATAGCGCCACCAGGATGAACCACAATAAGATGAGTAATGTTTCTCCCGTTGCAATGCACGGGCATACTGCTAGTCTATACTAATCTAGTAATCTGAAATACTTTTCTCACCCAATTCGGGTCCACTTACCTCTCACGTCGGACCCACCCGTCAGATCATTGGAGGACAAAAAAGTGGATAGAACCATAAAAATTGTAATTTGGAAAGCGTTTCTACGAAAAAAGTAATTCTTTTCTCACCAATCGCCCACGTACCCAACTTGTGTACCCGTTGGCCCATCCGTTTATTCCCCTTCCTTTTGCCCCGCAACCGCACACAACGATGCGGCCTTGCCTCGGTGTGCGGCGGCCGGCGGTGGGCATGGCCCCAGTCGAGTCACACGAGCTCCGCCGTGAGCGCAAGATTGGCTGGCGCTGGTGAGCTCTGCCGCGCCGTGCCCTCTCCAACTCATACCGGCTCCCGTCGCCACCTCCTCTCTAGCGAGGTGTAGGCGCACCCAACGTGCCCTGTCCTGTGCGTGTCTGGTGAGACCCCTCTCCTATGCAGCGTCAGGCGGCGAGCCGCGCCCCTGCGCGGCTGTGAGCTCCCTCCCGTTGCGACACGTTCGTGAAGTCCCTCCTGCATGATGAACTGCGTTGTCACCGAGCTTAATAGCAGAGTTGTCGCGTCGCCTCTTCGATCTAATGCTCTCTTCGATTCAGCACATCTCTGTGTGGATTTACGAACATGGGTGGGCAAATGGCTTCACAAGACATCAACGAATCTTCTCTTGCAAATAATTGAGGTGAGATTCCACATGAGCGACCAATTTGATCCTTGGGCGACTGATAGCTTTGACGGGAGGGAACAGAGGAACAATGAGAATAGAGGAAGGAAGAAGATGGAAAAAAGAAGCTGACGAGTGGGACGCCATGTCTGGCAGCGAGTCCTGGAGCTGGATGTGGCCGGCGCCTCGTCCGGTGTGTGGATCTGCCCAAGCACATCGGTGCGGGAGCAGGCCGCGACGCGGCGCAGACAAGCTTCAAACGAAGGTCGCGGTGTGGGCGCTCCCGTTCGGTGGCGGCGTACCCGCTGGGCCCACGCAACATGTATCTCGTGTGGCACCGCATCTCGGAAGGAAAAAAATCCACCCGTCGTTCCTCTTCCTATACCCTGAACCATCCGTCGCCGCCACCGAAACCGAGCTGTCGGGTGCCCTATGGCGCCACCGAAACCCAATCCAGTGCGCGCCGCGCGCACCGCACGCGCTGTGCGCGCCCCCCGCATCGCCCTCCGTTCTGGATCGGACGCTGCGCGGGAAGGGCAGCGGCCTCACGCAAAGGGCAGCGGCAGTACGGGAACGGCAGCGGAATCACGGAGAGGGCAGCGGCAGGCCCATCGGGCAGTGGCAGCAGGCAGGGGGCGCGCACGCCGCGTCGGGTGCGCGCGGCGCGCACCGTATTTTTTTCCGGCGCCACCGCCACCAGTCTTCGGCATGCGCTGCGTAGCCATGCCTCCGGGTAGAGGAAGAAAAGTTCTTGCATATTTCCAGTAGCTTACCTTTACTAATCCAGTGTCGTTGCAGATTCCCAGTAGTTTATCTTTACTAATCCAGAGTCGTGACTTGTGAGGGGGCTCTATTGAGTGCAAGCAAAGAGTATATCGCTGTGCCTAGTCAGATTGATTGTTTTGGATTTTGCTAAGCTATATGCTAACTGTAGCAATCATTGCACCTTTTCTTAGATGTGCTACACTGCAGATGCGTCAAACAGTTGAGCGGAGAGCAGTTTCGCCATGCACATTCCTCCCTCCGGCTCTAATAGAGGCGCTTGTGGTTTAATCATTGAGTGAACCTATCCAATTTTTATGCAATGGCTTGCTAGGAGTAACCTAGTGGTTTTCTTGTGTCTGCGAGTAAATACAGCATCCTTCTATTCAGACTATGACTCATTCAACCACTCACTTGGGACATCCTCTCATCTTCTCCTATCAGGATAGAGCTAAAACTTACAACTTCTTTCTTCACAAATTTAGAGCAAAGATCACATGCCTTAAAGCTAATAAACTGAATCACGCTGGTAGGATCACATATATTAATTCAGTTCTAGCTTCTATCCCGATTTATTATATGCAGAACATTCTCTTCCCCAAGTGTTTCACTGACAAAATTAATGCTATTCTTAGACAATTTTGGTGGCAGGGTGTGCAAGTGTAACAACCCGGAAATTTAAGTTATGAAAATGTGAGGAAATTTGAACTTTCTATGTTTTGATGTTGTGTCATCCATATTTAAACCCTCTCTAGCCTCTCTTCCTAAATTCCTAAATAAATAAAACCAAAAATATAAAAATATATTTTCAAATTATGGTAAAGTATGTGATTTGGAGTTTATGGATTTTATTCAGTTTTTATTTGAGTGTGTTTTGAATTTGAAAGTATTCAAATTCAAATATATGGTTTAAACTAAATTCAAAACTAAATTCAAAAACCCTTCTAACTCTTGGGCCAGCTAGCCAACCCCTAAGTCTACCGGACCACCCTCGTCTCTCAGCCCGTGCACGCCTAAACACCCCGGCCCTTTTACCTTCGCGACCAAAACCGGCCCAGCCGCGGCCTATCATCTTTTCCCCGCGCTAGACTCACAGACATGTGGGGCCGCGACCCAAATCCCTGTTCTTCGTTTCCCCCGGGTCAATGCCGCACCGCCGCCGTGCCCGTACGCGCGCGTGCACACATCCGGCCAGGGGACACGCCCCCGACCGCGCCCGTGGCACGGACGCCGAGCCAGGCGGCCGCGCCCGCGCACCGCCCCCGGCTTTTCCCTTTCTACCCCTGCCTAGTGACGCGTTCGCGCCCTCGCCAGCCTCTCCCGCGCCGCCATGTCAGCACCCGCCGCGCAGCAGCCAATAGGCGCCCGGCCGTGACCTTTTTACCCCCGCCTCGACGTGCTCGAGTTGCTAAACCCCCGGGCGAGGCCCCTGGGGCAAGGCATCGAGCATTTGGGGTTTTCCCCTTTTGGTTCCTCTGTTCGCCGCTGGAAGGGGAAGAGGGAGATGGGAGGAGGAGGAAGGGAGAAGGGGAAACCCGCGCGCGCTTCGCCGACATGCCGCCTTGCCGGAGTCGAAGACGCCGAAGTCGGAGCCGGACGAGTTGCAGAGAAGGCCGTCCACGAGCGGGTGGAAGCCGGAGCAGAGCAAGGACGCGCCGCCGCCGCCACTTCGCCGTCGTCGTCAACCTCTTCTCCGTCGCGGCCGTCACTGCAACGCCTTCACCTCCGCCCCTCGGTGAGCCTGGGTCTGCTCTTCTCTTCCCTCTTGCTTCGGAAGCGTGCCCCAGCGCCACGCAGTGCCGGCCGCCGCGCCGTGCACAGAGCGAGAGCTCTCTGTTCAGCCCATGTCCGGCCTTCGCGCCACCATCTTCTGCAGGATCCTAACTCACCTTGTCGCCACCGTGCACCCCAGCACGAGCAGGCTGGCCTCCGGCCGCTAACCCGCCTTGCTGCGCCACGCCGCGCCGTGTCGCCGCCAGACGCCTCGGCGCCGTGCGTGAGTACCGGTGCGAGCGCACGCACTAACCCTGCCTAGCATGCTCAGATGCTGGCCGAACCGTGCTAGGCGCTCTTGCTGAGTCGCTCGCTCGTTTGCTTGTTCCCTTTCGCGGTCACCGTTTTCCACCGCACCGGCACCGCCGCGTAGTGTCGCCGTGCCGACACCGCGCCGCGCTGCACCGCAACACCGCCGCGCGCTGAGCCGACCCCAGGGGCTCCCGCCAGGGACCCGGTCGAGCTGGGAAGCCGCCATGCCTGCGCCGCTTCACCGCATCGCTTCTGCTTGTTTTCACGCCGCTGCTGCTTTGCTTGCACGCGCTCCGTCGCCGCGTCGCCACGACGTCGCGCCGGGGACGCTTCCATGTCGCGCTTCGCGCCGCGTCCAGGAGCACCCCCCAGTGCTGAGGCCGCGCGAAGGTGACCACGAGCGCCAAGGGGGCGAGGACCACCGCTTGTTAGGGCATCGGGATCGCCGCCGCCGTCAAACGCCACTCGGCGCCGCCGCCGGCCTCGTGCCTGGCCGAGCCAACGCACGCGCACATGGCGAAGGGGCGCCTTCGCACCCCAGAAATTCCCAGGGTTGGCCGCCAGACTTCCCTGGCTCGGGGTGGAAAGGGCAATGGGCCAGGGAGCCCAATAAAGCCTGCTCCGACCTTTTTCTTTTAACCGGTGCCCTCTGGGTTTTCTTCAGGGTGAACGAGTGGACTTTGTCCTTTTGGCCCGACGGGCAGAGTCCATTGGGCCGAATCCGGCCCACTAACTCTTTCGGCCCAACAAGGTCCACTAACTTGTGACGCTGACGTCACGATCCCTATTTTCAAAATATAAAAATCCTTTTCTGTTTTAAAAATTATTTTGGAAATTATTTTATAAATCCTATAACCTTTGAAAATTCATAATTAATTATTTATAACTCCGAAAAATATGAAACCACTTTCTATATTTTTCTAAAAATGAGACGGTGCTGTTTGTATGTAGTATGTTTCTGTTTGGATATTCTAAAATTGGGTTTCTTTGGATTTATTGCCTAGTTGTTTGTCGGTATCTTAGTGTCTCATATCTCGTGCTGCACAGACCCGAGCTACAACCAGGAGGAGGCCTACGACCCCGACTACAACCCAGACCAGGACTTCGGATGCCAGCCAGGTGTCATGTCACTCCCAACCATATAGATCCCGTGCTTGCTATAGTTGCTAGTGCTTAATTACTTTTGATGCATGTTTTGAAATTGCATAGACAATTGATTAGCCATGCCTTGGAATTGTATATCTTGTCCTTGGAATACCTACTTTTGGTACTAGCTACAGACCCCTAGCTAGTTCCCGGCACTACTTCATCCATATATTTTACCCTTAGTTATGGATGGATCTCAGGTTTGGACCGAGATTGGGATACCTTGGAACTCTTACGTGTGTTTTGGGTGAGTGTGTATCCTTGACGTGTTACCGCGGGAGCGAGCCGCTTTGGTTACTTGTGAACGCCTGTCTAGGGGAGATGCGACCTGGCCTCCCGCCCTAGCGGCGTGTCGGACGGATGGAGTTGGTGAGTACTTGCTCCCGCAATTAAGGACCGATCGTCTGTGTGACCTTGATCTTTGGGCTATTTTCGTACAAACCGTTCGCCTTGTTGTGGGCGGGGTTCGGTCCGAGAACTAGTAGGTGGATGGCATCCAGCCTGTAGGCGGACCAGTGTGGTCGTGTGAGGGGGACGGGTTATACCCCCGAGTAGACGTCACCCCGGCTCCTCCGGGGATGGTCTCACAGCTCTGAGGCCCTGCTGGCAAGTTTCGCACCCCAGTTCAGGACGAGTCAGGCTTGGAGAGGCAGGAGAGTGCCACCCACTGCTAGGTCTCCAATCGTTAGGTAGGGATGTGGAACGGAGGCATCCGTTTCTGCCCTATCCGGCGGGTCCACTTGTACAACCTCTGCAGAGTGTTAAACCTATAGCTATAGTCCGTGTCCACTGGTATGGACAGCCCTTACGATCTCTCACCGGGCTAGTCTCTTCTTGTGCTACTTTCTCTCCCCTGTGTGTTGTGAGCCCGGCTTCGTGCCGTTGAGACGTAGGGATAGGAGTTGGTGACCCCACGTCGCAGATGAGTGTGGGATGCTGTATCTTGGTTGAGATCCAGTATTTGGTGCTTCTTTCCTTGTTGGGGCGTTGACCCCGGAGGCGTTGTCCTCGGAGGTGTGGATCTCTTCGGAGATGGATACCTCTCTGCTCTTCTGCTTACCTTGATGTTGCTACCGCTGCTTGCTTAACCTTCTACAGCCATAAATAGGATTACTCATGCATAGTAGAATTATTCTCTCTTGCTTATGCTCTTTGTTGGGAAGCTGACATGACCTACTCGCTTATCGAGTAGATGACGGACTTTCAGACCAGGAGCCGGACTACGACTTTGATGACGACAGATGGGAGGACTGATGCTCACCCTACACTCGAGTTGCCTGCGGATATGGAGTCTACTTCGCTACATGAGAGCCGCTGCGTAGATGTTTACTCTACTTGATTGAGTCCTGTTGGACTTGTACCCAGCATGTGCCGAAATGATGTACTCAGATGCTTAATTATTATAATATTATGTGGACCTTCCAGTATTTATTCTTGTTGTACGGTACTTTGCCTTACTTTCTGAGACAGGGATTTGCACATGATAGCCTCCTGGGACTATCACAGAGGTGCAGGGATCGGGTTCCCGTCTTCGGAAACCCGATTCGTTTCAGCTGGTATCAGAGCCGTACTTGACTGTAGGACGAGCCTAGGAACGGACGATAGTATAGGAAAGCCCGAACACCTTGTGCTTTATATGCAATCCATGAAACTTTATATAAATACCTTGCACTTTACTATATACTACCTTGATTAACAATACTAACTCTTACTAACACCCCTAACAATGTGCAGATGGACCAGCTGACGTGGATCCCCCTCAAGACCGACAGCCAGTGGGCCAGAGGGTTCTGCAAGATCCTTAAGAACTGTTTGGAGACCGCAGGAGTGGAGACAAGTGAGGTGTACTACGAGGGACGCACCACAGCCGTTGTGGACCAGTCGCCGACGGAGCTGACCTTGAAGATACCGGTTGACCCACGCGTGCCAGAGTTCGAGGAGGTCAGAGTCACGTGCTTCGACAACTCTACCCTGGAGGCTCACCAGTGTTGTGCCAGACTCGCGCTGAAGAAAGTGTGTCGACAGTTGGAGCAGAGGTTGAAGGATACACCCTTCGAGGTTCTTCCGACAGCACTGTACGACCACAGCAGGTGGCACACAGACGAGGCAGCTTACACTGAGGAGAACACAAAGGGCAGGGATGAGAAGAACCAGTTGGCCAGCAAGTTCATTCAAGCTCAGGATCAGGCACTCTACTGGGCAGATTCAGAGATCGTGTTTCTGCGACAGAAGTGGGACGACACCTTGGGACGGAACGCCCAGCTGGAGAGAGAGAACAGTCAATTGGTGTACCTTCTCAACGAAGCGCACAAGAGGAACATCCAGATCACAGAGTGGGGACTCGCTGCCGCCAGAGCCAGCACAGAGAGAGATGCACTTGAGATCGCCACGCTGAGAGCCAGACTAGAGGAGACACAGACCGCCTTGCGGGAGTCAGAGGCAGCGACCAGAGAGGAGCGGTTGAAGCTGCGTGAGAAGGAGTACTTGGTAGAGTCTCTTGGAGCAGCTTGCACCGACTACCAGCTGCGGTTGTGGGGACACGAGGAGAGGCTGACTCAGAACTACGACCACCTCTGGTACGTGGGAGGCAGAGTGTACGAGGCACAGGACACAGCCAGCAGGACCAGCTCAGCTTGGAGGGACTCCGACCTACGACGAGTGGCAGAGTTCAGGGAGTTGGCAGAGACGCTACCACCGCAGAAGAGGCCCAGGGTGAGGACAGAGACGTTTGAGCTACCCCCTACTCTACTTTCGTCACAGCGACCTTACCCGCGAGGCAGTTCAGACACCCCAGAGATGAGCAGAGCTTTGAGGAGCTTGGCAGGCTACTTCAACCTACCCGAGATTGAGATACCAGACTACCCGGGAGTGAACGACCCGCCGTTCTACTCGGTTCCGCCCAGTCCGAAGACCGTGTCACCACCATACACTCCAGCTACTGTTCAGGAGCAGGCACCTTGAGGGGATGATCCTGTAGTCAGCTAGGATAGAGTTCTTCTTGATGTTCATGTTTAGTTGACCACCTCTTATGTATCGCGATGTAGATCTCATGCTTCTGTGTAACCTCGAAGGTTGTGGAGTAGGCCTCGAGATACACACCTTTCGTATGGTGATCTTGCATGAGTGCTTGGAGTTATCAATCTTTTGCCGATTTTCATGCTTCTTATATGTTTGTGTGAAATTGTTTGTTGTTAGCTAGATACTCCTTATATGCTTAAATACCTTAAAGTTAATTTCCGACAACTCGTTTCTCACGATCTCAAAGTCTTAAAACAGATGTCGGTGGCAAGGAGGTCGGGACGGCTCCTACGCCGTTTCGAGGAGGCAGCCAGGGAGGACGCCGAGCAGGAGGACGTCCCTCTCCCCGCTGGAGGTTGAGGTCGTGGCTGCCGTGGAGGCCGTGCACCACGTGGCGGACGCCGTGGTGGACGCCGCGGCGGGCGAGGAGGTCGAGGAGACCGAGCACCAGCTGACCCCGAGGAGGAGCTCGAGGGGGAGGCTGAGCCTGAGCCAGAGCAGGAGCCCGAGCAGCCGGCACCACCGCCCAACCTAGCAGCCGTGATGGCGCTTCAGACCCAGCTGATGCAGACGATCGTCGATGCTGTGGTTCAGAACAACAACAACCGGAGAAACGTCAGGAACCAGCCAGAGAGCTTGGAGAAGAGAGTGGAGGGTTTCACCAAGCTGCGTCCACCTACCTTTGACAACTCTCCAGACCCACTCGTGGCAGACAACTGGTTGAGGGAGATTAAGAAGAAGTTGGAGCTCACCGACTTTTCTGAGGAGGAGTGCGTGTACGTCGCCGCACACCAGCTGGTCGGCACGGCAGGAGCTTGGTGGGACAGCTACTGTGACTCACACGCGGACCCTACCCGTATCACGTGGGAGGAGTTTGTGGAGGCTTTCAGAGCGTTCCACATTCCAGAGGCTGTGATGGACAGGAAGGCAGACGAGTTCAGGCACTTAAGGATGGGACAGATGACCGTGCAGGAGTACACGAACCGGTTCCAGGAGCTGATGCGGTATGCCCCAGACGACTCCAACACTGAGAAAAAGAAGATGTACTGGTACCGCAAGGGACTCCACCGGGGGATGGCACACCACTTGGCAGCTCACGACTGTGACACTCTTCACGCCCTGGTGGGCAAGGCCTTGGTTGTGGAGAAGTCGAGACTAGACTACGTGGAGGTCCGCGGAGAGAAGAGACAGTGTGCAGAACGTGCAGGGTACCCAGGGTCACACCAGCGACAGAGGTCCGCTCCGCCACAGTACTCACAGCAGAGACATCGTCCTTACCCTCAGCAGCCGCAGACTCAGTTCACTCAGCAGGGCAGAGGACACCCTGGAGGTAGTGGAGGTTCGAGTCAGTGGAAGCCCAGGCCGCAGCAGCCGCCAGCTTACGACAGCTCACAGGTCACTTGCTACCACTGCCGTCAGCTAGGCCACAAGTCCAACGTGTGCCCGCAGAAGTTTCAACAGGGAGGTCAGAGCAGGAACACCCAGTACCAGACACCGGCGAAGGCACCAGTTCCAGGAGGACAGCCTCAACAGAACCAGCAGAAGAGCGCACCCCCACCGACTCGAGGCAGACTGAACCACCTGACCACAGAGGAGGTAGCTGCAGCGCCAGACGTGGCTCTCGGTGAGTTTTTAGTCGATTCAATTATGGCTTCCATTCTGTTTGATACCGGTGCTCAGTTTTCGTACATCTCTACTAAGTTTGTAAAGGAAAGGTCTTTACCAACTAAGCCCAGACCACGGCCTATAGTTACCAGCTCCCCGCTAGGTGAGAAGCGGAGTACGCTGGAGTGTAGAGGAGTGAACATGGTGTTCGAGAAGCAGTTGTTCGTGGCAGACCTGACCGTTCTGGAGTCGACCGGGATAGACGTGATACTTGGGATGGAGTGGTTAGCTCAGCACAAAGGATTGGTGAACTGCAACCCAGTGTACGTGCAGTTGGAGCACCCCAGTGGAGTCAGAGTGTTGATCAAGCCACAGGGCCAGAGGTCGACGCCGATGTTGTGCAACATGAAAGGAAAGGATTTGGAGGAAATCTCGGTGGTGAGGGAGTACCCCGACGTGTTTCCAGAGGAGTTGACCGAGTTTCCACCAGATAGGGATATTGAGTTCGTGATTGAGCTGATGCCAGGAGCTGGACTCGTGGCCAAGAGCCTGTACAGGATGTCCGCAGATGAACTAGATGAGCTGAAGAAGCAACTCAAGAAATTGCAAGAGCAAGGATTTATTCGGCCGAGTGCTTCACCTTGGGGTTCGCCAGTTCTGTTTGTGGACAAGAAGGATGGCACCAAGAGGATGTGTGTGGACTACCGGACACTCAACTCGATGACGATCAAGAACCGGTACCCTTTGCCCAGGATTGACGGTTTGCTAGACAGGCTGCGGAAGGTAAAGTTCTTTTCCAAGATTGACTTGAGGTCAGGCTACTACCAGATGAAGATTCGGGACCAGGATATCCCGAAGACAGCTTTCACGACTCGGTACGGCTTGTACGAGTTCGTAGTGGTTTCCTTCGGACTGACCAATGCACCTGCCTACTTCATGAACATGATGAACAAGGTCTTCATGGAAGAGCTAGACAAGTTCGTAGTGGTGTTCATAGATGACATTCTGATCTTCTCAGAGACAGCAGAGGAGCACGAGGAACACATTCGGATTGTGATGGAAAGGCTGAGACAGCAGAAGTTGTACGCAAAGTTCAGCAAGTGTGAATTCTGGATGGAGGAAGTTGCTTTCTTGGGACACGTGTTGTCAGCAGAGGGAGTTGCGGTTGACCCTTCGAAAGTGGAACCAGTTACCAAGTGGGAGCAGCCACTCACAGTGACAGATATTCGGAGCTTTCTCGGGTTGGCCAGTTACTACAGGAGGTTCATAGAAAACTTCTCCAAGATAGCGAAGCCAATGACAGAGCTGTTGAAGAATGACAAGAAGTTCGTGTGGTCAGAGGCCTATGAGAGGAGTTTCCAGGAGTTGAAGAAGAGGCTCACGACAGCTCCAATTCTTACCCTGCCCGATATCAAGAAGGATTTCGTGGTGTACTGTGACGCCTCGAAGCAAGGATTGGGTTGTGTGCTGATGCAAGAGGGCAAAGTTGTTGCTTACGCGTCGAGGCAGCTTAAGAAGCACGAGGAGAACTACCCCACTCACGACTTGGAGCTAGCAGCAGTCGTTCACACTTTGAAGATTTGGAGGCACTACTTGATCAGCAACAAGTGTGAGTTGTACACCGATCACAAGAGTTTGAAGTACTTCTTCACTCAGTCGGAGTTGAACATGAGGCAGAGGAGGTGGCTAGAGCTGATCAAGGACTACGACTTGGAGATTCACTACCACCCTGGCAAGGCAAACGTTGTGGCAGATGCACTAAGCAGAAAGTCCTATTGCAACAACTTGATGGTGAGGCAGGAGCAGCCAGCACTTCACGACGAGCTAGAGCAGCTTCAGGTTGAGATTGTAGAGCAGGGACAACTCAACACACTGCAAGTGACCTACAACTTGGAAGGCAGGATTCGGGAAGCTCAGAAAGATTCCAAGGAGATTGGAGCACGTGTTGGAAGGAAAAGCTGAGGATTACCGGGTCGATGAACAGGGAACCGTGTGGTTGAAGGACCGGATCTGTGTTCCACAGAACAAGGAACTCCGAGAGCAGATACTGAAAGAAGCCCACGATTCAAGGTACTCCATTCACCCAGGAAGCACCAAGATGTACCAAGACTTGAAGCAGAGGTTCTGGTGGAAGGATATGAAGAAGGACATAGCCTACTACGTGGCTTGTTGTGACACTTGCAGCAGAGTGAAGATCGAGCACCAGAGGCCTGCAGGCCTATTGAAACCGTTGGATATTCCTCAGTGGAAGTGGGATGACATTTCCATGGACTTTGTGGTGGGGCTACCCAGGACACAGAAAGGCAACGATTCCGTTTGGGTCATAGTGGATCGGCTGACGAAGGTAGCTCACTTCGTACCCGTGAAGATCCGTTACACGACAGACCAGTTGGCGGACTTGTACGTGTGTCACATACTCAGGCTACACGGAGCCCTGAGGAGCATAGTGTCTGACAGAGGGTCCCAGTTCGTAGCAAAGTTTTGGCAGAGTTTCCACGCCCGGATCGGAACCACACTCAGCTACAGCACAGCTTTTCACCCTCAGACGGACGGGCAGACTGAGAGAGTAAACCAGGTGTTGGAGGATATGCTGAGGGCTTGCGCTTTAACCTACGGCACGGATTGGGAGAGCAGTTTGGCCTATGCAGAGTTCTCATACAACAACAGCTTCCAAACAAGTCTCAAGATGTCACCGTTTGAGGCCCTTTACGGGAGGAAGTGCAGAACACCCCTGATGTGGTCAGAGGTAGGAGAGAGGATGATCTTTGGTCCGGACATTCTCGAGGAGGCTGAGGAGAAAGTAGAGAAAGTCAGAGATAACCTAAAAATTGCTCAGAGCAGACAGAAGAGCTACGCCGACCGTCGCCGGAGAGACTTGTCGTTCGAGGTGGGTGACTTCGTCTACTTAAAAGTGTCACCGATGAGAGGGACCAAGAGGTTTGCTGTGAAGGGAAAGCTTGCCCCGAGGTACGTGGGACCGTACCGGATCACTCAGAGAGTGGGGAAGCTCGCTTACAGGCTCGCACTACCAGCAGAGATGTCCGCTGTACACCCTGTGTTCCACATGTCACAGTTGAAGAAGAGTGAAAAGGAAGTGGAAGCAAAGCAAGTTCTGGTGGAGATACTCGACCTGCAGAACACCCTGGAGTATGCAGAGTACCCCGAGAAGATCTTGGATAGAGCAACAAAGGAAACCAGGAGGACCACAATTCCTTCCTGCAAAGTGTTGTGGAGTCACCACATAGAGCGAGAAGCAACCTGGGAGAAGGAAGCCGACCTCAGGAGAGAGTTCCCTCACTTGTTCGAGGGAGAGGATGGAGCTTAAATCTCGAGGACGAGATTCCCGGTGGTGGGGGAGAATGTAACAACCCGGAAATTTAAGTTATGAAAATGTGAGGAAATTTGAACTTTCTATGTTTTGATGTTGTGTCATCCATATTTAAACCCTCTCTAGCCTCTCTTCCTAAATTTCTAAATAAATAAAACCAAAAATATAAAAATATATTTTCAAATTATGGTAAAGTATGTGATTTGGAGTTTATGGATTTTATTTGGTTTTTATTTGAGTGTGTTTTGAATTTGAAAGTATTCAAATTCAAATATATGGTTTAAACTAAATTCAAAACTATATTCAAAAACCCTTCTAACTCTTGGGCCAGCCAGCTAACCCCTAAGTCTACCGGACCACCCTCGTCTCTCAGCCCGTGCACGCCTAAACACCCTGGCCCATTTACCTTCGCGACCAAAACCGGCCCAGCCGCGGCCCATCATCTTTTCCCCGCGCTAGTCTCACAGACATGTAGGGCCGCGACCCAAATCCCTGTTCTTCGTTTCCCCTGGGTCAATGCCGCAACGCCGCCGCGCCCGTACGCGCGTGTGCGCACATCCGGCCAGGGGACACGCCCCCGACCGCGCCCGTGGCACGGACGCCGAGCCAGGCGGCCGCGCCCGCGCACCACCCCCGGCTTTTCCCTTTCTACCCCTGCCTAGTGACGCGTTCGCGCACTCACCAGCCTCTCCCGCGCCACCATGTCAGCACCCGCCGCGCAGCAGCCAATAGGTGCCCGGCCGTGACCTTTTTACCCCCGCCTCGACGTGCTCGAGTTGCTAAACCCCCGGGCGAGGCCCCTGGGGCAAGGCATCGAGCATTTGGGGTTTTCCCCTTTTGGTTCCTCTGTTCGCCGCTGGAAGGGGAAGAGGGAGAAGGGAGGAGGAAGGGAGAAGGGGAAACCCGTGCGCGCTTCGCCGACGTGCCACCTTGCCGGAGTCGAAGACGCCGAAGCCGGAGCCGGACGAGTTGTAGAGAAGGCCGTCCACGAGCGGGTGGAAGCCGGAGTAGAGCAAGGACGCGCCGCCGCTGCCACTTCGCCGTCGTCATCAACCTCTTCTCCGCCACGGCCGTCACTGCAACGCCTTCACCTCTGCCCCTCGGTGAGCCTGGGTCTGCTCTTCTCTTCCCTCTTGCTTCGGGAGCGTGCCCCAGCGCCACGCAGTGCCGGCCGCCGCGCCGTGCACAGAGCGAGAGCTCTCTGTTCAGCCCATGTCCGGCCTTCGCGCCACCATCTTCTGCAGGATCCTAACTCACCTTGTCGCCGCTGTGCACCCCAGCACGAGCAGGCCGGCCTCCGGCCGCTAACCCGCCTTGCCGCGCCACGCCGCGCCGTGTCGCCGCCAGACGCCTCGACACCGTGCGTGAGTACCGGTGCGAGCGCACGCACTAACCCTGCCTAGCACGCTCAGATGCTGGCCGAACCGTGCTAGGCACTCTTGTTGAGTCGCTCGCTCGTTTGCTTGTTCCCTTTCGCGGTCACGTTTTCCACCGCACCGGCACCGCCGCGCAGCGTCGCCGTGCCGACATCGCACCGCGCAGCGCCGCAACACCGCCGCGCGCTGAGCCGACCCCAGCGGCTCCCGCCAGGGACTCGGTCGAGCTGGGAAGCCGCCATGCCTGCGCCGCTTCACCGCATCACTTCTGCTTGTTTTCACGCCGCTGCTGCTTTGCTTGCACGCGCTCCGTCGCCGCGTCGCCACGACGTCGCGCTGGGACGCCTTCATGTCGCGCTTCGCGCCGTGTCCAGGAGCACCCCCCTAGTGCTGAGGCCGCGTGAAGGTGACCACGAGCGCCAAGGGGGCGACGACCACCGCTTGTTAGGGCATCGGGATCGCCGCCGCCGTCAAACGCCACTCGGCGCCGTCGCCGGCCTCGTGCCTGGGCGAGCCAATGCACGCGCACATGGCGAAGGGGCGCCTTCGCGCCCCAGAAATTCTCGGGGTTGGCCGCCAGACTTCCCTGGCTCGGGGTGGAAAGGGCAATGGGCCAGGGAGCCCAATAAAGCCTGCTCCGGCCTTTTTCTTTTAACCGGTGCCCTCTGGGTTTTCTTCAGGGTGAACGAGTGGACTTTGTCCTTTTGGCCCGACGGGCAGAGTCCATTGGGCCGAATCCGGCCCACTAACTCTTTCGGCCCAACAAGGTCCACTAACTTGTGACGCTGACGTCACGATGACGTCATGCTGACGTCATCCCTATTTTCAAAATATAAAAATCCTTTTCTGTTTTAAAAATGAATTTGGAAATTATTTTATAAATCCTATAACCTTTGAAAATTCATAACTAATTATTTATAACTCCGAAAAATATGAAACCAGTTTCTATGTTTTTCTAAAAATGAGACGGTGCTGTTTGTAGGTAGTATGTTTCTGTTTGGATCTTCTAAAATTGGGTTTCTTTGGATTTATTGCCTAGTTGTTTGTCGGTATCTTAGTGTCTCGTATCTCGTACTGCACAGACCCGAGCTACAACCAGGAGGAGGCCTACGACCCCGACTACAACCCAGACCAGGACTTCGAATGCCAGCCAGGTGTCATGTCACTCCCAACCATATAGATCCCATGCTTGCTATAGTTGCTAGTGCTTAATTACTTTTGATGCATGTTTTGAAATTGCATAGACAATTGATTAGCCATGCCTTGGAATTGTATATCTTGTCCTTGGAATACCTACTTTTGGAACTAGCTACAGACCCCTAGCTAGTTCCCGGCACTACTTCATCCATATATTTTACCCTTAGTTATGGATGGATCTCAGGTTTGGACCGAGGTTGGGATACCTCGGAACTCTTGCGTGTGTTTTGGGTGAGTGTGTATCCTTGACGTGTTACCGCGGGAGCGAGCCGCTTTGGTTACTTGTGAACGCCTGTCTAGGGGAGATGCGACCTGGCCTCCCGCCCTAGCGGCGTGTCGGACGGATGGAGTTGGTGAGTGCTTGCTCCCGCAATTAAGGACCGATCGTCTGTGTGACCTTGATCTTTGGGCTATTTTCGTACAAACCGTTCGCCTTGTTATGGGCGGGGTTCGGTCCGAGAATTAGTAGGTGGATGGCATCCAGCCTGTAGGCGGACCGGTGTGGTCGTGTGAGGGGGACGGGTTATACCCCCCGAGTAGACGTCACCCCGGCTCCTCCGGGGATGGTCTCACAGCTCCGAGGCCCTGCTGGCAAGTTTCGCACCCCAGTTCAGGACGAGTCAGGCTTGGAGAGGCAGGAGAGTGCCACCCACTGCTAGGTCTCCGGTCGTTAGGTAGGGATGTGGAACGGAGGCATCCGTTTCTGCCCTATCCGGCGGGTCCAGTTGTACAACCTCTGCAGAGTGTTAAACCTATAGCTATAGTCTGTGTCCACTGGTATGGACAGCCCTTACGATCTCTCACCGGGCTAGTCTCTTCTTGTGCTGCTTTCTCTCCCCTGTGTGTTGTGAGCCCGGCTTCGTGCCGTTGAGACGTGGGGATAGGAGTTGGTGACCCCACGTCGCAGATGAGTGTGGGATGCTGTATCTTGGTTGAGATCCAGTATTTGGTGCTTCTTTCCTTGTTGGGGCGTTGACCCCGGAGGCGTTGTCCTCAGAGGTGTGGATCTCTTCGGAGATGGATACCTCTCTGCTCTTCTGCTTACCTTGATGTTGCTACCGCTGCTTGCTTAACCTTCTACAGCCATAAATAGGATTACTCATGCATAGTAGAATTATTCTCTCTTGCTTATGCTCTTTGTTGGGAAGCTGACATGACCTACTCGCTTATCGAGTAGATGTCGGACTTTCAGACCAGGAGCCGAACTACGACTTTGAGGACGACGGATGGGAGGACTGATGCTCGCCCTACACTCGAGTTGCCTGCGGATATGGAGTCTACTTCGCTACATGAGAGCCGCTACGTAGATGTTTACTCTACTTGATTCAGTCCTGTTGGACTTGTACCCGGCATGTGCCAAAATGATGTACTTAGATGCTTAATTATTATAATATTATGTGGACCTTTCAGTATTTATTCTTGTTGTACGGTACTTTGCCTTACTTTCTGACACAGGGATTTGCACGTGATAGCCTCCTGGGACTATCACAGAGGTGCAGGGATTGGGTTCCCGTCTTCGGAAACCCGGTTTGTTTCAGCAAGATGAAGATCCTTCCCAACCTTTTCATTTCAGGTCTTGGGAGGACATATGGAAACCAAAAGCACAAGGTGGACTGGGTATCAGGGATCTACACACAGTCTACAAAAGTCTCATTCTCCACTCTGCATGGATGGTAGTAACCCATAAAGATCCTTTCCTCGCTGCTGTCTTAAGAGCTAAATATTTTCCACACGCCTCCTTCTAGAATGCCAACTTTATGGGACCCAAATCGGTCTTCTGGTCCTCCATTTTACAGGTTCGCCCCCTTCTCCAAGAGAATACCATCATCCAAGTTCACCGAGGGAATACAAATATTTGGACGGAGCCTTGGTTTACGGATTGGAGGCATATCCATGACAATCTCATCCTCTCCTCTCCTGACCTCAACTACCCAATACCATAGCTGATCTTTTTAAAGAACATGGCACTTGGAATCCACAACTTATAAATAATATCTTCACTCCTGCAACTTCCCAAGCCATTCTTCAAACCCCAGTAGTTCTCTCTCATCGTGATGATATCCTCTGCTGGCAACCCTCATCCAAAGGCCATTGTACTTCTAAAGAGCCTTATAAACACCTCTCAACACAAACTACCACCAGAGAGACGTGGGTACCCCTGAGTCCCCACCGACCAGTGTCTCAGAGGTCCCTGCCAAGTGGACCCGACCTGCCAGAAGCCCCGCGCGACCTGCAAGTGGGCCTAAAGACCTTATCCACATCCCGGAGACCCTCCAGAAGACTTGGAGTACAAGGCAAGCATAGTTAGCGGCGTGGCACCGCCAGTTAGTCCGAGTATCTCGGGGTACTCCTTGTAATCCGTGAGGATAGCCTTCCATCTTGTAACCGACCCAGATACGGGTCCACCGACCCTGAATAGAAACCCTAGCCCGTTGCCCATATAAGGTGGCCTAGGACTTCATTCGAGGGGACATCATCATCTCATTCACGCTCCACGCAATACACCACAAACAACTGGACGTAGGGTTTTACTCTCTGAAGGCCTGAACCAGTATAAACCCTCGTGTTCTTCGCCTACTTGCCGTGTTCCGAGTTCATCACGTGAACTACCACCTACGCTCTTAGTTCTTGATCTCCCCATTAACCTACAAACCGCTTGGGTAGCCCCCTTGCGGATCTGTCTAGGTCTCAACTCGTGACAGTTGGCGTGCCAGGTAGGGGCGATCGGGAGCTCGCTGTGCAGCATGCTGGCCCGATCTGGTGTTGTCTTCTCAGCAAGCATGGCGGCCATCCTCGCCAACCCCGTGGAGATCTGCTTCGGCTCCTTCACGGCGACCTTCCCTACTCCGGCGGCAACAACTTCTCCAGTGGCCGCGGAGCAGGTCGCGGCGACGCCTGTCGCCACCCCTGTTTCCGATCTAGCATCAGAGACCCACCCGCCGAAACCCTACGACCTTGTTCAGGGGATGGAGCGCGTCATCAGCATGACGGAGGGAACCCTCCAGATCTACGAGCGAGCTTAACGCTCGGTGAAGCTAACGTTGCGCCACGACACCTTCCCCTTCGGTCTACGATCTTTGGCCGATGTCCGTCTCGGCTCGAGGCTCAAGCCTTCCCAGATCCAATCTGGGCGGCGGCCCTCTGGCGACCTAAAGTCAGTCCCTGGCGACCAGTGCGACCCTCTCGATGTACCTTGCACCTACCATAAGGGTGCGAGGCATACTCTCCGCGGATGTCGCCTATGGAAAAGGATCGACCAAGGGCAGCCCCACTACGCTACAAGAACTCCCCAGTCTCCGGATTGCGGCGAGTTTCAGAAGGTCCGAGTTTGTGTCTTCCCCAATGATTCGAACATCATCTTCCATCAGGTGCTCGTAGTCTCAGAAAACGAGCCGCCACGTCACAGCGCGACAGATTCCGAGGAGGCGGCGCGTATCCAAGGAAACGCCTTGCGTGCCCAGCGACATGAAGAAGAACGACGTCGCGCAGTCCCCCCTTGTGCTCGAGACCTTCGCCTCGAGTTTGAGCAGGCGGGGCTCCCAACATTCAACAACCCTCAGGCCAACCTGGGTGCTACATGGAACGTCTCTAGCAATGTGACGCCCCAGGTTTTCAATTAAGGGTTAATTAACGCTAATGACTGGTCAACCAGGTCAAACACGTTGACTCTGGTCAAACCTTGGTCAACCTGGGTCATCACCTCGAAAACCTAGCCGACAAACCCTAATGGTCAAGCTTCGTCAAAGTTTGGTCAACTCTTGGTCAAAATCCCCTTTAACCCCTTTTAACACCTATACCTTTCTAGAACTTTTGCCCGTTCTCCAAATTTCACCTAAACACTTTAAATTCTGCCAATACAAAAGTTGTTCAGTTTTTCAAGGGACACAACTTTGCTTTTGGGTGGCATGTGAAATTTGGAGTGGAAATTAGTGAAAAGCTTGGTCAACGTCTATAGGCACTGTTCATTAGGGCTGAGAAAAACCCCATGTTGCTCTTCCATTTGTGCAAAATCCTTTGATCAAAGCCCCCATCAGCTTTTGTAAAAGTTGTAGAGGATAGTGAGATCTACAACTTTTCTTATTACATTATAGTGCACTTTAGTGTCGAAATCTCATGTTTTAGCCAGTCAAACAGGGGTATCGTGAAAGTTTTCTGCGTCGGTAACGTGCCCGCGCACGACGTCGCACCCCGCCACGTCGGCTGCCAAGTGCGCACATGCCGAGGTGCTCCTCCGCCCGCCGGTCTGTGCACCGCGCCCCTGCGCGTGCGAGTGTTGGGCCCACGTCCCCACCGACATCCGCGCCCAGTCACCCATCGCCACGTGCCGAGCCCCTCCAGGCCGCGCTGCGCTGACCATCGCCGCTCCTCCTATTGCGTCGCCGTCGTACAAGCGCCCATGTCACGCGACCGACCATCCTCGTTGACGAGTGTGCACCGCTAAGTCATCGTCGTCCGCCTATAAAGGAGCCGAGCACACATGCACGCGTGCACACCGCCGCCTGCCCTGCACTCCGCCACCGTGTCCGCCATGGGCACCTCACGGTGAGTTCCACCTCCCTGCCTAGGAAACAGCCAGCTAAACCCGCCTCCATCTCCTCCAACACCACCTGAAGATCATCAGAGCCCCACTTTGCTCTGGTCGGCCCTCAACTCGCCGGGACCTTGCTTGCAGCGGCCGCTGCCGTAGGTTGTCACCAAGCCACCTCACCGGCGCCGTCCCGACCCCAACTCCGGCCACCCGACGCTCCGTGGTAGCTTCCTAGGCACACACATCACCTTCCCTGGCCAATACCGGCGCTGCCGTCACCGGAATCCGGCGATCCCCACCGGCAGCCGCACCCAAGGGCCACATTGTAAGGCCAAAACCTCTAGTAGGGTGTTTTCCGTAAACCAGGGGTGTTTCTATGAAGAACTAAATCTTTCAAAGGTTCCGGACACAAAAAGTTTCTTGGTTTCTTTTGAATAAGTCCAGTGCCTTATAAAAATCATAGAAATTCACAGAGAAATTAGAAAAATGTAAAACTAATTTTGCTGGTTTCCTTGTGAGTAGATCTACATCTTTTAGAAAAACTATATATACTTTTGATGTATAGTTTTTGAATAAAAATTCAAACTCAGTTTGTATGTGATTGTTCATAACTGGAGTGGTACTCCTGTGCTAGGCTTGATTCTTGGATATGTTGTTAGTCATCACTAGGGTAGGCTATATCTAAGTTTTTGCACAAAGTTACCGAGTGAATCTCTAGTTATGATTTATTTGGTATTTATGCTAGATCTGTATATATAGTTTGTATAGCTTCATATGAATGTTTTATGTGGCTCATCTTGTGACTACCATCTTGCTAGGCTTAAATTTGCTCTTGGTAAATTTATCATGTATTTATGAACTGCCTATATATCTGTTTCTGAATGATGCTTGTTTATGAAGTTAAACCTATAGCTCAGTTTGTGTTGCTCCAGTGATGCTTATCTTTGGGATAGATGATGTTTATATCATGTCTATGCTATGGTGGAAAGTTGGGCTGCAGTGGAGTCATATGTTTCTCTGTATAAATACTTTGTGAATACCTAGGCTGAAAATGATTATTTTTGTGTAGCTTGGTAGATTCAGTTTCTAGAGCTGATTTTTGGTGTGTAGCCTAGTTTTAGTCCATAGAGGCTCTGTGTAAAATCTGAGCTCCAGTGCATGAGTAGTTTTCTCTGTATTAAATATTCTTGCTTTTGCTAGGAATAACTTGTCGTATTTTTCATGCATAGTATATAGCTTTGTTAGCTGTGAAAATTTAGCAGTAGCTCTATTGTAGTACTGTGTGCTTGTACAAAAATTTTCACTGTAAGTTACTGCATGGTTTAACCAGAATGATTTTTGGAAGCAACTAAGTTTTATAAAAAGAGAAATAAAGAAATGCCTCTTTTAAAGACTTATGTGTGTTTCATCTTTAAGAAATACTCCTGTTGGACCCCTGAAAAATAACTTGGTCCTTTGTGAAGTATTTCTAGTTTAATTGTATAAATGCGCACACAATCACCATCGAAATAATAATTAATAAATAATTGCATTACTTGTATTAAGGAAGAGTATGCTGGATATATTCTTGCCTAGATGAATGTGGTCAACATGACACCCTATGCTTGTCATGTGATGCTTGTGTTTATTTATTTCACATTCACCAATTAATTCTTGCATATGCATCCCACGTGTAGAACCTCCTGACGGTAGATACAAGTTCATCCCGGAATGAGGTGACGGACCGTTCGAGGGAGGAGTGAACGATGTGGAAGTGCAACAAGATCCGAACCAAAGTTCGGAAGACTTTCCTACTAACTTGCTAGTGAAGGCAAGCCCTGGTTTATCATTTACCTATGTGTTTTCCTCTTGACTTCTGAATTTATGTTTGAATATCTATGTACATTTACGTTCAGGAGTTGAATGGAAACCCTAGTTGCATGATCCAATAGTACCTATGATTTTTCTAGTATGCTAGGTCGCTAGTTGCTATGCACTAAGGACCCGTTACAAGTCGAGTGATGTACTTCGCTGGCAAGAATAGGTTCATATGTTAGAATCATAAGATTGTTAAATTGGATTGCTCACGTGATAAGAGCATGGGATTTTGGGCTCCGGTCCAATGGTTAAGAGATTAAGCGTTTGAACGTACTAAACATTTGTCGGAAGTGGGTACGGTAAGCCTAGTACCTAAATGATGCGGTGCGGGAACTTTGCGCTACTAATCTTGGGTTGCGGCCCCAGGCTAGCTAGCTATGGTGCATGTGACTCTGGACGCTAGTGTGAGGCGTGCCAGATAACCTTGTACCTAGGACTGTGGCATCCGATCCCAATCCGAGGAATGACGGGAACCGCCTGGTTGAATGCACTCATTGTGAGTATTTTCTCCCGGTCCACCATGTAAGGTTATTTTTTTTGAAACGAGAGAAAAAAGAAAGAAACTAAGAGAAATTACATAACCAAGATTCTAACTCCACCCTAAGGGTTGGCTTGGCTCTATGCAAAAGGAGCCTAAATTCTGAAATAAGAAGGTGCTTCCAACGAAGTAATGAGACAGATGCCTGATCAAAGATGACTTCATTTCTATGAAGCCAAATAGCCCAGCAACTTATTAGAAAAATCTCTCTGAAGATACATTGACCGAAATTCCTTCTACACTACTACAAAACCAAGATACCGTAACACACTCTTGTAACATATACATCCATGTGTTACAAAGGAGTTTCATAGTAACACAATGATATGTGTTACGAACGATTGTGGTAACACATAAGATTTTTTTGTAAAATTGTGTTACAAACAACTATTATAGTAACACAAAATTAATGTTACAAATAAATGTTACAAAATACTACTATGTCATAACACATAAAAGATAATGTTACAATTTAAGTGTTACAAGGCCTTCCTTGTCTTATAGATCGGCTACACTTAAGCTCTCACACACAATTCACACACAATGCTCTTTCTTGCAAGTGAAATTAACTCTCTTGTCTCTGGGACATTTCAGAGTTAGTAGAATATGAGTTATATAAAAAAAAAACATGAAAGAGGTTGATGCGCTTGAATACCAAGAAGAGAATAACACATTATATTAGCAGCAGAATGACAAGGGATCAATGACACGGGAAAAAAGATTTCGGCAAGGAAAGGTGGAAATTTCAAATTGCAGCATCATTCTTATAAATAATGTGTTTAAGCTAATGTGGATATATTCTTTGCTGTTGCTTAGTGGTTGCGATTCCTTCGTGTGCCTAATGTTTTAGGGATTGAATCTTGCGCCGGTTCTTTTTTTTGTCAATTTTTTTTAAAATATGACATGGCCAAGTTGAGTTCCAACTAGGGAGCTTTCCCATACAAAATATAACATGTCATCAATTCTCTATTTCTTTTAATAAATATTGTTGTAACAAAATTTCCAAACTTAAACAAATATTTGAAAAAAAACAAAATTTCATGAAAATCAAGATTTTGAGCCTAATAAATAAGTTGAAAAAACAATAGAGGCTTGATTTCACATGATTTTGACGTACTTAAACAATATTTTTTTGCTCTAATATACATTTTAAGAATGAAAGTAAATTTATGTTGGTTCTTAGAGCAACTCCAACAGTTCGCCATCCCAAGTTGCCATTGTTTTTTTTTTGGCAAAAACAGAAAAAACCTTCTCTACAGTTCTCCATCTCAGGTTGTCATTTATCCCAAGTTGGTAAAAACCGACTCCGCGAGCGCATATATGTGTGCAGCGATCCACGCCCCATCCTTCGTATGAGAAGAGGTGAAAGGGTATAAAAATAATTTTGTTTTTTCTCAAGATTCCTGATTTAAGTTTTCAAGAGGTGGAATGGTACAAACATAATTTTGTTTCTCTCTCAGGGTTCCTGAAGTAAGTTATATCTGGATTTGGCAATTGAATTATGCCAAACTGTTGGAGATGGACTCTTTTTTTACTTGTCATAACTTTTTAGAAGTAGGCAAAACAAAATATTTGCCCAGTAAAATTTGGTGATGCTCTTACCTCTTGCATGTGGAATCTATTAAAACCGTTACTTCATAAGTTTTTATTCAATACACTGCTAATGGGGCCCAAAATATCTCCAACCCATGGCAATTTGCAAGCGCATCAGATTCGGCACAATTTTCCAAAAAAAATCTCCAAATGTTTTTCCCCATCCAATCTAATTCGAGCTCCTTCCTTCTCTCGGGCGGTTCCATCAGGCCAAGCCGTCGCTGCCTCGTGCCTGCCCGCCGCAAACTCGCCTCCGTTGGTCCTTGTGGCCCCGCACCGCCGGCTTGCACGATACTGCTGATCCTTGCGGCTACACCCCGTTGTGCATGCGCTCGTGCGCCGTCGCAGCCCGGCGGTCCCCGCAGCCACACTGCCGTTTCCTTGAAGAACTGCCTTGAAGAACTAGCGCATGACCACGGTGCATACGTTTGCGGTGGCGGCAACATCAACATCGTTAGGCGTGACGACCGCGGCCGCAGACAAGAATGACGATCTGGAGTCATCAGTGGACGGAGGCAATGGTGTGTCTTCAGTGGCCGGCGAGTCATTGAGATCTTAAATCGCTAGTGCCGTGGATTTCTTTTGATTAAAGAGATCTGATTAATCCCACGTCACAAGGTGCCCTTTATTTTTGTCCCGTATGACTTCTACTGTTTTTTATTGATTTCTTGCATTTGTACCAATGATTTTTGCAGGTAGTAGTAGAGCATTGTTGCCTGTAGGTTATTGCAATCTCGTGGTTGCAGGATGCTTTTCGACGTTCCCCATTTGATTTCTTAATTAATATCTGATTGTTCCATATTCAGTTTGGATCTCTAGAATTTTTTTGTGGTCAAAGGCTGGTGCATCTGGTATTATGATGACTCTACGAGGAGGGCGGTCATTGAGAGCTTGTGGAAGGGGTTCGTGATTCCCCTCTGGCCACAACAGGGAGTGCTGCTCGCCGGCGACGATTTCGCACCTGCTCTAACTCATGGTCTTGCATCAACGTCAGCCGGACAACAATCCAGCTTCATCAACGCGGAGCCGTAACACGTCGAGGCAAAAGGGAGCACAAAGTCTAGGCTCGAACAGGCCTTCTCAGCTAAAGTGTAATTTATTCAGCAGCGCAGCACATGGCTCCCTGAGGTAGTAATCTTCCTTCACATATGTATTTCATTTGTGAGTATTTGTTGGCAACATGTTAATTAATCGCCCGTTACATTGATGTGCCAGAGTAGTACTCTTCAATGCAGAATACATGTACATGTAAAAACTGAATGGATTTTTGCTGCATCATGATTGTTCCACCTTCTGTGTATGAGATATCATATCTGTTTTTTCCCCAAGTATCCATTTCAACTGATTTTCTGCCAGTGAAAATTTGCCACTTGGTGTAATACGCCTCATCCTCCCGTCATTTGTTTAAAGCACTGACCATTTTTCTCAATTTTTTAATTTGAGCTGCTAATCAGAAAATATGCTAATAGAGGCTGACAAAGCATGATTTTGAAGTAGAAGCACTATTTTTTTATTTGCAGAAAGCACTTTATGCATTTCAGTATTATCTATCTCATATGAACACAACGGAGCCCTTCATACCTTAAACAAGCTTTATAAAGCGAACTTCAGGAATGATCCTGAATTAGTCGTTCTATGTAGAAAAAGTTGCACTGTTGTTTAGATGCCCACCCATTCATTATGTTGTTTCATGATCCGATTGATCTTTTATACTTTATCAGCTATTGTTAGGACTTTACTTTTTCTAACTTAACCCAATGTATATTTCAATGCTTCATGTATGCAAAAATGTATCATACCTTGTGTGAGTACCTGATGTTTTTTTTTCTTCGTTACCTGCAGGTGCAAGAATGTCAATGCCAACTCATCTTTTGTTCCTCGCTGTACAAGTAGATCACTATGCAAAAGGATTTCAAGGAATAGAGAGCAATATAGTTATATATGTTAGATTTTGGTAGTATGGAACCATGTTGTTCTATATGTGTTGAGTCATTGTAAATTATGATGTGTTGGGAATCACTGAGCTATTGTTGCTCATTGTATGAATTTTGTAAAACATTGGATGTTTCTCCAAATTCTATACAGGAATATACGGAGCTATTTCATTATTAATTATATTTATCAAAATTTATTGGGCCATTGTGGTAGTATCGATAAAAATTGTATTACTATGCTAGTGTAATAATAAAAAAAAGTGTTACTAGCTTAGCAGGATCCTGTTGCTACAGCTAAAAAGTGTTACTAGGATGTTATTAGGGTATATATATATATATATATATATATATATATATATATATATATAAGAACATATTTTCTCACATATAGGAGCACATTCACAAGTGTTACAGAATGGTTGTAACACATTTTTTAAAATACAAGAACACATTCGATGTGTTACTACAACTTGGTTGTAACACATTTTTTTGCAAATAAGAACACTTATCTTGTGTTACAATAGATCTGGCTATAGTAACATTGAAAATAAGAACACTTATCAATTGTGTTACTATTCTTCTTAGTAACACTTTTCTTTATCTATAGTAACACATAGTGGTGTTACTGAAGGTTTGTTCTGTAGTAGTGCTACCATCCACAATATAATCAAGGTGATCAACCTGTGTGGACCAAGTGATGTTCAGCAGCCGCCAACACCATTTGCTGAAAGAGCAATTGAAGAATAGATGTTCCAAGGACTCATAATGAGACTGGATGCATAGCACACAATTGTAATTGTCTAGAACTTTCCTCTTCCTTCTTAGAAGTTCCCTTGTATTTAATCTATCACAAAAAAGCAACCAGGCAAAGAATTTGTGCTTTCCCCTACAACATGATTTCCAAAGCCATTTAAAAGCGGGATGTGTTGGGCAAGAACCTTGCAACTGACGGTAAGCTTTCTTGGGGGTGAAATCAGCAGAACCCCAAATGTAAACCCATTGGTCAGCTGCAGAGCTGTCAAGGTTAAGAGCTGTGATCAAAGCTGAAAGTTGATTCCACTGATCCGATGCCTCCTCAGAGAAGGGAGTGTGAAAATTAGCAAAGACATCTTGGGAAATGAACTGCTTCAGGGAGATGTTCTTATGCTTGGCAAAAGAGAACAAATGGGGATAATCCAGTTTGGGTACACCCAAGTTCCAAGTATCAGACCAAAAGCAAACTGAATTACCCATGTCCACTTGGCAAGATGCAATCATGAGGAAGTTGTCTGAAAAGCTCATAACATCCCTCCACCGGAATGAGCCAACTGGCCTTTTAACATGTGGTACAACATGAGTAGAATAAAGACATTGCCAAGTGAGATTTACCCAAGGAAGCTCTGCATGGTTGTAAAACTTATGTAAGTACTTCAGCAAAAGGGCTTTGTTCTAGATTCTGAGATTTATAATGCCAAGACCACCTTGTTCCTTGGGTAAGCAAGCTTTTTTCCATGCCACAAGACAGCCACCCTTTCTATTAATATCCCCTCTATCCCAAAGACAGTGCTTCCTGTACTTATCTATCTGATGTAAAACAGTGATAGGAACTTTAATGGAGCCCAAGTAAAAGGTAGGCATAGCAGATAAAACTGAATTAACCATGATCAATCTCCTAGCATAGGACAAAAGGCTACTGAAACCCATCATTCTCTTCTCTATTCTGTTTAGTAGGGGTAGAAAATCAACAACAGATGGTCTTGTAGTGCCAAGTGGCAAACCGAAATATGTGAAAGGCATAGAGCCCACTTGACAGCCAAGGACATTAGCAAGAGATGCCATTTTATCCTGTTCAACATTGATTGGGATCAAGTTCGACTTTGAGAAATTAACCTTAAGACCAGTTGAAGCTGCAAATGTGCCAAGGATGTTTTTTAGGCTCAAAAGCTGAAGTTCATCTGCTGGCATGACAAGCAAGGTATCATCAACATACTGGACAATGGGATAATCCCCTCCAAAACTGTTTCCAAGTGGGTGAGCAATGAGGCCTTCATCAACAGCTGCAGGCACAAGCCACCATTACATGCCCCTGACCCCCGCGTCGCCTCGAGGTGACTCGGGGGGCCTCCGCGCCGCCGCCGCATGTAGTCGGCGTTGCTGCCGCTATGACCCCCGTTCCTCCTCATCTCCGGCCTTCTAGCCGGTGGTAAGGGGAGCGGGGGTCCCTCCTTTTAGTAGATCGAGTCATAATCGAGTCTGTCTAGGTCTAGGGTTTGCTCGCTGCCGATGCTCAGCGGTGGAGTTAGGTTTTGCCGGAGGATCGTGATTCCTCCGCGGCTTGGTTTTCCTGGTGGCGTCGGCGATGCGGAAGCGACGACGTTGCAGAGGAATAATTTCTCCCAGCTTCTTTCGTTCTCCGATGGCGATCTACTCCGACGTCAACGGAGAGGCTGGGGAGACCTGTCCAGGACTCGAGGGTCGTCGCATCGTCATCTTCTTCAGGTGATGATGTTGTTGACCCTGTTAATGTCAAGGAAGATGATCTTTGGAGGAAATCTGAGCTTTGCTCAGGTTGCCGGCGATGGAAACGAAGGATGCGTCGTGGGTACTAGAGTTGGCCGATGCGCTTGGGAGGCAGCGTACTCGGCTGATTCGCCTAGCAGTAAGCCCTCCTCTACGGCCTCCACTTTGTGGAGTTTGGCTCTGGTGCCCGACGACGATTGGGAAGCGGTTTCGACGGCGGCGACGAACGGATCGCTGAAGGCTTCGAGGAAGATGAACAAGAGTTTCGAACTTCTTTGTAATTTTCCTTTTCTTTCAGGTCCTGTTTGTAAACAGGCCGGTGTGATGCATTAAGATCAATACATGTTCCTTCTCAAAAAAAATGAGGCCTTCATCAGCAGCACTATTAATTACTGATTGTAATAAATCTGCAGCTATGACAAATAAGAGAGGAGACAATGGATCACCTTGTCTGACCCCTCTTTTACACTTGAAGGATTTCCCTGTGACACCATTGAGTAGACCAGAGGAAGATGCTGAGGATAAAATTAGTTCTATCCAATGAACCCATTTGGGAGAGAAACCATGTAAGGTTATTAATCGATCGATTGTCAGCCTCTCACCGTTATCTGAGAGTGCTTAATTATCTAGCCATGATAATCCCTCTATGATGGAATGTTGATAAATGTGATATTTGATTAATTGTTTGCACAACTTATGCTTGCAATAGTTGCTTATCTAGTAATAACTTGATCTACTAGAACTTGAGCTAAAATATTGAAAGTAAGGATTAACTCTTTAGCCGCTCTTTGGCAAAACAAACCCACTTCCCAAAAGCTAAGCATGATTAGAAGGTTAAGTCTTTTATTTTAGACAGGTAAGCCTTGCTGAGTGTTAGTATACTCAGCCTTGCTATATATGTTGTTTTCAGGTAATAATGTTTGGCCTGGAGAATTTCCACCCGGCTGGGAGCTGGAATGGGTGGATGACGAAGAATAATGGTGTTATGAGTGGCCTCCCATGATGCCACGTTATCGTAGTTTATTTCTGCTGTCTTTTAAAACTCTGAACTATGGTTTATCCTTTTATGAACTATGATTTGTAAAGATTGACCCTATGGGAAAGATTAGTCTTAAATTGTAAGGTACTCTGGACTCTCCTTCGTGGGAGTTTTAATGTATGTGTGTTCGATCCTCTGTGTGTTGATTCAAGTGATTTATCGGGCTTTGACCCGGCAACACTCAACGGGATAATTCTTTATTATCACTCTATGACCAAAATGGAGTGGTTTAGGTGATAGTACGGACTTATCTTGGGTGGGGTTGTCATAGTTGGTACCAGAGCATCCGTATACACCAGAGTAATTAGTTTAATACTAATCACATGATTTACTATTAAAACTTGTCAAGATTGATTGGATTTTGAAAATACGTTGGATCGTTAAGGAATGTTTAGACCGAAAGGCCCTAGAGGGTATTTTTGGGTTCTTTTTAAGGTGGCTAAGTAATTATGGTTTATTTATGCTAACTTCTAGCACTTCTTAAGCCACGTGTGTCATACGTGTGTGGTACCGCATCACGAGTATGCGAGGGTTGATATGGCAATCCATTCCACGGATCCTATCTTCTCGGTTGGATGTGCACATGTTTTATACGTGTGCTACCGTATGCAAGTCATACGAAGGATGCCATGGTCTATTCAAGATGAACATGTCATGGGTTGTGATGTCGCCACATTTTGCTATACGTGTGCATGATTCCGCATTACGAACATGCGAAGGGGGACACCCTCCATTCAAAAGGGGCGTGTCTTATGTTGGACGCCGTCCATGCAGTGCAAAATGCATGGGTACCATTTCTATAGTGAATGGTAATGATTGTGGATGCTTCCGTGATGTGCTAGCATGGAAGGTTCTTTTCTGCAGGTACACTAACCACGTTTTGTACGATCGTTGCGTGACCAAAGTGTAGCTCCGATTAGTTATTATAGGGAGAGAAGTATATAAGCCTTGCCACCGGCACTAACTTCGATTTTTGGTTTGATCGCCATGTGAGGTCGTATGTGACGCTTTTTGCATCATGCTAAAAATTGTTAAACCCTAAAATTTTGCAATCATACATGCTTGTATGCTCTCCAAAGTGCTACCATGCTATCTTGATGTTTAATATAGGTTGCATGTATAGCTTGCTTGTTGCCTAGTCATCAAGTAGATGTGTCGGTTTGCTTAATTTTTACCCCTGTTCTATAAATAGTTTGACTAGGTAATCTATACCAAAGATGCTCCATATCTAACCTGGTTGTTACTGTCAAAATCTCATGGCCATAGCTTCTGCTTCTATAGATCCCAAGTTATGCCCAAAATAGTGACACCCTGTCATGCTGTTTTCCTGGGTACCTCAATCTGAACTTGTACTTTTAAGAGCACCTTTCAAATCTTTCTAGGTTAACCTTTGAATACCAAAATTGTGCCTCATAACCTTGCTAAGTTACTACAAAAATTTGGGAATTTTTGGGGTTGTAGTTTCTGAGTTATGAATTTTTGTTCACAACTGACATAACTTTATGCCGTTTGTATGTCACGCTCGTTTGAGTTTTAGGCATACTTTGTACCTTCGTATTGAAGACTACCCCAATCTTACCCACATGAGGATCTGAGTTGTTCCTCGGTATCTACCTAAGGATTTGATGAAAATTTGAATCCTCAGTGTGGTTTTTGCATGCAACTCACTTTTATAGTTATGAGAATCTATCATTGTGTACATTCTCTCACCAGAATACTTACATTCGTCACTCTATCTAGATGTCCAACTCCGAATACATGACCGCTGATGCGCAGGCGTGGACTCACTTGAACTGCCTCGAGGAGGGTGGATTTCCTGCACTTCTGTGGGACACCCTGAAGGACTTTGGATACACCACGTATCCAGGGTACATGGGACATGAGCTCATGACCTCGGGACAAATCCTTCTTTGGGAAGTGAAGGTGAAGATTCCCACTTGCCTGATAAATCCCGACTGGGAAACATGGGAATGCAAAGCCCAAGGCTTGACACTGCCTAGCACCATGCAAAAGGCCACTCTTGAAGCTCTCACCACCTTTTGTGGGAAGCATTTTGCCTCGGTAGTGGGTACTACAGCCAAGGTAATTCCCATAGGAGCAGAACACCCTGGGCAATGGGTGGAACATGAAGTGTTTCTCCCCGCTCCAGGCAATGCTCACTATAATCCTGATCTTGCTACCTTAGTCCATTTCTCCAAGGCCATGTATGACACCTACCAACTGATGGTGGGAGAAGGTGTGTTCTATAGACACCAAATTTATAGGCAGCACGTTAAGGAAGGGAAGGATACCACACAAGAGTTGGAAGAAGCCCGAGCACAGATAGCTACTCTCAAGAAAAGAAGACGCAAAGATAAGAGAAGAATGCGCGAAATGGGTCAAACCATTCTCGAGCAGAATTTCATGTTACAGCACAATGACCAGTATATGTTTGATCTGGAGAATCAACTGGAAGCTGCAGCAGCTCCTCCTGTCGTTCCTGGACCTAAAGAGGAAGAAAATCTAGAGGACACTCAGGGAGAGTCTAGAGTAGAGTCTGGACCTACCTCACCGTGAGCTTGCTTCACCCTGAGTAGGTCGAATAAGAGAAGGTGAAGCTAAGGCTAGTTGATTCCAGTGGACGCCTTTATGCTTGTAATAGAGTAAGGAGGTGTCTAAGAGTTGTAGAAGAAGGACATACTCTAGGGTGTGCAGTCGCTTTTGGATGGTGTTGTGGTAGGCTGACCTAGGAGTACGTTTGCGCAGCTAGACTTCTTTGTCACCCCATGTGTTATGTTGTGGTGATTCCAAACTCGGTATTGATGTAATGTATAGATAAACACCTTATCACAGCAATCTGATGGATGTTTGAGTAACGCTTGGTTGCGAGCAATTATGGATCCAAGTTGAATGCCAAAGTCAGACCATGGGAAGGATTTTTATCTTTAACCGAAAAATGAGAGTTTTGGTTAAATATTCTGGGTACTTGACTATTCCTTGATAATCTTTCCTTACCGTGCCTCCGTTTGATCTTACCAACCTTGAGCTTCTATCGTTAGCTTGCTCACTAAATCTTTGAATAAATAGATCAGGAATAAAAAGCATCCCAAGTTTTTAAGTTGTAGTAGCATCATTCTCTCTTGCATGTGTTGCACCACTAATAAAATCACTCATGAGCATGATCATGCATTGCACCCCATATGCATGATAACCCTAGGCGGACTAACATGCATATACACCTAAGATCTCAACCTTTCTACCCTATCCCCATTTTGATCGGTAATGTTGTTATTCCATGACCAAAGGTGCCGCGTCGGAACCTAGGGTACCATGTGTGCTGCAGCCACGTGATTACCATTTGGTGAGCGCTAGGTATCTTAGTTGTGAGAATGCAAAGCACCACATAGAAGATTTCTCAACTTTGCGTCAAACCTCTGTTCGACTGTTTTAAAGGAAAATAAGCATGCTAACCTTATGTTATGAGCCTCATACCTCATAAACATGTACAGTGTGCATTCATAAACATGTGCATCATGCCACACGCATCATGCCCCCATAATGTGCATCTCGTACTATGCATCATGTCTTATGCACCATATGTCGTATGCACAAGCATCATATGCTCATCCACACGTGCATTCTACCCTATGCACCACGTCATGAGCATCAACATGTGCACCATTCCACATGTTTTGGTCTTAGTACCATAGGTTCAGTTGGTACATCATCATCAACTTAAAGAAAATCATTGCATCAGTAGTGCAAGAAATGATGCCATCAAAACTCATCAATTAAGTAACCTGTGAGCAAGCATCTTCTGAAATTTCTGTATCAACCTATCTCTATTTTAAATCGTCATCTTTTGTTAAACATGAACAACCCCTTGCAACCATTCTCGGTGACCATGCCATCTGTTAGTGCTTTTGAGCACAACCGACCTCAGACTTTTGATGGTGGAACCCTTGATCCATCATCAAACTTAATTGCTCTCTGAAATAAATTCAGGAATTATGGTAAATAAACATGAAAAGTATTGTTTACTAGCCTTCCTTTTCTTCATCAAAATCATTATGGAACTTGACAACTTGATTTCTCCGTCTGTTCAATCCCGACGATCTCTGAACAGCGATGCAAATCAACCGGCTAAGTGGAAGGAGAAGGAGTAGAGTTTCCAGAGTAGTCAAGGTTCTCTAAAAGTCATTGAGCTAAGAATTTCCATCACTCTTCAATCCAGGACTCGTTAATCATACTCTTCGAATCTTAGGAATCAAAAGACCAACTAACGAAGGACAATTAGAGTCTCCTGCGAAAGTTCTCTTCACCACAATCTCAACCTGTAAGATCCCTGATGTTTATGTGCTTAATCATGTGTTCAAGTTGCTAATCATGGTCAACTCATGAAGCTAAACCCCAAACACTTTGGTCAAACCTAGTCAAAGTGGTCAAAACCCTATGTTCATATGACCTCCTTTTGATGTCTCAATTAGATCTCAAAATTTTTCTTAAGTACTGAAAATTCTGCCAATATAAAAGTTGCTCAGAATTTCATGGGACACATTTCATCTAATTAGTGTCATTTCTAATTTTGAGTGGAAATGCTTCAAAATCTTGTTTGAAGTGCTGAGTGCACTGTTGCTGGAACCGAGAAAATCTCAAAGTTCAAGCCAATTTTCTGCCCAATCCTTTGATCTTTTCACTGGTCAACCTTTGCAAAAGTTCTAGTGCTATATCTCATCTACAACTTTTGTATTGGTCGATTTTGAACTTGTATTCAAGTTTAAATTGTTTGAGACGGTCAAACCTACCTAAACCGAAATGGTTTTCAACCCCGAGCGCTAGAGCGCGCGTTCTCGCGTCGACGTCGCGCCGTGCGCCGCGCCCGGCGTCTGTGCCGTCACGTGCATGCCCGCCCGTACACCGGTGCTAGTGGGCCCCACCTGACCCCTGTGACTCACTTGTCCGACGTGGATCCCAGGGACAGCTGGCAAGCCACCGTGGCGCCCGCGCCGTTGTCTCGCCGCGATTACCGGCAACACGTGCCGCCACACGTGCCGCCGCGCAGCCATGCCGCGTCTGTGAAGCCGGCCAGCCAAGTCCCGTCGCCGTGCACTTGTCCGTTTGCTGGTGTCGCAGAACCCCGCTTGCCAGGGCACTTGAGCGCCCTACGCCGGCTAGCTGCGCACGCACCGCTCCGCCGTGCCGCCATGGCGCCGCGCCCGTGAGGCTGCTGGCCAGCTAGACTGTGAGGTGGCACACATGCATGCCTAGCAGCTCATGCCACCCCTTTGCATCCACCTTTGTATAAAAGGGAAGCCCAGGCGCGCCCGCACGAGGCCCCTGCTCCGCCGCCCGCCATTGCTGCCCTCACGGCGAGCTCCACCTTCCACTCCTCCCCGTCGACCACACATGACACCTACACACCCCCAGTGACCCAGAGAAGCTCCCCGGGTGCTCACCTTGGCCGGAGAAGCCGCGGGTTCACCGGCATTGTGGCAGCAGTGGCTGCTCTGCCTCGAGCTCGCCGGCGACCATCGCCGGAGCCTTCCCCGACTGAGCCACCGCCGCCAATCAGCAAAGGGTGAGCACAAACCCCCGCCCAGCCGCTCACACGGCCAACTCCGGCAGCCCCTCACCACCGGCGAGATCCCCTGCACCGCCGAGGGCATCCGTGTGAAGATCCCATTCTTTCTAGGGTCCTTAGTGCAAAAGTCTAGGGGGCTAAGTGTAAAAAAGATTCTTCAGTTTTGGTTTAAATATCCAGTGGCTTCGAAAATCGATAACAAATCGAATAAAAATCAGAAAAATATAAACTCAACTGTCCTGTGATCCTTATGAACAGAAGAAACTTTTCTAGAAAGGAAGTTTGTAAATTTCTTCCTAGATTTTGAATAATTTTGAAATGATCAGTTTGGCTAGATTTGAAATCTATAACTGATCTGCATGTGAGTTTTGGATATGTTGCTAGTATGGCCATTCTTGTTCCTGTGTAGAAAATGGCACATAGATCTGTTATAGTTTTATAGATATGAATTTATTTTGATATAAGGTAGCATTTATGTTTCTGTTTAGTATTAAATTTCTATTTCAGCAAATAGGGTTGATCTTTTTGCAGTAGCCTGAGTATAACTATATGCAACCATTATAAATAGATGTATAACTTTTAACATGCTTAGATAGCTAAAATTAATTTATGGTTTATATATGAATTATTTTGATTAAGCATGTTATAGTATGTTTCTGGCCTTGGTAATTTTTGAGTAGATCAGAGATGCCATGTTAGTGCTCTGTGTGATTTCTTGATCCTAGATCTTGAATAGACATCTCTGTGTAAAATGATTAATGTTAGGCTAGCTAGTGCTTCCTAGATTTTTCATGTGCAATCTATAGCTCATTTTAAGGTAACTTTTGGTCAGTAGCTTAGTGGATATGTCATGTGAATGTGTGAATTTTATCTCTGTTTGTTGGTGTGTGGAACATCCAGAAATAATTTCCGAAGTAAATCAAGCTTAATAAGTGAAATAAAAAGATTAACCAATATCACCTTTGGTGTAACTTAAATTCAAATAATAAAGCTTCACCAAAATACACCCTACACAGCACTCTTACTTTGGTGAAGTAAAATAAATTAAATCACTTAGATGTGCACACAATCACCATCAAATAAGAATATTAACTCTCACCTACATACCCACTTTTATGGTGTAAAGAAAAGTTGGATAAAATCTTATCCAGGTGAATGTGGCCTACAATACACCCCATGTTTGTCTCTGAAATTTCAGAAGCACTTCACTCCTTAAACGTGAATAATTAAAGTCATGCATATGCATATCGTGTAGAACTTCCGGACGGGAACTACGAGCTATTGTTGGATGCTGAAGGAGAACCAGCTGAGGGAGAAGTGAACACTGTGGAAGTGCAGCAAGATCCGAACCAAGCTTCGGAGGACTTTCCCACTGACTGTGCTAGTGAAGGCAAGCCCCGGAGCATAACCTATGTTTTTAACTTATTTAACTATCTTTGTTATGTTTGTGTATTTAAGTTTCAGGAGTTGATTTGAAACCCTAGATGCATGATCCTAGGTTCCTATGCTTAATTACTAGTATATTAAGTCGCTAGTTGCCATGCTCTAAGGGCTCGGTAGAAGTTGAGTGATGTTCGTCACTTGTGAGCTATAGGTTTCTTATGTTGGAATCCTAAGATTGTTAAACCTACCCGCTCATGTGGTAAGAGCATGGGACCGGCTCCAGCCAGTAGGTCTGTGGTTAAGCGTTTGAACGTACTAAGCATTTGCCGGGAGTGGGACCGGTAAGCCTAGTACCTTTTTGATTCAGTAAGGGAACTCTCTACCACTAATCTCGGGAGCAGTCCCCAGGATCTAGACAGTGGTGCATGTGTGGATCCGGGCGGCATGTGAGTCCATGACCGGATAACCTTGTACCAGGGACGGTAGGCTCTGATCCTGAACCGAGGATGATTGGGAACCGCCTAGTTGGTGCGTACCTCGCCCTTTAGGGGCTAGTTGTTATGATGGGGTATGCATTCTCCCGTGTGTTTAGGTCCACCTGGCAAGGTTATTAATCGATCGATCGTCGGCCTCTCACCGTTACCCGAGAGTGCTTAACCATACACTCTATGTCCCTTAATGATGGAATTGAGAAGTAATATTGTTGTATGCTTAATTGTTTGCACAACTTATGCTTGCACAGTTGCTTACCTAGTAATGGATATTCAACTAGAATTTTGAGCTAAAACTTGAAAGTAAGGACCTACTCTTTGTTGCTTTTCAGCAAAAGACACCCACTAGCCATAAAGCTTTGCATGTCTAGAGAGTTGGTGATGTTCCCATCACCCGACGGTAAAGTCTTGCTGAGTATTAGAATACTCAGCCTTGCTTTGTTGATGTTTTCAGGTAATGATGTGAATGATGATGGGTTTCCGTGGCCTGGTTCTCTCCCACGCGGTTGGGAAGTTGAGTGGGAGGATGACAGTGCTTAGTGGCATCACTAATGGCCTCTAGTGATGTTGCTTACCTTGTTAGTAGTTTATTTCCGCTGTGTTTCGAACTCTGAACCGTTTACTTTATGCAAAAGACTTGGTTTGTAATAATGAACCTATTTTGGTCATGATGTAATCAATGAAGACTTGTTTATCTCTGGACTCGCTGTCGTGTGAGTTTTGATGTACAATCTTTCGATCCTTTGTCGTAAGTGATTTACCAGGCTTGACCTGGTAGATATCGACAGGTTAACTCCTCTTTAATGCATAGTGACCATGTGGATGGGTTATGTGTGTTAAATGGGAATTAATCTGGACGGTTCTGTCACATTGAGTGGGAGGATGACAGTGCTTAGTGGCGTCACTAATGGCCTCTAGTGATGTTGCTTACCTTGTTAGTAGTTTATTTCCGCTGTGTTTCCAACTCTGAACTGTTTACTTTATGCAAAAGACTTGGTTTGTAATAATGAACCTATGTTGGTCATGATGTAATAAATGAAGACTCGTTTATCTCTGGACTCGCCGTCGTGTGAGTTTTGATGTACAATCTTTCGATCCTTTGTCATAAGTGATTTACCAGGCTTGACCCGGCAGATATCGACAGGTTAACTCCTCTTTAACGCATAGTGACCATGCGGATGGGTTATGTGTGTTAAATGGGAATTAATCTGGACAGTTCTGTTACACAAACCCAGATGGTGAACACCCTGAGCTCTTCCTGTTCCATCCGCCATCATGGTCGTCTCTTCGGACTGTTGAACTTCATCCTTTTCCGTGCCACTTAGGCACGACACTGTAGCGTCGCCCTACCATCTCTTTTCCGCAGCCACAATCACGTCGCCGAGCTCTCTCGGGCCGTACACTATCGAGACACGTGCCGTCACCATCGGATCACTCTGCTAGTCCCTGCCGCAGATGATCTTGGACGACCGTTGCAATTCCGCAGCAGCATAAAACGGAAGCCCTTCCTCGATACCACCATTTCCAAATCTCGCCTCCTAGTTGAGTTCGACATCATTGTCGCTCTTCCTTCTCCTCCGGCTGTTCTTCGGCAACCCGCCACCAGCCCATCTCCGTCTTTTGCTCCATTCCTCACCGAGCAAGCTCTCTCCGTCTTCTGCAACGACATCAAGAAGAAGCTCGAGTAGGTCAGAAGAGAAATCAAAGCCTACACCGTCGACCATGGCCACATTTCTGGAGATGTTCGAGTCGCTTTGCTAGACGCTGGTGGGGATGTACCTCTACATCGCAGGCAGAATCTGCCTGCTCTTAGTTTTTCATGTATACATCCATCGCCCGCTCCCTCATGAGCGGCATGGAGGCAAGTGAGGAGAATGCCATGTATCTTTTGCCCCATCTGAATTCTTGATGTCGAGAAATGTAATCAGATATGTCATTCTTTTGTGTAATCCTTGTCTGGTTGGAAGGTATCGCCCTAACTTCGATGTTGCAGAGAGATGTAAAGATCTAGATTTATGGCCGTTGCTGGCTGATCTCGAAAAACTTGCCATGAACGAGCTTTTGTTGTACATATTCTACGTGTTAATGTTTATAAGCAAGTTTATGAATATGTGTTTAATGGAAACTCAATCTTTTAGATGGTGGGACCGACACACAACATCCCCAATAATTTTGGTGAATTGAGTGGTAGCAATATACCACCGCTACCTCCCATGACAATACCAGAAGGTTTCACATCTGCTCAAACAGAAGTGGTACGCCAAATCCTCCGGATGCAGTAGGAAATCTTTCAGATACTACAATCACGACCTAACCTTGGCACCCGTTCAGATAAACTAGAAGTGGACACTGAGACTAGGAACTTCACCGGAGCAAATCCAAAGAAACCTCACTTTTATGAGTCTTGCTCATCTCAAACCCCTACCCAGATACAATCGCTGGTGCGATCCAGATGCTGGAAGAACAGAATGCAGTGCTTAGTCAGATAGTGCACAATGTTATCCATGATCTTTATCCACGGCTGTCTCAAACCAGTTTAACTGCCAGCTTCACTCAGTAATTGTCTGCATCGGTGGCCGAACATGCCCATTTCTACAATCTATTAGTGGATCATATGAATCAGGATCAATTTAACACCTCTGACTCTCTACTATCGCCATCAAAACTACCCATGGATCTTAGGAAGAAGAGAGAAGGAGTGGAAATCCCAAACAAAGTTTGCCTGAATTTGATTTAAGTGAATGGGAAATTATCTGCACCGAGGTCAAGCCATGTGCTAGAAAACAGAGCAACAAGAAAAAGAAGGGCAGGAGACAACTCGCCCGAGCCAAGAAGCGCAGAGCCAAAATCGCAACTATAGTTGACCTTCCGGAAGGAACAATGGAACAACGGGTACACCCCTTCTGACACCGCTATTCCCCTATCCTTTTTTAAAACTGCGAATCTCGGGACGAGATTCCTTTTAAGGAGGGTAGGCTGTGACGCCCCAGTTTTCAATTAAGGGTTTATCAACACTAATGACCGGTCAACCAGGTCAAACACGTTGACTTTGGTCAAACCTTGGTCAACCTGGGTCATCACCTCGAAAACCTAGCCGACAAACCCTAATGGTCAAGCTTGGTCAAAGTTTGGTCAACTCTTGGTCAAAATCCCCTTTAACCCCTTTTAACACCTATACCTTTCTAGAACTTTTGTCGCGTTCTCCAAATTTCACTTAAACACTTCAAATTCTACCAATACAAAAGTTGTTCAGTTTATCAAGGGACACAACTTTGCTTTTGAGTGGCATGTCAAATTTGGAGTGGAAATTAGTGAAAAGCTTGGTCAACGTCTACAGGCACTGTTCATCGGGGCCGAGAAAAAGCCCATGTTGCTCTGCCATTTGTGCAAAATCCTTTGATCAAAGCCCCCATCGGCTTTTGTAAAAGTTGTAGAGGATAGTGGGATCTACAACTTTTCTTATTACCTTATAGTGCACTTTAGTGTCGAAATCTCATGTTTTAGCCAGTCAAACAGGGGTACCGTGAAAGTTTTCTGCACCAGGAATGTGCCCGCGCACGACATCGCACCCTACCACGTCGCGCCAAGTGCGTGCACGCCGAGGTGCTCCTCCGCCCGCCAGTCCGTGCGCTGCGCCCCTTGTGTGTGTGAGCGTTGGGCCCACATCCCCACCGACGTTCGCGCCCAGTCACCCACCGCCACGTGCCGAGCCCTTGCAGGCCGCACCGACCATCGCTGCTCCTCCTATTGCGTCACCGCCATACAAGCGCCCATGTCACGAGATCGACCATCCTCGTTGACAAGTGTGCACCACTGAGTCGTCGTCGTCCGCCTATAAAAGGAGCCGAGCTCGCATGCACACGTGCACATCGTCGCCTGCCCTGTACTCCGCCGTCGTGTCCGCCATGGGCACCTCGCGGTGAGCTCCACCTCCCTGCCTAGGAAACGACTCGCTAAACCCGTCTCCATCTCCTCCAACACCACCTGAAGATCATCAGAGCCCCACTTTGCTCTGGTCGGCCCTCAACTCGCCGGGACCTTGCTCGCAGGGGCCGCCACAGGGTGTCACCAAGCCACCTCACCGGCACCGTCCCGACCCCACCTCCGGCCACTCGACGCTCCATGGTAGCTTCCTAGGCACACACAGCACCTTCCCCGGCCAAGACCGGCGCCGCCATCGCCGGAATCCGGCGATCCCCACCGGCAGCCGCACCCAAGGGCCACATTGTAAAGCCAAAACCTCTAGTAGGGTGTTTTCCGTAAACCAGGGGTGTTTCTGTGAAGAACTAAATCTTTCTAAGGTTTCGGACACAAAAAGATTCTTGGTGTCTTTTGAATAAGTCCAGTGCCTTGTAAAAATCGTAGAAATTAACATAAAAATCAGAAAAATGTAAAACCAATTTTGCTGGTTTCTTTGTGAGTAGATCTACATCTTTTAGAAAAACTATTTATACTTTTGATGTATAGTTTTTGAATAAAAATTCAAACTCAGTTTGTATGTGATTGTTCATAACTGGAGTGGTACTCCTGTGCTAGGATTGATTCTTGGATCTGTTGTTACTCATCACTATAGTAGGCTATACCTATGTTTTTGCACAAAGTTACAAAGTGAATCTCTAGTTATGATTTATTTTGTATTTATGCTAGATCTGTATATATACTTTGTATAGCTTCATATGAATGCTTTTTGTGGCTCATCTTGTGACTATCATCTTGTTAGGCTTAAATGTGCTCCTAGTAAATTTATCATGTATTTATGAACTGCCTATATATCTGTTTTTGAATGATGTTTGTTTATGAAGTTAAATCTATAGCTCAGTTTCTGTTGCTCCAGTGATGCTTATCTTTAGGATAGATGATTTTTATATCATGTCTATGCTATGGTAGAATGTTGGGCTGCAGTGGAGTCATATGTTTGTCTGTATAAATACTTTGTGAATACCTAGGCTGAAAATAGTTATTTTTGTGTAGCTTGGTAGATTTAGTTTCTGGATCTGATTTTTGGTGTGTATCCTAGTTTTAGTCCATAGAGGCTCTGTGTAAAATTTGAGCTCCAGTGCATGAGAAGTTTTCTTTGTATTAAATATTCTTGCTTTTGCAAGGAATAAACTGTCGTGTTTTTCATGCTCAGTATATAGCTTTGTTTGCTGTGAACATTTAGCAGTAGCTCTGCTGTAGTCCTGTGCGTCGTACAAAAATTTTCACTGTAAGTTACTGCATGGTTTAACCAAAATGATTTTTGGAAGAAACTAGGTTTTATAAAAAGAGAAATAAAGAAATGCCTCTTTTAAAGACTTATGTGTGTTTCATCTTTAATAAATACTCCAGTTGGACCCCTGAAAAATAACTTGGTCCTTTGTGAAGTATTCCTGGTTTAATTGTATAAATGCGTACACAATCACCATCGAAATAATAATTAATAAATAGTTGCATTAGTTGTATTAAGGAAGAGTATGCTGGATATATTCTTGTCTAGATGAATTTGGTCAACATGACACCCTATGCTTGTCATGTGATGCTTGTGTTTATTTATTTCACATTCACCAATTAATTCTTGCATATGCATCCCACGTGTAGAACCTCCTGACCGTAGATATGAGTTCATCCCAGAACGAGGTGACAGACCGTTCGAGGGAGGAGTGAACGACGTGGAAGTGCAACAAGATCCGAACCAAAGTTCGGAAGACTTTCCTACTAACTTGCTAGTGAAGGCAAGCCCCGGTTTATCATTTACCTATGTGTTTTCCTCTTGACTTCTGTATTTTTGTTTGAATATCTATGTGCATTTACATTCAAGAGTTGAATGGAAACCCTAGTTGCATGATCCAACAGTACCTATTATCTTTTACTAGTATGCTAGGTCGCTAGTTGCTATGCACTAAGGACCCAGTACAAGTCGAGTGATGTACTTCGCTCGCAAGAATAGGTTCATATGTTGGAATCATAAGATTGTTAAATTGGATTGCTCACGTGGTAAGAGCATGGGATTTTGGGCTCCGGTCCAATGGTTAAGAGATTAAGCGTTTGAACGTACTAAACATTTGGCGGAAGTGGGTACGGATTTTGGGCTCCGGTCCAATGGTTAAGAGATTAAACGTTTGAACGTACTAAACATTTGTCGGAAGTGGGTACGGTAAACCTAGTACCTAAATGATGCGGTGCAGGAACTTTGCGCTACTAATCTTGGGTTGCGGCCCCAGGCTAGCTACCTGTGGTGCATGTGTGACTCTGGGCGCTAGTGTGAGGCGTGCCAGATAACCTTGTACCTAGGACTGTGGCATCCGATCCCAATCCGAGGAATGACGGGAACCGCTTGGTTGAATGCACTCATTGTGAGTACTTTCTCCCATATGTTAAGGTCCACCTTGCAAGGTTATTAATCGATCGATCGTCGGCCTCTCACCGTTATCCGAGAGTGCTTAATTATCTGGCCATGATAATCCCTCTATGATTGAATGTTGATAAACGTGATATTTGATTAATTGTTTGCACAACTTATGCTTGCAATAGTTGCTTATCTAGTAATAACTTGATCTACTAGAACTTGAGCTAAAATATTGAAAGTAAGGATTAACTCTTTAGCTGCTCTTTGGCAAAACAAACCCACTAGCCAAAAGCCAAGCATGATTAGAAGGTTAAGTCTTTTATTTTGGACGGGTAAGCCTTGCTGAGTATTAGTATACTCAACCTTGCTATATATGTTGTTTTTAGGTAATAATGTCTAGCCTGGAGAATTTCCACCCGGCTAGGAGCTGGAATGGGTGAATGACAAAGAATAATGGTGTTATGGGTGGCCTCCCATGATGCCACGTTATCGTAGTTTATTTCCGCTGTCTTTTAAAACTCTGAACTATGATTTATCCTTTTATGAACTATGATTTGTAAAGATTGACCCTATGGGAAAGATTAGTCTTCAATTGTAAGGTACTCTGGACTCTCCTTCGTGGGAGTTTTAATGTATACGTGTTCGATCCTCTGTGTGTTGATTCAAGTGATTACCGGGCTTTGACTCGGCAACACTCAACGAGATAATTCTTTATTATCACTCAATGACCAAAGTGGAGTGGATTAGGTGATAGTACGGACTTATCTCGGGTGGAGTTGTCACAAGCAAGCTGAGCTGTCACCTGAGGCCAAGGCGGCCATCGCCTACCTTTGGGTCGCCACAGTCCTGGTAGAAGAAAAGAGTGTGGCCTCCAAGTCTGCCGCATCTTTGTTGACGCACCACTCGCGCAGTCGGTCCCAGCGACCTCGGTGTACCAATCTTCCACCCATCCAGGAGGAGGTCGATCAGCACAACCCCAAGCAGCCTAACCGCCAGGCTAACGGCACCAACGGTGGCGACCTTCGTGTCAACCTCGACAACAACAGGTGCACCCACGACGCCCGCGTCATCCTCGACCAACGCCGCCGCGAGCGCGAGGAGCGAGAAATGCGTCCTCGAGCGGAGTACGACCGCGAGTACGGTGCTCCTGGCGCCGTCCATCGCATCATGGAGTGCGAGGAGCGCGACCGCCATGACGTTGAGAACCGGCGACGTGCTGTGTATGAAGAGCAGTATGGCAACCCGGAGGTCACCCGCGGCAACCGGGATCGCAAACCACATTCCCAGGTCGTTGTCCCAGCAGGCAGCGTTCACTCTATCCCCAGGGGCGCCGCTCAAGCTGGAGGCGACATCGACGACCTAGCCATCACTACCTTCCCCGCGCTGGCTCCTCGACTCAGATCGGTATCCTACCCCGACAACTTCAAGCCGAACATCCAGAAGTATGACGGGCGCTCCAACCCCAACATCTGGCTATCGACCTACCACGTCGCTGTCAAGGTGGCTGGCGGCAACTTCGACCACATGGCGGCCTACTTCCCTCTGGTGATGGGCGACGCCCCAACGCTCTGGCTCAACAACCTCCCAGCTGGCAACATCAGCTCCTGGGCTGACCTATCCCAGGTCTTCACCTCCAACTTCCAGGTGACCTACAATCGCCCTGGGACCGCCTTCAACCTTGGGAGGATTGTCATGAAGCCTAAGGAGCGGCTCCGTGACTACACCAACCAGTTCTTCGAGAACCGCAACACCTGCGTTGGCGTCAGAGACGACCAGATCGTTGAGAGCTACAAGAAGGGCATCAACTATCTCAAGATCTTTGAGAAGATCCACGAGTCTGGCGCCACCACCGTCGCTACCCTCATGGAGGTCATCAACAAACTTATCGACACCGATGAGGCGATGGTGAACTAGTTCGACGCCGATGCTGGGCGCGACGCTGGCACGATCGTTACGGTAACTGCAGGGGGCTTCGGTTCCAAATTGCGCAAGTGACCTTCCAAGGTGCTCGCGGCTGAGGTGCGTCGACCTTCGACGTTCAACTAGGCTGAGTTCGACGCAGTACTCGACAGCATCTGTGGGTTCCACGAGGGGTCCAATCATACCCTTCGTGAGTGCTCGCAGTTCAAGAAGGCCTTCAGCACCCCTGAGGACCCCAATCGACCAAGGAAAGACGGCGACCGACCTTCTTCACGCCGCAACAATAACTACCGCTGCGACAACCGGCTGGATCGGTGCGATGATCGTTACGATCGAGACCGCCGCGACGACCGTTGCGATGATCGCCGTGACAACCGCCGCGATGACCCACGCCCTGAAGGTCACCGCGACGAGTGCGACCTACCGCCTCCACCTCCAACAGGCAACTGCAATGGCCCCTTCCATCCACCTACCCGAACAATCAACATGATCATCAGAGGTCTCAAAGCCCACGTGAGCATAAGGTGCTACAGCAGGGATAAGCGCGAGGTCCACCTCAGCCACACCCAGCCGACGCAGCCTCTGCATTGGTCCAAGCAACCAATCATGTTCTCCAGGGCAGATCACTGGGTCCACATCCCAGACCCTGGGTCCTACCCGCTCGTCGTCGAGCCTACGGTGGATGGGGCCCTGCTCTCGCAGACCCTCATCAATGGGGGGAGCGGGCTAAACATCATCTTCGTCGAGACGTTGAAGAAGATGAAGTTCGACTTCAACAAGCTCACAGCGTGCGACGAGCCGTTCTACGGCATCATCCCTGGGAAAGCGGCCTACCCCCTGGGTCGGGTCTCCCTCCCCGTCACCTTCGGCACGGAGGACAACTTCTGCACGGAGTATCTCAACTTCGAGGTCGCCGTCTTCAAGTCCTCCTACCATGGGATTCTAGGTCGTCCAATGCTGGTCGGATTCATGGCCATCCCGCACGACAACTACTTGGTGTTGAAGATGCCTACACCGAATGGGGTCCTCTCCGTATACGGTGACCTTATGGTCTCCTTCAAGTGAGACTCTGATGCCCTCGACATCGTCGTGAGCTCTGCTTGCGTCGACGCCTCTACAGTCTTGGTTGCCGAGGCTAAGAAGGTCGCTCCGAGCGACCTGACCATCCCAGAGCAGCAGCGCTCTGACACTGCTCTGGACGCCATGCCATCGACGAAGAGAGTCCGCCTCGGCCTGCCCGATGTTGGTGTTTCTTAGCGCGATCACTTTAAGAATAGATTTGGAATCCATCCTTAGTGACAACACCAAGAAATGCCTGTTGGCATTTCTTAAAGTCACAACTAATGATGCCGAGTTAGCGTGAACATCAAGACTTGCCAAAGGTAAATCTAAACGATCATGAACGAATCCGCAAGCACACAGATAAACTATTGTAGCATTTCCCCAAGGAAGGAGAATATTCCAAGGGTATCGTATCCGTAGAAGGCAATGGCGGATATCATAGACTTATACTTTTGCACTGAATGTAAACCAAGAGATAGATATAGGAAACAACAAACTCAAAGGTAGGGGTAAGATAAAGATATAAAAGGGTAGTGTGACACACACTCAGATCTACCTCTACTCTAGCACACTACGGCTTAGGGGGAACATACGAGTTACCTCTAGGTTCTAATGTACTAAACATACAAAGCTAGAAGATACTAGAGATAGGCATGAGTATTACATGAGAGGGTAAGGTTCAGCACCCAGGTACAAACAGGGAGCTAGCCCGCGACGACCAGCACTCTGTGAAACTAGACTTTAGACTCGTACAGCAAGTACCCCAGTGCGGAGGGTTCCAAAGGGTCCAACAGTTGTCACCACTGCGGCCTACCTCTATCGTTACGGGGGGTATGCTCATAACTAACGTAGCCACACAACCCAAGCACCATGCCTACGTTGCTGCTAGACTTCACCCGGCCCAGGCTATTGTGACCCAGGGTGAGAGCCACCAGAAGACTGGTCAACTTAGACCGAGTACCGTAGCTTGAACACAAACCTCATGTAACACTCTCATGCCATCTAACAAGATCAACTAAGGCTAGACATACGAACGGATACGAACTCTCTTATGTCTAGTCAACAAGATCAAAGGGTCGTGTTTGTGAAGAACACGAGCCTCTAACTTATGAACAAACACATAAGGAATGAGTTTATCATCCTTCAAGTGGATCAAAAGGTAGTGTGCATGAAGAACACAAGCCTTTAAATGATGAACAAAGGATGAACTCAAGAACATATCAAGCATATGATCTACCATGACTTTATATGAAATAGCTGAATAACTGAAGTAGATCAAAGTCATACAATGAAATAAAGATAAAAAAGAACTCATACCCAGACTCCAAAGAAGACTTGGAACCTGAAGAAGAGCTACTCTAGCCTACCCCCTACCCTTGGAAACTAAAAGTGAGAGGAGAATGAGAGTGGTGTGTGAGAAATGGGAGCCCCTCCCCTTCTATTTATAAGCAAGGAGGAGGCTTGCTTCGAGGCTCAAACTCCACCAAAACACTCGGGAGTGAGGTAAGTGACCAATGAGGAAGTGACACATGCAAGGCCGAGATGAACCAACCCTAGGTCGGTTCGACCGATCCAAGGGTCGGCCGAACCCCTAGGGCAGCCATCTCGGCTGTGCTTCCTCCAGGTGGCTGACTAGTGGGCCCTTTGATCCTTCCCCGGTGCAAGGCTTGATTTGGTATCCGAGGTGGGCCCCTTGATCCATGTGAAGTCCATGCGGCGCTCTTTGATTCGTCGGTGAGTGCCTCCCTTGGATCAATGACATGGATTGCCATGTGTTTCCTTGGTGGCAGCCACCTCCTCAGCTGAGGTGGCATGGTTCTTCCATAGAAGGTGGGTTTCCATCTCTTTTAATGGGTATTTCACCTACATACAAATAATCTCCAAGGACAAGTGGAACTACATTATTCAAGCTAAAATGCAAGTAAATAATGCTTATGCCTCCATTTAGGTGAGAATATTGAGGGCTGAAAGTAGTACTTAACAGCCGTCAACACCCGACGCGGAGAAGACGGTTGTCATCGGCGATGGCCTCGGGGAGAAATAGGAACTCGCGCTCACCAGTTTCCTCCAGGATAACGCAGATATATTCGCATGGAGTCCATCGGATATGCCAGGGATCCCCAGGGAGCTGGCTGAGCACTCCTTGGATGTAAGCAAGACGGCCAAGACTGTCAAGCAGAAGCTGCACCGCTTTGCGAAAGATCGCAAGGAGGTCATTAGGGTAGAGATAATAAAGCTCCTAGCTGCCGGATTCATCTGTGAATGTAAAAACCCAGTTTGGCTCGCCAACCCGGTCCTTGTACCCAAGAAAACCGGTCAATGGAGAATGTGTATCGACTACACCGATCTCAATAGACATTATGCTAAAGACCCTGTTCCTCTTCCTCGCATCGACCAAGTCGTGGACTCCACGACCGGAAGTGTCCTATTATGCTTCCTCGACTGCTACTCAGGGTATCACCAGATAGACCTGAAGGTCTCTGACCAGGACAAGACGGTGTTTATAACACCGCACAGCACCTACTGCTTCACGACAATGACTTTCGGTCTCAAAAACGCCGGCGCGACCTAATAGAAGGCCATCCAGAAGTGTCTGGAGTCCCAGATCGGCGACAATGTAGAAGCCTATGTAAGGAATCGGATGCTCGTAGCCTAAGAGGGGGAGGGGGTGAATTAGGCAATCTTAAAAACTTTAACCTATGGCTTCACTAGTTTTGCATAAAGATAAACTAGAACATACTATCTAGATGTGCAACTAGGGTTGTTCTAGTGTGAAACTCCCATCCCAAAACAAGGTTTGCAACCTATAGCCAATCCTAGCACGATACTACTCTAGGAAAGTAAAGGCAAGCAAAGATTGCAATAGAGTAAATGTGGAAACGTAAAGGGGATGAGAGGAAGCAAACTCTTGACACGCGATTTATCCCGTGGTATCGGTAGGCACTAAGCCACCCCTAGTCCACGTTGTTGAAGCACTCACACAAGAGTATTGCTTCCCGGTCACCAAGTCTCTCCCAAGAGCACCACTTGACTCGCCACAAAGGCTAGCCACTTAGGCACTTGCCAAGCTCCCTTGGTCACCTTGATGCCGCCTCCACTAAGGAGCTTCTCCACTTAGGAAGGGGTCTCCATGTCACCCGCACAAAGTGTCCTCGCCACTCCACACCAAGCCGGAGGGTCGATGACGATTGCCGGTGAGCCACTTAGGCCCCAAGGCTTTCGGCGAACCTTTAACACCTTGATTCACTCAAGCATCACCTCACAAGGTTGGCACAACCTTGCACTCACTCAGCTCTAAGCTAAGCCTAGCACTAAGCACATACACTAAGCATATGCAAGTCTAAGGATGAGCAATTAAACACTTGGATGGATTGGATATGATCTTCTAGGTGTCTTGCACTCTCCTGCACTTCCACACAATCCAGCCTACTCAAATGAGCGGGTGGAGGAGGTATAAATAGCCCAAGGCATCAAACTAGCCGTTGGCTAAAAGCTGCTGAAAGTAGTACCGTCGGATGATCCGGCGCTATGCTTTTTCGGGCGTCGGTTCATCCGGTGCTACTAGCCGTTGCCCTCCACCGCACATGACCGTTGACACAACTGCTCCGACGCTATACACCGATGGTACATTGGTTCATCCGGTGCTGAAGGACTCCTCGCCAAAACGTCTCTGTAAGCTTCTTCGAGACCGTCGGATAGACCAACGCTTCCACTGACTAGGGCGTCGGTTCATCCGGTGCTGAAGGCTTCGTCTTGGCGCGTCTCTGTCTTGATTCAAACTGAGCGTCGGATAGACCGATGGTGTCCCCACTTAGACCGTCGGATCATCCGGTGCTACTATCTCCTGCAGCACTGCTCCTTCCAATCATCCGACGCAACTACAAAATGGACCGTCGGATCATCCGACGGTGTCATCTTCATTTTGTCTGCTGCGCAGTGTACCAAGTACACCGATGCTTACACCGATGGTACCGTCGGTTCATCCGACGGTGTCAATTTCCTTCCTTTTCTTCCTCGTTTTTGACCCTTGAAAAATAGACTATCTTCTCAATTTGGCATGTGGTATTTTTGCATCCATGGGACCTAGAAATGTCTACAAGGACATGCTAAACAATATGGTTAGTCCCATTGATCATGTTGTCATGAATCACCAAAATCATACTCGAACTAATGGCATATGGGGCCATGTTCGCTACAGCCTACGTCGACGACGTGGTTGTCAAGACCACTGTGGAGGATAAGCTCATAGCTGACCTCGCCCAGACCTTCGCCAACCTCCTCCACTATCACTGGAAACTCAATCCAGAGAAGTGCGTCTTCGGTGTCCTGTCCAGCAAGCTCCTAGGCTTAATGGTCAGCCACCGGGGCATCGAGGAGAATCCCACCAAGGTGGATGGCATCTGCTGGATGAAGGGACCTACTGGGAAGAAAGATGTCATGAAGCTCACCGGCATAATGGCGGCCCTAGGTCGATTTATCAACAAGCTTGGGGAGAAAGGCCTGCCCTTCTTCAAGCTGCTGAAGAAGGCGGATAAGTTCGTCTAGACAGAAGAGGCTGACCAGGCCCTGGAAAAGCTCAAAGCCTTCCTTAGATCACCTCCGGTGATGGTGCCCCTGACACCAAAGGAAGCGTTGCTGCTCTACATCTCCCTGACCACCCAGGTGGTCAGTTCGGTTCTAGTGGCAGAGCGACCTGAAGAAGGCAAGCCTTACCTAGTCCAGCGACCTGTCTACTACATCAGCGAGGTCTTGTCAGATAGAAAGACTAGATACTCGCAACCGTAGAAGATGCTCTACGCCCTCCTCGTCACCTTGCGCAAGCTCCGGCACTACTTCCAGGCGCACAACATCAAGGTCATCTCGGCCTTTCCTCTCGGTGAGATCCTGCGTAGCCGCGTCACCACTAGACGTATCGTCAAGTGGTCCATCGAGCTAGGCGAGTTCAACCTCGAGTTCTGCCCAAGGCAGGCCATCAAGTCCCAGGTCATCGCTGACTTCGTCTCTGAGTGGACAGAGATCCAACAGCCTCCACCATTGGAGAAGCTAGAACATTAATAGATGTACTTTGACGGTTCCCTGAACGTCGAAGGAGCGGGAGCAGGCATGCTCTTCATCTCCCTCCAGGGCGATCACCTGAAGTACGTCCTGCAGATCCACTACAAAGTGTCTAACAACAGCGCTGAGTACGAAGCCCTCATCCACGGGCTACACATCGCCGTCTCTCTAGGGATCAAGCGCCTCATAGCATACAGCGACTCCAAGGTCGTCATCGACCAAGTCAACAAGGCCTGCGAGACTAAGAAGGACACGATGGACGCCTACTGCGCTGAGGTGCGCAAGCTCGAAGGTCACTTCGAGGGGATCGAGTTCTATCACGTCTGCCCCAACAATAACATAGCGGCTGACGTCCTCTCCAAGCTAGGCTCCAAGCGCGTGTTGGTTCCGACCGGTGTGTTTGTCCAAGACCTACACAAGCCTACCATCAAACTCCTCTCCAACCCAGAGCCACCGACCGACGACGCGACCCCGCCAGGCGGCCGCGATGTCCTCATGGCTGAGGCTGAAGATGATTGGCGCCTTGACATCCTCGCATTTATCCTCAAGCATCGGGTTCCTGAGGAGAAGGCAGAGCGCGAGAAGGTCATGAGGCACAGCGCCAACTAAGTCGTCATAGGCACAGAACTCTACCGGAGGTCTGCCTCCAACGATGTGCTAATGAAGTGCATCTTACGATCTAAGGGCCTCAGGCTCTTAGCGGAAATCCACAGAGGCAAGTGTGGCAACCATGCCACTTCCGCCAACCTGGTGGGGAAAGCCTTCAGGTCAGGCTTCTACTGGCCCACTGCTTTAGCTGACACTTAGGACCTTGTCCGGCGATGCAAGGGGTGCTAGTTCTTCGCCAAGCAGCAGCACATGTCGGCTCAGGCCCTACGGACCATCCCTCCATCCTGGCCCTTCGCAGTGTGGGGTCTCGACTCGGTGGGACCTTTCAGGACCGCTTCAGGTGGCTACAAGCATATCATTGTTGTTGTGGACAAGTTCACCAAATGGATAGAGGTCAGGTTTGTCTCCAGCGTTACGTCGAAGGAGGCGGCCAAGTTCATCGAGGAGATCACTCATCGTTTTGGGGTCCTCAACAGGATCGTCACTGACCTTGGCACAACCTTGAAAGGGGCTGACTTCTGGGACTTCTGCCAAGATATCCTCATCGACATCTATTACTCTTCGGTGGCGCATCCACGGTGCAACAGCCAGGTTGAACGTGCCAACGACATGGTGCTACAAGCCCTCAAAGATCGCATCTTCAATGACGCGTCACCCTACGCCACCAGGTGGCTAGCAGAACTCCCTCATGTCATCTGGGGTCTCCGGACCTAGGTCAGCTCTGCCACAGGATACTCTCCAATCTTCTTGGTCTATGGGTCAGAGGCCATCCTCCCCACTGATGTTGCCTTCGGGGCTCCTCGTATGCAGCATTACGACGAGGCCAAAGCGGAGCAAACGCGCAAGGTCGACCTCGACAGCCTTGAAGAACATTGTGTGGCTGCGCTCATGTGCCACACCCGTCACGGGCAGCAGTTACGTCACTACCACGACCGCAACGTGCGGGAACAATCCTTAAACATCAGCGACCTGGTCCTGCAGCGGATTCAGAACACCAAGGACATGCACAAACTTGCGACCCCTTGGGAAGGCCCCTTCATAGTCAAGGAGGTCATTGGATCGGCGACCTATCGCCTCCAGTGGGCTGATGGCCAGGGCGTCCTGAACCCCTGGAACATTGAGCACTTATGTCGCTTCTACCCTTAGGAGCTTTGTACCAGAAACAAAAAGCTATGTACTCTACCCTCTTGTAATTTATAGTCAATAAAGATAAGATTCCCTTTCGGCAGACATCCTGTCAACCTACATCTGGGTCTCTTTTTACTTTCTGTTCATCCCTCCCCCTTCGACATGCTCGGGGGCTTGGTCTAAAGCCGGGCCCAACATGCTTGGGGGCTTGGCTTTGCCAATCTAAGGATCTTACGACCTGAGGGGTTTTACCTGTAGCGAACATGGCCTCTTATGCCATTTGTTCAAGCTTAATTTTGGTGATTAATATCAACATGATCAATGGGACTAACCATATTATTGAGCATGTCCTTGTAGACATTTCTAGGTCCCATAGATGCAAAAATACCATATGCCAAAGGTCAAAACCGTGGAAGAAGAAGAAAAGAAATGACATCGTCAGATGAACCGACGGTACTGTAGAAAGCAGCGTCGGTGCAATGGCCGGATGAAGTAGTACACTGCGTGAAGACTTGAGTCAACATGATGAGCACCGGATGATCTGACGGTCCATATTCTAGTTGCACCGGATGATTGACAGAGACAAAGCAGCACAGTCAGCAGCGCCGGATGAACCGACGGACCATTGGCGGGTACCGTCGGTATATCTGATGAATCAAGATTTCAAGACAGAGACGTTCCAAGCCAACAGCTAGTAGCACCGGATGAAACAATGATCCAGGCAGCGGTTCATCCGATGGTCATGAAGATGCTAACAGTAAGGTTTTGGCCCGGAACCCTTCAGCACCGGATGAACCGACAGCTAAGTGAAGAGATCGTCGGTGCAAGCGTCAGAGGATATGTGTCAGTGGGAATGCAATGGCTAAGTGACGTGGAGGGCACCGGATGAACCGACGCCTTGGAAAAGTATAGCAGCAGTTCATCCGACGGTACTAGTTTCTGCAGCTTTTAGCCAACGGCTGTTTGGACGCCTTGGGCTATTTATACCCCCTCCACTCACCCATTTGGAGTTGCTAGAGTGTGTGGACGTGCAGAGGAGTTCAAGACTCATAGAAGATCATATCCATGCCATCCAAGTGCAAAATTGCTCATCCATAGACTTGCACATGCTTTGTGTGTGTGCTTAGTGCTAGGCTTAGCTTAGAGTGGAGTGAGTGCAAGGTGTGCCTACCTTGTGAGGTGATTCTCGAGTGGATCAAGTTGTACGAGGTGCGCCGGAAGCCTTGGAGCCTAGGTGGCTCTCCGGTAAACGTCTTCGACCCTCCGGCTTGGTGTGGAGCGGGGAGGACACTTTGTGCGGGGGACGTGGAGACCCCCTTCCCTTGGTGCAGAAGCTCCTTAGTTGAGGCGGCATCAAGGTGACCAAGGGAGCTTGGCGAGTGCCTTCGTGGCGAGGCTTTGTGGCAAGTCAAGTGGTGCTCTTGGGAGAGACTTGGTGACCGGGAAGCAATACTCTTGTGTAGAGTGCTCAACAACATGGACTAGGGGTGGCTTAGTGCCTACCGATACCACGGGATAAATCGCGTGTCAAGAGTTTGCTTCCTCTCATCCTCATTACGTTTCCGCATTACTCTCTTGCATCCTTGCTTGCCTTTACTTTCCTAGAGTAGTATCTTGCTAGGATTGGCTATAGGTTGCAAAACTTGTTTTGGGACGGGAGTTTCACACTAGAACAACCTTAGTTGCACATCTAGGTAGCATGTTCTAGTTTATGTTTTATGCAAATAGTGATATGCCATAGGTTAAGGTTTTAAGTTTCCTAATTCATCCCCTCCCCCTCTTAGGCTACGAGCATCTGATTCCTTACATTACCTTTTCTTTTTTAAAGTGTTTTCCCTTACCACAACTCTTATGCTTATTATGCGCATTCTTAAGTCGTGTGGTTGCGATACCTTGGGTCCAAGGCCCCCCTCTGCGTGCCAGCTGCACCTAAGCCTCCACGCTGAGCCGTGCAGTCGGTAAGCCATTCCTCCACTGAGTTGGGTTAGCGGAGGGGATACGTTTTGCAACTTCATTGCTCATGAGTTCTCATAATAGGTGTTTTTGCCAAATAAGGGGTTACGCTCTTTAATTAAAAGGAACATGTCATTCATAATAGTTTATGTACATAGTCCAAATGGGTCCTCGCCCGCATCTACATCGATAGCGTAATACATCCATGAACTACATTTTCAGAGGTCGACCTTCTTGATGATCTCCTCCGCGGCGGCCTGGACATCTTCAGCCTTCACCAGCTCTGATAGGTCGACATCCTCTGCAAACTTTCACAGGTCGAGCATCAGCTCATGGAACTTCACCGTAGCCAAAGCTACGGCCACGGCGAGCTTACTGGTATCTAGCACCAGCGTCTTCATCTGACTTCCACCTCGTCCAGACAGGCAACTAGCTCCTTGGGCTCTCCCCTCCTCCTAAGGGACATAAATTTCCATCAGGTACTCAGCGACGTCCTTGAGGTCGCCCAGCTGCTTCTCAAGATCTACAATCACCGCTTGCTGGTCAATGATGGTCTGTATGGCCCGGGAGAGATCGTTCTCCAGGTCTCGACGTACACCATGCTCATATGCAGCTGGAAAGATAATACTCATTGTCCTGGACATCCTTGGTCTTTTCTTTGAGGCTCTTGACTTGGTCCTTGGACTCCTTGAATTGCTTCTTCATGGCGTCCTCCTTCTTCTTGGCATCTGGAAACATCAAAATCAAGGTCAGCAAGTGCCACAACCTCCAGAAATCAAGGTTGGGAATAAGTACAGGCATACCATCTACGATGATCCTGAGATCCTTCTCAGTGTCTTTCGCCTTCTTCTCGGCGGCTGCTACCTCCTTCTTAAGGGCGGCCATCTCCTTCTTCGCCTGCTTGGCTAGGGCGTCCTTGACGCGTTGGATCTCCTCCGCGGCCTTGATCTTGGTTTGCAGCACGGCCTCTCGAGCTGCAGTAGCCTCCATGTGCGCCTTGGCACCTTCTTTCACCAGGTCCGCCCGGGCCTGCACTCGCTCAGTGAGAGACTACATCAAACAAAGTTAGCTCCAAATGCTACCAGAACAACTAAAGTAGCGGCTTCCTTGGAAGAAAGGTCTTACCGAGAGTGTTCGCGCAATCGTCTGCTGTGCCGCCTTGAACTCCTCCTTGTCACGGCGGTCAGCGTCGATGTCGTCTACCCATGGGGTCCCAGCATAGAGGCACCTGTCATCCTCGTTCTCTTCGCCAGGCCCGCTACCTTCTCCAACCTGCACCTCCCGTGTTGGCAGCGGGTCAGTCACGGGCGGATCCTACTGAAGCCCTTCGACCCACTGTGTACTGCTGGGTGCGACCTTCATCGCCGCTGACGTTGTTGTCTACACAACCGGAGTCTGGCTCGAGACATCCCCTGCTGACGTTGCCGGTGACTGCTCCACCGGCGCCTTCGTCCCCTTGTGCGCAAAGGCCTCCTGGCCTACGGCATTCTTGCTGCTTTGCGAGGTAGCAGGGGTCAACCTACCAAAAAGCGAAGTCTATCAACAACGATGCATACAAGACGTGCAAAGCTAAACATGAGTGGGTAAAGTTTGTCGACTTACTTGCTACCAAGTTTCAAACCAAGCTTTATCGGCTTGGGTGGAGCTTTCCTTGCCCTCTTCTGCGACCCTACGTCACTCGGCCCCCCTGCGCCTGGCTTTGAGAGTTCCTCCTCCACGACCTTAGAGAGGTTCTCCTTCCCCTGCTCGGCCGGCGTGCTGGGCGACCTTGCGTCGTCGTCATCTTCGACGCCCGTCTCAGCCTCGGCACTGGCCGTCGTCGTCTCCGTCGATGTGGTGGTGTCCTTCCTCTTCCTCTTCTTCTTTCCGCCACTTGGGTGGAGGAGATCACTGCGGCAGCCTTTGATGCCAGTATCTTGCCAGTAACCTGCCGCGTGCGCCACGTCGACTGCGCGACAGTCTCCATTGCCTTCCCTGTGGCGGGGTCTTCGTCGTCACTACTCTCCACCATCGAGTCGGAGAGGTAGTTGTTGTTGAGGTGCTGTGGAGGCACCTCGACATCCTCTGCGGCCCTGACCTTAAAGCTCTGCTCGTCCTCATTGGGCAGCAGAGCTGGGCACCAGTACACGCCCTCATGACCCTGCATCAGAAGACCTTTGTCACAATCATTGAACATCCAAGTACATGAACAACGACTAAGGTCGATTGGATAAAGGGCGACTTACGGCTTCGATGGGGCGCTTCAGGCTGTGCGCCTTGGGGCATGTCTGGTTACGAATTCGCCCGGCGAATAGGTCCTTCACCCAGGCCACCATATCCTCTTTGGAGACCTTGCGCTGCGCCACCCGGGTAAGGTCGACCTGGCCCCAGTACTCGTAAGCCGGGTGCACCCGATCTTGGATCGACTGCAGGAGCCGCCGGCTGAAGCTGATCGCCACCGCACCTCCCATCAGCCCCTTCGCCTTTAGCCTCGCTAGGTCCTCTAGCAGTGGCTTGATGGTGTCGCTCTCCCGCGATGTCAGTTGGTTTACCCATTCCGGCACCGGAACCGGCACGTACCCCGACCTTGTTGGTAGCGCCAGCTTTGGGTTGTCGATGTAGAACCAACCCTGTCTCCAGGCTGTGGTGTTGTCCGGCCGCACCATGTCGATGTAGATCGGCTTCATGTAGCGGCAGAGCATGAAGCCGACGCTCCCCACGACCTCAGACTTCCCCGTCTTCTTCAGCTCGAAGAAGTACCGCCACAGGTGGAAGTGTGGTGGTATCCCCATGTACTCCTCGCAGAGGTGGAGGAAGGACGAAATGGTTGTAATGGCGTTGGGGACGAGGTGTACTAGATCTCTCCGGTAGTAGTGGAGGAGCCCGCGGAAGAATTCGCCTGTGGGGACTCCGAATTCGCGCTCGATGTGTGAGATGAAGGTGACGGTCTCGCCGGCCCCCTCGGTGGGGAAGGCCTCGCCGACCGCCGCCTTCCAGCCCACCTCCTTCTTGGGCATCAGCAGCCCGCGGGCCACCAGACCCTGAGCTGCTCCTCCGTCACTATCGAGGGCTCCCAGATGCTCTCCGGCTGCGGCGCAAGCTCGGGAGCCATGTCCTCTTGAGAGACATGGGTACCCCTGGGTCCTCACCGACCAGTGTCCCAGAGGTCCCTGCCAAGTGGACCCGACCGGCCAGAAGTCCCACCGACCTGCAAGTAAGCCCATAGACCATATCCACATCCCGGAGACCTTCCAGAAGACTTGGAGTACAAGGCAAGCAATAGTGCACGGCGTGGCGCCGCCTGTTAGACCGAGTATCTTGGGATACTCCTTGTAACCCGTGAGGATAGCTTTCTATCTTGTAACCGACCCAGATATGGGTCCACCGACCTCGAATGGAAACCCTAGCCCGTCGTCCATATAAGGCAACCTAGGACTCCATTCGAGGGAACATCATCATCTCGTTCACGCTCCACACAATACACCACAAACAACTGGACATAGGGTTTTACTCTTCGGAGGCTTGAACCAGTATAAACCCCTGTGTTCTTTGCCTACTTACCGTGTTCCGAGTTCAACCACCTACGCTCTTAGTTCCCGATCTCCCCATTAACCTACAAACTGCTTGGGTAGCCCCCTTGTGGATCTGTCCAGGTCTCAACCCCTGACAGTTGGCGTGCCAGGTAGGGGCGATCGGGAGCTCGCTGTGCAACATGGTGGCCCGATCTGGTGTCGTCTTCCCAGCAAGCATGGCGGCCATCCTCGCCAACACCATGGAGAACTGCTTCGGCTCCTTCATGGTGACCTTCCCTGATCCGGCGGCGGTAGCTCCTCCAGCGGCTGCGGAGCAGGTCACGGCGGCGCCTGTCGCCACCCCCGTTTCCGATCTAGCAATGGAGCGCGACATCAGCATGACAGAGGAAACCCTCCAGATCTGCGAGCGAGCTCAACGCTCAGCAAAGCTGGCGCTACGCCACAACACCTTCCCCTTCGGTCTACGATCTTCGGCCGATGTCCGTCTCGGCTCGAGGCTTAAGCCATCCTAGATCCAATGTGGGTGGCGGCCTTTTGGCGACCTAAGGCCGGTCCCTGGCGCCCGGCGCGACCCTCTCGATGTACCTTGCACCTACGATAAGGGTGCGAGGCATACTCTCTGCAAATGTCGCCTGCAGAAACGAATCGACCAAGGGCAGCCCCGCTGCGCTACAAGAACTCCCAGTCCTCGGATTGCGGGGAGTTCTAGAAGGTCTGGGTTCGTGTCTCCCCAATGATTCGGACATCGTCTTCCATTAGGTGCTCGTAGTCTCAGAAAATGAGCCCGCACGTCACGGCACGACAGATTCCGAGGAGGCGGCGCGTATCCAAGGAAATGCCCTGCGTGCTCAGCGACGTGAAGAAGAACGGTGTCGTGCAGTCCCCCCTTGCGCTCAAGACCTTCACCTCGAGTTCGAGCAGGCGGGGCTCCCTACATTCAACAGTCCCCAGGCCAACCTGCGTGCTGCTATGGCGTGCCTCCAACAAGCTGAGCTGTCACCTAAGGCCAAGGCGGCCATCGCCTACCTTCGGGTCGCCACGGCCCTGGTAGAAGAAAAGAGTGCGACCTCCAAGTTTGCCGCATCTTCGACTCAGATCGGTATCCTACCCCGACAACTTCAACCCGAACATCCAGAAGTACGACGGGCGCTCCGACCCCAACATCTGGCTATCAACCTACCACGTCGCCGTCAAGGCGGCTGGTGGCAACTTCGACCACATGGCGGCCTACTTCCCTCTGGTGATGGGCGACGCCCCGGCACTCTGGCTCAACAACCTCCCAGCTGGCAGCATCAGCTCCTGGGCCGACCTATCCCAGGTCTTCACCTCCAACTTCCAGGCGACCTACAATTGCTCTAGAAATGCCTTCAACCTTGGGAGGATCATCATGAAGCCTAAGGAGTGGCTCCGTGACCACCAACCGGTTCTTCGAGAACCGCAACACCTGCGTTGGCGTCAGAGACGACTAGATCATCGAGAGCTAAAAGAAGGGCATCAAGGATCGCAAGATCTCTGAGAAGATCCACGAGTCTGGCGCCACCACCGTCACTGCCCTCATGGAGGTCGTCAACAAACTTATCGACACCGACGAGGTGATGGTGAACTAATTCGATGTCGACACTGGCCGCGACGCTGGCACGTCCGGCATGAAAACTGCAGGGGACTCCGGTTCCAAAGTGCGCAAGAGACCTTCCGAGGTGCTCACGGCTGAGGGGCATCGACCTTCGACGTTCAACCAGGACGAGTTCGACGCAGTGGTCGACAATATCTGTGGGTTCCACGAGGGGTCCAATCATACCCTTCGTGAGTGCTCGCAGTTCAAGAAGGCCTTCAACACCCCTGAGGACCCCAAGCGACCAAGAAAAGATGACAACCGACCTTCTTCGTGCTGCTACAACAACTACCACCGCGACAACCGGCGGGGCCGGCGCGACGATCATGACGACCGAGACCGCAATGATGATCGCCGCGACAACCACCCCGATGACCCACACCCCAAAGGCTGCCGTGATGAGCGCTACCTACCACCTCCACCTCCGACAGGCAACCCCAACAGGCCCTTCCAGCCACCTACCCAAACGATCAACATGATCGTTGGAGGTCTCAAAGCCCACGTGAGTAAAAGGTGCTACCGCAAGGATAAGCACGAGGTCCACCTCATCCACACCTAGCCGACACAGCCTTTGCGTTGGTCCGAGCAACCAATCACGTTCTCTAGGGCAGATCACTAGGTCCCCATTCCAGACCCTGGGTCCTACCCGCTCGTCGTCGAGCCTACGGTGGATGGGGCCCTACTCTCCCAGACCCTCATCGATGGGGGGAGCGGGCTCAACATCATCCTCGTCGAGACGTTGAAGAAGATGAAGTTCGACTTCAACAGGCTCACGGCGTGCGACGAGCCATTCTACGGCATCGTCCCTAGGAAAGCAACCTACCCCCTGGGTCGGGTCTCCCTCCCCATTACCTTTGGCACAGAGGACAACTTCTGCTTGGAGTATCTCAACTTCGAGGTCGCCGACTTCAAGTCCTCCTACCATGCGATCCTAGGTCGTCCGATGCTGGCCAGATTCATGGCCATCCCCGCACCGCACCTACTTGGTGTTGAAGATGCCTGCACCGAACGGGGTCCTCTCCGTATACGGCGACCTCATGGTCTCCTTCAAATGCGACTCTGAGGCCCTCGACATTGCTGTGACCTCTGCCTGCATCGATGTCTCTACAGTCTTGGTCGTCGAGGCCAAGAAGGTTGCTCCGAGCGACCTGACCATCCCGGAGCAGCAGCGCTCCGACACTGCTCTGGACGCCATGCCATCGACGAAGAGAGTCTGCCTCAGCCTGCCCGACACGGAGAAGACGGTGGTCATCGGCGACGGCCCCGGGGAGAAATAGGAACTCGCGCTCACCAGCTTCCTCCGGGTTAACACGGATATATTTGCATGGAATCCATCGGATATGCCGGGTGACGAGGCCATGGACCAGGGCCCACCAGGACCTCTGAAAAATGCAGTATGGACCCACGTACGGTGTACTTTGGCGGCTAGTACAACAAGTATTAGGCCCTTGAGTACCCAAGGGCCCATACGACATGTTTCCATCATGGGCCAAAAGGCAAGCGCCCCAAGGGCACGAGCATCCTTTCCTTCGAGTACATGGCGGCCCGTACGACAAGCTTCCGCCTCTGCCTCCGACTACTGGCTTGCGCGAGTAGTTTCCACCTCCCGTTCCCGACAACTCGTTCGCACGAGTAGTTTCTGTCGCCGCCCCGCGCGGGCTTCACACGGAAGGCAAAGGGCGCGTGGGCCCCTCCTGATCGGGATCCCGGGGTCTCTGCGCACGTCCCCCAGCGCATCGCCATGTGTCCGCTCCACCGCAGCGGCTCGCCCGAGCCTGGCCGATTCGGTGTCAGGGGACGGATCCGTCAAACCCTACCACGAACGGCACAGTGGCCGTCGTACTGCGAACGGCGTGATCAGTGCTGAGCAACGAATAGCACGTTACACGCTATGCCCTAAGCATCGGAAGACGCGGCATAGACCACCTACTCGCACGAGTAGTTTTTCGTCTCCGACTAGTTCAAGACTTCACCGCCAAGGCTGCGGATACACGGGCCCCGTCCGGATCCCGTAACATCTGGGGGTGACAACCTGCATCCTCCCACGTGCCGGCTCCCCCGCCCTGGTTCGCCCTAACCAGGTCGATCTGGTGTCAGAGGGCGGATTTGCCTGATCCTTCACAGACGGGGTGGTACATGCCACGAACGGCACAGTGTACACCATCCCCTATCTCTCGAACGCCATGGCGTAGACCACTCCATTTCCACAGTAACTAGAAAAGACGAGCTCCTGTTCCACTAATGAGGGTAGGATACAAATCCTACCCCCCGTGCCTGACTAACTACTCGGAGAAGGGTGCGGAGGGCCCTGGAACGGCTACTTGGGACGCATGACTCAAAGACCTACACCGTCACCTGGAGCACCGTAACAGTTCTTCGCCGCTCCTCCTGACAGCCCGACGCAGAAGAAGGACGCCCTACGCTGTAGACCAGCATGCTCCCTCGATGTAATCCCCCTGAGCCTCTCCCATGTGACTATAAAAGGGGAGGACAGGGGCACTTGCAAGACACGTTCGTTTCCACCCCCACACGCACTTAGTATCGATATCCCATACAACTCCATAAACGCTCACACACTCACGTACGCAGAATCCTGCTACAAGAACCACTTACACACCAGGGACTTGGGCTCCAAACCCTCTCCCGACTTGTTTGTACCCCTTACTACAAACTCCTGAGCATAAAGAACACCCCCTCTCAGAATGGACGTAGGGTATTACTCTCCGGAGGCCCGAACCAGTATAATCTTGAGTGTCTCTTGTGCTACCGTGCGGACCAGTACACGCGTTCTTATAAATTTACTTGCCGGTGGTAACAAACCCTGACAGTTGGCGCGCCAGGTAGGGGCCTTCGCGTGTTTTCGACGTTCCTTTTAGGGTCCGCACGACCCTTCCATCGTTTTCTTCGACGGAAGTCTTCGCTAAGACATCGCTGATGAGCTACCCCATGGGATCATCCGACCCGCTCCCGGCTGGGCTCGAGATCCGCTTCGGGAGCCTAAACTTCCAGGCGACTAGAGATGGCTATCTCATGCACCTCGCCGATGAGACTACCGATGCGCCTGCACCAGCTCCTGCTCCGACCGCCACGCCACGCTCGCCCCAGCGCAAGAAGTGCTCAGATAAGCGCTCGAAGTGGGCCAAGGCGGACCGACATAGGGCAGCACATGTGTTGACATTTCTTAATGCAATCACCTAAGAACAGGTTTGGAACCCATCCTGGTAACAGCGCCAGAAATGCTGGTTGGTAATTCTTAACGTTACAGGAGTCTGCAAGCGCACGGAAATACCATTGTAACATTTCCCCAAAGGAGTATTCCAAAGGGTATCGAATCCAAGGAAGGCATTGGTGGATTGACAATCTCAACACTATTGCAATGAGTATAGATCATAGACGGAAATAAATCAGACACACACACTCACTCTCTCTCTAAGGGGTCCCAGGCATAGGAGGCAACATACGAGTTAGTTCTAGGTTCTTATGTACTATACACATAAAGCTGGTAGGAATGAGTTAGATACACTAGCGTTGAAGAACATTGACTTAAGCACCCAGGTACCATGGGGAGCTAACCTCCCGCGTTGCTTCTGCACAACTCCGGTTGTTAGATTTTAGACTCCTACAGCTTATCCGAACGTGGGGGATTTCAGAGGGGCCAACGGCTGTCAATACCGCGGCCTACCCCAAGACAAATCGTGGGATAAGCTCATAAGTAAGGTAGCTACGCAACCCAAGCACCATGCTTACGTTGTTAGCCGGACTTGACCGGCCTGGGCTATTGTGACCCAGGTCAAGCCACCAGATAAACCAGCCAATTACACCGAGTACCGTAGCTTAAGCACAAACTTCATACAACGCAGTCATGTCATCTAATTAGATCAAACCAGGTTATGTACACAAACGGATTCATGTTTTCCTATGTCTGTTCAACTAGATCAAAGGGTCGTGTTCGCGAAGAACACGAGCCTCTAACTTATGAACAAACACCAGAAACATGTGAAAGTCACCCGTCAAATGGATCGAAAGGCCTTGTTCATCAAGAACATGAGCCTCTAAATGATGAACAGGTGAAGAACACATGAACAAATCACTCATGTATACTAACACAACTTTATATGAAATAGCTGAATAATTGAAGTAGATCAAAGTCATACAAATGAAATAAGATACACGAGAACTCATACCTACATCCCAAAGTAGACTTGGAACTTGAATTAGAACTACTCTAGCCTACCTCCTAGCCTTAAGACTAAAAGTGAGAGAGGTGTTGCAAGTGTCGATGGTTCCTAAGTGAGCCCCCTCTCCTTCTATTTATAGGCCCGAGCACTAGCGAGGAATGGATGCAAACACCCCGGGAATGGCGCCTAGGACCAATAGGGAAGCACCACGTGGAAGGCCCTGAGCGGCGGCCACAAGGTCGGTTCGACCGACCTGTGGGGTCGGCCGACCCCCTGTGGGCCCCACTCGGGGTGTGCTTCCTCCTGGTGGTTGTCCTGTTGGTCCTAAGGTCGGTTCCCGGTGTCCACCCTATTTTGGCGCGATTTGCATGCCTTTGTGGGCCCATGGATCCATGTGACGTCCACGTGTCACGCTCTGATTCGTCGGGGGTTGCCTCACTTGGATAGCTTGCATGGCATGCATGCATGGTGCCTTGGTTGGCAGCTTTGCATGCATGGCATCCTTGTTGGCAGCCCACCAAGGATGAGGTGATGTGGCATGGACCATAGAAGGTGAGTTTAGCACTCTTTTCCTGCTTATTTTCCTGCAATCAAATAATCTCCAAGGACAAGTGGAACTACATTATTCTTAACTAAATACGTGTAAGAAATGCCTTATGCTCCTTTATTCATGAGTATATTGACGGCTAAAGTAGATACTTAACAGCCGTCAACAACTCCCCCAAGCTAGCCTCTTGCTCGTCCCGAGCAAGAGATTAAGGACTTAGGTTGGTTGATCAGGAGTTGCTACGATATTGTATTCCTAGTGTATAACAAGATACAGCTAGGTACTCTATCAAGGGTTGAAGAAGTTGGCATTGATCTTACCTTACACTCGATTGATATGGGGCGTGTAGCTTCACCTGCCTTGGGCGGTTGAAAGATAGAATGGTTGTATAAAGATTACTAATCACATGTACCTTGATCAGTTATTAATCCGGAGGTTTTGCAGGTTTTTCAAAAAGAAATCAAAGTTCCTCAAATGATACTCTCAGATCGCGCAATGTGTATGATTCCTCACCAAGGCATCGTTTTGCCTTCTTTCACCACCTACTTCTAATAAGCTGATATGTGGAGCTGTAGGTAGGGAAAACATGTGGCATACCTGTTTCTCATATATTGTCGAGTCAAAAACCGGATCCTTGGGAGAACAAGTCATACACCTTGATCAAGATATGCAAATGTGTGTGTATGGTGGATGGATAATGAACTCCTATTTGCATGATTTTACTCTCCTCCTTTTCGAAATTTTGGAGACTTGGGCTATGTCTCTTTATTCTTTTTCTCTTTTTTTTATGATCATAGCCCATAGTCCTTGCTAAATATTTTTGGAGGGAGAGTAATCATGGAACATGCGCGGAGCTTTATTTTGTGGAATGGATGGGGGATGGATGAAATGATGGTTGCTAACTTCCATTGTAGAAGTTTCGCATATGGTGGTGTGTACATGATCTTGATCATAGGAGTAATGACAAGTTTACTCACCGAGAGTCACAACAATTCGACAAGACTCAATGAAGAAATCAGGTTGCATATGTGGATGTCAACAGAAGCTAAGATCTACATATGGCCTTGGATAGGAATTTCTCATCATTGAGGAACTTATCATTTTAACATTTTTCAAAAGAAAAATCCGAATATCAAACATCACTTAGTACTAGCTCATAGCAATTCTATTATACCATATCATACCTCGCAACAACTTAGGTAAAGATCATGCTTTTGCTATCCACAAATTTCAAGCTCAGGTTCGATCATACTAGCCAACAAACTCAAAACATGGATAGGATACTAAGCTGTAAACAAGGCATACAAGAGGAATAAACAGAGCAACTATTCATCATTTCAACCATGGAGAATAAGAACACTCTTACCACGCATATGAAAACACACTAATTTAAGAAAGCAAATAAATATTTTTGGTCTTTTTAACTTTTCAGATTTTTATGTGTTTTTAGCATATGGGGTTCTGAAAATGATAGAAGATACAAGTTACCTCAGAATGGGGGTCCTCCCCCAAGCTAGCTTCAGGCTCACTATTGCGGAGGGTGGTATCCCATCCATGCGTAGTAAGCCCTCTGCTCGTCCAGCTGTCGCAGCTGTCTCTGCTCCATGGTGCGAAGTCTCTCGCCAGTCATATGCTTCCAGTCTCGAGTGGACTCCGCCTGCTGGTGCATTGTCTCCTCCACGGTACCGACACGGATGTTGAGCTTGCTCATCTGCTGAGTGAGGGTGGCCCCACGAGATGACGAGCGCAACCCGGACGATGAGAACGAGTCCCCGTAGGTAGCACCGACAGGCCTAACCCACTCGCCACTCCCTGCACTAGCCCAGGTCGAGCCACTCGCACCCAGCTGACTCATGGGTTGGTCCCAACCGGGGGCATATCTCGGTGTAACTCCAGACATGTACCCGGTCGAGGCCCATGCGCCAGACAGTGGTGGGGTAGGCTGAGGCTGTGGCTGAGGTGACAGCTGTGGTGACTGTTGACATTTCTTAACGCAATCACCTAAGAACAAGTTTGGAACCCATCCTAGTAACAGCGCCAAAAATGCTGGTTGGTAATTCTTAACGTTACAGGAGTCCGCAAGCGCACGGAAATACCATTGTAGCATTTCCCCAAAGGAGTACTCCAAAGGGTATCGAATCCAGGGAAGGCATTAGCAGAATGACAAGGTCAACTCTATTGCAATGAGTATAGATCATATACGGAAATAAATCAGACACTCAAGTGCAGGGGTAAAATATCATAATAGGGGTAGTGTGATCACACACACACTCACACTCTCTCTCTAAGGGGTCCTAGGCATAGGAGGTGACATACGAGTTAGTTCTAGGTTCTTATGTACTAAACACATAAAGCTGGTAGGAACGAGTTAGATACACTAGCGTTGAAGAACATTGACTTAAGCACCCAGGTACCACGGGGAGATAACCTCCCGCGTTGCTTCCGCACAACTCCGGTTGTTATATTTTAGACTCCTACAGCTTATCCGAACGTGGGCGATTTCAGAGGGACCAACGGCTGTCACTACCGCGGTCTACCCCAAGACAAACCGTGGGATAAACTCATAAGTAAGGTAGCTACGCAACCCAAGCACCATGCTTACGTTGTTAGCCGGACTTGACCGGCCCGGGCTATTGTGACCCAGGTCAAGTCACCAGATAAACCAGCCAATTACACCGAGTACTGTAGCTTAAGCACAAACTTCATACAACGCAGTCATGTCATCTAATTAGATCAAACCAGGTTATGTACACAAACGGATTCGTGTTTTCCTATATCTGTTCAACTGGATCAAAGGGTCGTGTTCGCGAAGAACACGAGCATCTAACTTATGAACAAACACCAGAAACATATGAAAGTCACCAGTCAAGTGGATCGAAAGGCCTTGTTCATCAAGAACAAGAGCCTCTAAATGATGAACAGGTGAAGAACACATGAACAAATCACTCATGTATACTAACACAACTTTATGTGAAATAGATAAATAACTGAAGTAGATCAAAGTCATACAAATGAAATAAGATACAAGAGAACTCATACCTAGATACCAAAGTAGACTTGGAACCTGAATTAGAACTACTCTAGCCTACCTCCTAGCCTTGAGACTAAAAGTGAGAGATGTGTTGCAAGTGTGGATGGTTCATAAGTGAGCCCCGTCTCCTTCTATTTATAGGCCCAAACACCGGCGAGGAATGGATGCAAACACCCCTGGAATGGCACCTAGGACCAATAGGGAAGCACCACGTGGAAGCACAGGAGAAGCCGAGCCAAGGTCGGTTCGGCCGACCTGTGGGGTCGGCCGACCCCCTGGTGGGCCCCCTTGTCTCGTGCTTTCTCCTGGTGACTGTCCTGTGGGTCCTTAGGTCGGTTCCCGGTGTCCACCCTGTTTTGGCACGAATTGCATGCCTTTGTGGGTCCATGGATCCATGTGACGTCCACGTGTCACGCTCTGATTCGTCGGGGGTTTCTTCACTTGGATTGATTGCATGGCATGCATGCATGGCTCCCTAGTTGGCAGGTGTGCATGCATGGCATCCTTGTTGGCATCCCACCTAGGATGAGGTGATGTGGCATGGACCATAGAAGGTGAGTTTGTCACTCTTTTCCTGCTTATTTTCCTGCAATCAAATAATCTCCAAGGACAAGTGGAACTACATTATTCTTAACTAAATACGTGTAAGAAATGCCTTATGCTCCTTTATTCATGAGTATATTGACGGCTAAAGTAGGTACTTAACAGCCGTCAACAACTCCCCCAAGCTAGCCTCTTGCTCGTCCCGAGCAAGAGATTAAGGACTTAGGTTGGTTGATCAGGAGTTGCTATGATGTTGTATTCCTAATGTATAACAAGATACAGCTACGTACTCTATCAAGAATTGAAGAAGTTGGCATTGGTCTTACCTTACACTCGATTGATATGGGGCGTGTAGCTTCACCTGCCTTGGGCGGTTGAAAGATAGAATGGTTGTATAAAGATTACCAATCACATGTACCTTGATCACTTATCAATCCGGAGGTTTTGCAGGTTTTTCAAAAAGAAGATCAAAGTTCCTCAAATGATACTCTCGGATCGCTCAATGTGTATGATTCCTCACCAAGGCATTGATTTGCCTTCTTTCACTACCTACTCCTAATAAGCTGATATGTGGAGCTGTATGTAGGGAAAACATGTGGCATACCTGTTTCTCATGTATTGTCGAGTCAAAAACCAGATCCTTGGGAGAACAAGCCATACACCCTGATCAAGATGTGCAAAAGTGTGTGTATGGTGGATGGATGATGAACTCCTCTTTGCATGATTTTACTCTTCTCCTTTTTGAAATTTTTGTGACTTGGGCTATGTCACTTTATTCTCTTTTTTATGCATGCCCTTAAGCATGTTTCTCTCTTTTTTTACATAGCCCATAATCCTTGCTGAATATTTTTGGAGGGAGAGTAATCATGGAACATGCGCGGAGCTTTATTTTGTGGAATGGATGGGGGATGGATGAAATGATAGTTGCTGACTTCTAGTGTAGAAGTTTCGCATATGGTGGTGTGTACGTGATCTTGATCATAGGAGTAATGACATGCTTACTCGCCGAGGGTCACAACAATTCGACAAGACTCAATGAAGAAATCAGGTAGCATATGTGGAGGTTTAACAGAAGCTAAAATCTACATATGGCCTTGGATAGGAATTTCTTATCATTGAGGAACTTATCATTTTAGCATTTTTCAAACGAAAACTCCGGATATCAAACATCACTTAGTACTAGCTCATAGCAACTCTATTGTACCATATCATATCTTGCAACAACTTAGGCAAAGATCATGCTTTTCGCTACCCACAAATTTCAAGCTCAGGTTCGATCATACTAGCCAACAAACTCAAAACTTGGATATGATACTAAGCTGTAAACAAGGCATACAAGAGGAATAAACAGAGCAACTATTCATCATTTCAACCATGGAGAATAAGAACACTCTTACCGCGCATATGAAAACACACTAATTTAAGAAAGCAAATAAATATTTTTGGTCTTTTTAACTTTTCAGATTTTTATGTGTTTTTAGCATATGGGGTTCTGAAAACAATAGAAGATACAAGTTATCTCAGAATGGGGGTCCTCCCCCAAGCTAGCTTCAGGCTCACTGTTGCGGAGGGTGGTATCCCATCCACGTGTAGTAAGCCCTCTGCTCCTCCAGCTGTCGCAGCTGTCTCTGCTCCATGGTGTGAATCCTCTCGCCAGTCATACGCTGCTAGTCCCGAGTGGACTCAGCCTGCTGGTGCATTGTGTCCTCCATGGTACCGACACGGATGTTGAGCTCGCTCATCTGCTAAGTGAGGGTGGCCCCACAAGATGACAAGTGCAACCCGGACGATGAGGACTAGTCCCCGTAGGTAGCACCGGCGGGCCGAACCCACTCGCCACTCCCTGCACTAGCCCAGGTCGAGCTACTCGCACCTGGTTGACTCATGGGTCGGTCCCAAGTAGGGGCATATCCGGGTGTAACTCCAGACATGTACCCGGCCGAGGCCCATGCGCCAGACAGTGGTGGGGTAGGCTGAGGCTGTGGCTGAGGTGACAGCTGTGGTGACGGATGTTGTGGAGGTTGCTGTGCTGTCGCTGCCCTCCTCGATGCATTCCTAGTGACCCTATCTCCAGAAACACTAGAACGATGAGGTTCCTCAAGAGGAACGGTCAGTGGCCCTTGGCCGTACAAACGGAAATCCGGGTTAGGTAACCGAATCTGGTTTGCATGGTCAGGGTAAAAGAAAACCAAGGAATCATCCGGGCCCTTTTTAAGAGTATGTCCTTGAATCAGATACGTCTCATCTATCATGGCCCGGGGAGAATCAATGTAGGGAACGTTAGCCCCTTGTGTAATCCCAAGACTCGAAATGATACGTGTGATCAGAGACGTACACTCAATAGAACCCGTCATCCTAAAATTTGTCAACCACTGCCGAATCATAGCTTGCACTGAGGCGATTTTGATCCGTCTGACCGCGGCATATAATATCCTCATCTCGTCTGTGCGCACAGTTCGAACATCATCTCTTGGAAAGAGAGTGATGGCGAGCCACTTGTGCCACAGTCGGAGAGTGGGATGCATGATATCGTTGCACCGAGGTGCTAACTTGCCATGGACAGGACGACCAGAAATCTCTTTGCAAAAACTATCTCGAAGAAAATCGCTGGAAGCTTGATCGAGAGAAATAGCACAACGATGATGAAAACCGAGGGCACGACTAAGATCATGCCATGAGACTCGATACGATGTTCCATGGAAACGAAACATAATACCGGTCTCATCCTCCCGAAGAGTACAGAGGAACTGGATGGTGAGAGGCCTAGAACCGATCTCCCACACCGGAACAAAGTTCTCCCAACTAAGAGCATGCCAAATGGAATCGAACTCGGAGTCCATACCTGTTTTCTCGAGAAGGGCCAAGTCGAACTCCTTGGTGTTGGCGAAGAGTCGATCCTTGATGAGAGCATAAGCTTGTCTCTCCCGGTCGTCCCTCAAGTCGATGAAGGCGGCATCGGCGTCGAACACTCCTTCGGCTTGTGGCGTGGATTGCTTCTCTTCTTCCTCTTCTTCACGGTCGGTTGACATTGGACTCGGTGTAGCTCCGAAGTGGTGAGACGAGCCCTCTCCGTCTCTAGAACGGCGTGAGCGGGTCACCTTCCGGTACGCACCAGCAATCCAACTCATCTTGCACAACAATGGAACACACTAGCAACTCGGTGATGGGTTAGTGAAATCGAAATGAAATCCTTACCGAGCTTGCTCCACCAATACTCAATATTCAGCGACAATTTGGAGAGAGTGCTTGACACTTCAACCTTGAGCAAGAAATCTAAGAAAACCAAAGGGCAAGAGCAAAGAGGGAGAGAGGGTAATAAAAATGAATGAATGGGTGAAGAAACCCCTCAATCCCCCTACTATTTATAGGCAACCGAGCCTGGCACCGGGGTAGAGGACAAGGGCAACGGCTAGGAGCCGTTGGAGGTGGCGGGTCCCACTTGACCGTTGGCTAGGGTGGGCCGACCCCTGGGGTCGGCCGAGCCCCTGCCGGACCCACCTACTTCCAGCTTTTTGCAACGGCTACCTGATGTCCTGCCCAGATGCCTAGGTCCAGATTCGCCCAAAATGTTGCTCAAAAAATTTTTCTAGGACTTTCTACTCAAAGATTTATTTTCAGAATTTTATTTAAAAAGGGAAATTTGGTTAGAAAAATCTAGCAAGCAGATGCAAGGTTGGAAAAATTCAAATATGCATTTGGAAAAATCAAATAAAATTTTGATAGGGAAATATGAGATAAATACCAATTTTACCTTTTGGCGGAAAGGAATCATCTTTTTAAGTCTGAGAGCGAGACTTTTCTCGGTGATCAATTCCACTCGTCTCCCCATTCCTGAGAAATTGATGGAGATGACTTCTGTATTTCCCACCACACCCTTCTTGTTTTCTTAGGCTTTGTTGGAGTGGTGGGAAGTCGCGGGTGCTGTGGCTCCATCCATGCCCCTGATTGCTCATTTTTGCCCTGCAGTGTATAGCATTTCTCTATTGTTGCCTGAAATCGGAACATCAAGTTCCTCTTCCTGATGCGGAATCGGATCGTTCTGCCTCCGACATTGATCCTTGCGTTGGCATCACTCAGGAATGGTCTCCCAAGAATGAGAGGCATTCCATCATCATCTTGCATATCAAGGACCACGGAATCCGCAAAGATGCATGAACCTTGGACGAATACTAATAAGTTCTCTACTATCCCCTCTGGATGTCGGATCGATGCATCAGCAAGTTGGGCGGCCGTCGCAGTTGGAGTTAGAGCTGAATACCCCAATTGTTCAAACATAGCCTTGGACATAAGGCTAACACTTGCACCAAGGTCACAGAGAGCATGCTTAATCTTCTGGTAATATATCTTGCAGGTGATAGCCGGATAACCAGGATCTTTCTTGTGTGTGATTGTTGAAGATTCCCATGGGTCAAGTATTTGCTGTATAGGTTTCCCTGCATAGTCAGTGGCTTGTGCCCGCCCAGAATGCTTACCCCATCTGGTGGACACTACACAAACATTTTCACAGGAAGATACAGGTTGCCCCGGAATCTTCCAGTCTTCAGCAGAGGGAACCAAAGCTGCTAATTGAGCCAACTAGGTTTCTATCATCTTATTAAAACTCAACTGGTTTTTAAGAGCAGAAGAAAGGCTATCAATTTTAACATTAAGGCTCTCAAAAACCTTATCATAGGCAGCTGTTTTCTTATTAAAACCTTCATTAATCTTAGCTTGCCCAAAGACTAGATCTTTCAAGGAAGGTTGGTTTGGGTTGAAAGAATTACCTTAATTACCTCCTTGATAATAAGGGCACGATTGATTCCACGTTTGACCTCCTTGTGGACGATAACCGTTGTTGTTGTCGTTCATGTACATCACATCCTCCAGGGTAGCATGGCAGTAATTCCCTGAATGCCCAGTATTACCACAGACTTCGCAAGTCATGCGAGCATCCATAGCTTGCGTAGTGGTGCCCATGGCGGCCTTCTCATTGGCTAGATCATCCATTCTCTTCATCATTAGGTCCATCTTGGCGTGCAACATATCCACTTCCTTGACGGTATGTGTACCCCTTTGACATGGCTGGAGTCGATCATCACTCCACCCTTGATTAGTAACCATCTTCTCAATCAGTGTAGTAGCTTCAGTCTCAATAAGAGAGAAGAAGGCCCCTCCAGCTGCAGCATCAATATGGCCTCGGGCTGTCGAAGTCAACCCATTATAGAAACTCTGAAGAATAAGCTAGTTGTCCATCCCATGATGAGGACACACCAGGATGTACTCCTGGAGTCTCTCCCAAGCTTTTGGGATAGTCTCATTTGCCGCTTCCTGGAAACTTGAAATTCGCCCCCGAAGGACATTGGTTTTGCCCAACGGAAAGAATTTCGCGAGGAATGCTGCGGAGCACTTTGCCCAAGTGTTAATCTCTGCACGGTTAGCATAGAACCACTGCTTCGCCTTTCCCAAGAGGGAGAAGGGAAATAGTCGCAGACGAATATCATCTTCCTCCACTCCTCATATAGTGAAGGTACTGCACAGTTCCAAGAACTGCTACAGGTGGGCGCTCGCGTCTTCATTAGGCTTGCCACAGAATGGGCTAGCCTGTACCATCATGATTAAGCCAGTCTTGGTCTCGAAGTTTCCATTCCCAGTGTTGATCACAGGGCCTGTCGGCACCTTGTCAGCAGAGGGAGCGGAGTACTCACTAAGAGTCTTCTCGATAGGGTTGGCCATGGAAGTTGATGTGGATGGCACAAAGGAAGCTGGCTCGACTTCTGAACGTTCACGCAAAGGAGAGCCGAAATGAGTTCGTGCCTTCCTTACGAGTGACTCAGGATCTTCAGTAAAATTCGATGGTAAGTCGAAACCAGTCATGCACTACCTGTCTTCATCATCAATAGACAAAGAAGACAATCCAAGTTAGCCTACATTGAGAACTGTTTTATTCCTGTCATGATTATAAACATATGCGAAGTGTTGATATGTCATCCTTAAGCCTTCCCCGGCAACGGCGCCAGAAATGCTTGTTGACATTTCTTAACGCAATCACCTAAGAACAGGTTTGGAACCCATCCTGGTAACAGCGCCAAAAATGCTGGTTGGTAATTCTTAACGTTACAGGAGTCCGCAAGCGCACGGAAATACCATTGTAGCATTTCCCCAAAGGAGTACTCCAAAGGGTATCGAATCCAAGGAAGGCATTGGCGGAATGACAAGGTCAACTCTATTGCAATGAGTATAGATCATAGACGGAAATAAATCAGACACTCAAGTGCAGGGGTAAAATATGATAATAGGGGTAGTGTGATCACACACACACTCACTCTCTCTCTAAGGGGTCCTAGGCATAGGAGGTGACATACGAGTTAGTTCTAGGTTCTTATGTACTAAACACATAAAGCTGGTAGGAATGAGTTAGATACACTAGTGTTCAAGAACATTGACTTAAGCACCCAGGTACCACGGGGAGATAACCTCCCGCGTTGCTTCCGCATAACTCTGGTTGTTATATTTTAGACTCTGTTGACACTTCTGAACGCCGATCACTTAAGAACAGATTTGGAATCCGTCCTTAGCGTCAGCGCTAGAAGTGTCTGTTGGCACTTCCCAATGTCACAACTAATTGGCGCAGGTTAGCGTGAACACTGAGAGTTGCCATAGGTTTTATCTAAATGATCATGAATAAATCCGCAAGCGCACAGATAAACCATTGTAGCATTTCCCCAAGGAAGGAGAGTATTCCAAGGGTATCGAATCCAAGGAAGGCAATGGTGGATATCTTAGACTTATGCTTTTGCTCTGAATGTAAACCAAGAGATAGATATAGGGAACAACACACTCAAAGGTAGGGGTAAGATAAATGATATAAAGGGGTAGTGTGACACACACCTCAATTCTACCTCTACTCTAGCACACTACGGCTTAGGGGGAACATACGAGTTAGCTCTAGGTTCTAATGTACTAATCATACAAAGCTAAAAGATACAAGAGATAGGCATGAGTATTGCATGAGGAAAACATGGTTCAGCACCCAGGTACAAACAGGGAGCTAGCTCGCGACGACCAGCACTCTGCAAAACTAGACTTTAGACTACTACAGCAGGTACCCCAACGCGGGGGTTGCTCTAGGATCCAACAGGGCTGTCACCACCTGAGGACCGACCTCTCGTTACGGGGGTTATGCTCATAACTATCGTAGCTAGACAACCCAGGCACCATGCCTACGTTGCTGCTAGACCTCACCCGGCCCGGGCTATTGTGACCCAGGGTGAGTGCCACCAGAAGACTGGTCAACTAGACCGAGTACCGTAGCTTGAACATAGACCCCATGCAACACTCTCATGCTATCTAACAAGATCAACTAAGGCTAGACATACGAACAGATATGAACTCTCTTATGTCTAATCAACAAGATCAAAGGGTCGTGTTCGTGAAGAACACGAGCCTCTAACTTATGAACAAACACATAAGGAAGGAGTTTATCACCCTTCAAGTGGATCAAAAGGTAGTGTTCACGAAGAACATGAGCCTCTAAATGATGAACAGAGGATGAACTCAAGAACATATCAAGAATATGATCTACCATGACTTTATATGAAATAGCTGAATAACTGAAGTAGATCAAAGTGATACAAAGAAATAAAGATAAAAGAGAACTCATACCTAAACTTCCAAGAGGACTTGGAACCTGAAGAAGAGCTACTCTAGCCTACTCCCTAGCCTTGGAAACTAAAAGTAAGAGGAGAATGAGAGAGTGGTGTGTGAGAAATGGGAGCCCCTCCCCTCCTATTTATAGAGGAGGACAAGGCTTGCTCGGACGCCCAAATGGCCCCTAAACACCTGGGACTGCAGCAAGTGACCAATAAGGAGCAACCACGTGGAAGGCCAGGATGGGACGCCACTAAGGCGGTTCAGCCGAACCTAGGATCGGCCGACCCCCTAGGGTAGCCCCACCTAGTGTGCTTCCTCTGGTAGACTGCCTTGTGGGCCCTCTGATCCATCCCCGGTGCATGGCTTGATTTGGTATCCGAGGTGGGCCCTTTGATCCATGTGAAGTCCATGTGGCGTCCTCTGATTCGTCGGTGAGTGCCTCCCCTGGATCGATGACGTGTCTTGTCATGTCTCCCTTGGTGGCAGCCACCTCCTCAGCTGAGTTGGCATGTTTTCTTCATAGAAGTGGAGTTTCCTTCTCTTTTAAGGGGTAAATCACCTTCATACAAATAATCTCCAAGGACAAGTGGAACTACATTATTCAAATCTAAATGCTAGTAAATAATGCATATGCCTCCATTTGTGTGAGAATATTGAGGGTTGGAAATGGTGAATTTCCACCGTCAACAAACTCCCCCAAGCTAACCTCTTGCTCGTCTCGAAGCAAGACATTAGAGACTTAGGTTGGTTGATCAAGAATTGCTACAATGTTGTATTCTCAACTTATGGCAAACATACAGCAAAGAACTCTACCAAGAGTTGAACAAGTTGGCAATGTTCTTACCTTTCACCTGATATGTGGGGCATATAGCTTCACCTGCCTTGGGCGGTTGAGAGACAGAATGGTTATATAGAGAATGTTTAATCACTCATACCTTGATCAACTTAGCAATCCGGAGGTTTTGCAAATTTTTCAAAAGAAAATCAGAGTTCCTCAAATGATACTCTCGGATCGCTCAAAGGTGTATGTTTCCTCACCAAGGCAACAATATTGCCTTTCTTCACATCCTACTCCTAATAGGCTTTTTGTGGAGCTGTAGGTAGGGAAGATGTGGCATACTTGTCTCTCATATATTGCTAAGTCAAAAACCGGATCCTTGGAAGAAACAGACATACATCCTGATCAAGATGTGCATATGTATGTGATGGATATGAACATGGCAAGGTGGATACTAGGCCCGGAAATGGGTGCTAGATATTGCCATGTTTTATATGAGGGAATGAGGGATTGATGGTAAGGTGGACACTAGCCCCGGAGTAGGTACTAGTTATTACCATCTATATGGTGGAACTCTTTCTCTTGCACATATCAATCCCTTTTTCTCCTTTGAATTTTTTTCCGAGACTTGGGCTAGCTCTCTTTATTTATTTTTGCCATGCTTTTGAGCATGCTTTTCTTTTTTTTCTTTTTTTTAAGCTAGCCATTTGTCTCTATTGGAGATATTTGGAGAGGGATGAATAATGCAAAGATACATAGAGTTTTATTTTGTGGAAGAATGCATAAGCAGTGTGGAGTAAATGATGAATGCTTAACTTCCAGTGTAGAAGTTTAGCATGAACGTGTACGTGATCTTGATCAGGGGAGTATGGGTTCTAATAGGGGTCACAACAATTTGACTAAGCTCAATGAGAGAACAAGCTGCATATGTGGAGGCTAAGAACTGGAATCTACATATGGCCTTGGATGGGAAATTCTCATCATTGAGGAACTCATCATGTTTTGATTTTTTGTCAAAAAGGAAAACTCCGGATGTCAAGCATCACTAAGCACAAGATCATAGCACTCTATTCTACCATATCATGTCTCACAACAACTTAGGCAAGGATCATGCTTTTTTGCTACCCACAGTTTTCAAGCTAAGGTTTGAACATACAAGCCAACAAACTCAAAACTTTGGTAGGATACAAAGTTGTAGGCAAGACATATGAAGAAAATAAACAGAGCAACTATTCATCATTTCAACCATAGAGGCAAAGCATTCTTACTAAGCATATCAAACCAAACTAAGCAAATGATGATGATGAAAGCACTTAAATATTTTTGGTCTTTTTATTTTGCAGATTTTTTTGGATTTTCATTTATAGGATATTCTGAAAATGAAGGAAGATACAAGTTACCTCAGGATGGGGGTCCTCCCCCAAGCTAGCTTCAGGCTCACTGCGGAGGAGGGTAGAAGAAACCCTGACTCGCATAGTAAGCCCTCTGCGCATCCATGTACTGCCACTGATCTTGCTGCATGGCTGCTATCCTCTCACCAGCCTGACGCTGCCACGCGGAGGTAGACTCGACGTGGGTGTTCAGCGTCTCCTCCAATCCCGTGACCTGAACGGTGAGCTCTCCCAACTGCTGTGCGAGCTGAGCGTCGTGCGCAGAGGCTGAGGAGTGCCGTCGGAAGGACGAAGATGGAGGTGGACCATCTGAGCTGGAACTAGCGGGTGTGGCCCACTGAGCTCTGCTCGCGTCCGCCCTAGCCGTGCCACTCGCACTCGGCTGGTAGGTGGGCTGGTCCCAACCAGGTGCATACCCAGGGGTAACCCCGGACATGTACCCCACAGGGACCCCTCCTGCCACCGGTGGTGTAACAGGCTGTGGCTGAGGCTGTGGTGGTGGTGTCGGCTGTGGCTGCTGCTGCTGCATGTGTGCTCTCTTCGCTGCGCTCCTGATAGACCTGCCTGAAACACTAGCACAACGGCTTTCCTCTTGTGTAACAAGGGGAATGGTGAGTGACTCCGAGTTATACAATCCAAACCCCGGGTTAGGTAATGGGATTTGATTTGCATAGCCCGGAAAGAAGAAAGTCAAAGAATCATTTGGGCCCCTCTTGAGTATATGCCTCTGGATCAAGTATGCCTCATCAATGAGAACTCGGGACGTCCCGATGAAGGGTACGGGATTCCCGCTAAGAACCCCGAGTCTGAGAGCAATACGAGTCACCAAAGCCGTACACTCAATAGGACCTATCATCTTGAAATTCGTCATCCACTGCCGAATCATTACTTTAACGGGAGTGACCTTGATCTGGTTGACAGCGGCGTATAATAGCATCATCTGATCGCTGCGCACGGGCCGAACATCCTCTCGTGGAAAGAGAGTGATGGTGAGCCACTTGTGCCGCAGGTGGAGAGTGGGATGCACGATATCGTTGCACCGAGGTACAAACTTGCCACTGTAAACAAGACCAGAGATATCTGCCCAGAAAGATTCCTGAACATAACCCTCACAAGCTCGCTTCAAAGAGACAGCACAACGAGGACTAAAACCAAGAAGATGACTAAGATCCTTCCAAGAAAGACGATAATCGGTCCCGAAAAGACGAAACTCAACGCCATCCGGGGTCTCGGCAAGAGAGCAAAGAAACTGGATGGTGAGGGGCCGAGAGCCAAGCTCTGTGACCGGCGCAAACTCCTCCCAACCAAGAGCATTCCAAATAGAAGCGAACTCAAGATTCATACCTGTTTTCTCCATGAGAGCCGGGTCGAAGTCCCTGGTGTGGGTGAAGACTCGGTCCTTCAGGAGAGCATAGGCTTGCTGCTCTCGATCGCCCCGCAAGCTGAGGTAGGAGGTGTCGTCGACGACCTCCTCCGTGGCTTGTGGCTCGGCTTGCTCCTCTTGCTCTTCTTCATAATCCATCATTGATGGGCTTGGCATTGGCTCGGCGGGGGTGGATGCACTCGTGCTTGCCCGTGAACGGGAGCGTGAGCGTGTCACCCTCCGGAGAGTGTTTGCCGCCCAATTCATGCTAGCACAACAACAAGGGACAACAAGAGCAACTCAGTGATGGGTTAGTGAAATCAAATGAAGTTCTTACCGAGCTTGCTCCACCAATAGCAATAATTTCAGCAACACAATAGAGAGACCACTTGATGATCCAATCTTGAGCAAGAAATCCAAGAAAACCAAGAGAGCTAGGAGTAGAGAGGGGAGTTTGGAATGAAATGAGTTGAATGGGTGAAGAACACCCCCTCTCGGGTCCAATTTATAGAGCAAAAGGGCAGCACACCGCAGGATAGCCGTTGGGCAACGGCTAGGAGCCGTTGGCCAAGGTTGGGCCCACATGGCCGTTACCAGGGTTCGGCTGAACCCGGGTTTGGCCGGCCCACTAGTGGGCCCGGTGCTGGCCCCCTTTGGCTGGTGTGCCACCAACGGCTATATGAAAATATGCCAAGGTGCACCGGCCAAAGTTTACTCCAGAAATTGCCCAAATAAATTTTCTATGGGTTTCAAACTCAGGGATGATTTTCAGAATTTTTATTTTGAAAGGGAAAAGGTCTAGATAAATCTAGCATGCAAATGCAGAGTTTTGGAAAATCAAACATGCAATTTTGGAAATGAAATTTTGGAAAGGGAAATATGAGATAAATACCAACTTTAACCTTTTTGGTAGAAAGGACCCATCATTTTTAGTCCGACGAGTTGGACTCTTCTCATCAATCAATTCCATTCAGCACCCCACTCCTGAGGAGTAGAGGTTGGTGCCATCTCAATCTTCTGCCATTCTTTCCAAATTCTCTTTAACCTCTTTGACGGAGATTTCTTCCTTAGGGGTGAAGGCTCCGTCCTTCCCCCAAGCTGCTCAACACTATCTTGCACCAAATAGCATTCCTCTTCTTTGTCCTGAAACTTGAATTTCAAGTTCCTCTCCCCAATGCGGAAACGGATGATACCGGATCCCACATTGATTCTAGCTCGGACATCACTGAGAAATGGTCGCCCAAGGATGAGCGGCATTCCTCCCTCGTCATCCATATCGAGGACCACGAAATCCGCGAAGACATAAGAGCTCTTGACCTTAACCAATAAACTCTCGGCAATTCCTTCCGGATATCGGATCGTTGAATCGGCGAGTTGGATAGTCCGTGCTGTTGGAGAGAGAGAGCTGGATATCCCAGTTGCTCGAACATGGCCTTGGACATGAGATTAACACTTGCACCAAGGTCACAAAGAGCATGCATGATCTTCTTGTAATGGATTGTGCACGTGATAGTCGGGTAGCCTGGATCTTTCTTGTGCACCACTACTGATTCCTCCCATGGATCAAGAATTTGTTAAATGGGCTTTCCTGCATAGTCAGAGGCACGTGTCTTCCTAGGTGGCTTACCCCACCTGGTCGACACTACACTAACATTTTCACAAGAGGATACGGGTTGCCCCGGGATCCTCCCGTTATCAGGAGAAGGAACCAAAGCAGCCAGCTGAGCCAACTGGGTTTCTAACATCTTGTTTTAACTTAGCTAACTCTTCTGGGCAGAAGAAAAACTATCAAGCTTAACATTGAGGCTTTCCATAGTTTTATCAAGGGCAGCTAGCTTCTTGTTAAAACCTTCATTAATCTTAGCTTGCCCAAAAACAAGATCTCTCAAGGAAGGTTGGTTAGGATTGTAAGAATTACCTTGGTTACCTCCTTGATAATAAGGGCATTGTTGATTCCACGATTGTCCTCCTTGTTGAGATGGACGATAACCATTGTTATTGCCATTCATGTACATCACTACCTCCTGAGTCTCCGGACAATAGTTGCGTGAGTGCCCAGTGTTGCCACAGACTTCACAAGTCATGTGAGAGTCCATAGGCAAAGAAGTAGTGGCCATGGCAGCCTTCTCGCTGGTGTAGTCATCCAATCTCTTCATAAGAAGATCCATCTTGGCAGTAATCATGTCTGCTTCCTTGACAGTATGAGTACCCCTCGGTCGTGGTTGGAGTCTTTCATCACTCCACCCTTGGTTGGAGACCATCTTCTCCATGAGCAATTTAGCATTGTCAACCGTGAGTGAGAAGAATGCTCCTTGAGCAGCAGCATCAATATGGCCTCGGGCTGTCGGAGTCAACCCATTATAGAAACTTTGAAGAATAAGCCAATCTTCCATCCCATGATGAGGACAGGCCAGGACATAGTCTAGAAGCCTCTCCCAAGCCTCTGGAATAGATTCACTTGCTGCTTGTTGAAAACCAGAAATCCTTCCACGAAGAGCATTGGTTTTACCCAATGGGAAGAACTTCTTGAGAAATGCCTATGAACACTTGCTCCAAGTGTCAATAGATTCCCGGTTCGCGTAGAACCATTGCTTAGCCTTTCCCAAGAGGGAGAATGGAAATAGCCGTAGACGAACAGCATCCATATTTGCACCCCTGATGACGAAAGTGCTGCACAGCTCTAGGAATTGCTGCAGATGAGCATTGGCATCCTCATTTGGCTTACCACAGAATGGGCTAGCCTGTACCATCGTGATTAGACCCGTCTTGATCTCAAAGTTTTCAGTCCCCATTGCCACCTTAGGGCCTTGCAGCACCTGGTCAGCAGAAGGAGCTGAGTACTCACGAAGTGTCTTCTGGGCCATAGTGTTGGATGCGGATGGTACAAAGGAAGCTGGTTCGTCCTCCGGACGGGTACGACGAGGTGAGCCGAAATGAATTCGAGCTTTCCTCACAAGTGACTCGGGATCTTCAGTAAAATTCCCCGGTAGGTCGAAACCAGTCATACACTACCTGTCTTCGTCATCCAAAGATAAAAGAAGACAATCAAGGTTAGCCTGCATTGAGGGTTGTCCTAACCTACTCAGAGTTTATAAACAGATGCAGAGCATAGTCAAGATAATCCTGTGCCTTCCCTGGCAACGGCGCCAGAAATGCTTGTTGACACTTCTGAATGTCGATCACTTAAGAATAGATTTGGAATCCGTCCTTAGCGTCAGTGCTAGAAGTGTCTGTTGGCACTTCCCAATGTCAGAACTAATTGGCGCAGGTTAGCGTGAACATTGAGAGTTGCCATAGGTTTTATCTAAACGATCATGAACGAATCCGCAAGCGCACAGATAAACCATTGCAGCATTTCCCCAAGGAAGGAGAGTATTCCAAGGGTATCGAATCCAAGGAAGGCAATGGCGGATATCTTAGACTTATGCTTTTGATCTGAATGTAAACCAAGAGATAGATATAGGGAACAACACACTCAAAGGCAGGTGTAAGATAAATGATATAAAGGGGTAGTGTGACACACACACCTCAATTCTACCTCTACTCTAGCACACTACGGCTTAGGGGAACATACGAGTTAGCTCTAGGTTCTAATGTACTAATCATACAAAGCTAGAAGATACAAGAGATAGGCACGAGTATTACATGAGGGAAACATGGTTCAGCACCCAGGTACAAATGGGGAGCTAGCCCGTGACAACCAGCACTTTGCGAAACTAGACTTTAGACTCCTAGAGTAGGTACTCCAACGCGGAGGTTGCCCTAGGATCCAATAGAGCTGTCACCACCTGAGGACCGACCTCTCGTTATGGGGGGTATGCTCATAACTATCATAGCCAGACAACCCAGGCACCATGCCTACGTTGCTGCTAGACCTCACCCGGCCCGGGCTATTGTGACCCAGGGTGAGAGCCACCAGAAGACTGGTCAACTAGACCGAGTACCGTAGCTTGAACACAGACCCCATGCAACACTCTCATGCTATCTAACAAGATCAACTAAGGCTAGACATACGAATAGATATGAACTCTCTTATTGTAACGCCCTGGGTTTTCAAAATCGGAAAACCCAGCATTCTGTCTCGTGATAGTCCCTGGATCAGACGCTATCACGCACAGGCATTCATCACAGATAAATAACACAGTCATACATCGAAATAAAGCATCAGAGTACGAATAATAATCTGATTATTACATGTCCTGATTATTCGGAGTACATCAATACTCGCCTCTTGGCGGAATAACAGAAATAAGAGCCTACGCAGCGGTAGCTAGTCTTCAAAAGGTGTCTCCATCTTCAGGCATCTCCCACAGGCATCCTTGAGCGAAGCGTCGTGCCCCCTCAGTCGTACCATCCGTCGGCATTGTTGTCGTAGTCGGACTCGTACCCTGCAAGCTCAGGGGCTATCCCCAAGGATCGGGATAGGTCCACGTCACCAACCGTATGCAAGCTTTAAGTGGCCTATTTCTAAGGGGAAAAGAGTATATCAAGGTAGTAGCAGGGTTTCCTATACAGCAGCAGCAAGAAAATAGAGTAGTATCTCCAATAGTTCACCATATCCCATATCTCTCATCCACATACGGATACATCTGGTTACCCAGATCACCGTCACCATCACCTATCTCCATCTAGGGTCGGTGTGAGAACTCCCACTCCTCGCACCTCAATGGTTGCACCCGGATCCGCGAGGTAGAGGGAGCAACTCTCCTCTCCCCGAATACAACCACGGCTCACCAATCACACTCATCCTATAAGGGGGAGGTAGAAATCCCAAAACGTAAGAGTCGGAGAAACAACGGGCATGTCCATAACCGAGGACGCGGCTATACGTATAGATCTAAACTCTGCAGAGCGTGTACACCAGTACCCAACTCGGAATAGTACCCAGACGGTGTACGGCCAACCGAGCCTATCCTACTGGGCGAACACCTAGGAGTTACGGTTCCATCCTACATCCGGGTCTCGATGCGGTCCCCCGCAGAAGACCACCCCAGAACTGTGAAAATGCCCCCGTGTGGCCACACGGGAGTCGCACTGAGAGGGTGGACTCACTCCCTCCTCTCCCCCACTGATACCCCGCTATCCTGCTGGCAGGTATGGTACCACACTTGCTAGGGTCGAACGGCCCTATCCCCACTCTCGGCGAGGTGGTGTGTAACAGGCGACCCACTCGGTTTCAGACCGGGGCGAGCTCATATCCTCCAAGTCATCACAAAATCCCCAACACCTGTGCCCCTAAAACGGTGTACCCGCCATAGGTACCAACTCGGGCAACGTCCGAGAAGACGATCCCTGGCCCCCGATCCCAGATCAGGTTGTCTCGAGCTCACCCCCGCCAAAATATCCCAAAACGCCTTCTCCTGCCGGTTTTCCCAACACACGCCAAGAAACTACCACAATAATCCCAACACATGCACAGCAAGCTCAGCACATCATCTAGCTTAAGTAAACAGTAGTAGGTCAATCAAGGACAAGTATGTAAAAGAGGCTATGCATGGGTTCATCATATCCATCTCTATGCATTAAATAAAGCACTAGCAGTTCTAAAATAGCCATGCCTAATGGGCATTCAAAGATGGTCGGGCGTGAACCTGGGTACGAGTGGTCGCCGTAGCTGAGGTCGTCGTCGTAGTCCTGGTTCAGCTCTCCGGCTCCGGCAGCTCCTAGAAGCGTATTTAAATAAATAAACTCGGCTACTAATAGCAATAAATCCAAGATGAAGAGCAAATAAGATCCAAAAAGAGTCAAACTCTAGTCTAGTGCGGAGTTTGGATTTTTAGAAGATTTTCAGAAGAAGTTTCATATTTTTCGGAGCTAAAACGGATTTGTTATGATTTTCTGAAGATAAAATACATTTCTGAAATTAAAATACGCATATACAATATAGCAAACTATAGGCTAGCTTTTACCTAACTCCTGCTGTCTCTAGAGGGGCTTTAAGCCAGCGGTAGGCCAGCTCATCCTGCCCACGTGGCTGCCACCGGGCGGCTTAAAGCCGTCGCCAGCCCACGTGGTTGCCGCGTGGCAGCACGCGTGGCGGCACAGCTGGCGGCCGCACGGGATCGATCCCGTGCGCCTCTGCGGCGGCGCACGGTGCGGGCGCGGGTGTGGCGCGACCCTGGGTGGCCGGCCGAACGGGATCCGCCCGGATCGTCTGCGGCGTTGCGTGCGTGTGTGCGTTTGTGTGTGGTAAAACCCCCAGGGTTCTGGGTGTGGCGGCGACGTGCTCGGGGAAATGCCCCAGAGGAGCGGTGGTGCGGCAAAGGGTTCGCCGGCGGCGAGGGTGTCCGACCTGTCCAACAAGCGACAAGGAAAGGTCAAGGAGCACCTAGGGCGCATCCTTGTGCAAAGAGGAAGTGACCGCGGCCGGGGAAGGTGCGTCGGCGGCGAGACAGAGGCACGGCGGCGACGTGCTTGCGCGGGCGCACGGCGGTGATCGCCGGCGACGGTGCGCGGGCGCGCCCAAATGCCAGAAACGTGCGTGCATGCATCAGGTGAACGAGAAGACCCCAAAAACTGGGGCTTTTGCCCTCACGCGTGCGACTTCCGAAGGGGCGCACCCATGGCGGAGCTCGGGGCGGCGCGTGCGGTGGTGGAGCTCGGGCTCCCGCGGCCGGGCACGAGCGCGTGTGGGGGCGCGCGGTTGCCGGCGACGAGGCGTGCACGGAACGGCCACAAAGGCGGCGCCTTTCCCCCTGCTGCTGTGTGCACGGAGCAAGCCTCCATGGCGACGGCCATGGCGGCGCGGCGAGCAGGGCGACAGCGTTCCGTCGACGTGCGCGACTACGTGTGTCAAGGCAGGCGGCGGAGGCGTGTGTGTGCGCTCGGTGAAGGCGGTGGCACCTGCAGAAGAGATTCCCAGCACGGCACGAAGGCCGGCTTCACCAAAACGTGTGCGCGGCGGCGCGGCGGCGACGGCGACGGTGTGCTCGCGTCGCGCCTCGGCTCGAAGGCCGGGTCGACCACAAATGGGCGAGGGAGCTCGGCCTCACCTTGGTGGCCACGGGCCGGCGTGCAGGCGTTGGGGAAGAGGGACGGAGCAGGGTCGTCGGCGAGGAAGGAGACGGCGGCGCGGAGCAGAGGAAGCAGGGGCGTCGCGGTCCTTGTCTTCACGGCGTCCCTGAGCTCCCACGTGCGGGCCTTCGGCTTCGCGAGGTCGACGGCGAACTTGTGGGCGTGCTCCTGGCCTTCTTCTCCCTTCTCCCTCCTTCTTCTCCTCTGGCGGGCGGTGGCAAGGTGGAAAGGGACAAGTCCCCGAGGCGGCTAGGGTTGGGAGGTCTCCGAGGGCTGCGGCGGCGGCTTCTTATAGGCGGGGTGCACCGCGGGGGCACGTGCACAGCTTGGATGCCGCGGAGGGGCGCGGGGCGCGTCGCGACGGCGCCATGGGTGGCGCGGCCCCTCGCTTTGGCGCGCCGGCGTCAGCTAAAGGCTAAAGGAGGGGGATGACGGGGTGACGTTGGGTGTGACGCGAGCGCGATGTCACGGTGGGTCCCAGCTGCAGCGACCGAAGGTGCGAGCGGTAGGTGGTAAACGGGCCGGCGGGAGTTGGGCCGCGACGGGCTGCTTCGAGGGAAAGAGAGGGGAGGTGCGGTGCGCAAGGAAAAAGAGAAGAGGGTGGTTCGGCGGACTTCGGAACGTTGGGCTCGGAGCCCGGCAGCTCCTCTCCTTTCCCTTTTCTGATTAGTTTCAAATTTGAATAAGGATTCAAATTTGAAACTCACAACAAATAAACTCCAAATAAAATCAAATGAACTCCAAGTTTCTCACACTAGCATTTTATATTTCCTAGAAATTTTATTTAATTCAACATTAAATCTAGGAATAAAGGAGAGAATCGGAAGACATCCTTAAATAAATTGTTAATCACTCAAATTATTCATCAAAAATTTTAAATCCTCATTTTTATTAATTAACATTCCTCATTAAATTTGAGGGATGTTACACTTATGTCTAATCAACAAGACCAAAGGGTCGTGTTCGTGAAGAACACGAGCCTCTAACTTATGAACAAACACTTAAGGAAGGAGTTTATCACCCTTCAAGTGGATCAAAAGGTAGTGTTCACAAAGAACACTAGCCTCTAAATGATGAACAGAGGATGAACTCAAGAACATATCAAGAATATGATCTACCATGACTTTATATGAAATAGCTGAATAACTGAAGTAGATCAAAGTCATACAAAGAAATAAAGATAAAAGAGAACTCATACCTAAACTTCCAAGAGGACTTGGAACCTAAAGAAGAGCTACTCTAGCCTACCCTCTAGCCTTGGAAACTAAAAGTAAGAGGAGAATGAGAGAGTGGTGTGTGAGAAATGGGAGCCCCTCCCCTCCTATTTATAGAGGAGGACAAGGCTTGCTCGAACGCCCAAATGGCCCCTAAACACCCGGGACTGCAGCAAGTGACCAATAAGGAGCAACCACGTGGAAGGCCAGGATGGGACGCCACTAAGGTGGTTCGACCGATCCTAGGATCGGCCGACCCCCTAGGGCGGCCCCACCTGGTGTGCTTCCTCTGGTAGACTGCCTTGTGGGCCCTCTGATCCATCCCCGGTGCATGGCTTGATTTGGTATCCGAGGTGGGCCCTTTGATCCATGTGAAGTCCATGTGGCATCCTCTGATTCATCGGTAAGTGCCTCCCCTGGATCGATGATGTGTCTTGTCATGTCTCCCTTGGTGGCAGCCACCTCCTCAGCTGAGTTGGCATGGTTTCTTCATAGAAGTGGAATTTCCTTCTCTTTTAAGGGGTAAATCACCTACATACAAATAATCTCCAAGGACAAGTGGAACTACATTATTCAAACCTAAATGCTAGTAAATAATGCATATGCCTCCATTTGTGTGAGAATATTGTGGGTTGAAAATGGTGAATTTCCACCGTCAACAGACTCCTACAGCTTATTCAAACGTGGGGGATTTCAGAGGGACCAACGGCTGTCACTACCGCGGCCTACCCCAAGACAAACCGTGGGATAAACTCATAAGTAAGGTAGCTACACAACCTAAGCACCACGCTTACGTTGTTAGCCGGACTTGACTAGCCCAGGCTATTGTGACCCAGGTCAAGCCACCAGATAAACCAGCCAATTACACCGAGTACCGTAGCTTAAGCACAGACTTCATACAACACAGTCATGTCATCTAATTAGATCAAACCAGGTTATGTACACAAACAGATTCGTGTTTTCCTATGTCTGTTCAACTGGATCAAAGGGTCATGTTCGCGAAGAACACGAGCCTCTAACTTATGAACAAACACCAGAAACCTATGAAAGTCACCCGTTAAGTGGATCGAAAGGCCTTGTTCATCAAGAACAGGAGCCTCTAAATGATGAACAAGTGAAGAACACATGAACAAATCACTCATGTATACTAACACAACTTTATATGAAATAGATAAATAACTGAAGTAGATCAAAGTCATACAAATGAAATAAGATACAAGAGAACTCATACCTAGATCCCAAAGTAGACTTGGAACCTGAATTAGAACTACTCTAGCCTACCTCCTAGCCTTGAGACTAAAAGTGAGAGAGGTGTTGCAAGTGTCGATGGTTCATAAGTGAGCCCCCTCTCCTTCTATTTATAGGCCCAAACACCGGCGAGGAATGGATTCAAACACCCCTGGGATGGCGCCTAGGACCAATAGGGAAGCACCACGTGGAAGCACAGCAGAAGCCGAGCCAAGGTCGGTTCGGCCGACCTGTGGGGTCGTCCGACCCCCTGGTGGGCCCCCTAGCTCGTTCTTTCTCCTGGTGACTGTCCTGTGGGTCCTTAGGTCAGTTCTCGGTGTCCACCCTGTTTTGGCGCGAATTGCATGCCTTTGTGGGCCCATGGATTCATGTGACGTCCACGTGTCACGCTCTAATTCGTCGGGGGTTGCTTCACTTGGATTGCTTGCATGGCATGCATGCATGGCTGCCTAGTTGGCAGGTGTGCATGCATGGCATCCTTGTTGGCAGCCCAGCTAGGATGAGGTGATGTGGCATGGACCATAGAAGGTGAGTTTGTCACTCTTTTCTTGCTTATTTTCCTGCAATCAAATAATCTCCAAGGACAAGTGGAACTACATTATTCTTAACTAAATACGTGTAAGAAATGCCTTATGCTCCTTTATTCATGAGTATATTGATGGCTAAAGTAAGTACTTAATAGCCGTCAACAACTCCCCCAAGCTAGTCTCTTGCTCTTCCCGAGCAAGAGATTAAGGACTTAGGTTGGTTGATCAGGAGTTGCTACGATGTTGTATTCCTAATGTATAACAAGATACAGCTAGGTACTCTATCAAGAATTGAAGAAGTTGGCATTGGTCTTACCTTACACTCGATTGATATGGGCGTGTAGCTTCACCTACCTTGGGTGGTTGAAAGATAGAATGGTTTTATAAAGATTACCAATCACATGTACCTTGATCAGTTATCAATCCGGAGGTTTTGCGGGTTTTTCAAAAAGAAGATCAAAGTTCCTCAAATGATACTCTCGGATCGCTCAATGTGTATGATTCCTCACCAAGGCATTGATTTGCCTTATTTCACTACCTACTCCTAATAAGCTGATATGTGGAGCTGTAGGTAGGGAAAACATGTGGCATACCTGTTTCTCATGTATTGTCAAGTCGAAAACCGGATCCTTGGGAGAACAAGCCATACACCCTGATCAAGATGTGCAAAAGTGTGTGTATGGTGGATGGATGATGAACTCCTCTTTGCATGATTTTACTCTCATCCTTTTCGAAATTTTTGAGACTTGGGCTATGTCTCTTTATTCTCTTTTTTTTATGCATGCCCTTAAGCATGTTTCTCTCTTTTTTTTACATAGCCCATAATCCTTGCTGAATATTTTTGGAGGGAGAGTAATCATGGAACATGCGCGGAGCTTTATTTTGTGGAATGGATGGGGGATGGATGAAATGATAGTTGCTGACTTCCAGTGTAGAAGTTTCGCATATGGTGGTGTGTACATGATCTTGATCATAGGAGTCATGACAAGCTTACTCACCGAGGGTCACAACAATTCGACAAGACTCAATGAAGAAATCCGGTAGCATATGTGGAGGTTTAACAGAAGCTAAAATCTACATATGGCCTTGGATAGGAATTTCTTATCGTTGAGGAACTTATCATTTTAGCAACTTTCAAATGAAAACTCCGGATATCAAACATCACTTAGTACTAGCTCATAGCAACTCTATTGTACCGTATCATTTCTTGCAACAACTTAGGCAATGATCATGCTTTTCGCTACCCACAAAGTTCAAGCTCAGGTTCGATCATACTAGCCAATAAACTCAAAACTTGGATAGGATACTAAGTTGTGAACAAGGCATACAAGAGGAATAAACAGAGAAACTATTCATCATTTCAACCATGGAGAATAAGAACACTCTTACCGTGCATATGAAAACAAACTAATTTAAGAAAGCAAATAAATATTTTTGGTCTTTTTAATTTTTCATATTTTTATGTGTTTTTAGCATACGAGGTTCTAAAAATAATAGAAGATACGAGTTACCTCAGAATGGGGGTCCTCCCCCAAGCTAGCTTCAGGCTCACTGCTGTGGAGGGTGGTATCCCATCCATGTGTAGTAAGCCCTCTGCTCCTCCAGCTGTCGCAGCTGTCTCTGCTCCATGGTGTGAATCCTCTCGCCAGTCATACGCTGCCAGTCCCGAGTGGACTCAACCTGCTAGTGCATTGTCTCCTCCATGGTACCGACACAGATGTTGAGCTCGCTCATCTGCTGAGTGAGGGTGGCCCCACGAGATGACGAGCGCAACCCGGATGATGAGGACGAGTACCGGCGGGCCGAACCCACTCGCCACTCCCTGCACTAGCCCAGGTCTAGCTACTCGCACCTGGCTGACTCATGGGTTGGTCCCAACCAGGGGCATATCCGGGTGTAACTCCAGACAAGTACCCGGCCGAGGCCCATGCGACAGACAGCGGTGGGGTAGGCTGAGGCTGTGGCTGAGGTGACGGCTGTGGTGACGGATGTTGTGGCGGTTGCTGTGCTGTCGCTGCCCTCCTCGATGCACTCCTAGTGACCCTGTCTCCAGAAACACTAGAACAACGAGGTTCCTCAAGAGGAACGGTCAGTAGCCCTTGGCCGTACAAACGGAAATCCGGGTTAGGTAACCGAATCTGGTTTGCATGGGCAGGGTAAAAGAAAACCAAGGAATCATCCGGGCCCTTTTTAAGAGTATGTCCTTGAATCAGATACGTCTCATTTATCATGGCCCGGGGAGAATCAATGTAGGGAACGTTAGCCCCTTGTGTAATCCCAAGACTCGAAATGATACGTGTGATCTGAGACGTAGACTCAATAGAACCCGTCATCCTAAAATTTCTCAACCACTGCCGAATCATAGCTTGCACTGGGGCGATTTTGATCCGTCTGACCGCGGCATATAATATCCTCATCTCGTCTGTGCACACGGTTCGAACATCATCTCTTGGAAAGAGAGTGATGGCGAGCCACTTGTGCCACAGTCGGAGAGTGGGATGCGTGATATTGTTGCACTGAGGTGCTAACTTGCCACGGACAGGCCGACCAAAAATCTCTTCCCAAAAACTATCTCGAATAAAATCGCTGCAAGCTTGATCGAGAGAAATAGCACAACGACGATGAAAACCGAGGGCACGACTAAGATCATGCCATGAGACTCGATACGACGTTCCATGGAAACGAAACGTAATACCGGTCTCATCCTCCCGAAGAGTACAGAGGAACTGGATGGTGAGAGGCCTAGAACCGATCTCCCACACCGGAACAAAGTTCTCCCAACCAAGAGCATGCCAAATGGAATCGAACTCGGAGCCATACCTGTTTTCTCAAGAAGGGCCGAGTCGAACTCCGTGCTATTGGCGAAGACTCGATCCTCGATGAGAGCATAGGCTTGTCTCTCCCGGTCGTCCCTCAAGTTGATGAAGGCGGCATCGGCGTCGAACACTCCTTCGGCTTGTGGTGTGGATTGCTTCTCTTCTTCCTCTTCTTCACAATCGGTTGACATTGGACTCGGTGTAGCTCCAGAGTGGTGAGACAAGCCCTCTCCGTCTCTAGAACGGCGTGAGCAGGTCACCTTCCGGTACGCACCGGCAATCCAACTCATCTTGCACAACAATGGAACACACGAGCAACTCGGTGATGGGTTAGTGAAATCGAAATGAAATGCTTACCGAGCTTGCTCCACCAATACTCAATATTCAGCGACAATTTGGAGAGAGTGCTTGACACTTCAACCTTGAGCAAGAAATCCAAGAAAACCAAAGAGCAAGAGCAAAGAGGGAGAGAGGGTGATGAAAATGAATGAATGGGTGAAGAAACCCCTCAATCCCCCATCTATTTATAGGCAACCGAGCCAGGCACCGGGGTAGAGGACAAGGGCAACGGCTAGGAGCCGTTGGAGGAGGCGGGGCGCACTTGACTGTTGGCCAGGGTCGGCCGACCCCTTGGGTCGACCGAGCCCCTGCCGGGCCCGCCTGCTTCTAGCTTTTTGCAACGGCTCTCTAACAGCTACCTGATGTCCTGCCCACATGTCTAGGTCCAGATTCGCCCAAAATGTTGCTCAAAAAATTTTTCTAGGACTTTCCACTCAAAAAAAAATTATTTTCTGAATTTTTATTTGAAAAGGGAAATTTGGCTAGAAAAATCTAGCATGCAGATGCAAGGTTGGAAAAATCAAATATGCATTTGGAAAAATCAAACAAAATTTTGAAAGGAAAATATGAGATAACTACCAATTTTACCTTTTGGCAAAAAGGACTCATCTTTTTAAGTCTGAGAGCGAGACTTTTCTCGGTGATCAATTCCACTCGTCACCCCATTCCCGAGAAATAGATGGAGATGACCTTTGTATTTCCCGCCACACCTTTCTTGTTTCTTAGGCTTTGTTGGTGTGGTGGGAAGTCGCGGGGGCTGTGGCTCCGTCTATGCCCCTGATTTCTCATTTTTGCCCTACAGTGTATAGCATTTCTCTTTTGTTGCCTGAAATCGGAACATCAAGTTCCTCTTCCCAATGCGGAATCGGATCGTTCCGGCTCCGACATTGATCCTTGCGTTGGCGTCACTTAGGAATGGTCTCCCAAGAATGAGAGGCATTCCCTCATCATCTTGCATATCAAGGACCACGAAATCCGCAAAGATGCATGAACCTTGGATGAATACCAATAAGTTCTCTACTATCCCCTCTGGATATCGGATCGATGCATCAGCAAGTTGGACGGTCGTCGCAGTTGGAGTTAGAGCTGGATATCCCAATTGTTCAAACATGGCCTTGGACATAAGGTTAACACTTGCACCAATGTCACAGAGAGCATGCTTAATCTTCTGGTAATATATCTTGCAGGTGATAGCCGGATAACCAGGATCTTTCTTGTGTGTGATTGTTGAAGATTCCCATGGGTCAAGTACTTGATGTATAAGTTTCCCTGCATAGTCAGTGGCTTGTGCCCGCCCAGATGGCATACCCCATCTGGTGGACACTACACAAACATTTTCGCAGGAAGATACGGGTTGCCCCGGAATCTTCCCGTCTTCAGCAGAGGGAACCAAAGGAGCTAATTGAGCCAACTGGGTTTTTATCATCTTATTAAAGCTCAACTGGTTTTTAAGAGCAGAAGAAAGGCTATCAATTTTAACATTAAGACTCTCAAAAGCCTTATCATAGGCAGCTGTTTTCTTATTAAAACCTTCATTAATCTTAGCTTGCCCAAAGACTATATCTTTCAAGGAAGGTTGGTTTGGGTTGAAAGAATTACCTTGATTACCTCCTTAATAATAAGGGCGCGATTGATTCCATGTTTCTCCTCCTTGTGGACGATAACCGTTGTTATTGCCATTCATGTACATCACATCCTCCTGAGTAGTAGGGCAGTAATTACCTGAATGCCCAGTATTACCACAGACTTCGCAAGTCATGCGTGCATCCATAGCTTGAGTACTGGTGGCCATGGCGGCCTTCTCATTGGCTAGATCATCCATTCTCTTCATCATTAGGTCCATCTTACCATGCAACATATCCGCTTCCTTGACGGTATGTGTACCCCTTTGACGTGGCTAGAGTCGATCATCACTCCACCTTTGATTGGTAACCATCTTCTCAATCAGTGTAGTAGCTTCAGTAATAGTAAGAGAGAAGAAGGCCCCTCTAGCTGCAGCATCAATATGGCCTCGGGCTGTCGGAGTCAGCCCATTATAGAAGCTCTGAAGAATAAGCCAGTTGTCCATCCCATGATGAGGACACGCCAGGGTGTACTCCTGGTGTCTCTCCCAAGCTTCTAGGATAGTCTCATTTGCTGCTTGCTGGAAACTTGAAATTCGCCCCCGAAGGACATTGGTTTTGCCCAACGGAAAGATCTTCGCAAGGAGTGCTGCGGAGCACTTTGCCCAAGTGTTAATCTCTGCACGGTTAGCATAGAACCACTGCTTCGCCTTTCCCTAGAGTGAGAAGGGAAATAGTCGCAGACGAGTAGCATCTTCCTCCACTCCTCGTATAGTGAAGGTACTGCACAGTTCCAGGAACTGCTGCAGGTGGGCGCTCGCGTCTTCATTAGGCTTGCCACAGAATGGGCTAGCCTGTACCATCGTGATTAAGTCAATCTTGATCTCGAAGTTTCCACTCCTAGTGTTGATCACAGGGCCTGTCGGCACAAGGTCAGCAGAGGGAGCGGAGTACTCGCGGAGAGTCTTCTCGACAGGGTTGGCCATGGAAGTTGATGCGGATGGCACAAACGAAGCTGGGTCGACTTCCGAACGTTCACGCAAAGGAGAGCCGAAATGAGTTCGTGCCTTCTTTATGAGTGACTCAGGATGTTCAGTAAAATTCGGCGGTAAGTCGAAACCAGTCATGCACTACCTATCTTCATCATCAATAGACAAAGAAGACAGTCCAAGTTAGCCTGCATTGAGAACTGTTTTATTCCTGTCATGATTATAAACATATGCAAAGTGTTGATATGTCATCCTTAAGCCTTCCCCGGCAACGGCACCAGAAATGCTTGTTGACATTTCTTAACATAATCACCTAAGAACAGGTTTGGAACCCATCCTGCGCCAGAAATGCTGGTTGGTAATTCTTAACGTTAAAGGAGTCCGCAAGCGCACGAAAGTACCATTGTAGCATTTCCCCATAGGAGTATTCCAAAGGGTATCGAATCCAAGGAAGGCATTGGTGGATTGACAAGCTCAACACTATTGCAATGAGTATAGATCATAGACGGAAATAAATCAGACACTCAAGTGTAGGGGTAAAATATGATAATGGGGGTAGTGTGATCATACACACTCACTCTCTCTCTAAGGGGTCCCAGGCATAGGAGGCAACATACGAGTTAGTTCTAGGTTCTTATGTACTATACACATAAAGCTGGTAGGAACGAGTTAGATACACTAGCGTTGAACAACATTGACTTAAGCACCTAGGTACCACGGGGAGCTAACCTCCCGCGTTGCTTCTGCATAACTCTGGTTGTTAGATTTTAGACTCCTACAGCTTATCCGAAAGTGGGGGATTTTAGAGGGACCAATGGCTGTCACTACCGCGGCCTACCCCAAGACAAACCGTGGGATAAGCTCATAAGTAAGGTAGCTACGCAACCCAAGCACCATGCTTACGTTGTTAGCCGGACTTGACCGGTCTGGGCTATTGTGACCTAGGTCAAGCCACCAGATAAACTAGCCAATTACACCGAGTACCGTAGCTTAAGCACAGACTTCATACAACGCAATCATGTCATCTAATTAGATCAAACCAGGTTATGTACACAAACGGATTCGTGTTTCCTATGTCTGTTCAATTGGATCAAAGGGTCGTGTTCGCGAAGAACACGAGCCTCTAACTTATGAACAAACACCAGAAACATATGAAAGTCACCCGTCAAGTGGATCGAAAGGCCTTGTTCATCAAGAACAGGAGCCTCTAAATGATGAACAGGTGAAGAACACATGAACAAATCACTCATGTATACTAACACAACTTTATATGAAATAGATAAATAACTGAAGTAGATCAAAGTCATACAAAAGAAATAAGATACAAGAGAACTCATACCTAGATCCCAAAGTAGACTTGGAACCTGAATTAGAACTACTCTAGCCTACCTCCTAGCCTTGAGACTAAAAGTGAGAGAGGTGTTGCAAGTGTGGATGGTTCCTAAGTGAGCCCCCTCTCCTTCTATTTATAGGCCCAAGCACCGGCGAGGAATGGATGCAAACACCCTAGGAATGGCGCCTAGGACCAATAGGGAAGCACCACATGGAAGGCCCTGAGTGGCGGCCACAAGGTCGGTTTGGCCGACCTGTGGGGTCGGCCGACCCCCTGTGGGCCCCACTCGGGGGTGTGCTTCCTCCTGGTGGCTGTCCTGTGGGTCCTAAGGTCGGTTCTTGGTGTCCACCCTGTTTTGGCGAGATTTGCATGCCTTTGTGGGCCCATGGATCCATGTGACGTCCACGTGTGACGCTCTGATTCGTCGGGGGTTGCCTCACTAGGATTGCTTGCATGGCATGCAAGCATGGCGCCCTGGTTGGCAGCTTTGCATGCATGTCATCCTTATTGGCAGCCCACCTAGGATGAGGTGATGTGGCATGGACCATAGAAGGTGAGTTTGGCACTCTTTTCCTGCTTATTTTCCTGCAATCAAATAATCTCCAAGGACAAGTGGAACTACATTATTCTTAACTAAATACGTGTAAGAAATGCATTATGCTCCTTTATTCATGAGTATATTGACGGCTAAAGTAGGTACTTAACAGCCGTCAACAACATGCCAGCTCCCGTCCACGGGCCGAGGCTGGCGCACCACTGACCGCCGACGCGGCAAAGGACTCTCTACAGTCGGACTCGACGGAGCGCATCGCCAGAGAGAGAGCGCCAAAGCCATCTCTCTCCCAAGGGACGTGCTACGCGGCCGCATATTCCTCCTCGTCGGGCACGGACCCGGCCGCATACGACAACTACCCAATCCATCGTCTGTGGTGCAACAGGAAGCTCCCGGCGACCTCACCCGACGAGCAGTACCTCGAGACCGACGGCACGGACGATGTCCTGGACTCTAAGTGGGACTCTTCCAGACTTCGGTACGCAAGCGCTTTCCGTTGTTTCCAGACGGCTGCGGACTACTGCTTCGGCTACTCCGACGACTCTGACGACGAGGGATACAACCCCACACGCGAGTGTTTTGTCGTTGGCAACACCCTGGTGGCACCGACACCTGCCCACACCCCGGACGGAGTGGTTCACTCCGCTCACAGCTTGACGGCGGATAGTGCTGCCGTGGCCTGGGTCCCACCCGATGCTGCCGCACAACGTGCCCGACTAGATGAGCTGGAGGACGCACAGCGACAGCTCGACGACGAACGAGCCCAGCTCCACCAACAACTCGGGCAGGACCCGAACCCAACTCCCGCTCGCGTATGCGTGAGAGACGTCTAGCAACGCATCATCAATGACGATCAAAACATCATTGATGGCACGCCCGTCTTCAAAAGGGCATTGCAGAACCTGGCTGCAGTGGCAGTTCTTCTCCGGAAGGTCCCAGAGCCCGTCACGCCTCAAGAAAAGGAAATGCACAAACAGATCAAGACGCTCCTCGAGACTACCGCCGTGCAGCAGGCGGAGAGCTTCACTTCTTGACACCGGGGCTCATAGGGTCGCGGGCACTCCGAGCCACGACAGCCTGCGGCACCGTCGCAGTAGCCGCGACGGTCTTAGGAGGTCAACGTGCGGGTCAAGAGCCGCTTGGGTCCTCACCGCGATGCACGCGACACCATCAAGGCGCAATGGAGGGTGGACATGGGCCGAGATGACGACTGCGAGCAGCAACCTCGCAAGGAGTACAGTCAGCGCCGCGGCGGCCGTTACGATAGCGACGAAGATCGAAGCCGGAGCAACTCACCTAATGCCCAGGGATCTCACGCTTTCGGGAAGAATGTGCGCAATGCTAATTTCCCTTCGCGTTTCAGGGCTCCGACCTCCGTACCTAAGTACGATGGTGAAACCAACCCCAGCGTTTGGTTGGAAGACTACCGACGGGCGTGTAATGCTGGCGGAGCACGGGACGACCTGTTCATCATCAAGAATCTTCCACTACATCTCGCGGACTCGGCTCGCAGGTGGCTCAAGCACCTGCCACGAGGCCAAATCGACAGCTAGTCGTAGCTACATGACGCTTTCATCGGCAACTTCCAGGGCACGTACACCCGACCAGGGAACTCAAAGGACCTTAATGTCGCCTAGAGGGGGGGTGAATAGGCGGACGACCAATTTAAACTTTTATTCCCCCGCAGGCTTGAACTGCCAGGCCTCACCGGTCAGACCGGTGCTGGCTTTGCTTTACAGGTGAGCACCGGTCAGACCGGTACCCACACCGGTTACACCGGTGCAGCACAGAGCACCTGCAAAAATAGCTTCAAGCTCCTCTTGAATTTTAGCACGAACCAAACTTGGTGAGTGGTCTTAGTAGATGATCTCAAGCAGGGTAATGATCCCTACACACACAAATAGCACACCCAAGTAGATCGAAGCGGAAGCAAATCAAATTTGCTAGAAAACAACTTAGAGAGGTAAACCACAATGAGATGCAAGGATTTGTTTCCCGAAGTTCACTTCCACCAAGGAAGCTATGTCTCCATTGAGGAGCTTGTAAGGGAACCACATGAGGTCTCCCACAACAAGCCGGGTCTCTTTCAACCACTTTCCTCGATTCCACTAAGGCGATCTTTTCCACGAAGAGGCAAGATCACAGCCCTCACAAACTTGCCGCTGCTCGCCACAACTTGGGAGCTAGCCGGCAATGCCTAGTCGTCTAGGAGGCGAACCTCCAAGAGTAACAAATGCTTCAATGCTTGTAGACGCGAAACTCAAGTGCTCAAGCTATAGGAATGCTCTTGTTAGCTCACAAAGGCTCTCAAGATCTCACTAACTCAACCCAACTCAAAGATATGGCTTGAATCCACAAATCTCACAAAGAGAGAGGTTGGGGAGAGCCACTAAGGCTTTAGGCTTGTTAGAAATGACCTGGAAGCTCAGCAAGTTCACTAAGAACAGCAGCCCGTCCAAGAGGAGGGCTTGGGGTACTTATACCCCAAAAGAAGAAAACTAGCCGTTAGCTGCCGGGCGGCACCGGTCAGACCGGTGCTCCACACCGGTCAGACCGGTGTTTGAAAAACTAGCCGTTGGGCCTAGTTGCACCGGTCAGACCGGTGCCTCCACCGGTCAGACCGGTGGAGCCCGAGAAACCCCCAAAACCCTTTCTAGCAAACTAACACTTCACCTAAGAGGTCAAGTGGCTCAGGTTAGGTTAGGAGGGGTTGTTAGCACGCTCTAAGGCTGTTTCTCACCAAGGTTTTCTAAGAGCACTTGACTTGGTCATAAAGCGAAAGTTGCATCCCTCTTGATAGTACGACATACCTATACTCAAGATTAAATAAAAACACCTTGTCAACTTCCTGAGCTTGAATGTCTTCAACCTTGCCATACTTGATTAATTTCCACTTGAGGGCTTCCAACTTTGATCAATGTCTTGAGCACGTCCATACTTGAGCTAGTGGCTTAAGATCTTTCCATATAGCATAGAGATGCACACTTAGATCTTTAAGTCACTCCATATTGCTAATCTCAACTTGAGAACTTGATGCAATGCTTCTCTCGGTTAAGGCTTGAATATGATACTTGAAGACCCCACGGATGCTAGAACTTCACCTTAGCAAAACACGAAATGGCGGCCTAGCCAGGGCCCCAAAGATTGCTTAGTCCCTCACCCTAGTCATCTTGGTTGATCTCTTCATCACTTATCCAATCCACATTGAGTTAAGCTTTGCTTCATTTACAATTAGTCTTCATTTGAAATCCCGCTTCAAATGCTTGTTCTTGATTGACAACGAATATGCAAGCTTCCAACATAGGACCATAAAAACTATATTTATTCTTGTGTCCTCTTTCATTTTCCACATGAAGCCTTGCATTCAAACTATGAAGAATTGCCATCTTCTTTTTCTATGATCCTTTTATTTTAACCAAGCTACTATGTTCATCAGGGATCATGAATTGACCTCCTTACAATATTCCCGATATTTATCTTTCTTCGTTTGCTTGATATTTGCCACTATGTCTTAGGATCATACATATATTTGTCTTCTCCAATGTGAGCCATACAATATTCATTCACCAATATATATATCCCAACAATAACTCATGAATATACAAATAAAACCTGCTCACAATCTTAGACAAACATGTTAGACCTTTAATCGCTTTGTCATTCAATTCACCAAAATCCACTTAGGGGCCTAGATGCACTTTCAATCTCCCCCTTTTTGGTGATTGATGACAACTCGATTAAAGCTTACAAATATAACAATTAAGCGCAATTCAATCCTTAGATATAGCTAGAGCTCCCCCATAATTTGTGCTTTGAATGGAATTTCAAAGATTTGGCCTCAAACGCCAAAAGCACAAATTTGGGAGAAAAACATGAGAGCTCCCCCAATATCTTAGAATCAGTGGAGTGCAACATGTGTGAGTAACAAAATAAAATGTGTGATGCATATGACAAGTTAAGCACATAGCAAAACAACAAGTGTTCTGGCTGGACGCCACCGGTCAGACCGGTGCTCCTGACCGGTCAGACCGGTCAGGCTCAACCAGTACAGGAACCAGGCGGTCACCGGTCAGACCGGCGAGGTCCAGTCAGCACACAAAACTCAAAACAGTGCGTGCTATTTGGGCTAAAGTGATCAGACCGGGGTTGCAAGCCGGTTTAGATCACCATACCCCATTTAGCCAACACAAACAATACACCATACAAATCATGCATCACAATCTAGCATAAGGTCACTTACTTATTACATAAATAAGTTCAACACACATACTAGCACTCATACAAGGTTCTCAAGTCCAAAGAAATAGAATTCCAAATTTTATTACACGGCTGCTCTCATCAGCCGGCACCGGTCAGACCGGTGCAAGCCACTGGTCATACCGGTGACCACTGCTCTGCTGCACTAGCTACTGAAGTGATAAACTTTAATCCGTTCTTCTCCCCCTTTGTCATCAAGCATCCAAGAAGGGCCTGGAGAAGGTGTAGCTGCAGCCGATCAACGCCAAGTCGACCATCCGGATCCATCCCCTATTTTAAATATAAGCGAGACAATGCATAGGAGATGTAAGAAATAAATTCTTGAATTTTGATGATAGATGAGAATCGAGAGGAGAAACAAGTACCCTGTGGTGGAGGAGGAGGAGGCTGAGGATAGGTCCATTGAAATATTTTAGTGGAGATGCGACTAGCCCAATCCTCAGGAGCCTCAGGAGCCTCTGGAGCCTCAACGTGCTGAGAAGTCCCCGCTGAATCAAACTGAGGAGGTGGAGGTGGTGGTGCCGACGAGCTCCCCTCGCCTGACTCAAATAAGAAACTGCCATACTGATCCACCAAACCCGAATTTGCCATGCTTCTTATCCTCTCCTCAAAAGTAGGTATAGGAACCTCAGGTGGAACGGGAGATATGGGTGAGCGAGGTGGCTGAAGCCCAAAGTGTGCATGCAGCATCTTCATAGAGTCCCTCTCCTTCTTCCTTTCTCTTCTTTCTCTTTGCTGTGCTACTTCAATGTCATGCTGGCTCTTGCACATACCAAAAAGAAAGTTTATGAATTTTCGCATTGGAGAGGTAGCCTTCCTTGGTCGGTACTGCTGCTCAGGCCTCCACCGGTCAGACCGGTGAGTGTCACCGGTCTGACCGGTGGCAGTCTGGGCAGCAGGCTGCTGCTGCTGCTCCGGCTGGTGCTGCTCCCATCCTTGTCCTTCTTCCTCTCTGATTTTCGAATCATGCTCAGGAGACGGAATTCTTGGAAACTTGGTAGGATTGGGCCTAAAAGGTTTGTGCTTGACTTCCTTAGGAAACCCAATCCTAGAGACTTTCTCAACCATGTACATAATATAGGGGCTATAGCTGCAAATCTTCTTTGGATCTTCTGATAAGAACTTGATTTCTTGCCAAATGAAATCCCCCACACTAAATGGAGGTGCCCCCGGTCTCAAAGCTATCATCAAATTTCTCATATACTTGGACACGTCGGAGGGGTTTCCATCTCTAGGAGTAAGTGTCACACGAAGGAGCCTATTCAAAACTGAATAGTAGGTGTAGAGGTCCTTCACGTGTCCAACACTAGCTCTCTTATCCCTGGCATACATGAAGCACATAGTCTCTGGCTCTAGCAAACCCTCATCATGTAGCTTGGGATAGTACAAGTCCTGTTGATCAATGTTGAAAAGAGCTAAAAATCTAGTGAAACGAAGTCCATACTTCACTCCATTTGACATCCAAAGCATAGCTCTTTCACCATCCTTGTATCCAAAATGCACTGTGGCATAAAACTGAGCAATGATTTCTCTATTCCAATCATACTTGAATCCCATGAGATCCTTCACCCTTTGGTGCTCACAAACTCTAATGATCTCATTGAAGATAGGGTCATTTTTCTGCTCCATGAAGTTCCAATCCACATATTGTGCCTGATGGGTGATTTTGGGCTTCTTTATGATCACTGAGGTGTAGTAATCCTGCTGAAACTGAGCCCAAAACCTATTATCTGAAGCTGTCATGTCACTAATATAAGAATTTACGTCCCTCAACTTCTTCGGCTTCTTTGTCTTCCCTGAACCATGAAAATTCTCTGCTTTGTTGGGAAACATGTATATGGGCTTTGTGATCCTAAGCCCACCATGACCACCGTCATCATCATCCTCATCCATAGGATCATCATTCTCATCCTGCTCTCGACCCCCTGTATCATCATCCTCACCCTCACCTATGTACTCATCCTCATCCATGGTGGCTGGCCCCTTGCCATGAGGGCGATCAAGATCCTCAATGTAGGTCTTGTCCTCAATATCATCATCACTGCTTGCCCCTTGGGTATCACCAGCAACATTCTCAGCCCTCTCATGAGAAGGACGTGGCCTCAAAGTCATCCCACTGCTGCTACCTCCAGGAAAAGCACCTGGAGTGACCGCTCTCCGAGACATGATCTCCTCTTTTCTTTTCTTGGCACCTTCCTTAATTCTTGGCATAGCTCCTGTCCTGGGTCACAAAAGAGATTACAAGAATGCATGAGACACCAGGATAGAGATTGAAAAAGATTTGGAAATGAAGAACTCTGTTTCGAGCAATTGGGTCTGTTCTGGACGCCACCGGTCAGACCGGTGCCCTCAAATCAGAGCCAATGGCCCTTAACTGTCAATCTTAGTAGCCTGAACAGATTTGATAAGCATGTTGATGAACGTAAGACATATCCAGATTGATAAGAGTCAAATACACGAAGAAAGCAAATTTTAAGGTTGGACGAGCCGCACCGGTCAGACCGGTGCGCTCACCAGTCAGACCGGTGAAAGCCGTCCGCCCCCAAATTTTGAATCCTCACAATGTACCCAACGAAACGTTATGGATCTATAGGAATGTCTTCTATATGTTGCCAGGAGATGTTCTACCAAAGGAATCCCTAAACTTCTAAAGGAGTAGAGAGATCGGGCAAAAGAAAGTTTTAGATACCTTTGGAGAGAAGAACTCGATTTGAAACCAATGAGCCGCCTTAGATCCTTCCTCAGCATCCCTAGGGGGTTCTTTTCCACGGAGGAGAAGTGGTTTTCCTTGGTTGAAACCCTAGGTCTCCATGGGAGGTGCTTGGAGGAGGAAGAGAGTTGGAGAGGGTTGTCCACGGGTTGAAGGAGGAGGGAGGCAGGTGAAATGATTGAAGAGAGAGAAGAGGAAGGGTAGAAGTAGATATTCTTTTACTGTGCACTCACGGGTAACTTCCGGGCACCACCGGTCAGACCGGTGGGAGCACCGGTCAGACCGGTGACCCTTTTTGGTCCAACTAGCGACCCTGCTCGGTAGTTCCGATCCAGGGTCAGAAGTTCCGACGATTTTTGAGAATCAAACAGAGAGTCCTTCTCGGAAGTTCCGCCCTAGACTTGGAAGTTCCGACCCATCCTTCCAAAACTTAAGATTTTGCTTCTGAAAACTTCACTTGATCCTTACTCCTTCACACAGGTTGGATAAAAGATATTGACAAGATTTTGATCCAACTTTTCACAGACCTTAGAAGAGTGTAGAGCTATCCAATTTAATTGATAAACTTGATTCTTCCAAGTGAGAGAGAGAGATAGATAAAGAGATTATTATGGACTTCAGAAAATCTTCTCATTTGTGACTAGCCATCAATCAAGCATTGGGAACAATAATCACAAGTAAGTTGATCGGGTCACAAAGACCAAGAACCAAATATTTTTCAAATTTCACACTTCCTACACATGCTAGTTGATTTTTCGAAAAACTATCCTACAACACGAAGTGCATGCATCCACTTCAAACAAATAGCCGTTCTAGAATATTTAACTCATACCCTTGACCGCAAGACACAAAGTCGAGTGAGCGCAAAGGTATCAACCAAATATCTAGAGGAGCACAAAACGTTCACTTGAAGCAATTACATGCTAAAGAAGGCACACTAGCATGGTAATATGGCCTAGATGCATTACAATAAATAAAGAAGATTATGAGATCATACCTTTGCCTTAGGCCATTTTATTCATGCATATAATCTATTTTAGTAATTGCTAGCTCTTACTTGAGTTCTTTAGAGAAAGATGATTTCTAAGAGCTTGTCTAAGGTGCACGGATATATGAGACTACAAGATTACTAGAAGAAATTTGTTAGTCCCACAAATGACACAAGTAATGACATGAGCTCCCCCTTGATTAGTGCATAGAGATGTCCTGAATTTCTCAATTATTTTACAATATTCAATTAAGAATACGGAGTAGCTCGTTCACATACTTGGTCATGACACATAAATGATAATACTATTGAAATGTGTCAAGATACTCATACCATTCACTTATGATCATCAAGAAGATGTCTCCTAACCATCTTAAGGCATTTTCTTGCTCAGCCTCGATCGAGGTTCGGGTCACCCGGTTACTGGGTCCGGGTCACCCGGCTGTATCCAGAGATGTATGGGGTCACCCGGCCCTGTGGTCCGGATCACCCGGCGCCAGCCAGAACAGACTAGGCACCGGTCAGACCGGTGGGACCACTGGTCAGACCGATGTGGGCTGTCCCAGCATCCTTGATGATCTTGTTTGCCTTGCTTTGTGATTTTGTGAACATATCACATTTTGGTACCTGCATATTCAGCAAGACATTTGCTCTACTAGAGAGCCATTAAAAGCATCGAATGGAATGAGAGGGTAAATTTTATAGAAATAGTCAAAGTCACTTCCTCATGCTTCACTAATCCAAGATTTGTGACACATGAGGGTTCACTTAAGAACTAAGAGTGACTTAGACTCAATATTAAGTACAATTTACTGAGATGTCATTGAATGTAAGATTTTGACTCTTGAGCTCTTCACATGGTCAATTTATCAAATTAAGATTCCCTTTTTCTTAACCATGTCTTCAATGCATCTCTAGATTTCTGTAAGCTCAAGAAGCATTCTTTGGTACCCAAAGCTTGTTGGGTCCTATAGGGTTAGTCACTAGATGCTTAGGGACCCAAATGGCTCTTATGCTAGTTTGAGGTGAGTTAACCACTCTAGTAGCATAAGTACTATTTTCATCTTCCCTAAGCTTCTTGAAATCATAATGGACAAGATTTGATTTAGGAGTGTTACCATTCGGGCAATCTTTGCCCATGTGACCTTTTTGACAACATTCATAGCAAATGCGGCTTTTGTCCCTGTTATCCACACCATTTCTTGAAATTCCTTGTCCCTGCTTGCTTCTGAGCCTCATCTTCGGAGAAGGGGTCTTTCTCGCCCTGTTGCCTTGAGGAGTGGCTGACCTGGTCGCCACCGGTCTGACCGGTCACGGTCAGATCTGCTGCTTGCTGCATCATTTGGGCAAGTATCTGCTAGATGTCCCTTCTCTCTGCACTTGTAGCACACTCTCCACTTATTTGATCTTCTTGTCTTCTTGGAGAGTGTTTCTTGTACCTTTTGCTTAGTTGGGCAATGGAGTGACTTGTCATGCCCAACTTTGGTCTTTTCTTGAATCTTGTTCTTGTAGGTCTTGGTGTGTTGTTGGGGAGTTGAGCTAGTGACGGTTGATCCCTTCTCAAGCTTCTTCACCATGTCATCACGGTTATCTTGAGAAGGTTGCACTTGACTCTTCCCTTTCAACACATACAAGTTTATTTTAAGCTTTTCGACCTCTTGTTTGAGTTCATCATTTTCTTTGGCAATGAGGTCATCACAAGATTCTACAAGTACATGCTCAATGCTAGATTGGCTTGCTTGAGAAAAACAATCATTAGCGCAAGACAAATCAATTTGAACTTGTGAGCATGTGCACGTGTGAGATAGAGGTTGCATAAATTTTACGGAAGAAAGAACAACCTCATGAGCTGTCTCTAGTGATGCATAAGAATCTACAAGCTTTTCATGAGAACACTCAAGTTCCTTGTGCTTTGCTTGTAGAGCCATATGCTCACTAGTGAGCATCGCTATTTTTTCTTTAAGCATTTCATTATCTTGTTCCACTGCAGCTACGCAAGCAAAGGATTTTATCACTTTATCATATTGCCTAGCAAGCGAATCATACTTACAAACCAAAGAGGCGTTTTCGGATTTGAGAGCCTCAAGTTCCTTAGTCGAGGAACTTGAAGCTTCATTTGTCTCAACCTTCCCTCCTTTGGTCTTCTTCTTCTTTTCCTTCTTGGACATCAAGCAAATGTTGGTGCCCCTGCCGGCACCGGTCTGACCAGTGAGACACACTGGTCTGACCGGTCCCTGCAGAGGGACAGCGCCTTCACTTCTTTGGCCTTCTCCTTGCTTGGGAAGTGACACTTGAGGCTCAATACAGTTGAGTGAAGCCTTTGAGCACTCCTCAAGTGTCTTCTCCATGGTTTGTTCTTGATCAATCAACTTGGGCTTTTTATATTCTTCTCGAAGTATTTCCCAAATGTTGTGTGCATCAATCTCAATCTTTTCATAGATAAGTTCCTGCACATCATCACTCAACATACTACAAATGTAGTTAAATACTCAAGAGTTGCATTGTCAACACTCTAAGTCCTCTAGGGATGATTTTGCCAAGTCAATTTTGTTTTCCCTAAGGTGAGGAGGTAGAATGCTAGCAATAACAATCTTCTCAGCAAGTGGACCCATGGTCCTAATATAATTGAGTACATGAATTGACCAAGAAGCATAGTTTGAGCCATCTAGAGCTAGAGGCTCAAAAGGTACCTCATGCGTTGTCGACATCGTCAAACTCCAAGCGGTTAAGCTCGGATCGGAGCACTCGGCTCTGATACCAATTGAAAGGACCTTAATATCGCCTAGAGGGGGGTGAATAGGCGGATGACCAATTTAAACTTTTATTCCCCCGCAGGCTTGAACTGCCAGGCCTCACCGATCAGACCGGTGCGCCTCACCGGTCAGACCGGTGCTGGCTCTGCTTCACAGGTGAGCACCGGTCAGACCGGTACCCACACCGGTCACACCGGTGCAGCACAGAGCACCTGCAAAAATAGCTTCAAGCTCGTCTTGACTTCTAGCACGAACCAAACTTGGTGAGTGGTCTTGGTAGATGATCTCAAGCAGGGTAATGATCCCTGCACACACAAATAGCACACCCAAGTAGATCGAAGCAGAAGCAAATCAAATTTGCTAGAAAACAACTTAGAGAGGTAAACCACAATAAGACGCAAGGATTTGTTTCCCAAAGTTCACTTCCACCAAGGAAGCTACGTCTCCGTTGAGGAGCTTGTAAGGGAACCACACGAGGTCTCCCACAACAAGCCGGGTCTCTTTCAACCACTTTCCTCGATTACACTAAGGCGATCTTTTCCACGAAGAGGCAAGATCACAGCCCTCACAAACTTGCCGCTGCTCACCACAACTTGGGAGCTAGCCGGCGATGCCTAGCCATCTAGGAGGCGAACCTCCAAGAGTAACAAATGCTTCAATACTTGTAGATGCGAAACTCAAGTGCTCAAGCTATGGGAATGCTCTTGCTAGCTCATAAAGGCTCTCAAGATCTCACTAACTCAACCCAACTCAAAGATATGGCTTGAATCCACAAATCTCACAAAGAGAGAGGTTGGGGAGAGCCACTAAGGCTTAAGGCTTGTTAGAAATGACCTGGAAGCTCAGCAAGTTCACTAAGAATAGCAGCCCGTCCAAGAGGAGGGCTTGGGGTACTTATACCCCAAAAGAAGAAAACTAGCCGTTAGCTGTCGGGCGGCACCGGTCAGACCGGTGCTCCACACCGGTCAGACCGGTGTTTGAAAAACTAGCCGTTGGGCCTAGTTGCACCGGTCAGACCGGTGCCTCCATCGGTCAGACCGGTGGAGCCCGAGAAACCCCCAAAACCCTTTCTAGCAAACTAACACTTCACCTAAGAGATGAAGTGGCTCAGGTTAGGTTAGGAGGGGTTGTTAGCACGCTCTAAGGCTGTTTCTCACCAAGGTTTTCTAAGAGCACTTGACTTGGTCATAAAGCGAAAGTTGCATCCCTCTTGATAGTACGGCATACCTATACTCAAGATTAAATAAAAACACCTTGTCAACTTCATGAGCTTGAATGTCTTCAACCTTGCCATACTTGATTAATTTCCACTTGAGGGCTTCCAACTTTGACCAATGTCTTGAGCACGTCCATACTTGAGCTAGTGGCTTAAGATCTTTCCATATAGCATAGAGATGCACACTTAGATCTTTAAGTCACTCCATATTGCCAATCTCAATTTGAGAACTTGATGCAATGCTTCTCTCGGTTAAGGCTTGAATATGATACTTGAAGACCCCACGGATGCTAGAACTTCACCTTAGCAAAACACGAAATGGTGGCCTAGCCAGGGCCCCAAAGATTGCTTAGTTCCTCACCCTAGTCATCTTGGTTGATCTCTTCATCACTTATCCAATCCACGTTGAGTTAAGCTTTGCTTCATTTACAATTAGTCTTCATTTGAAATCCCGCTTCAAATGCTTGTTCTTGATTGACAACGAATATGCCAGCTTCCAACATAGGACCATAAAAACTATATTTATTCTTGTGTCCTCTTTCATTTTCCACATGAAGCCTTGCATTCAAACTATGAAGAATTACCATCTTCTTTTTCTATGATCCTTTTATTTTAATCAAGCTACTATGTTCATCGGGGATCATGAATTGACCTCCTTACAATATTCCTGATATTTATCTTTCTTCGTTTGCTTGATATTTGCCACTATGTCTTAGGATCATACATATATTTGTCTTCTCCAATGTGAGTCATGCAATATTCATTCACCAATATATATATATCCCAACAATAACTCATGAATATACAAATAAAACCTGCTCACAATCTTAGACAAACATGTTAGACCTTTAATCGCTTTGTCATTCAATTCACCAAAATCCACTTAGGGGCCTAGATGCACTTTCAGGAACCCCTGGGACTTACGAAACTATAAGCAGATGAAGGGCGAGAGCTTACGCGACTGCATCCGGTGCTTCTCCAAGTGGTGCACCGAGTTGCCTAGCACCACCGACGCAGACTTCGTCTCGGCCTTCTAGAACGGCACCACATGTGCCACGCTGATCCATCGAATCGGGCGACGGAAACCACGATCTACTCGGGAGCTGCTCGACATCGCGACTGATCACGCCAACGGGGAGGAAGTTGTGGCCGCGATGCTTAACCCTGGTACCAGCAAGGGGAAGCAGCTGTCGAAGTCGACGACGGTCCATCCGTACCAACCAACAAAAAAAGAAGAATAAAGACAAGAGATACCACGATGACACCTTGGTGGCTGCTGTCGACTGAAAGGCGGCAAAATAGAGAAGTGACCTACCGAAGGATCACTTCGAGAAGCTGTTGGAGGCCCCGTGCCCCAACCACGAGGGCCCGGTCAAGCACGCCTTCAAGGACTGCAACTTGATGAAGTCCTACCTCTCTGGTACACTGAAAAAGCGAAACACTGCTCTGACCAGTGATGGAGGGAAGGACAAGGGCAACGACGAAGGTGCTTACCCCCACAAAGATGGAGCTGTTATGATGATCTTCGGGGGTTCGGAGGCGCGGCCACCAAGACACCAGGAGAAGCCGATCCGGCTAGAAGTTTACCAAGTCGAGCGTGCAACTCTGACGTACTTGAAGTGGTCGGAGACACCGGTCACGTTTGACCGGCACGATCACCCCGACCACGTCCCACGACCAGGCAGCTACCAGTTAGTCATGTCACCCTTGTTCGGCACCAAGCGTGTGCACAAGGTACAAATGGACGGAGGCAGCAGCCTCAACGTCATCTACATGTCGACCCTAGACGACATGGGGATCCCGCGGTCCCGACTGCGGCCGTCGACGGCGCCTTTCCACAGGGTCGTACCTGGGATGGAGGCGGTCCCCCTCGGGTAGATCGATCTGCCCGTCACGTTCGGAACTCCGAACAACTTCCGAAAGGAGACCCTCACCTTCGAAGTGGTAGGGTTCCCGGGGACGTATCACGCGATACTCGGAAGGCCAGCTTACTCTAAGTTCATGGCCGTCCCCAACTACACGTACCTCAAGCTGAAGCTGCCCGGACCAAAAGGCATCATCACGGCAGGTACAACTTTCCAGCACGCGTACGAATGCGATGCTGAGTGCTTCCAGTTCGCTGAGGTACTGATCCGGTCTGAGAAGCTCTCCGTTGAGCCCCCCTCCGAGGACCCAGAAATCCCCGAGTCGTCCAAGTGAGTGGCCTGCTCTTTCAAGCCCGCCAAGGACGCCAAGGAAGTGCCCGTCTCTGAGGATGGCCGCACGATCCGTGTCGGGACGGCGCTTAGTTCCGACTAGGAAAGCGCGCTCGTCGACTTCCTCCACGCGAACCTCGATGTGTTCGCATGGAAACCTTCCGACATGTCGGGGATTCCAAAGGAAGTCACCGAGCACAAGCTTAATTTTAAGCCTGGCTCAAAGCTGATCAAGCAGCGTCTGTGCCGCTTCAACTCTGACAAGTGCAAGGCCATTGGCGAGGAAATCAAGAAGCTCCTTAGTGCAGGGTTCATTCGTGAAGTGTACCACCCCGAGTGGTTAGCAAACCCTGTACTCATTAAGAAGAAGAATGGAAAATGGAGGATGTGCGTTGATTACACGAGCCTGAACAAGGCATGTCCAAAGGATCTGTTTCCTTTACCGCGCATAGATCAAGTAGTCGATTCAACGGCCGGGTGCGAAACCCTCTTTTTTCTCGACGCTTACTCCGGGTACCATCAGATCGCAATGAGCCTGATCGATCAGCTCGCGACCTCGTTCATCACCCCATTTGGCGCGTACTATTACGTTTCCATGCCATTCGGGTTGAAGAACGCAGGGGCCACATTTCAGAGATGCATGCGACGCGTCTTTGGAGACCTCATCGGATGGCTAATCAAGGCCTATGTAGATGATATCGTGGTTAAGTCGAAAATGGTGGGCGACCAGATCCCCGACCTCGCTGCGGTCTTCGAGAAGCTGAGGGAGCACGGTGTGAAGTTAAACCCCGAGAAGTGCGTTTTTGGGGTCCCAAGGGGCATGTTACTCAGTTTCGTCGTATCGAAACACGGCATCGAGGCCAATCCTGAGAAGATCTCTGCGATCACGAGCATGGGGCCCATAAAAAACCTGAAGGAAGTGCAACTGTCACCGGATGCCTCGCTGCTCTCAGCAGGTTCATCGCCCGACTAGGTGAACACAGCCTACCACTGTACAAGCTCATGAAGAAGTCGGAACACTTCTAGTGGACACCTGAAGCACAGGAAGCACTCGATTCGCTGAAGAAACTACTCGAGAGCCCGCCGGTGCTCACCGCACCAGCGGAGGGAGAACCGATGCTCCTATACATCGTCGCTACGACCCAGGTCATGAGCGCCGCGCTGGTGGTCGAGCGAGACGAGCCCGGAAAAACGCAGAAAGTACAGCGCCCCATCTACTTTGTGAGCGAAGTTCTCTCCGACTCAAAGAGCGTTACCCGCAAATCCAGAAGTTAATCTATATTATCCTCATCACTAAGCGGAAGCTCCGTCACTATTTCGACTCACACCGCATCACAGTGGTCTCCAAGTATCCGCTTGGTGAAATCATACAGAGCCCGGAGGCGGAAGGAAGAATTGCCAAGTGGGCCCTCGAGTTGATGGGACTGAACATCGAGTACGCGCCCCGCACCGCCATCAAGTTGCAGTCATTGGCCGACTTCGTCGCCGAGTGAACAGAGATCCAAACTCCCCCTACTCCCATCGAGCATGAGACGTGGCTCATGTACTTCGACAGATCCCTCATGAAGGAAGGAGTTGGGGTCGGACTTGTCTTCATCTCGCCTCTGGCGTGCGTATAGAGTACATGGTCTGACTACATTTCGCGGCCTCCCACAACGTCGCGGAGTACGAGGCGCTCATCAATGGTCTCTGGATCGCCCTCGAGTTAGGAATCCGACGCCTTGAGAACAGGGCAGACTCCGACCTGGTCATGGGGCAGGTGATGAAGGAAAAGAATTGTCTAAGCCCAAAGATGGCCGCGTACTGCCGGGCAGTGCGCGAGCTAGAGGACAAGTTTCATGGGCTCGAGCTCAATCATGTGCTGCGAGAGCACAACAAGGCTGCGGATACCCTCGCCAAAGCAGCATCAAATCGAAAACCCGTCCCACATAGAGTTTTCGCCAGCGATCAGCATGAGCCGTCCGTCCGCCTCAAGGAGGACAAGCCGCTAGAGCCGACAACACAAGAGGTCATGGAAATTGATGAGATACGAGAGCCCAACCTCGAGGACCCAGACTGGAGGATTTCGATCCTCAAATGGATGGTGGAAGGAAAATTACCGCCCGACAAGGAGACAGCCTGATGGACCGCGCGCATGGCAAAGTCGTACAAACTTGTCGATGGCGAGCTCCGACGAAAAGGCGCTAAAGGCATACTCATGCGGTGCGTCCTGGCCGATCAGGGCAAGGAGCTGATGCAAGAGATTCATGCAGGCACATGCGGGCATCACACTGGTCCAAAGACCATTGTCGGGAAAGCTTTTCGACAAGGTTTTTACTGGCCTACTGCTGTTGCCGATGCAACTCGGATCGTGCGCAGCTGCGAAGGCTGTCAATCTATGCACGACAAACTCATCTCCCGGCGCAAGCGTCACAAACCATCCCTATCACCTGGCCTTTCGCGGTCTGGGGGTTACACATGGTCGGGCCACTAAGGAAAGCACCCGGGGCTACACCCACGTGCTCGTCGCCATCGACAAGTTTTCAAAGTGGATCGAGGCCAAGCCCATAACAAATGTCCGCTCCGAGGAGGTCGTCGCGTTCTTCACCGACATCATCTAGCGCTTTGGGATTCCAAACTCCATCATCACCGACAATGGCACCCAGTTCACCGGCAAGAAATTCCTCAAGTTCTGCGATGACAGCAACATCCGTGTGGACTGGGCCGCTGTCAGTCACCCGAGGACCAATCGGCAAGTGGAGAGGGCCAATGGCATGATCTTGCAAGGTCTGAAGCCGCGGATATTCAGGCACCTCGAGAAGTTTCGAGCAACATGGGCCGCAGAGCTCCCGTCCGTCCAATGGAGCCTACGCACCATGCCTAGTCGGGCTACTGGCTGTACGCCTTTCTTCCTGGTCCACGGGTCGGAGGCAATCCTCCCGACGGACATCGACTATGGCAGCCCACGAGTTCAAGCTTACACCGAAGAAGGCAACCAGGTTGCCCTCGAAAATGCCATCGACCAGCTCGACAAGGCGCGCAGCGTTGCTCTCCTCCACTCGGCACAGTACTAGCAGGCTCTACGTCGCTACCACGAGCGCAACATACGGGAGCGCGAGTTCCAAGTCGGCGACCTCGTCCTCCAACGAGTTCAAAGCAACGAGGGGCGACACAAGCTCTCACAACCATGGGAGGGTCCATTCATCATCGACCAAGTACTCCATCTCGGAACTTTTAAGCTCAAGTCCACGGGCTCGGGGGCTACCTGGGGCCACGACACCCCTCCCCTTCACGTTTTGAAATCTTTTTTCGATAAAAAACCATCTGTGGTTTCTCGTATGATCGTCGCGGTACACTTGCGCTCCTTAGAAGGAGATGAACGATGGCTCTAGCGGTTACAAACCTGCACTCGTCCGGGCCCCGAGTACTTACGCCCCCGCGGCTACGGTGCAAAGACCCACGAGCAAAGTTCGCGACCTCAAGCTGTCGTTCACTCGCTCCCTCGAAAGGTCGCCGGATAACCGTCTGAGCTATGAACTCTGAAGAGTTTTCTTGTTTGCAAAACGTACGCACACACATATCCTTCTCAGAAGTACCCGGGGGCTGCCCGCCCAAGTAGTACCGCTTCAAAACTAAGCCCGGTCGAGTCGCCAGGTTCCTACGCCCCTGCGGCTATGGAGCAAGACACCGTCAGCAAGGTCTTAAGCTACACTGCTCGGGCTCGCAGAGTCCCCAACTACTCGGAAGAAGGCTAAAGAACAAACGAAATACTTAACTTGAAATAAAAATGGGTGCTTGACCCATGAGTCTGCCACAAGGGCTCGATCCATAAGTTTATTACAAGTTACCACCAGCATAAATTGAAGCCTCGGCGAGGTGACTCTGTTTTTTGTTCTTCACAGGTCCAGGTCGTGGATGGCATGGTTCATCATGGTCTGGGTGAAGTCGACGGCGTCCTCCTCGATATGGTCGTACTCGTCGTTGTCGTAGCCCAGACACCATCCTTGGCCCAGCAGCTCCCTGTCCAGTTTCGGGTAATGTGATAGGAAGATGGCCACCACCTTGCGGACGATATCGCGTGCCACATCCATCGACTGCCGGCGAGCTGTCGAGGCAGCCTGCTCCAGATGATCCTTCATGTTGCCAGAAGGAACCCCAAGGTCGTCCATCGCCTTGGTGATGACCATCGCCATCTTGTCGCGAATCGTCTGCACTTTCGTGAGGTCGGACTGGGTCATCTTGTGCGATCTCCGTTCTTGTTCGAAATCTGTCACGGCCTCTGGAGAAAAATGAGGACCAATGTTAGCAAAAGACATCCTGATTCAACGAAGGCAAAGCATGCAGGAGACGTGGCTCTTACTATTGAGTCTTTCGTTGGCCTCACGAGCAAGCTCTACCAGCTTCTCGTTCTCGACAAGGTGGGTGGCTGCGGCGCTCTCGTGATCCGCGACCTCCTTCTCCAAGTCGGCGCGGGCCACACGGAGAGCTGTCCACTTCGGAAAATGGGATAGCTTCACGAATCAAGGGGGCACGCACGAGCAAAAGCAAAGGCAACAGGTCGTAAAGCACTCACCTATGATCTCCTCTTCACGCTTCTTGGCGACTTCCTCGAGTTGGCCCTTCTCCGCGGTGATGCTGCCAACCTGGGCCTCAAGCGCTGTCACCCTCTCGCGAGCCGTCTGGAGGTTGGACTCGGCCCGGCCCACCCTAGCTTCGAGCTCCGTATTCTCTTGATGGGTGGCACAGGCAGCGGCCTCAGCGTTGGAACACAGCTCTGTCGCTGCCTGCTCCGTTGTGGCCAGTTTCTCCTCTAGGGCGGCCTTCTCCGCCTGCGCTGTGGCTGCACGGTCCTCGGCAGCCTTCGCCCTCACCTCGAGGGTCGCGCGCTCGGCCGTCCGGTCAACCTCGCTGGTCACCGCCACGAGACAGGTCGTGGCCAGCTGCGCCTCCAACTAGGTCTTCTCAGCGCGGAGCGCCTTGAGGGCCCACGACTTGTCGTCACAGCGCCCGACAAGCTCCTAGACCATACATAAGCCTCACAGTCAAGGAAGATGAGAAAACAAGCATGAAAATCAAAAAGGTGGAAAAAGAGGGCTATGACTCACCCTCGAGGCGGGCAAGACCAGACTCCTGATCGCCCGCTCCGACTGACGCAGCGCCAGCTCGCTCAGGCGCAGGCTGCACTCCAGGTTGCGACGGGCCAGGAGCTTCGCGTCGCCGTCAACGTCCAAGCCGACAGAGGCTTGAACTCATGAGATAGGCACCAGCCAGAGCGGCGAAACCTCCATCTCCTCCTCCACCGTCGATGAGGTCGGCCACGGCCCCCTCGAGCTCTCTCCGATCTCCGAGGTCAGAGGTGGCATCTATTCGTCCGCCACCGCAACGGGAGAGGTGACCGGAGAAGGCGACTTCGGGATGACGACCACCTCCCCAGGGCTCGGCCAAGGAGCGGCGTCTGATGCGGCGACCGACGAAATCAGGACGACCTCCTCGGTCACGACAATGACCGCCGCGGTCGGAACCTCCTCGGAATGAAGGGTGGCCGTCTCCATCTCCGCTGCAGCACTCCCCGTTCTCGCCAACGACTCGGGGGCTGGGGTCTCGGAGTCCGCCGCTGCATCGGCCGTCCCCTCAAGCGACTCGGGGGCTGGCCGCTCAATGTTCGCAGCGTCGTCTCCCGCCCCCATCGACGACTCGGGGGCTGGTTGTTCAGCATCACCCCCCCCGTGCCTCGGGAGCGAGATTTTCCTGAATCTGCTCCAGGGCCCCGGACAGGCACCTCGCCAACTCAGCCGTGTGGGCCGAGAGTGCTTCTTCCGTGGGGGCCTCACCCCCCAAACCCGTCACCCCCATCGACAGGTCACTGCGAGCCAGGCTCACAGCTCCCTGTGGGGGGGACCGTCATCACTTGGGTCCCAGACCCTCCTGTCTCTTCAACCGCCGCCCCCGACTGGAGGGAGGGCGGCGGACCGCCCGACGACGGCGTATCCCCGACTACCTGAGCCGGGCGGTGCAGCGACTTCACGAGCGTCGTCCTCATGGTACGACGGTCGGGCACCCTGAAACGAGAAGAATGTCACAACAACGACAAGCAGCAGGCACACTTCCCATGAACATGGAGAGATAGTCCACAGATTGCAACTCGGAGCTGACCTCTCTGCGATGAGGTGGGGCCACTTGGAGCCGATGGTCGGGTTGCAGGGAGACGCTGCCCTCTTGCTCCCCGCAGACAGAGCAGAGGTCGAGGACGGTGCCACACCGCTCCCAGCGACGACGACCGACTGAAGGCGCTGCTGGGTCGGGGCCGGCCCCCTACTCTGGGCCGCGGACAGAGAAGAAACCCCTGGCGCACTCCGTCACTCCCGTGACGAGCGCGCCAAGGGCGAATGCAATCTCTGGCGTGAGGAGTGGTGGCGCGATGTGTCGCGTCCCGATGAATGGCGGGCAGGGTCGCTGCACCGCGGGGAGCTCGTGCTCCTCTCGCGGTGGCTCCGCTGAGAGGTGCAGCTGCTTGTTCTGGGCTGATCAGCCCGAGAGGACGAGGACAGCACCTGCTGGCTCGAGCCGGCGCCTGCCGTGGTCGAGGCGGGCACTGACCCGCCGCGTGGCCTCGACGTCGCCGCCGCCTCATCGTCGGTCCACTCGAACTCCGACTTGTCCTCATCCGTGTCCGGCGGCGCTGACGTGGGGTCCTCGTTCTCGGAGACGTTGGCCTCCCAGCACGCCGGAGTGAAGCGCGCGTGTCATTCCTCGACCGTTTGTCGATCTCCTTCTGCTGGTGGGCCCTCCTGCGTTCCCCTCGCCGCTGTTGCCGCGCGGCGATCTCACGAGTGAGCGCCCGGTCCTCTTCCAGCAGTGGACGTGAGGTGAGGATGCGCACGGCCCCCATCTGCGCAGACACAGGAAAATCATCACCCACCGTCGCGGAAAACAAATCGAAAAGAAGTCAAGAAAGGCATACCAAGGCTGCGGTGATCGGGGAAGGAAGCATCGGCAGGGCGTCCCGCGGCGAACAGAACAAATGGGTGACCCCAGTAGCCTGGGACACCCGGCGCTGGACATCGTCCATCGAGGGCAGTGGGTTCGCCGTCACCATCCCCACGAAGGGAGCTCGGTCCTCCGTCATCTGACAGAGGCGCAGAGCACGACGGCGAAGCGGGACAACCCCCTTGGCGTGATAGCCGCCGATCAGGATGATGAAGTTCACCCCGTTATCGTGGAGTATCTTAAGGGCACCGAGGGCGTCGTCGAGGAACCGGGGCTGATCCTTCTTCTCCGGCCCGTAACTCCACCTTGCCGGCGCCCGGTCGTACCAGCGGTTGGTGAACTTGGGCAGTGGGTTTTCGGGATCGTTCTTGAGGTAGAACAAATCTCGGTGCCACCCGCTGTTGGAGCTTGTCAAGCTGGTAGGGATGTACTCGTCCATCCTCCCCTACTTCCTGCGGAGCCTGGCGCACCCTATCACCGCCGCGGTACGATCGTACTTCACGCAGACGAACTTGTAGAAGTACCGGAACAGGTCCCAGTGGGCTCCCTGTCCCAGATACCCCTCGCACAAAGCTTCGAACGCCGCCATCTGCTGGACGCCGTTCGGGTTTAGGTTGTGGAGTTCGAGGCCATACTCCTCGAGGACGGCGCGGATAAACCGCCCCGCCGGGACGGAGAAGCCGCGCTCGTGGAAGATCACGAATGAGACCATGTAATCCTCCGGGGGCTGGGGGCGGCACTCAAGTCCCGGAACCTTCCACTCCTCCGCTTCAGTCAGTGGCGGCAGCTTGCCGTCGGCGGCAAGACGGTCAAGCTTCGACCAGGTCACCATTGAGGACGACCAGTTCGACATAGCATCGGCCGTGGAGGCGGCGGCGGGTGGAGCAAGCTTACGATTGAAGGTGAGAAAGGCTTGGTGGCCTGCGCAGAGCGGATGCCGAGGCAGGAGCAGAGGCGACGGCGGCGGAGTGTGCAAGAAAGAAGAAGGGGAAATTTTAGCCGGCAGCCGCGGTATAAAAAGGGGGAAATGATTACCCTCCTCCCCCCGGCAGTTAATGCCTGGGCCGCCTCGGGCCACGTCCTCTACCCGCCGAAGCATTGCCCCTCAAAAGACGCGCCCACTACTGGCGACCGCCCACGACCGTGTCGCCACATCATCAAGAACGGGGCCCACAACCTCACAACCGACGCAGGATCTCCGCTATTCATCTCACGGCCTCCACAGCAAGAAGCAAACTTCCCCGAATCCAAGAATTCAACATTCAACCCCACGCACAAGTCTCCGACTTGTCCGTGGGCTCGGGGGCTACTACCCGCGGGTCCGCTCACGCGTCCCCACCGGAGAAAATACGACTGGCTCCCTCGTCTCCGTGGCAATTAAGCCTGGGAGCGAGTCCTTGACTCCGTCACCAAGCTCGGGGGCTACTGACGAGGCCATGGACCAGGGCCCACCAGGACCTCTGAAAAACGCAGTACGGACCCACGTACGGTGTACTTTGGCGGCTAATACAACGAGTATTAGTGTGACAACCCGCCCAGGAAAATACCGTACTATCGCCTAAACCAATCCACTTTGGCCATTAAGCGACAGTAAAGTATCATCCTGTCGTTAGTTGCCGGGTTAACGCCCGGTAGAATCACTTACATAGCAACAAGGATCGACATATATGCATTAAAACTCACGCAAAGGCGAGTCCAGAGAACAACACATAATTAACATCCAAATCTACCCCGAAGGGTTTAATTATTACAAACCGGAGTCTTTGTCATGATAATGAAGTTCAGAGTTTTGAAAACAACAGAATAAACAAAACGGTGCGAGGAGCATCACAGGAGGCCTGCCATGATGCCTTCAATCATCGTCTTCCACCCACTCTAGCTCCCAGCCAGGCGGAATCTCTCCAGGCCACACATCACTGAAAGCATTACCTGGAACAACAGATTGCAGCAAGGCTGAGTATACTAATACTCGGCAAGACTTACCCGTCGGTGACAGCTACATCACCAACTCTAGACATGAAAGGCTTTTTGGCCATTGGGGTTTCTTTTGCTAAAAAGCAACAAAGAGTATGTCCTTACTTTCCAGATTTTAGCACAGATTCTAGTGGATTACTCTTTTCTAAATTAGCAAGCTAGGGCAAGCATAAGTTGTGCAAACAATTAATCAAGCATAAATATTCATCAACTTCCATCATTAGGGATATCATGGCCAGCAGGATAAGTAGTCTCAGATAACAGTGAGAGGCCGACAATCGATTGATTTAAACCTTGCAAGGTGGACCTAAACACACGGTAGGGTGCCCCCGCGAGGACAACCACCAGGCGGTTCCCAAAACTCTTCGGATCAGGATCGAATCTCACAGTCTTTGGTACAGGCTATCTGGTATACCCCGCAAGGCACCCAGAATCACCATGCACCACCGGTAGCTAGCCGTGAGACGCATCCCAAGATGAGTAATAGTAAGATCCTTCACCGCGTCGTTAAGGTACTAGGCTTACCGTACCCATTTCCGACAAGTGCTTAGTACGTTCAAACACTTACCCCACAAAAGCCATTGGACCGGAGCCCACATCCCATGCTCTTACCACATGAGCAATTCATTTATAATGATCTTATGATTCCAACATAAGAACCTATTCTCGCGAGTGACAAGTATCACTCGACTTGTAACGGTCCTATAGCATAGCAGCTACCGACCTATCATACTATTACAGGCATAGGTACCTAGGGATCATGCATCTAGAGTTCCATTCAACTCCTGAACGTAAATGCACAAACATCCATAGATAGCTATGTAACTTTTCAAAAACACAGGGGACAATGCACCGAGGCTTGCCTTCGTCAGCACAGTTAGCCTGAGGGTCCTCGATGTCCTCGCTCACTTCCATGTACTGCAGCTCCGCGTCAGCTCCTCCTTCCTCAGCTTTCGGCACGAGAGCATAGTTACCGTTAGGGAGTTCTACACGGAATGCAATGCAGGGTTCAGGTGGAGTGAAAGGTTATTTATTTTATCCAACTCTTGTTGGCCATATTCACCTTAACAAACATTTATTTACTAATTCTTTTCATTTAAATTAATATATGTGAAGGCTTATTCTTTTACTCATTTCAAAAGTGAATGTGTACATATTTAGGCAAATAAGTTAATTCAAATTCACAAAACAGCAAGGGGGTGCTTATAGACCCTAATTAAGCTAGGCCACCATTTAATGGGGTCACAAAGAAACAAGGATTAATTTTTCCTAATCAAAATTTTCATAGAAAGCTTATGTGCACTCTAACTTTTAAATGCAAAATAAACTATAAAAACAAGGACAAGGGTCCTTCCTGGCCCAAAAGATTCTAAACATGCCACTGGACCAAACTTCAAGTTTAAAAGAGCCACAATTTAATTATACCCAAAATGATATTTCCTAGCTACCCAAAATTTGGAGAAAAGCATAAATAATTAAATAAAGTGCTCCTGCACCCAAACTCCACCCTACAGCTTGTCTGGCCTAAAACAAGTCTAGGAAACCCGCATGTTCATCACAAACACATTTGAAATTTGAACTATGCATTTAAATGTAAATCTAAGCATAAATCAAGATTAAATACTTCTATCAGAGGTAAATTCATGATAAATTCAGGAAAGTTGAATCTAGGCATAACATGAACATAGCCACAAGCTGAGCACACAAATCAATTTACATTTTGCTACAAAAATAAATAAGGCAGAAATAGCATAAATACAAGGTAATTCATATAAAAAGATATACCTAGTAACTTTGTGCAAAAATTTGCCCAGATTCTACAAAAGATATGACTAACAACATATCCAAAATTTAGCTCCCTAGCGTTTCTAGATTTTGAACTACAACAAAATGATGTCAAACTGAATTTGAATTTTCATTCAAAATCTATAAGTCAAAACTATGGTCATGCTTTGCAAAAGTTGTAGGTCTAGTCTTACTGAACTCAACAAAATTGGTATTGCATTTTTCTGATTTTTATACGAATTTCTACGATTTTCCTAATTCACTAGACTAATCTGCAAGAAAACTAAGTTTCAAATCCTTACGACTAGATCCCTAGTTTCACAGATATGCCCTCGGCTTTCACCAATATGCCCTCCGGCGGTGGGGTGAGCTCGCCGGTGGCGAACGACGGCCAGAGGAGATGAACAAGCGGCACAAGGCTTCGATTCGACTCACCACTGACCGATAGGCGGTGGTGGCGCGGCCGGAGATGGTACCGGCGAGCGGCGGCGGCGAGACCGCGGCGGCGCTCCCGCCTCGGCTCGGGTTCCAGCGAGAGGAGGGGAAATACAAGCAAACAAATGGCCATGGGAGCTTCTTTAGGTCCTAGGGGAGGAGTGGAGCAGCTTGGCCGGCGGTGGCGAAGGGCGGACAGGCAACTTCACCGCGGCGGCGGCAGTGGCGGACGGGCGGAGCGGTGTGCGCGCGCGGGCGGGCAGGACTGCCTTTTATAGGCGGGCGAGCGCACGGGGAGGAGTGTGGTGTTGCCTCGGTGCCCGAGGAGGCGAATTAAGGGGCGGCGCGCGGTGTGCGAGGCGCACAACGGTCGCCGGCGGCAATGGCGGGCAGGGGGCCCGGCCGGGGCGTTGGCGGGCGGCCACGCGCGGGGAGGAGTGCGCCCCGAGGGGGATTTGCTCGGACGGAGTGCCGGACACGATGATGGCGCCTCGGGCGCACAGCCGACCGGTCGGGGGACCCGGACACCGAGGGGAGGACGGCGGTACGCCGCCTGCCGCATGGCGCGACGCACCGGTGCGCGCGCGAGCCAAAGCGCGGCGCAGTGGATTTGAATTCCACTTTCCCCTGTTTGCACGCTTAAAACTTTAAAATTTCAAACTAAACTCCAAAACCTATAGATAGGACTTCTGTAGATTGATCAAGGCTCTACACAATAGACACCAGCAGATCTTGAATGGGTTTCGAAAAGAGGGAGAAAATTGGATGCCAAGATGGGGGAAAACTCGGCCCTGATGAACAGTAGCCGGCAGGTTTGACTTGAGTTTTGAGCTATTTTTCCTCCGAATTTCAAATGCCAACCTGAAGATGAAATGTGTCCCTCACAATTCTACACAACTTTTATATTGGCAGAATTTTGAGTGTTTAGACAAAAATTGGAGAACGTGGCCAAAGTTCTAGAGTGATATATGGACATCAAGGGGTTTGACTCACTTAGCTAGGGTTTTGACCAAGGGTTGACCACAAGTGGGTGTTGACTTGATCAAGAGGGTCATTAGGGCTTGTTGACTCGGTTTTCGAGGTGATGACCCAGGTTGACCAAGGTTTGACCAACGTCAGCAGGTTTGACTCGGCTGATTCGGTCATTAGCACCAATGATGCTAATTAAAAACCTGGGGCGTCACAGCCTACCCCCCTTAAAAAGAATCTCGTCCCGAGATTCAAAAATCCAAGGACAAGGTAGGGGCGGCCGGTTTCCCAAGATTTCCGACCTACCTTGGGGAGCAATCCACGAGGTGATTATAGGTCGAAGATCATAACCATCATCGATTCAAGGTTGATCTAAGAGTAGTCCAAGGTGACAAGTCATGGAGAGCTTTTGCAGGGAGTTTACTTGCAGATGCAAGCGGAAAGTATGGAGAGATAAATTGGTATAGGAACTTCCGAACGATCTTGCTCACATGCTATTTAACCTATGAAATTGGGTGGTACTGACTCGTTACATTATGGTGCAATGACTTTTAAAAGTTTGCGTGATGCACATGCTCCTGAAGACACGATGCACATGCTCATGTGGTATGGTGCTCATGATGCATGTTAGCATGTCTCGGTTACCCACAAAATGAGTTAGTGATTGAGATGGCAAACATCGGTTGAGAAGGAGTATGCGTTGCGAGTCGCATTCTCACAACCAAGACACCTAGCGCGCTCCTAGTGGAAATCATGTGGCTGCAACACACATGATGCCCTAGGCTCCGTCGCGGCACCTTTGGTTATGGAACAATAACATCACCAATCATAGAAGGATAGAGTAGGAGATATTGAAACATTCCATGCGTATGCACGTTAGTTCACCCAAGGTTCCCAAATGCACGTGCTATGCAAATGCATGCTCAAAAAGGGACATTTTTTTTTATTCAAAATGTTGTGAGCAAGATCAAGAAGAATCAGTTCAAGATTGACAAATCGAAGTAATCATGACAAGGATATCAATAAAAAGAATATCTTAGTGCTTCAACATGTATAAAGACAAGGGGGTTTGGAGGGAATACAAGTCGATGGAGATAACATGTTGACAGGAGAAGATTACAGCTGAAGATTGAACTCTAAGATCAAACATTACCCAACTGACATGGTAGAACAGAAAAGTTCTTTTCTCATGCTGGGAAAAACTGGGGTAGCCATGTGTACCAAGGTACAATTGTATGCTAGAACTCGAAACGGGTATACATACATAATGACATAAAGTTCTGGCAGTTGTGAACAAAAATTCATAACTTAAAAATCAGAGCTCCAAAAATTCCCCAAATTGTACCAGCATATCAGTGAGGTTATGAAACACCTTTTCAGTATTCAAAGGTTGAGCTAGATCGTTTAGGAACAAGGTCGCAAGATGCAAGGTTTAAGATTCTGTTCTCTGAAAAACAGCAGGACATAGGTTCACTAAAAAAGGTACAACTCAAGATCTACAAAAGCTATGACCATGAATTTTTGTGAGCAAAAACTAGATTAGGTATGGAGCAATTTTGGTATAGATCAACTAGTCCCATTACTCCTAGAATAGGGTGCAAAAATTCAACTAACAGCCCTACAAAAACATTTGGACAGCACAACACCTATACATGAGAGGTAGAGCTAGAACACAAAAACCACACACTAGCAAGATGTTCCCTTAGAGAGCATACAATTCATGTTTTGGGTGCATTTTTAGGTTGTTTCGATTTTTAACATGATGCAAGATGTCCTAATCGTCCTCACCTGGCGATTAAGCCAAAAATTGAAGTTAGTGCCGGTGGCAAGGCTTTTATTCATCTCTCCTTATAATAACTAGTCGAGAGCTACTCGGTACTCACTTAGCGTCTAACGAAGCGCTGTTATGTACCTGTAGAAAAGAACCTTCCGTGCCAGCACATCGCGGAAGCGTCCACATACAGTACCGTTCACTTATAGAAATGGTATCCATGCGTCAAGCCGCTGCATGGACAGCGTCCAACCTCGGATACGCTCCTTTTGGAATGAAGCAGATCCTTGCCTCGCATATTCACAATGAGGAACATCCACGTATGGCAAAACGTGGTGAGACACAGACGCGACGGTGGGTTCCCTTTGGATTAGGTCCCATCCATCCCTCACATGACTTCCATGCGGTACGACCACGTATGGCAAAATGTGACGAGACGCAGACGCGACATGGGTTCCCATTAGAATAGGTCCCATCCATCCCTCACAGGACTTCCCTGTGGTACCACCATGTATGGCAAAACGTGATGAACTAGTATGGTTGTGCAGAAAGTAAGTTCTGACAGGAATAAAATATGCTGGGAGTTAGCAAAATAAACCATAGATTAATAAGCCACTTGAAAGAACCCAAAATTCCCTCTAGGGCCTCTCGGTCTATTTCCATCCTTAACGGACCAACGTATTTTGCAAATCCAAACAATCTTGGCAAATTTTATTCAAAAACCAGTGATTAAGGTTATTAATTAATCTCTGGTGCATATAATTGCTCTGATGCCAGCTATGACAACCCGCCCAGGAAAATACCGTACTATCGCCTAAACCAATCCACTTTGGCCATTAAGCGATAGTAAAGTATCATCCTATCGTTAGTTGCCGGGTTAACACCCGATAGAATCACTTACATAGCAACAAGGATCGACATATATGCATTAAAACTCACGCGAAGGCGAGTCCAGAGAACAACACATAATTAACATCCAAATCTACCCCGAAGGGTTTAATTATTACAAACCAGAGTCTTTGTCATGATAACGAAGTTCAGAGTTTTGAAAACAGCAGAATAAACTAAACGGCGCGAGGAGCATCACAGGAGGCCTGCCATGATGCCTTCAATCATCGTCTTCCACCCACCCTAGCTCCCAGCCAGGCGGAATCTCTCCAGGCCACACATCACTGAAAGCATTACCTGGAACAACAGATTGCAGCAAGGCTGAGTATACTAATACTCAGCAAGACTTACCTGTCGGTGACAGCTACATCACCAACTGTAGACATGAAAGGCTTTTTGGCCATTGGGGTTTCTTTTGCTGAAAAGCAACAAAGAGTATGTCCTTACTTTCCAGATTTTAGCACAGATTCTAGTGGATTACTCTTTTGTAAATTAGCAAGCTAGGGCAAGCATAAGTTGTGCAAACAATTAATCAAGCATAAATATTCATCAACTTCCATCATTAGGGATATCATGGCCAGCAGGATAAGTAGTCTCAGATAACGGTGAGAGGCCGACAATCGATTGATTTAAACCTTGCAAGGTGGACCTAAACACACGGTAGGGTGCCCCCGCGAGGACAACCACCAGGCGGTTCCCAAAACTCTTCGGATCAGGATCGAATCTCACAGTCTTTGGTACAGGCTATCTGGTATACCCCGCAAGGCACCCAGAATCACCATGCACCACCGGTAGCTAGCCGTGAGACGCATCCCAAGATGAGTAATAGTAAGATCCTTCACCGCGTTGTTAAGGTACTAGGCTTACCGTACCCATTTTCGACAAGTGCTTAGTACGTTCAAACACTTACCCCACGAAAGCCATTGGACCAGAGACCACATCCCATGCTCTTACCACATGAGCAATTCATTTATAACGATCTTATGATTCCAACATAAGAACCTATTCTCGCGAGTGACAAGTATCACTCGACTTGTAACGGTCCTATAGCATAGCAGCTACCGACCTATCATACTATTACAAGCATAGGTACCTAGGGATCATGCATCGAGGGTTCCATTCAAGTCCTGAACGTAAATGCACAAACATCCATAGATAGCTATGTAACTTTTCAAAAACACAGGGGACAATGCACCGGGGCTTGCCTTCGTCAGCACAGTTAGCCTGAGGGTCCTCGGTGTCCTTGCTCACTTCCAAGTACTGCAGCTCCGCATCAGCTCCTCCTTCCTCGGCTTCCGGCACGAGAGCGTAGTTACCGTCAGGGAGTTCTACACGGAATGCAATGCAGGGTTCAGGTGGAGTGAAAGGTTATTTATTTTATCCAACTCTTGTTGGCCATATTCACCTTAACAAACATTTATTTACTAATTCTTTTCATTTAAATTAATATATGTGAAGGCTTATTCTTTTACTCTTTTCAAAAGTGACTGTGTACATATTTAGGCAGATAAATTAATTCAAATTCACAAAATAGCAAGGGTGTGCTTATAAACCCTAATTAAGCTAGGCCACCATTTAATGGGGTCACAAAGAAACAAGGATTAATTTTTCCTAATCAAAATTTTAATAGAAAGCTTATGTGCACTCTAACGTTTAAATGCAAAACAAACTATAAAAACAAGGACAAGGGTCCTTGCTGGCCCAAAAGATTCTAAACATGCCACTGGACCAAACTTCAAGTTTAAAAGAGCCACAATTTAATTATACCCAAAATGACATTTCCTAGCTACCCAAAATTAGGAGAAAAGCATAAATAATTAAATAAAGTGGTCCTGCACCCAAACTCCACCCTACAACTTCTTTGGCCTAAAACAAGTCTAGGAAACCAGCATGTTCATCAGAAACACATTTGAAATGTGAACTATGCATTTAAATGTAAATCTAAGCATAAATCAAGATTAAATAATTCTAGCAGAGATAAATTCATGATAAATTCAAGAAAGTTGAATCTAGGCATAACATGAACATAGCCACAAGCTGAGCACACAAATCAATTTACATTTTGCTACAAAAATAAATAAGATAGAAATAGCATAAATACAAGGTAATTCACATAAAAATATCTACATAGTAACTTTGTGCAAAAATTTGCCCAAATCCTACAAAAGATATGACTAACAACATATCCAAAATTTAGCTCCCTAGCCTTTATAGATTTTGAACTACAACAAAATGATGTCAAACTGAATTTGAATTTTCATTCAAAATCTATAAGTCAAAACTATGGTCATGCTTTGCAAAAGTTGTAGGTCTAGTCTCACTGAACTCAACAAAATTGGTTTTGTTTTTTTCTGATTTTTCTACGAATTTCTAGGATTTTCCTAAGTCACTGGACTAATCTGCAAGAAAACTAAGTTTCAAATCCTTACGACTAGATCCCTGGTTTCATAGATATGCCCTCGGCTTTCACCAATATGCCCTCCGGCGGTGGGGTGAGCTCGTCGGTGGCGAACGGCGGCCGGAGGAGATGAACAAGCGGCACAAGGCTTCGATTCGACTCACCACGGTCCGATTGGCGGTGATGGCGCGGCCGGAGATGGTACCAGCGAGCGGCGGCGGCGAGACCGCGGCGGCGCTCCCGCGGCGGCTCGGGTTCCGGCGAGAGGAGGGGAAATGCAAGCGAACAAATGGCTGTGGGAGCTTCTCTAGGTCCTAGGGGAGGAGTGGAGTAGCTTGGCCGGTAGTGGCGAAGGGCGGACGGGCAACTTCACCGCGGCGGCGGCAATGGCGGAGGGCGGAGAGGTGTGCGCGCGCAGGTGGGCAGGACTGCCTTTTATAGGTGGGCGAGCACACGGGGAGGAGTGTGGTGTTGCCTCGGTGCCCGGGGAGGCGAATTAAGGGGCAGCGCGCGGTGTGCGAGGCGCACAGCGGTCGCCGGCGGCAATGGCGGGCAGGGGGCCCGGTCGGGGTGTCGGCGGGCGGCCACGCGCGGGGAGGAGTGCGCCCCGAGGGGGATTTGCTCGGGCGGAGTGCCGGACACAATGATGGCGCCTCGGGCGCACGGCCGACCGGTCGGGGGGCCCGGACGCCGAGGGGAGGACGGCGGTACGCCGCCTGCCGCGTGGCGCGACGCGCCGACGCGCTCGCGAGCCAGAGCGCGGCGCAGTGGATTTGAATTCCACTTGCCCCTGTTTGCACGCTTAAAACTTTAAAATTTCAAACTAAACTCCAAAACCTATAGATAGGACTTCTGTAGATTGATCAAGGCTCTACACAATAGACACCAGTAGATCTTGAATGGGTTTCGAAAAGAGGGAGAAAATTGGATGCCAAGATGGGGCAAAGCTCGGCCCTGATGAACAGTAGCCAGCAGGTTTGACTTGAGTTTTTGAGCTATTTTTCCTCCGAATTTCAAATGCCAACCTGAAGATGAAATGTGTCCCTCACAATTCTACACAACTTTTATATATCCAGAATTTTGAGTGTTTAGACAAAAATTGGAGAACGTGACCAAAGTTCTAGAGTGATATATGGACATCAAGGGGTTTGACTCACTTAGCTAGGGTTTTGACCAAGAGTTGACCACAAGTGGGTGTTGACTTGATCAAGAGGGTCATTAGGGCTTGTTGACTCAGTTTTCGAGGTGATGACCCAGGTTGACCAAGGTTTGACCAATGTCAGCAGGTTTGACTCGGCTGATTCGGTCATTAGCACTAATGATGATAATTAAAAACCTGTGGCATCACAATTAGGCCCCCGAGTACCCAAGGGCCCGTACGACATGTTTCCGTCATGGGCCAAAAGGCAAGCGGCCCAAGGGCGCCAGCATCCTTTCCTCCGGGTACATGGCGGCCTGTACGACAAGCTTCCGCCTCCGCCTCCGACTACTGGCTCGCGCGAGTAGTTTCCGCCTCCCGTTCCCGACTACTCGTTCGCACGAGTAGTTTCCGTCGCCACCCCGCGCAGGCTTCACGTGGAAGGCAAAGGGCGCGTGGGCCCCTCCTGATCATTATCCCGGGGTCTCCGCGCACGTTCCCCCGTGCATCGCCATGTGTCCGCTCCACCGCAGCGGCTCACCCGGGCCTGGCCGATTCGGTGTCAGGGGACGGATCCGTCAAACCCTGCCACGAACGGCACAGTGGTCGTCATACTTCATACGGCGTGATCAGTGCTGAGCAACGAACAACACGGTACACGCTACGCCCTAAGCAACGGAAGACGCGGCATAGACCCCCTACTCACACGAGTAGTTTTTCGTCTCTGACTAATTCAAGACTTCACCGCCAAGGCTGCGGATACACGGGCCCCGTCCGAATCCCATAACATCCGGGGGTGACAACCCGCATCCTGCCACGTGCTGGCTCCCTCGCGCCGGTTCGCCCTAACCAGGTTGATCTGGTGTCAGAGGGAAGATTCGCCTTATTCTTCACAGACAGGGCGGTACGTGCCATGAACAGCACAGTGTGCGCCACCCCCTATCTCTCGAACGCCGTGGTGTAGACCACTCCATTTCCACAGTAACTAGAAAAGACGAGCTCCTGTTCCACTGATGAGGGTAGGATACGAATCCTACCCCCCGTGCCTGACTAACTACTCGAAGAAGGGTGCGGAGGGCCCCGGAATGGCTACTTGGGACACATGACTCAAAGACCTACACCATCACCTGGAGCACCGTAACAGTTCTTCGCCGCTCCTCCTGACAGCCCGACGCAGAAGAAGGATGCCCTACGCTGTAGACCAGCTTGCTCCCTCGATGTAATCCCCATGAGCCTCTCCCTTGTGACTATAAAAGGGGAGGACAGGGGCACTTGCAAGACACGTTCGTTTCCACCCCCACACGCACTTAGTATCGATATCCCATACAACTCCATAAACGCTCACACACTCACGTACGCAGAATCCTGCTACAAGAACCACTTACATGCCAGGGACTTGGGCTCCAAACCCTCTCCCGACTTGTTTGTACCCCCTACTACAAACTCATGAGCATAAAGAACACCCCCTCTCAGACTGGACGTAGGGTATTACTCTCCGGAGGCCCGAACCAGTATAATCTCGAGTGTCTCTTGTGCTACCGTGTGGACCAGTACACGCGTTCTTATAAATTTACTTGTCGGCGGTAACAAACCCCAACACCGGGTGTCCCCAGGGAGCTGGCTGAGCACTCCTTGGATGTAAGCAAAACAGCCAAGACTGTCAAGTAGAAGCTGCGCCGCTTTGCGAAAGATCGCAAGGAGGTCATTAGGGTAGAGATAATAAAGCTCCTAGCTGCCGGATTCATCCGCGAATGTAAAACCCCGGTTTGGCTCGCCAACCCGGTCCTTGTACCCAAGAATGTGTATCGACTACACCAATCTCAATAGGCACTACCCTAAAGACCCCTTTCCTCTTCCTCGCATCGACCAAGTCGTGGACTCCACGGCCAGAAGCGTCCTGTTATGCTTCCTCGACTGCTACTCAGGGTATCACTAGATAGCCCTAAAGGTCTCTGACCAGGACAAGACGGCTTTCATAACGCCGCACGGCATTTACTGCTACACGACCATGACTTTCGGTCTCAAAAACACCGGTGCGACCTACCGGAAGGCCATCCAGAAGTGTCTGGAGTCCCAGATTGGCGACAACGTAGAAGTCTACATTGACGATGTGGTTGTCAAGACCACCGTGGAGGATAAGCTCATAGCTGACCTCGCTCAGACCTTCGCCAACCTCCGTCACTATCGCTGGAAACTCAATCCAGAGAAATGTGTCTTCGGTGTCCCGTCCGGCATGCTCCTGGGCTTCATGGTCAGCCACCGAGGCATCGAGGCGAATCCCACCAAGGTGGATGCCATCCGCAGGATGAAGCGACCCACTAGGAAGAAAGATGTCATGAAGCTCACTGGCATGATGGCGGCCCTAGGTCGATTTATCAGCAAGCTTGGGGAGAAAGGCCTCCCTTCTTCAAGCTGCTGAAGAAGGTGGATATGTTCGTCTAGACAGAAGAGGCTGACCAGGCCCTAGAAAAGCTCAAGGCCTTCCTTACATCGGCTCCGGTGATGGTGCCCCCGGCACCAAAGGAAACGTTGCTACTCTACATCTCCGCGACCACCCAGGTGGTCAGTTCGGTTCTGGTGGCAGAGCAACCTGAAGAAGGCAAGCCTTACCCGGTCCAGCGACCTGTCTACTATGTCAGCGAGGTCTTGTCAGATAGCAAGATGAGATACTCGCAGCCGCAGAAGATGCTCTACGCCCTCCTCGTCACCTCGTGCAAGCTCCGTCACTACTTCCAGGCACACAAGATCAAGGTCGTCTCGGCCCTTCCTCTCGATGAGATCCTGTGTAGTCGCGACACCACTGGACGCATCATCAAGTGGTCCATCGAGCTAGGTGAGTTCGACCTCGAGTTCTGCCCAAGGCAGGCCATCAAGTCCAAGGTCATTGCTGACTTCGTCTCTGAGTGGACAGAGATCCAGTAGCCTCCACCATTGGAGAAGCCAGAATATTGGAAGATGTACTTTGATGATTCCCTGAACCTCGAAGGAGTGGGAGAAGGTGTGCTCTTCATCTCCCCCCAGGGTGATCGTCCTGCAGATCCACTACAAAGCGTCTAACAATGGCGCCGAGTACGAAGCCCTCATCCACGAGCTATGCATCACCATCTCCCTAGGGATCAAGCGCCTCATAGCATACAGCGACTCCAAGGTCGTCATCGACCAAGTCAACAAGGCCTGCAACACCAAGAAGGGCACGATGGACGCCTACTGCACCGAGGTGCGCAAGCTCAAAGGTCATTTCGAGGGAATCGAGTTCCATCACGTCTGTCGCGACGATAACGTAGCGGCTGATGTCCTCTCCAACCTAGGCTCCAAGTGCGCACTAGTTCCAGACGGTGTGTTTGTCCAAGACCTACGCAAGACTACCATTAAACTCCTCTCTGACCCAGAGCCACCAGCCAACGACGCGCTCCCGCCAAGCGGCCGTGATGTCCTCATGGCTGAGGCCGAAGATGATTGGCGCCTTGACATCCTCGCCTTTATCCTCGAGCATCGGGTTCTTGAGGAGAAGGCAGAGCGCGAGAAGGTCATCAGCACAGAACTCTACCGGAGGATCGCCTCCAATGGTGTGCTAATGAAGTGCATCTTACGATCTGAGGGCCTCAGGCTCTTACCGAAAATCCACAGTGGTGAGTGCAGCAACCATGCCGCTTCCGCCAACCTGGTGGGAAAGCCTTCAGGTCAGGCTTCTATTGGCCCACCACTTTGGCCGATGCTCAGGACCTTGTCCGGCGATGCAAGGGGTGCCAGTTCTTCGCCAAGCAGCAGCACATGCCGGCTCAGGCCCTGCGGACCATCCCTTCGTCCTGGCCCTTCGCAATGTGGGGTCTCGACTCAGTGGGACCTTTCAGGACCGCTCCAAGCAGCTACAAGCATATCATCATTGTTGTGGACAAGTTCACTGTTAGCGGTCGATTTCCGTCAACCTAGCCACTTGCTTACCTTCTATGTTGGTATTAATTTGATATTCACACTAACGATCCTAACCCCCATTATATGTTAAGTTCGCACTCATGCATGGTTTTTGGAGTTTATTGTTTACACAGGAATCAAGAGCCTAAATGAGGACTTCCGGGTACAGTTCATCAAGGGTTTTACGAGGTGATCATGGAGCCCGGTACAAGTCAAGATACAAGATGAACATGACTCCAAATGAACCAAGGACTAAAGTGTGAAGTCGAGAAGGATCGAGGACCTAGACCGAAGATGCATGAGTTCATACGCAAAGCACCCTTATCTAAACTGCGAGGAAAATGACGTCAAGGACCCACATGCAACTCGGCTGGCCTGGCCCCTTTTCGTGTCGGTTCGCCACCCCCTTTGACCTAGATGATCCTCGGGCTATTTATAGTCCCCGTGCGAAGTTGCAACTATCAAGCCATTCGTCATTCGCCGCTGAGGAGCAGAGGCGCTTGAGGGACACCACCTTGTAGAGGAGGGTCTTGTTAGTCGTCTAGGGTTTACCTAGTCGGCGAGGGAACCTTGCAAGGAAGACCATGTCGGAGTTCCGGAGGTGTGAATCAAGATCAAGGTAGGATCCCGGTTGGATCTTATTCATGTATACACTTTTGATGGAGTTTTAATGGATCCGATTCCTAGCGATCGAGTACCTTTGTTTGCAATTCTTGTTCTTGCTTGGGTGTTTTCTTCCGCAATCTATTCTCAAGATATATTGCAAGGGATGTTCTTGTAGCCGCGGTTGCTAGAGGTGCATACCCGATCTACCAAGTAGTTCAACGCACTCCTTGTGGGTGTGCTCTAAGATTCGACCGCGAAGAAAGGGGAGCATCGTGACAGGATGTTGACACCGAGTACGGCGGGGCGACTTAGGGGGTTTGACCAAAGGTCAAGGTTTAAAGATGCTTTCAATGAGATTCATTTTGCTCTCTCTTCTATCTTGCTCGGAACTACGATATAAACACGATCTAGACCCCTCTAGATCGGTATCTCATTGCTTTCTCTTGCTACCTCTTACGATCTTAGTAGATTAGATTTATTCGAAACCTCTTTAAGATGCAAGTGTTTCTCTGTTATTGGGTTGAGTCTTGCATTACACACTGTTCCACAGATTCGATACCTTGGGTGATACTCGAGGGACAAAGGTACTACATGATCCGTAAGCTTGCGGTGAACCTTGGCTCGTTATTGAACCGTCAACAAGCCCTATTTTCGGGGAACAAGTAATCAAGATCCAATCTAGTATCTCGTTTGTAATTATTTTCAGTTTTCTTTTTGATTTTTCTTTTGCATCTATTAAACTTTCATCATCCTCAAAAACCAATCTAATCTAGTTTTTGACTAACCCTTTTTATAGTTTTCTTTTCTTTTTAGATCTTTTGTATATTTTGTTTATCGCTAACCCTAACAGGAGATGGACGACCACCTCTCCAACAAACTGAAAAATTTTGTGGATGATCCAGAAAAACTTTACAGGCAAAGGATACGCGAAGCACGATCTAGGAAGCTGGGGATTGTAGATCCAAAAGCCAGAGCCGAAGGATCGTCGGGATCTCCAAAGGAATCACCACCTACAAGTCCGAAGAAGGAATCACCACCTTCAAGTCCGAGGAGAGATCAACCTCAACCGCCACCAATGGTGCAAGAGAGGAAGATTGGGGAGCTTTGCATCCCGGAACTTGTCGATCTTCCCATCCTCAACCTAGCAGACATCGGAAGACTATTTGAAATCAAGACTTCAACCATCCGCATGGTGCAACATACACCTTGCACCGGTAAAGAGGATCCTAACCTTCACATTCAAGCGTTCATTCAACTTTGTCAGACATTCATGATGGAAGGGCTGGATCAAAATCAATTGAGGGCAAGACTTTTTCCGTTCTCACTACTCGGAAAAGCCTTGCAATGGTTCTACACTCTACCGGTGGAGACGGTGCAAAATTGGGGAGCATTGATTGGAGCTTTCATGAAGGAGTACTATTCACCAGGTAAGACTCAAAGCTTGCATAATAACATTGCTACATTTGCTCAATATCCTGCGGAGACTATCGCGGAAGCTTTCAAGCGTTTCAATGAGTACACCCAAGCCGTGCCACATCACGAGTTCCCGAAGGAGGACCTTGTTCAAAAGTTCTATCAAGGTATCAATCTAGCATCAAGGACCGTAATTGACACGTCGGCGGGAGGATCTATCATTGAGCTCACTCCGACGGAGGTATTCACTTCAAGAAGGTTGCGAATAATGATACATGAGCGTCATCCAGACGCTTACTTCCGGTTCAACCCACTGGCAATGTTAAAGGTGTTTTGCAGGTTGAAAAGGAAGAACTTCTATAAGGAAAGATTGACTCACTCATGAGGAGGTTGGAAAAGATAGAGCTAGAAAAGAAAGCCGCCCAAGACTTGAAGGCTGCTGAAGCAAGATCCACATGTGAAGAGTGTGGGGAGTACGGCCATGTCCAAAGAGATTGTCTGGAGGAAGAAAAGGTGCTCGACTACATGAGGAAAGGAGATTTGCCGAACTTTCGCTACGGGCAAGGTAGACCTCAATTTAATGCAAGTTCATCTATTGAAAATATGGTGCCTCTTCGTATACAATTGAAGGACTTCATGGACGAGCAAGCAAAGATCAACAAGGACACCATCACTAAGTTCAAGACTATGGATAAAATCTTGGAGAACATCGATGGCAAGGTGACGGAGGTCGGGAGCTCCAACCATCAAGTGCTCAACATAATGAAGATATTAGAGACGCAAGTGGGACAACTTACCGAGCGCCTAACCGCTAGTGAAGGAGGATTGCCGGGGCAGCCCCAAGGTCCCGAGACGGTGAAGGCTATTCAAACTCACTCAGGAAAGGAGACGGAGGATCCCGAACTTCCAGCCGGAGCAAGGAAGCCTAAGCCAACCGTCGAAGCGGAAGATCACACTAAGGAGAAGGTGACTACTATTCTAGAGATTGCTACCAAAGAGCCGGAATTCGAAATGCCAAGTGATGACATGAAGATGCCTACACTAAAGACACGCTACTTTTGAGGTAAAGTTGATAGTCATTTTAAAAAGTTTGTGGAAGTGGTGCGCAGGTTAAGCATCAACATGCCGCTAATGGACGCTCTCCAAGTTCCTACATATTCTCACTACTTCAAAGACATACTTGTGAACAAGTATGAGATGGCAACACTTGGGGCGGATCACATCAAGATGTCCGAACAATGTAGTGTCGCCATTGCAAATCAAGGGCCCGAGAAGCAAAGAGACCCCGGATGTCCGACCATCCCATGTTCTATTGGCTCATTCACATTCGAGAAGGCATTATGCGACCTTGGAGCAAGTGTGAGTGTCATGCCAAGAGATGTGTTCGAGAAGCTACGCTTACCACTTGAGCCTATGGGTATGTGCTTAGAGTTGGGCGACAACTCAATTCGCTATCCCGTGGGAATCGCTGAAGGTTGGAGATTACTTCATCCCCGTCGATTTTGTGGTACTTGAGATGGGAGAAAGGAAGAAGCCACCCCTCATCCTAGGGAGGCCCTTTCCTCAAGACTGTCGGGGCAATGATCGACGTTGGCAAAGAAGAGATTAAGTTCGACGTCAATGGCACACGAAGCATATTCAAGTTTTGTCCATGTTTCGAGGTATGCAACATGATCAATGCTAAATATGTTCCACCTCATCGTCATTTTAGCAAGGAAGAGCCAAAGACGAAGGAGGAGCCCAAGAAGAAGGAAGCGAAGGTGATCAAAGAAGTCGTTGCATCCGTCAAGACCAAAGAACAAAAGCCACCTGTGAAGACCAAAAAGATGACTAGGCCGGAGAATAAGCCCGTGCCCAAGATGGTGCGGAAGTGGGTACCCAAGATTGCAACACCCGCAAAGAGCGTTGATCCGAAGTGAAGAAGAGGAGAAGTCTAGCCATGGACTATAAACAAAGCGCTAGGTGGGAGGCAACCTGTTCGTCGAGTCAAGAATAAGCTACTGGGAGGACAACCTGATGAAGAACAAAGCTGCCGGGAGGGCAACTCGGATTATTTCTGATTTTAAGTAAGTTGGTCTTAGAATTTGCTACGCAAGACTTGGTATAAACTCTTAAGTGGTTGAGCTTATTTTTGAGATATTTATTTTGCTCAGATGTTTCATTTGGATTTTATTTGATCATAAACCTATGACATGAGCCATCATATGATTTATTTGCCTCTTATCGAGAAACTACACCAAAAATTCAGAACCTAACCACACATTTCATCCTCTTCATGATGATAAGGTTGGTTTGTTTTACATCATAAAAACACACGAGTAGAGCCCAGCGTTATTCCTTAATGATTTTTAATCTTTGACGCATGGTAGGACTTTGCGTGAACCTAGGAAAATCAATTTTTGGTTTCATTCACTTGATATCTACCGGTTTCTCTAGAGTTAGAATTTTTCCAAGCCCCATTTATTTTTGTTTATTCAAAACATCTCTCTCATGTTTGGCCAAAATTAGAATCTAAACCCATACACCCACGGTCAAGCCGGAGGAGCTCGCTATCAATTGATGAAAGCAAGTGATCCCGGTGTAACCAAAATCAATGTAGTCGGAAAATTTCGACTTACAAATGTTTTTGATGCCTAAAAACTCCTCTAAAGATACATTTGAACTCATTGATATCTCTGAGTTAATTTTTAATTTTCAAAATTAGAGGAATAACTAGCATCTAAACATGATCAAGGGAAGGTTTTGAACTTAATTGAACTTCTAATGCTCCATGATGCATCACGGGAAGGCCTCATCATTTAGGCATCTTGAGCACATGCAAGGACAAGCATAGGGGGGCAGCAATGTTTTGTTTTTGCAGGATATGGATGAGAGTATGGGAGGCAAGGAAGCATGGAAGTGACACAAAGTAAATGATCAAGATGGAGAACTTGACCATGAAAGAAAAAGGAGTGGCTGAGAAGAATTAGACGGTGGACGGTGTGGAGCACGAGTACACAACACCATGATCAATCAAGCAACAAGTGGGAGAAAGAAGAGCCAGAAAAGAGGGGCAGGGGCCCTAGGCCGGTCAGCCCAGGCCGGCCGGCCTAGCCTATTTATTCGCCCCCCGGTGCTCGTCTTCCTCAGGTAAGCCATTTGGTTCATTGCTAGTTCATGTTCTTGAGCTCCCAGTCCAGAACCTCCAGAAACACCTCCGAAAAATCCGTTCTCCATTCTTGAGTCCAAAAATTCAGAAAAATACGTCACAATCCTTGCCCTTCCATATACTTCTTTTGTGTGTATTTCTACCGGCAAGAAACCCCCCGGTAGAGTTTGTTTGTGATTTGTGCAGCAACAAGAAAATGAAGAAGGTCTTTGGCAAGGTCCTTGGAAGGAAGACACAATCGTCATCATCAAAGCCGGCATCAACAAGTTCTTCGCGGAGGCACTCAATCTCCGAGTCGCCACGAAGCATGGAAGAGGACGTGGCACCATCAAGGAGTGACATCATGCTCCTTAGTGGAAGAAGAGACACGCGAAGCTCGTCCATGCACTACACCGAACCACAAGGGCGAACGGAGGAGCCGCCCGTCCAACCTCGTCGCTCGACTCGTTCATCCGCTCCACCACCGTACACTCCACGATGTTGCAAGTATGGATTTTTCATGATGATGGAGGAGGAGGAGAGGCTTGGTCGCTTAGAGAAGAGGATTGTGCCCAACGTTGACTTCGATGATGATGCTCTCCAAGTGTTGGGATTTTCTCCGGATATCTATCAAATGATGAACCACCTTGGTTGGGGGCAATTTTCCGATGGAGTAGGGGTGAGCTTTCATTTGGAGCTTGCCATGGAAATTCTCATGACCATGGCACCGGTTATTAATGAAGGGGTGCCATCCCTTTCATTTCAACTCAAGGATAATGAGCACATAATTTCTAATGAGCAAATTAGAGAGTTGCTCGGTTTTCAGAGAGAAGCCTCAGAGCAAGTTGATGTTAATGAAAGTGTATTGGAAGGATTTTGGAGTATGATTTCAGGGGAAGATAACCAGCAGAGAAATAGCATTCGGAATCCCATCATTAGGATATTTCATTCTTGGATGAGCAAAAGGATTTTGGGAAGAATGAAGGAGTCCAAGGTCACCGACATGGAAGTTAATTGGCTTTATTCGACATTGATTGCAAGGCAAGCCATTGATCCATCATATATCATGATCAATTGGTGGTGTTGTGAGGCAACATCGGGGACTGGACAAATTGGTTCGGGATGCTATCTATCTATGATAGCAATTTCTATGAGGCCGGGTATTTCAAGGAACCCAAAATTCCTACTTGCGGGAAATTCATTTGGGATTGACTACATGAAGCAAGGAAAATACATTAGTGGAGATGAAAAAAGAGGGTACAAGGTGGAAAAAGTCAACGTTCCTCTCCCAAATATGAGACTGAAATTATTTATTGAAGGGAGAGAGAATTGGTTGGAAGAAGGAATTCTTGTACCGGCCATGAAGAACAAAAGAGGAAGAATTATAGAAGAGGGATCATCTTTCGCAGCCCAAGACCAAGGAGGGGCTGCATATCACCAACCCTATGGAGGGATTCCTATGCCACCACCCTACTACGGAAGTGTGCCAATGCAAGCATGGGGGAGTGGTGCAGCCATGCCGCCACCTCCTCCAACATATTGTCCACCAACTTTTCTTGCGCCAAATGAAGCATTTGTGGCACCTTATACAAGCATGCCCCAGCCCCAACAAAGTGCAGCCATCATTGGGGCATATATGCAAAGGAATATGCAAGACGTCGAGAGGATCTGGAGCCATGTCGACCATTGGCATGAAGGAATGGCGGGGATCGCCCATCAATTAGGACGCCTTCAAATTGTGCCGCCGGATCAATTTCATGGAGGGGCCATGCAAACATACTTTGAGCAAGGATTCAACGAAAGTCAACCAACGGAGCAAGAGCAATCGGATGAGGAGTGAAGAAAGAAGGAAGGGACGAAGCTTTTTAAGTGTGGTTTGATTTTTCCTTTTCTTTATTTTTCATCTTTTGTGTGTTTATGTATGCGTAGTATTTTCTTGTTTTTATTTAACTTGAGCATACGTGTGGTAGTAGTAGTTTTTTATCCATCATCATGAATAAGTTTTACCGTCGTTTTTATGATCTTAATATGGATGGAAAATTGTACCATGTTGATATGTGATGATCGTTGCCGCTTTGCTCGATCTTATGCTTGATTTATGCATGTTTAAGCTAGTGCTCTCTTTTAATATGAATCTGAAATTTAATTAAATGCTAGCCTAATCTTGTGTGGAGGTTATGATAACTCAAGTCCCATGGTTCTTTTTCGTTGCTCTCAACTTTGAATGAATCAAAGAACCTTTTTATTCTCAAAAAAAGTTATGCTAACCTTGTCACAAGTACCGCTTGCATTTTGCTATACCCATCCAAAGCCTAAATTTACTTGAGTGCAAAACATTAGTATATACAAGATTTATTTTTGGGTGCATTGATTCAAGGCCTGATTTCTCTGGCCCGAGACTAAGAAGCTGGTCATTCCGTTTTTGCCTATTGTTTTTTATGCTAGCCTCGTCTATCCGTGCATTGTGAATTTCCACATTGGGAATTTCGCAAACCTCGCCGGATATCCAACCAAAACCCAAATATATCATTTTTGTGTTCACCTCCTTGACCACAACCCAATATATGAGTATGGATGAATATTTTGAGGAAGATTACAAGGAAGGTGCTTCAAGTGAGTAAGGGAGACTTCCAAAAGGACCCCTAGAAGATTTTTCGAGTATCTCTCTCTAAGAAAATATGAGAGCTTCAATTTCTACCTTGGCATATTTATCACCTCTTTTGCCCGAGGACGAGCAAACGTCTAAGCATGGGGGGGTTGCTAAGGAAGTGCTAGTATAGTCTAGAGTTCAAGGGGAGCAAATAAAAAAAGGGAGAAAAGTATGATGAAAGAAAAAATGATAAAGAAGAAAAAGTATGATGAGAAAAAGAAAGAAAGATGAATGAAAAAGAAAAAAAATAAAGCTCCCCGGTTCTCTAGCTATGTTTAGCGCTTTTTGAGTTTTCAAGAGGATTCAAGATCAAGACCCATACTCATCTTCCCAACCATGTGCAATCTGATAACGAGGACTTCATTTGTGCCTCGGGATCACTCTTTGCCATTTGCATATGTCCACCTATCTAAAATTGTGTGTTCATCTCTCCCTCCTCCTTGATAACATTATTTTTCCAATGACCTTTTTGACGAGTCTCGGTAAGACCATGAGAAGCTAGTCTTGTTTTAATAATATCTCAACTATAATATCTTGGTAGGACTAAACTTTCCTATAACTCCATATAAAGCTTTCCACCGTATACTTTGAGAGAGGAAAGGAGTAGAACAAGTAGGCTTGAGAGACAAGATGAGATGAGAGTACATGAGCAAAGTGCAAGATGGTTATTTTTGATCTTGGTTAAGCAATTTTTTTCTTTATCTCATTCTTTATTTTTCAAAATTTCTGAGATTTATTTAAAAGTTTGAGAGCATGATCAAGTACTTGTGGAAAGAGCTTGAATGATATCTACCCTCCATAAAGATAAAAGTTAGTACATTATAGAACTTTAATGAATATAAATCAAGAGAGCATTATGTTTTCTCATGTATGATCAAGTGTAGGGTACGAACATCGAAGGGCAACGCTGATATCCATTGAAGGCTTACTCGAGGACGAGCAAGGTTTAAGCATGGGGGGATGTTGGCGGTCGATTTCCGTCAACCTAGCCACTTGTTTACCTTCTATGTTGGTATTAATTTGATATTCACACTAATGATCCTAACCCCCATTATATGCTAAGTTCACACTCGCACATGGTTTTTGGAGTTTATTGTTTACACAGGAATCAAGAGCCTAAATGAGGACTTCCGGGTAAAGTTCATCAAGGGTTTTACAAGGTGATCATGGAGCACGGTACAAGTCAAGATACAAGATGAACATGACTCCAAATGAACCAAGGACTAAAATGTGAAGCCGAGAAGGATCGAGGACCTAGACGGAAGATGCGAGAGTTCATACGCAAAGCACCCTTATCTAAACCGCGAGGAAAATGACGTCAAGGACCCACATGCAACTCAGCAAAAACTCAGGAAATCGCGAGAAACTTCACGAAGAAAACCAGGGACGAACCGGGCCGAAAAGGCCCTGGGCCGTTCGGCCCAGGCCGGCCGGCCTGGCCCCATTTCATGTCGGTTCGCCGCCCCCTTTGACCTAGATGATCCTCAGGCTATTTATAGTCCCCGTGCGAAGTTGCAACTATCAAGCCATTCGTCATTCACCGCCGAGGAGCAGAGGAGCTTGAGGGACACCACCCCAGAGAGGAGGGTTGTGTTAGTCGTCTAGGGTTTACCTAGCCGGCGTGAGAACCTTGCAAGGAAGACCATGTCGGAGTCCTAGAGGCGTGAATCAAGATCAAGGTAGGATCCCGGTTGGATCTTCTTCATGTATACACTTTTGATGGAGTTTTAATGGATCCGATTCCTAGCGATCGAGTACCTTTGTTTGCAATTCTTGTTCTTGGTTGGGTGTTTTCTTCCTCAATCTATTCTCGAGATAGATTGCATGGGATGTTCTTGTAGCCGCGGTGGCTAGAGGTGCATACCCAATCTACCAAGTAGTTCAACGCACTCCTTGTGGGTGTGCTCTAAGATTCGACCGCGAAGAAAGGGGAGCATCGTGTCAGGATGTTGACACCGAGTACGGCGGGGCGACTTAGGGGGTTTGACCGAAGGTCAAGGTGTAAAGACGCTTTCAATGAGATTCGTTTTGCTCTCTCTTCTATCTTGCTTGGAACTACGACATAAACACGATCTAGACCCCTCTAGATCAGTACCTCATTGCTTTCTCTTGCTATCTCTTATGATCTTAGTAGATTAGATGCATTCGAAACCTCTTTAAGATGCAAGTGTTTCTCGGTTATTGGGTTGTCTTGCGTTACACACTGTTCCACGGATTCGATACCTTGGGTGATACTCGAGGGGAAAAGGTACTACATGATCCGTAAGCTTGCGGTGAACCTTGGCGCGTTATTGAACCGTCAACATTCACCAAATGGATAGAGGTCAGGCCTGTGTCCAGTGTTACGTCGAAGGAGGCGGCCAAGTTCATTGAGGCGATCACTCATCATTTTGGGGTCCCCAACAGGATCGTCACCGACCTTGGCACAGCCTTCACAGGGGCTGACTTCTGGGACTTCTGCCAAGACAACCTCATCGACATTTACTATTCTTCGGTGGCGCACCCACGGTGCAACAGCCAGGTTGAACGTGCCAACAGTATGGTGCTACAGGCCCTCAAAGACCGCATCTTTGACGATGTGTCGCCCTACACCACCAGGTGGCTAGTGGAAATCCCCTATGTCATCTGGGGTCTCCGGACTCAGGTCAGCTCGACCACAGGATACTCTCTATTCTTCTTGGTCTATGGGTCAGAGGCCATCCTCCCCACCGACATTGCCTTCAGGGCTCCTCGTATCCAGCATTACAATGAGGGCGAAGCAAAGCAAACGCGCAAGGTTGACCTCGACAATCTTGAAGAACATCGTGTGGCTGCGCTCATGTGCCACACCCGCCATGAGCTGCAATTACGTCGCTACCACAACCGCAACATGCGGGAATGTTCCTTCAACATCGGCGACCTGGTCCTGTGGCGGATTCAGAACACCAAGGACATGCACAAGCTTGCAGCCCCTTGGGAAGGCCCATTAATAGTCAAGGAGGTCATCTGAGAAACCAAGTTGATATGTGCCTTGGTTTGTATATGATGAGTGATTGACCGGATGTTTTGAGGCTTTGTGTTGAGTGTGTTTCCTCGGGTTGTGTTGTCGGTTGTGTGTCTTTTATTCATATCTTTATGTGGTGTGTTGTCAATGCACTCATGAGGAGTGGTTGACAATGTTGTGTGGACTGACTCTTGGCCTAGTATTGCAGGTGTTGGTTGCGGCTTGGTTTGCGTTGGTGCAGGTGAAGAACAGGCGCGAAAGGTCTTAGCCTTGCGGGGCCTCTGAGGAGTGGAGAGACAAGTAGGCTTGGTTCGAGGGACCCAGTGGCCGACGGGATCAAGTGCGAGCCGCATGGTGCAAGAAGAGCAAGACGAAGTCATGGACATGGAGCCGGTGCATCGGTGGCGGCCAAGTCAAGGAACAAGGCAAGACCGAGTAGACCGTCCGTACGCCGGAGGTGAAAGTCTTGACGGGCTCGACACTTGGCGTGGTGAGGCCGGGCCGTGTACGCGGGGTTTGGTGGTTTGGCCACAAAACCATCAGAGGACGATTTCTTGGTTTGGGCCTCAAAACCAAGTCTGAAGGCCCAACGCGACAGAGACAGGGATCCGGGAGCGTCAGGAAGCTTCGAGGTGGGCGACACGCGGCATGATCGAGGTGCTTGCGTCGGGAGGACGCAAAGGCCCGATGGATGTGCGGCCGTCCGAAGTTGAACTTCAGGTGTTGACCAAAATGCCCCTGTGAGGGCTTGTATTGTATCTCCTAGTGTAGGGGCACTTCGGTCTTTTCCGGACGGCCTATATATAGGAGGAGGGGGCTGAATTGTCAGCCAACTCTTTGGCTTGTAGGTGGTGGTGCTCTTTCATTTTGTAGTGCTTTGGGAGAGAGGGAGAGAGGAGAGAGTGGCTCTTTGATTGGAGCTTTTTGCCATCTTAGATTTGGATTCTAGGAGTGGCTTGTAATCGATTGAACAAGATATTCGTAGTGAATTCATCCTCTAAATCTTGTGCCAATCTTTCTATTCCCGAGTTGCTTTTGTTGCATTTTCGGAGCTCTTTTTGTGCTATTTTCGTGCTTGGCTCGATTCGTCGTTTCTAGGTCGTTTGGCTCCGGAATTCTTTGAGGGGATCATGGGTGGATACCTTGCGCACCTTTGTGGATGATCTTGACCCCTCGAACGCCAGGAATCAGGCTCGATTTGGTCAGTTTTGGATGAACTCGAGTTGGTGCTTTGAGTGCACGAGATTTGCGATTCCGGTTGTTTGGATTGGTTTGGGGCTTCAAGATTTTGAGCATAGCTTCTCATAGAGACGCTTCTCATCTGCCCAAAATTTGGGGTCAATCCATCCAGCGGTTTGGGAGATCTATCGATCGGAAGTTGGAGGTGTTTTCGCGGGGGTCACGGGTCTGCTGTCTGCGGGCGTGGCGGACCATCCGCGAGTGCGTGGCGGACTGTCCACGAGGACTGTGTTCGTCAGGCGTTCGTCCTGTTCTTCGCGAGTTCTTGAGTGCCTTCCATTCGATTCGTTTTGTTTGGAGTTTTTGGTCGGGAGGAGTTTGCCGGACTGTCCACCAGGGGTGGCCGGACTGTCCGCGAGGCTCGGACCGTCCGCGGTGCTTGCCTGGACCGTCCGAATTTCCTCGGGAGTCACTGGAGGTTCGGGGTGCTTTTTCGGACCATCCGCCGAGGGGTCGCAGACCGTCCGCCAAGTGGTCACGGACCGTCCGCCCGGTGGTCGCGGACCGTCCGTCTGGAGCTCGCAGATTTGCCTAAGGGCTTTGATTCTTGCTTTGTGCTTCCACTTCTTGATTCGTGGTTTGTCTCTAGCACTCATAGGCTTGTGTGTGCCTAGTCTAGAGTCACTCTTGTGTGTACGAGTGCTTGGAGTGGCAATTGGGGCATAGGCCGAGTTCTCTCTTTCGAGAAGAATTTTTATCGGCTCCCATTCACTCCCCCCTCTCTGGTCACCTATTCGGTCCTTCAATTGGTATCAGAGCCGGTTGCGGATTTGTGTGACTCTAACGAGTCTAGGATCCATAAGGTGACAAAAGAGAAGGGGCGCTTTGCTTGCGATTTTGGTTTGCGCGTTTTGAGCCCGGTGATTTGGTGTTGTGCCTTTGAAAACCATAACTTGAGATACCTTCAATGAAATAGGCATAACTTTTCGCTCGGTGCTCCAATTGAGCTCAAATTTTTACAGCGGTTAGGTGACAAGTTTTGGGTCATACCGTCGGTTTGGCGGCCTCGAAAAATTCAAAAAAATTTGGGAACATAAATAAAAAATTCGTTCTTTGCTTTTACAGCTTTTTTGTGAAGGTTCCTGAATTTCTCTAGACCGCAATTCACCTTCGTTTGTGCTGAAAGTTTGTGTGCCTCTATCTTTGGTGCTCCTTGTTCAGTGGTAAAATTTTGGGAAAAAGATAAGGTTCTTTGCTATTGAACTCGTGAGTTCTTTTCTGAGAATTGAGGCAATTCGTGTGCTTTCCTTGCTTGTTTGCTTTTTCCTTGAGCTTGCTTTCGGCTAATACTAACTGGTGCTTTGAATTATGGCATCAAACTCTTCTTCTTGTGTGTCTTTGTCTCCAGAGGTTGATGAGATGAAGAGTGCTTCGAGAGATGACTACAAGTGGAAGAGGAAGTGCAAGGAGTTGGAGAATGATAAGGAGGCGTCGGCGTTGATCCGGCATTTGGTGGCCCAAGATGATGATCTCCAAGACAAGCTCATGAAGAGAAGCAAGGTCAAGCTCACCCAAGGTATCATTAGCTTGTCCACCCGCCTTTGTGCCTATGGTGAGATGAATGTGGAAAATCTTGTGATGCCTTGTGTGCTGAAAATGAGAAATTAAAAGATGAAGCTAATTGTCGCAAAAAGTATGTTGAAGCTCTTAGAAGAGCATGCGACAATCTTAATTTTGAGAATGATGAATTGAGATCATCTCTTGCTAACTTTCAATTTGAAATTGACTTGTTTAAATCTAATGCTTCTATGCCTTGCAACTCTTGTGTTGCTTTGAATGATGAACTTGATATGGCTAGGTGTAAGATTGCTTTGTTAGAATCAAGTGTTTCCCTACCATGTACTTCTTGTGAGTCTTTACTTGCTGATTTTAATCAATTAAAATTGACTCACACCACATGTGTAGATGGACTTGAGCATGCTAGGGCTGAAATTTGTGATATGAAATCCATGCCTTGTAGCAAGTGCTCTTTGTTGTGTATAAATGATACTTGCCATACTTCTTGTGATGATGATGATGCTTTGGTTGATGTAAATGATGATACTTGTTCATGTGGTCTTATTTGCACTTCATGCATTGATTTGGAAAGTGAAGTTTTGGCTTTAAAGAAAATGTGCGATGATATGAGCGCCAAGTTGGTTGTGCATGATGAGATGAGTGCCAACCTTGAGAAAGAGAATCAACTCTTGCGTACCACATATGCTAGATGCATTGAGGCGGAAATTGAGAATTTGAGAAATATGACATGTGGTACTTGTGAGAGCCTCAAATTTGAAAATGAGGCTTTGCGCACAAGGTACAAGAGTCTTTGTGCAAAGGGTTTGGATTCTCGCATTTCTTGTCACTCCGATGTTGATGCTTTTACATTTATTTCTTCTCAACCGGAGTTGACTTCTTCTCTTGAGCGTGAGTCTTTGGATGGTGGCACGTGTGATGGTGCTTTGGATAGCTCTTCCATAGCTATTCCTAAGCTTGGTGGATCTTCCGGTATTGCCCAAGGTAATTTGAATGGCAAGGGTGCCTCCCACATATTTGGAACTCATACTCCCAAGCCGAGGTTCCAATGCACTTTTTGCAAGAAGGATGGGCATACCGTTGAGTTTTGCTTTCGCCGTGTCAAGCACGAGCGACGTGTGTGTGCCAAAGCTTTTAAGAAGCCACGTAGCCTTTCTCATGGCACGTGTGATTCTAATGTGGGCACCAAGTTGGATGTTGGGGTTGATGCTTCTTACTCTAAGTCCCAAGGGACTTCCCACTTACAAGAGAATGGTGATTCATCCACTCGGACCATGCCTCTTGATAGGCCTTTGTACCATTGCTCTCATTGTGGGAAGGATGGGCATCAAGAGAGTTTTTGCTACCGCCGGGGAAGGAAAATGCGACGAGGAGGTGCTTCTAGGCCTTTGGTTGTTCATAGACCTTCTCATGGCATGAACACTTGTGAGCCTAAAAAGGCACTATTTGTGGACGGGTTTTATAACACTCTTTCAAGTGAGTTAGGCCATGCTCGTGGACATGCTTCTAGTGCTTTTTGTGTTGGTCCGCGACATGTTTCCCGTGGTGCTAGTGTTGGTTCTTCTCCTACGACCCCGAAGGATCTTTGCCTTTTTGCTTGTGGTAGCACTCGGTTTTCTTCGCGAGTGGCTCCTTTGAGGCATGGTTCTAAGGGTGTTCGAAAAACTTTTCATTCGAACCGGCATTTGCATCATGCTAACCCACATGATAACTTGAGTGCATCGCTTACCCACATGACCAAGTATTGGATTCCCAAGTATGTGCTTGCTAACCCTTTGGGATCCGAGGCTCGGTCTTTTTCGTCTCCTTGTGTGTAGGTATGGAGACACGGTTAGAGAACATGGGTTGGATGGTGCTTGATCTTTGCCCATGAGGTGATCAAGACAAGATGGTTCTCCACACCGCTTTGGATGGCTCTTGAAAGCCTTTGTACACATGTATAGTGAGTTTTCTTTTCCCCTTGTTCTCACTTGTATATACTTAGGTCACGCTTGTGTGTAAACCATGGTAGGCTAGCCACCTTGTTCATGATAGCTTTGTGATCTTGTATATCTATCTTGCTATCTTTTGTATGATATTGTGGTGGATGATATATATGAACATCATGTCATGCTTTATGGTTGCTTTATGGTGGTTATGTCATGTTGTTCATCCATATCATTTTTGTCTAGCTCTATGGTATTCTTTCTTGTTAGCATGTTTGTCCCCTCATGTTTATCTTGTCATGCTAGCTTTGTAACATATATTGGTGAATGATCCATCTGAACTTGTACCATGCCTTTGTTTAGTTCTTGTATCTTGTTTGGCATGTTGTTCTTTGGTATCATTTTGGTTTAGTATCCTTGTATAGGGTTGTACCTTGTTGACATGCTTGCTAGCCCATGCTTATTCATATATGTGGAATCATGTTACAATGCTTTATTTATCTTGTTTGGTATTGTCAATGCATTGTGTAGCATGTTTTGAGATTGCTTTGGGTTTTGGGCTTGTCGTGTCATCAGGTTGTGTTTTGTTCCTTCTTTGGTTCTCCCTTTTTCGGTTGGTTTTAGAGCTTCTCTTTTGCTCTTTCTTTTCCTAGCTTTTGCTTTGCTAGTTATCTTTGGTTGAGGGGGAGCTTGGCTTCTTTCGATGGGGATTTTGGTTCAAGGAGTGTTGTGGCTTTTGGTAGTCATTTGTGATCTTTCAATTGGTATCCTTTCTATGGTACTCAATTGAGATCTTTGGCGATCTTGCAATTGGTATCTTTTCTATGGTACTCAATTGGGACCTTTGGTGGCTCTTCTCTCGCTTGGAGCGATTCTTAGTTGGTGTGTCCCCTTGTGAGCCTTCTTGGTGTTAAGTCAAGTTCCATGTCTCCCCATGCATTTTGCATTGCATTTGTATCATGTCTCATGATGTATAGACTTTGGTAGGTTTGACATTCATGTCTTGCATTATATCATATATCATGTTGCATCTGTTGTACATATCTACCTTTGTTGCATTTGTATCATATGCATGGTAGGTTGAGCTTCTCCTATATGCCATGAATACTATGATATGCTAGTTGTGAGCTTTTGAGCATGTTTGATATGATTCGGTGATGGATAGCTATGCTCTTGATAGTTTTGCTATATGTGCTTGTTGAGATGGCTATTTTTGGAAAATGCTAGGGTAGCTCTCTCTTGTGGGTTTAAGGTTTTGCATGATCTTAGTGTGCTTTGGTGGTCTATATCATGCTTAATTTGTGCTTGGATATCATGTCCTTTCCACTTGGGGTCAAAGACCCATTTGTCACTATGAATGTTTAGCCCATGTGTTACCTTGTGGGGGAGCATAAGCTTCTTTTTGCCACAAAGGCACTTCATGTACCATTTTGTGCTTAGATTTGAAAAATGAAATTGGTATGAAATGCTTACGCATGAAGTTATGCTCTCACTTATTCCATGTCATAAATGCTTTAAAATTGAATTTATATGGGTGCTAAACTGTTGTATGATGTCTACCATGAGAAGTCTCATTTTAAGAAGTAGACACATGGCTCGGTGGCTTTAACATGACATGAGATGCTAATGGGTGTTTGTAATGATCTTGTGATGAGAATGTGTGACCTAGCATGAAGTTTGTATGATCTAGATTCACTTTGGCATGTTTTGCTCATGTTTAGGTCTTTGCTCATGAGAGGGAAATTTTTCACAAAAATGCTTAATTTGATCATGCCTTTATCATATGCCTATATAGCTTTACTATCTTGATGGCTATGCCTTTATGGAACTATGAACTATCTTGCTTGCTCATTATCTCACTTGTAGCATTTTATAGTGCTCTTTGTATATTTGAGAAGCTAGTAGTTGAATCTTTTGCAAAATTGCCATGATTCATGCATTGTCATCAAGGAAGAAAAATTGCATTTGGGGGAGAAAATATTTCAGTTTTCATGCATTTGTTGCATCTAGAGGGATACTCAGTTCAAGGGGAGAACTTGAGTTTGCATGCACATTTTCTGGGTAAGTATGCATTTGTGTAGGGGGAGCTTTGGTGAGTTTCCTTTCTTTGCCTGAATTGTGCTTTGGTGGTTGCTCTTTGCTCTATCACGTGTGTTTAGGGTGAGCTTTGTATGCTCTTTGACCCTAGTGCATGTGCTTAGGGGGAGCTTGTGAGCTTGGTGTGCTCTTTGCTCTATCGCATGTCTTTAGGGTGAGCTTTGTATGCTCTTTGGCCCTAGTTCATGTGTTTAAGGGGAGTTTGTGAGTTTTGTGCTCTTTTGCTCTATTGCCGGTGGTGTTGAGCCCCTTTGCCTCTTCTTGAGGAGCCGGCGGTTGATTTGAGCTTTCGATAGTCACATGATTGGTGTTGAGCCCTTTGTGCCTCTTCTTGAGGGATCATGTGCTTTCGTTTGTCCATCATCGGTGTTGAGCCCTTTGTGCCTCTTCTTGAGGGATCTTGGGTTCTTGTCTCGGTTGTGTCGAGCCGTTGCCCATGTCTTTGGGGACCGAGACTGTTAGTGGTGGTGGCCTTTGTGGTTTATCTCATGCCAAGTGACTTTGTTCTTTTCTCTTGTGTGGTTTTCATTCACTTGGATGAGTTGTTCGGCCTTTGCTCTCTCAAACCATTTCTTTGTGCTCGCATGTTGTCAACCCACTCAAGGGGGAGAAATTTGGAAAATCAAGTGGATATGAACCTTGATTTGATGGTGATGAGCGGTTGACAAGTGCTTTGTTAAGAGCTGAAATTTGTTTGATGGGTTTCGGGATTGCTTGTAGCTCTTGTGGATTGCTTGACTCTTCAGTGGTGTGTAGCCTTTGTGCTTCCTATGGTTCCGAGAGTCTTTGGTTGGAGCTCTTCTCATTTCAAGTTGCCTTGTGTTTGCTTTTTCTTGGCTTTTGGGCACTTGAATGAGTTTTCCTTTTGCTTTCAAACCATCTTTTGTCAATGCACTCATCAAGGGGGAGATTGAGAAACCAAGTTGATATGTGCCTTAGTTTGCATATGATGAGCGATTGACCGAATGTTTTGAGGCTTTGTGTTGAGTGTGTTTCGTCGGGTTGTGTTGTCGGTTGTGTGTCTTTTATTCATATCTTTATGTGGTGTGTTGTCAATGCACTCGTGAGGAGTGGTTGACAATGTTGTGTGGACTGACTCTTGGCCTAGTATTGCAGGTGTTGGTTGCGGCTTGGTTTGCGTTGGTGCAGGTGAAGAACAGGCGCGAAAGGTCTTAGCCTTGTGGGGCCTCCGAGGAGTGGAGAGACAAGTAGGCTTGGTTCGAGGGACCCGGAGGCCGACGGGATCAAGTGCGAGCCGCATGGTGCAAGAAGAGCAAGACGAAGTCGTGGATATGGAGCCGGTGCATCGGTGGCGGCCAAGTCAAGGAACGAGGCAAGACCGAGTAGACCGTCCAGGCGCCAGAGGTGAAAGTCTTGATGGGCTCGACGCTTGGCGTGGTGAGGCCGGGCCGTGTACGCGGGGTTTGGTGGTTTGGCCACAAAACCATCGGAGGACGATTTCTTGGTTTGGGCCTCAAAACCAGGTCCGAAGGCCCAACGCGATGGAGATGGGGATCCGGGAGTGTCGGGAAGCTTCGAGGCGGGCGACACGCGGCATGATCGAGGTGCTTGCGTCGGGAGGATGCGAAGGCCCGATGGATGCGTGGCCGTCTGATGGTGAACTTCATGTGTTGACCAAAATGCCCATGTGAGGGCTTGTATTGTATCTCCTAGTGTAGGGGCACTTCGGTCTTTTCCGGAGGGCCTATATATAGGAGGAGGGGGCTGAATTTTCAGCCAACTCTTTGGCTTGTAGGTGGTGGTGCTCATTCATTTTGGAGTGCTTTGGGAGAGAGGGAGAGAGGAGAGAGTGGCTCTTTGATTGGAGCTTTTTGCCATCTAAGATTTGGATTCTAGGAGTGGCTTGTAATCGATTGAATAAGATATTCGTAGTGAATTCATCCTCTAAATCTTGTGCCAATCTTTCTATTCCCGAGTTGCTTTTGTTGCATTTTCGAAGCTCTTTTTGTGCTATTTTCGTGCTTGGCTCGATTCGTCATTTCTAGGTCGTTTGGCTCCGGAATTCTTTGAGGGGATCATGGGTGGATGCCTTGCGCACCTTTGTGGATGATCTTGACCCCTCAAACGCCGGGAATCGGGCTCGATTTGGTCAGTTCTGGACGAACTCGTGTTGGTGCTTTGAGTGCACGAGATTTGCGATTCCGGTTGTTTGGATTGGTTTGGGGCTTCAAGATTTTGAGCATAGCTTCTCATAGAGACGCTTCTCATCTACCCAAAATTTGGGGTCAATCCATCCAGCGGTTTGGGAGATCCGTCGATCGGAAGTTGGAGGTGTTTTCGCGGGGGTCGCGGGTCTGCTGTCTGCGGGCGTGGCGGACCGTCCGCGAGTGCGTGGCGGACTGTCTGCGAGGACCGTGTTCGTCAGGTGTTCGTCCTGTTCTTCGTGAGTTCTTGAGTGCCTTCCATTCGATCCGTTTTCTTTGGAGTTTTTGGTCGGGAGGAGTTTGCCGAACTGTCCGCCAGGGGTGGCCAGACTGTTCGCGAGGCTCGGACCGTCCGCGGTGCTTGCCCGGACCGTCTGAATTTCCTCGGGAGTCACTGGAGGTTCGGGGTGCTTTTTCGGACCGTCCGCCGAGGGGTCGCGGACCGTCCGCCCGATGGTCGCGGACCGTCCGCCCGGTGGTCGCGGACCGTCCGTCTGGAGCTCGCAGATTTGCCTAAGGGCTTTGATTCTTGCTTTGTGCTTCCACTTCTTGATTCGTGGTTTGTCTCTAGCACTCATAGGCTTGTGTGTGCCTAGTCTAGAGTCGCTCTTGTGCGTGCGAGTGCTCGGAGTGGCAATTGGGGCATAGGCCGAGTTCTTTCTTTGGAGAAGAATTTTTATCGGCTCCCATTCACTCCCCCCTCTCTGGTCGCCTATTCGGTCCTTCATCATCGTACCGGCAACTTATCGCCTCCAGTGGGCTGATGGCCAGGGCGTCCTGAACCCTTGGAACATTGAGCACTTACATCACTTCTACCCTTAGGAGCCTTGTACCAAAAATAAAGAGCTATGTACTCTACCCTCTTGTAATTTATAATCAATAAAGATAAGATTCCCTTTCGGCAGGCTTCCTGTCGACCTACATCTGGGTCTCTTTTTACTTTCTGTTCATCCCTCCCCCTTCGACACGCTCGGGGGCTTGGTCTAAAGCCGGGCCCGACACGCTCGGGGGCTTGGCTTTGCCAATCTAAGGGTCTTACGACCTGAGGGATTTTACCTTTTCTTTCTTAAAGCGTTTTTCCCTTACCACAACCCTTATGCTTATTATGTGCATTCTTAAGTTGTGTGGTTGCGAGACCTTAGGTTCAAGGCCCCCCTCTGCGCGCCGGCTGCACCTAAGCCTCCACGCTGAGCTGTGTAGCCGGTAAGTCGTTCCTCCACTGAGTTGGGTTAGCGGAGGGGATACATTTTGCAACATCATTGCTCATGAGTTCTCATAACTAGTGTTTTTGCCAAATAAGGGGTTATGCTCTTTAATTAAAAGGAACATGTCATTCATAACAGTTTATGTACATAGTCAAAATGGGTCCACGCCCTCATCTACATCAACAGTTTAATACATCTCTGAACTACATTTTCGGAGATCGACCTTCTTGATCATCTCCTCCGCGGCGGCCTGGACGTCTTCGGCCTTCACCAGCTCCGACAGGTCGACATCCTCTGCAAACTTTCGCAGGTCGAATGTCGGCTCATGGAACTTCACTGTAGCCAAAGCCGCGGCCACGGCGAGCTTGCTGGTATCCAGCACCGGTGTCTTCATCTGGCCCTCCGCCTCGTGCAAACGGGCAACCAGCTCCTTGGACGCCGCCCCCTCCTCCTGAGGGACATAAATGTCCATCAGGTACTCAGCGGCCTCCTTGAGGTCGCCCAGGTGCTTCTCAGGATCTGCAGTCATCGCTTGCTGGTCAATGATGGTATGTATGGCCCGGGAGAGATCGATCTCCAGGTCTCGACGTACACCATGCTCATATGCAGCTTTTCGAGAAAAATAATACTCACTGTCCTGGACCTCCTTGGTCTTTTCTTTGATGCCCTGAACTTGGTCCTTGGACTCCTTCAGTTGCTTCTTCAATGCGTCCTACTTCTTCTTGGCATCTGGAAACATCAAAATCAAGGTCAGCAAGTGCCACAACCTCCGGAAATCAAGGTCGGGAGTACGTCCAGGCATACCATCTACAATGATCCTGAGGTCCTTCTCGGCGTCTTCCGCCTTCTTCTCGGTGGCTGCTAGCTCCTTCTTAAGGGTGGCCACCTCCTTCTCTGCCTGCTTGGCCAGGGCGTCCTTAACGCATTGGATCTCCTCCGCGGCCTTGATCTTGGTTTGCAGCACAGCCTCTCGAGCTGCAGTAGCCTCCATGTGCGCCTTGGCACCTTCTTTCACCAGGTCCGCCCGGGCCTGTGCTCGCTCAGTGAGCGACTGCATCAAACAAAGTCAGCTCCAAAATGTCACCAGAACAACTAGAGTAGCGGCTTCCTTGGAAGAAAGATCTTACCGAGAGTGTTCGCGCAATCGTCCATTGCGCCGCCTTGAACTCCTCCATGTCGCGGCGTTCAGCGTCGATGTCGTCCACCCATGGGGTCCCGGCATTGGGGCACCTGTCGTCCTCGTTCCCTCTGCCAGGCCCGCTCCCTTCTCCAACCTCCACCTCACCTGTCGGCGGGTTAGACACGGGCGGATCCTGCTATACACCGCCGGACGCGACCTTCGTCACCGCTGATGTTGTTGTCTTCACAACCCCGGGAGTCTGGCTCGAGACCTCCCCCACTGACCCCGTCGGTGACTGCTCCAGCGGCGCCTTCGTCCCCATGTGCCCAAAGGCCTCCTAGCCTGCGGCATTCTTGCCGCTTTGCGAGGTAGCAGGGGTCGACCTACAAAAAAGCAAAGTCTGTCAACAATGATGCTTGCAAGACGTGCAAAGCTAAACATGAGTGGGTAAAGTTTGTCGACTTACTTGCTACCAAGTTTCAAACCAAGCTTTATCAGCTTGTGTAGAGCTTTCCTCGCCCTCTTCTGTGACCCTACGTCACTCGACCCCCCGGCGCCTGGCTTCGGGAGCTCCTCCTCCACGACCTTGGGGAGCTTCTCCTTCCCCTGCTCGGCCGGCGTGTTCGGCGACCTTGCGTCGTCGTCATCTCTGGTGTCCGTCTCAGCCTCGGCGCTGGCCGTCGTCGTCTTCGTCGACGCGGTGGTGTCCTTCCTCTTCCTCTTCTTCTTCTCTGCCGCCTGGGTGGAGGAGATCACTGCAGCGGCCTTGGATGCCAGTATCTTGCCAGCAACCTGCCGCGTGCACCGCGTCGACGGCAGGATAGTCTCCACCGCCTTCCCCGTGGTGGGGTCTTCATCGTCAATACTCGCCACTGTCGAGTCGGAGATGTAGTTGTCGTTGAGGTGTTGTGGAGGCGCCTCAACGTCCTCTGAGGCCTGACCTTAAAGCTCCGCTCGTCCTCATTGGGCAACGGAGCTGGGCACCAGTACACAGCCTAACGACCCTATATCAGAAGACCTTCGTCACAATCATCAAATATCCAAGTACATGAACAACGACTAAGGTCGATCGGATAGAGGGCGACTTACAGCTTCGGTGGGGCGCTTCAGGCTGTGCGCCTTGGGGCACGTCTGGTTGCGAATTCGCCTGGCGAATAGGTCCTTCACTCGGGCCACCATCTCCTCTTTGGAGACCTTGCGCTGCGCCACCCGGGTGGGGTCGACCTGGCCCCAGTACTTGTAAGCTGGGTGCACCCGATCTTGGATTGGCTGCAGCAGCCGCCGGCTGAAGCTGATCGCCACAGCACCCCCCATCAGCCCCTCTGTCTTCAGCCTCGCCAGGTCCTCCAGCAGCGGCTTGATGGCGTCGTTCTCTCGCGACGTCAGTTAGTTGACCCACTCCAGCACCAGGACCGGCGCGTACCCCGACCTTGTTGGTAGCACCCGGTTCGGGTTGTCAATGTAGAACCACCCCTGTCTCCAGCCCGTGGTGTTGTCCAGCAGCACCATGTCGATGTAGATCGGCTTCATGTAGCGGCGGAGCATGAAGCCGACACTCCCCACAACCTCGGACTTCCCCGTCTTCTTCAGCTCAAAGAAGTACCACCACAGGTGGAAGTGTGGCGGTATCCCCAAGTACACCTCGCAGAGGTGGATGAAGGACGAAATGGTGGTAACAGCGTTGGGGACGAGGTGTACCAGATCTATCTGGTAGTAGTGGAGGAGCCCGCGGAAGAAGTCACCTGTGGGGACTCCGAATCCGCGCTCGATGTGCGAGACGAAGGCGACAGTCTCGCCGGTCCTCTCGGTGGGAAAGGCCTCGTCGGTCGCCGCCTTCCAGCCCACCTCCTCCTTGGGCTTTAGCAGCCCGCGGGCCACCAGACCCTGGAGCTGCTCCTCCGTCACCGTCGAGGGCTCCTAGATGCTCTCCGGCTACGGCGCAACCTCGGGAGCCATCTCTTCATCTTGCACGCCGGTGGATCTAGCTCTAAAAACTACAAGGCACTTCGCGCGCATGCGGTGGCACGCGACGAGGCGGATCTAAGCGCGGCGGCACCGGTGCATTTGCTCGGAATGCTTTTGTGGCAGCAGCAAAACCCTAAATTGGGGCGGAAATGGAAGTGAGTGAGGTTCCCGGCCCTTCACTCGGCCTTTTATAGATGGGCCCCAGCGGTGCTGTGGGCCGCCGCGCCCAACGTCTCTCCGTTCCTATGGGATTCTTGGTGACCCAACGGATCTCCTTCCAACGGCCCTTTCGGCCTAACGGTCACAGGAAGCAACGGCTCGCGCCGTGCGGGGATCTATGCTCGTTGGCTCCGTGGTCAACAGCCTAGCGTCCATGGACCCGTCACATCCTACATTAAGCCCCCTACTATACTACGACGGATATCTACTTAAAGGTCTCCTAACCGATTGACGACCTTCGGGTCTATCACATCACCTCCGTGAGGTCGATTAGGCCCTGCTGCCTCCTAGGTCGCCTCAACCTACAACGGCGAATATATACCAATGACTCCACGCTTAAAGGCTCCACTACCCGTTGGCGACCTCCTGGTCATAACTACAGCTCCTCCCTGAGGTTGCTAAGTCCCTGCTGCCTTCTAGGTCGCCTAGACCTAACATTCTCAGGTTGACGCCCTGCGTTGTGCCACTGCACAACGGTCGTGTTGATTTAGGTCGACACGGGCTATTTGTCGCTTCTTAAGGCCTTCCGAAGGTCGGCGTGCTGATATAGCCCTGCTGGGACCTTGGTAGCCATACCATTGCTACCTGGGCGCCTCTACATCTACTTGGGAAATACTATTTGTCATACAAATGCATACATAAAGCTTCATCAGCTACAAGGACTTTGGCCCTTGGCCAATTACAAGATACAAAGATATTGATGGCCCTGAGCTACCCTATATAATGTTTGCGATACAGTCTACACTAATAAGGCGTATCGTAAGTTTTCTTATAGCTTCAGGACCTGGTTGAATACCTCTACCGCCGCTGTAGAGGCAGCTGCCACATAGCCCCCTCTACTCGCGCTCCAGCAGGTTTCCTGTGGTGCCCAGCATTACCTCTGGCGTCACCTGGTGGAGCACGGTGGTCACCAGCATCACCTTAGGCCTCTGCGTGTAAGGCTTGCCGACGCCAGCATTGCCCCCTGCTGCACCCGGATTCCTTGGTGGGCGCTGAAGGAACGACTGATAGAGTTCTTCGGGCTTCGCAAGCATTCTTCTAGCTCCAAGCATGAACGGTACTAGCTCTATGCTCTGGTGGACGAACGCAAGTCCAAGGAATGGAGAAATTACTACACAACATCGCCATGGCTTTTACAAGCAGCTTGGGTTCTTTGCCCAATGGCATGGGCACCTATTTATACCCGCAGCAACTCGGCCTTCGATCTTATCCGCAACCCAGCTTGCATGGCGTCCTAATCCTCATGGTTACTATTCCCGTGTGGAGCACGAGGTCACTATTCACTCGTGGGGGGTGTCGGCACGCCTTTCTCCTACCTGACTACATCCTGGTGCTTTTGTCCCTTGCGAGCGGACAGCAGCTTGTGCCTCACGTGGGAGTAGGCCCGTGACCATATAGTGCGCTTGTGACTCAGGTCATGACAGCTTTCGGCGTTTGGCGTCTTCCTCAAGATTCCAGGTGTTTTGGCTTATTGGCTCAGTTCATCAAAGCATCGTGCTAATAAAGCAGAAGGCCGTAGGTTCTCCTTTTCTTCCTCTTTTTTGGAGCATCAAACCGGCCATTCTGGTCACTTTACTGCTCAGGGGCTACTCTACGAGTGCGTCTGATGACGCCCTCTTGCTTCTACGTCGCATCGACTCACAGGAAGCCTGCTTCCATTACTCCTCTGCTCGACCTCCCTACGGTTGGCATTGCGGCCTTTCTGAAGGTCGCGGAAGCTACTTTGTGTCACCTGATCCAGGTCAGGTCGGCGGTTCTTCAAGATCGACGTCTCGCCTTCACTTCGACCTTTTGGATTCATATTCTAGGAGCTCGATGTTCAACTTTGTGTGTGCATTGGAGGGGTTTTTTTCTTTTGGATCCCCATGCACCCTACACGACCTTGACAGCGCCATGTCTGCGCCAAGTTTTGACATGACCTCGTCTCAGCCGCTACGCCTACACGTCGATCGGAGGCTTGAGAGACATGGGTACCCCTGGATCCTCACCGACCAGTGTCCCAGAGGTCCCTGCCAAGTGGACCCGACCTGCCAAAAGTCTTGCCGACCTGCAAGTGGGCCCATAGACCTTATCTACATCCCGGAGACCTTCCAGAAGACTTGGAGTACAAGGCAAGCAATAGTGCATGGCGTGATGCTGCCTGTTAGACCGAGTATCTCAGGATACTCCTTGTAATCCGTGAGGATAGCTTTCCATCTTGTAACCGACCCAGATACGGGTCCACCGACCTCGAATGGAAACCCTAGCCCGTCATCCATATAAGGCGGCCAAGGACTCCATTCGAGGGGACATCATCATCTCGTTCACACTCCACGCAATACACCACAAACAACTGGATGTTGGGTTTTACTCTTCGGAGGCCTGAACCAGTATAAACTCTCGTGTTCTTCGCCTACTTGCCGTGTTTCGAGTTCATCACGTGAACTACCACCTACGCTCTTAGTTCCCGATCTTCCCATTAACCTACAAACCGCTTGGGCAGCCTCCTTACAGATCTGTCCAGGTCTCAACCCCTGACACTTCTTCTTGCACGCCGGTGGATCTAGCTCTAAACACTACAAGGGACTTCGCGTGCATGTGGCGGCGCGCGACGAGGCGGATCTAAACGTGGCGGCACCGGTGGATTTGCGCGGAATGCTTCTGCAGCAACAGCGAAACCCTAAGCTAGAGCGGAAATGGAAGTGAGTGAGGTCCTCGGCCCTTCACTCGACCTTTTATAGATGGGCCCCAGCGGCGCTGTGGGCCACCACGCCCAACGTCTCTTCGTTCTTGTGGGATTTGATTCCTGCGGGATTCTCGGTGACCCAACGGATCTCTTTCCAACGGCCCTTTCGGCCTAACGGTCACAGTAAGTAACGGCTCGTGCCGTGCGGGGATCTATACCTATTGGCTCCATGGTCATCAGCCTAGCGTCCATGGACCCGTCATGCCCTACATTAAGCCCCCTACTATACTATGATGAATATCCGCTTAAAGGTCTCTTGATCGATTGACGACCTTCGGGTCTATCACATCGCCTCCGTGAGGTCGATGAGGCCCTACTGCCTCCTAGGTCGCCTCGACCTACAACAGCGAGTATATACCAACGGCTCCGTGCTTAAAGGGCCCACTGCCCGTTGGCGACCTCCTAGTCATAACTATAGCTCCTTCTCGAGGTTGCTAAGGCCTTGCTGCCTTCTAGGTCGCCTAGACCTCAGGTTGACACCCTGTGTTGTGCCACTGCACAGCGGCCGTGTCGATTCAGGTCGACACGGGCTATTTGTCGCTCCTTAAGGCCTCCCAAAGGTCGGCATGCTAACATAGCCCTACCGGAACCTTTGTAGCCATACCATTGCCGCCCGGGCGCCTCTACATCCACTTGGGAAATACTGTTTGTCATACAAATGCATACATAAATCTTCATAAGCTACAAGGACTTTGGTCCTTGGCCAATTACAAGATACAAAGACATTAATGGCCCTGAGCTACCCTATATAATGTTTGCGATGTAGTCTACACTAATAAGGCTCATCGCAAGTTTTCTTCTAGCTTCAGAACCTAGTTGAAGACCTCTACCGCCGCTATAGAGGCAGCTGCCACACAGCCTCCTCTACTCGTGCTCCAGCAGGTTTCCTGTGGTGCCCAGCATTACTTCTGGTCTCACCTTGTGGAACATGGTGGCCGCCAGCATCACCTCAGGCCTCCGCGTGTGAGGCCCGCTGACGCCAGCATTGCCCCCTACTTCACCTGGATTCCTCGTTGGGCGCGGGAGGAACGGCTGATAGAGTTCTCCGGGCTTCGCAAGCATTCTTCTAGCACCAAGCATGAACGGCACTAGCTTTATGCTCAGGTGGATGGACACAAGTCCAAGGAATGGAGAAATTACTACACAGCATCACCATTGCTTTCACAAGCAGCTTGGGTGCTTTGCCCAATGGCATGGGCACCTATTTATACCCGCATCAACTCGACCTCCGATCTTATCCGAAACCCAGCTTGCGTGGCGTCCTTATCCTCAAGGTTACTGTTCCCGCGTGAAGCATGAGGTCACTGTTCACCTGTGGGGAGTGTCGGCGCGCCTTTCCCCTGCCTGCCTACATCATTGTGCTTTTGTCCCTTGCGAGTGGACAGTAGCTTGTGCCTTACGTGGGAGCAGGCCCGTCACCGTACAGTGCGCTTGTGACTCAGGTCATGATAGCTTTCGGCGTTTGCCATTTTCCTCAAGATTCCAGGTGTTTCGGCCTATTTGCTCAGTTCGTCAGAGCATCATGCTGATAAAGCAGAAGGCCGCAGGTTCTCTTTTTCTTCCTATTTTTTGGAGCATCAAACCGGCCATTCTGGTCACTTTACTACTCGGGGACTACTCTACGAGTGTGTCTTGCGACGCCCTCTTGCTTCTACGTCACCTCGACTTACTGGAAGTCTGCTTCCATTACTTCTCTGCTTGACCTACCTACGGTTGGCATTGCGGCCTTTCTAAAGGTCGCGGGAGCTACTTTGTGTCACCTGATCCAGGTCAGGTCAGTGGTTCTTTCAAGATCGATGTCTCGCCTTCACTTCGACCTTCTGGATTCATATTCCAAGAGCTCGATGTTTGACTTCATGCGCACATTGGAGGGGTTTTTTTCTTTTTTGGATCCCCGTGCACCCTACATGACCTTGACTGTGCCATGTCTTCGCCAAGTTTCGACATGACCTCATCTCTGCCGCTACGCCTACACGTCGATTGGGGCTTGAGGGACATGGGTACCCCTAGGTCCCCACCGACCAGTGTCTCAGAGGTCCCTGCCAAGTGGACCCGACCTGGCAGAAGTCCCGCCGACCTGCAAGTGGGCCCAAAGACCTTATCCACATCCCGGAGACCTTCTAGAAGACTTGGAGTACAAGGCAAGCAATAGTACGCGGCGTGGCACCGCCTATTAGTCCAAGTATCTCGGGGTACTCCTTGTAATCCGCGAGGATAGCCTTCCATCTTGTAACCGACCCAGATACGGGTACACCGGCCTCGAATGGAAACCCTAGCCCGCTGCCCATATAAGGTGGCCTAGGACTTCATTTGAGGGGACATCATAATCTCATTCACGCTCCACGCAATGCACCACAAACAACTGGACGTAGGGTTTTACTCTCCGGAGGCCTCAACCAGTATAAACCCCCGTGTTCTTCGCCTACTTGCCGTGTTGTGAGTTCATCACGTGAACTACCACCTACGCTCTTAGTTCCCGATCTCCCTATTAACCTACAAACTGCTTGGGTAGCCCCCTTGCGGATCTGTCCAGGTCTCAACCCCTGACACCACCTCTTTGCTTTCCGCTAGGGCTAGAAGTCTTACTCCTCATGTTGCTAATATTCTAAAACGCATATGGGCTCACAAAACTATACCACCCAGAGCCAAAGCCTTTGCCTGGAGGGTCCTCAGGAATGCTATAGCTTCAGGGCTATGCTATGCTGCTTTTTCCACCCACATTGACCCTACTTGTGATATTTGTGGAGAATCTGAAGATGACTTCCACCTTTTTTGGGTGTACCTTCGCTCAGGTGGTTTGGATTGCTGCCAACCCTCCCATCAGGACCAGCAACCTCCCAATGGAAGCTGAGGGAATTCAAAATACCCTGCAACTTATATTAACCAACAAATTTTTTATGAGTTGTTACAGGAAATGTGCACTACTTTATGGTACCTATGGAGGGCCAGAAATGATTTCCGTTTCAACAAAAAAAAGATGGACTGTTTTTCGAGTACATCAAGAAATCAGAGCTGATATCTCCTCAACGGTCCTTTGCTACAACCAACACACTTCCTCTAATTTGCCTATACACCATGCAACTACTCCTGAAATCCAAGGCACAAATCTTGTTTCCTTTGCAGATGGAGGACATGATGATCTGTTGTATTCAACAGACCGAGCGCATGAAGCACTTCACCACCCAAATGCTACAGGTGAACAAGAACATATCCAGGTAGCGATATGCTATTATATGGATGCATCCATCCCACCAGAGCAGCAGATTGTAGGTTCTACTCCTGCTGGTCTAAGTATATATGTGCACAATCTTTATATCACAGGCCACTCGGACTTGATGATCAAAGCTCAAGTAAAGGATGGCATGAGCCCCCTCCATGCAGAAACTGTTGCTGCCCAGCTTGCGGCACAGGTGATGAAAGCTCTTCAACACCAACAATGCAAATACTTCTCGGATTGTCAACTTCTGGTGGACACACTGAAAGCACCAGATCTAATGAGTAAGCCTGCCCACTGAAATCATGTCGAACACAGCACCCAAGTCCCCTGATTTCTGCAAGATTCCACGACAAAATAACAAGGTGGCTCATAGATTAGCAAAACAGGCTCGTCAATCTGTTCCTCATTTATGTAATTTCACTTGTCAAAACCAGGTACTCCCTGGTCCTTGTCCTGTGCTCTCAGCACTCCAACATGCTCTGGATGGGAAATTTTCCCTCCTATCTGTAATGTGTTGTTAAGTTTTTAATGTAATGATCCTTATAAAAAAACTACATCATCCTTGAAATTTTTTGTTTGATTGTCTATCTTGTTCTGCATCCTGAGTAAGTTTTAGCATTTTATGTAGATTATCCAAGCCAATGAAGTTAAACACAATGCAGTATATAGAAACAACTCAGATCTGAGACTTTCTCTGAAATTGAACCTGATTCAGAGACTGTGTTGGCTATGGCATAAGCAAGTGGTAACGCAACTGCTTTCAAACTTTCGGCTTGCACTGCCATTTCTAGGCACCCTCAAGGGCTGACACCGTCTTCGACGCGAGGGCCGACGTGGGGAGGAGGATGGCCGGCGTGGGAAGATGGAGGGTCGGGAGAGAGGGGCCCTCCTCCACCACTGGCAAAGGAGGAAGGTCTGGCGAGAGAGGGCCGCCAGGGAGGCGGGTGGAGGAATGGAGGATGGGGATTGGGGAGGGAGGGCCCTGACCAGATAAGGAAGATGAGGAGGGATCTTGAATGTGACATGTGGGTCCAATCAATTGATGTATTTTCTAGACCAATGAGCTCGAGTTCTCATCTTCTCTCGTTTCTTCCTGAGTTTTAACGCGCTTGGGTCTGAGCAAGATTCTGTATCGATCCCAGGCCCCCGCACGCAAGAGGACCCCTAGCATAAAAAAGTGTGGCCGCTGCATTCCGGCTTTTGCCAACAACCAAAAAATAGAGTTGTGCCCTAGCTCATGTTTTGCGCCGCCGCCGGTCTCTCTGTCGGATTCCATGACACTGAGTCGTTCATCTGCGGCCGCTCCGTGTCCTCAACCTGCTCTGGAGTGCCACCGTCACGAAGAACTTCGATCAACTCTCCACCGTCTATTGCAACTACGTCCAACCTGAAGGTCGAACTCGAATAGCAACTATCGTCCGATCCTCAACACGTCGTCGCCGTTGTTTCATTGTTTTCCTTTGGTTAGAACACCAGCATGTTGCCAATCTCGAGGAAAACATCTTGTTCTTCCAAACCTGCAGATGAAGCACATCACAATACAGGTTCATATGTTACTGTAATTTGTAATTTGTTGCTATTTTTTCATAGATCGCTCTTCACAAAAAAACATGGGTTGGTTTAATATTCCATCTAGAGCAAGCCATCATGTGTTAATTCAAACGTGGTGCAGAGAGAGATTTCACCGGTTGTTATCAATGAGGTGCCAAGCGAACATGAAACACAAGTACATGTTGAGATGATTAATGAAGAGGACCCCAAGAGATCAATATGGAGTTGGACGAATCACAACAAGAAGAGGATGATGATAGCTAAAAAAAGACTGATAATGAATGGCAGCCGGAGGACGAGAAAGAAGAGGATGAAGAATATGATGATGAAGACTTAAGGGAGGAAGAGATGGAAACATTATTCAATACAATATACGCAGAGTCCAAAATGAAGTCTTCATGTTTTTCTCTAAAGTACGTGTTTGATTACATATATCAAGGGTCACGTCTTTCGACCAAAATGAGAGTTGATGTTTTTGACGTGTCCTTATATGAATCGGTTAAATAATTATCACAGATTGTTAAAGTTTGAATAAATTTGTCTTTATAGTGAACTTGAAATTTAATAACTATCATATAGTTTTAAAGACAATTATTTTTATTCTATATATTTTTAAAAACATGTACGTGTGGCACATGCCTACGGCTCAGCTTCGTTTGCTTCCAAGCGTCAATATCTTCGTCCAGCAGTGGTCAAACACGATGAAACAACGATGACCGACGACACTATGGTCGGCCAACGGGCGGCGTAAGTTGTTACATACACGTGAAATATTTTTTTCGTTTATTGTAGATTTTTAGACATGTGCGACACACATGACTTTATTATATAAAATATAATTTTTAGTTATTATTGTTTAGACATGTGCGTGTGACATGTGCATTTTACTAGTATATTTGACTAGCTAGCCGTCTATGGGCCGGGTAGCTTCAGCAAAGGGTTCGTGCGTGGTCCATGAAGCAATGCTTTCTTCGATCTTGTTTATTAATCCGCTATTGCCAAGTGATCCGAGATAGTGGATGCCAACTCGATCACTTGCATTCAAGTTTTTCCGGCGTGTTAAGCTTAATGGTGGAATGCTAAGAATTGTGTGTGTGTAGAGAGAGAGCGCGCGCGCTAAGTATTAGTTTGAGCACTTCGTAGTTAGCTCGAGCTGCCGTATCAGTACCACTTGCATGCATGCGTGGTTTGACCTCTCGCTGAGCAAGCTGGCCAGAGTAATAGTCAGCTACGACTACAGCACACGATCGACGACTTAACTAGGCCAGCATTCGACTACCAACTTCCCGCTCGTTCAGTTTGGCGTAATGAAATCAGTTAAAGCAGACACTATGATGAGGTCGTCTCGATCTCGATCATGCCGGGAACTTGGCATTAGTTCTGGTTGGAAAGACCCTTAGGGACCTAAAGTCCAATCGGGACTAATAAAGAGACAAAAAGTCTCTCCTTTAGTCTCGGGTGGTAATACCACTCGGGACTAAAAGGTGCTCCAGCAAGACCTTCTCTTTAGTCCCGGGTGGCATGGTGCTCCAGCCACGGTCCCCCACACGGGCACACGTATTACCAACCGGGACTAATTAAAGGTCTTTTTTACCATCTTTTTTTCTAATTGAATTATATTTATTGTTTCTCTAACTATATGTGTATGTTTTAATTGTTGTCTCACTTATATATCTACGTATATGTACACTGGTGGAAAAACACCCTTCCGTCTCGGTTGGTAAAGGCTTTAAGTCTCTAAAGCTCAACCGGGACGAAAAGGGAGAGACAAACGCCCCCCCCCCTTTGTCACCGGGTGGGCAACCGGGAATAAAGGGTGGCCTTTATTCCCGGGTGGTAGCCCCGCCCGGGACAAAAGAGGAGGGCACACCAGCGCCTGTGCGCCACCCCATTAGTCCCGGGTGGTAGCCCCGCCCGGGACAAAAGGGGAGGGCACACCAACGCCTGTGCGCCACCCCTTTAGTCCCGGGTGGTATTACCACCCGGGACTGAAGACCCCGCTATGAATTTTTTTTGTTTCAATTCCAATTGTTCTAATAATGTTATATGCTCACGTATATAGGTGTAATTTACGTGTACGTATAAATGTTTGCACTAATTATACGTGTCTACTATACGTACTATATGAAGAGAATAAACTTATAAATAAATATATACACACATTATATTACATCGAAAGCATAGATAGTATTTTCTGAAAGTAGTATATATACATCAAAATACCATTCCATTCTAATTCTAGTCTAAAGTTCCACCGGAGGTGCTAATTAAACTTTATGAATTGGATAGCCGTCATAGTGATTTCTGCCTTTTGGATCAATCACCTGGTCCATTATGAATCTGCAGAGACTTTCTTGAATCGCCAAGAGTCGGTCCTTCTCAATGATTGCGTCCCTAATCATACTGTTCTGTAATGTGCAAATAATTTAATATATTACACACAAGAATTAAATATATAAGCGGTTAGAAAAAATGTATTATTAATTGGTTTAAAATAATACTTACAGTATAATCTGACGGGTCTGCCTCACAGAAATTGTGGATGAACTCACACACATAGTATGCACATAAATGTGTCCCTGGTTCCTGTCTCATACACTAAATTGAAGAAGATAATTATGAAAAATTAGTGTTATACATTTTTAATTTGCCCAAACTGAAGTTGTTATTTGGTTTACGTACCGAAAAATTTGTAGAGAAGTTTATTCTAGGTCACCATGTTCCAGGGTTGTCAGCCTTGAATTTTTCCCAAGCTCTGGCAGAAAATAATGAAAGTTAGAGCTAGATAGTGTTAGTAAAAGCACACTATTGCATAAAAGGGAACGTATGGATAGAATTATTACTCTTGAAACATATCTTGAAGGTCCAAGTATTTGTTCGGATCTCTTCTCAATGAATCAAAGACAAGGACGTTGCTTCTGTTGACATCAATTATGAGAAGAATCCAGTGGAAACTGTATATACATGGAAGCTCAAAAGATTAGAACTAAATAATGTTAACTAATATAAGATAATTAGAAATGCGAACCCTTAGTAATTAAGATAGTAATCACACTTACTCGAAGTTGTAAGGTAGAAGTATCAAATCCTTGTAATGCAAATTACACAAGGTCCTTAGGATTGTTTTGAATGTTGTTTCTGGTTGGAGCCTTACTTGATCTTGATTAACTAAAGATGGGTCCATGAAACCTATTCGTTGGTAACCCTTCTTCCGCATGTTATGCATTTCCAGGCTACAGAAAATAAAAGACAAAGTTAATAATTAGAGTATGCATTAATTTGTTAATTAGGGTATGTATTGCACCGTCACTTACAGGCACCAGGCCATGACAAGATCGGTATTCAAGGAGTCAAGATGGTAAATTTCATAAATATCCTTGAATCGCAGCCAGACCAACTTCTCGCCTTCACCAGCAAAATCTTCTGGTTTAACAAACATGCCAATCATCTCCAAGCCCGCCTTAGACGTCTTCATGTAGAAGTCATGCAATCTGCGCATCTGAGTAGGGAGTTTCTTCACCAACTCAGGCCTGACAAAAGATTTCCCATGCTCGTAGTGCCATCTAGGTACGAAGTTTTTGTCCCGAGGAGGTGATTCGTGGCCGAGAACATATTGTAGTGGGAGCCCTGTTGCTTCTTGCATTTGAATGACATGCGCTAGTTGTTCTGTGTCCATAAGTGCAAGAGCTCGTTCAGTTACAGTGAGGCCGGAGGCGACATAAGTCTGTACTCCTGACGTCGACGCTTATGTTGCCTTCTTCGTTGAAGGCTCTTTCGTTAACGTCAACGTTTGTGTTGCCTTCTTCGTTGAAGGCTTTTTTGCCGATGTCAACGTTTGTGTTGCCTTCTTCGTTGAAGGCTCTTTCGCCGACGTTGACGTTTGTGTTGCCTTCTTCGTTGCAGGCTCTTTCGTCGACGTCGACGCTTCTGTTGCCTTCTTCTTCTTCCTATAATCCTGTGGCATCGTCGACCCCGGTACTTGGTCGATGTAACTATTTGGTGACCCTCTTTGTCTCTTCTTCTTTAGGGACTTGTGCAGCGACCGGTCATAATCACTTAGTAGGGGTTTTATAATTTCTTGTCTCTTTTATGCTTCCTTCTTCTCTATGAAAGCTTTGAGTTTCTGCGAACGACCTTTATTCTTTTCTGCTTCCATTTCTTCGAGCAATTTTTGTTTAGCAGCCTCTTTATTCCCTTGAATCCACGCCTTGAGTTGCTTATCACACTCCACCTCATTTTCTGATGTTGTCATGTCATATGGCAGCTTCCTTTTAACAAGCAGCTTTTTCCTTTTCTTCTTCGAGGGATCCGGATTTGGCACGGGCATAGACGCGGTAGATTTTGATCAGGACCGCCTCTTGACAGGCTTTGGTGAAGGCTGCTTTGGTGGTGATTGATGCTTTGGTGGTGATTGCTGACGATCGCCATCGCTCGCGGCAGTAGAATTCCCCCGTTGTGGAGACGGTGAGCTCCAATCAATCGGCGACGACCGGCCCAGTGACGGCCCAGGAGATGGTGGCTGCTGCTCGGCAACACTCGGAGGGATCGTTGACGGCCCGGGAGATAGTGGCTGCTGCTCGGCAACACTCGGAGGGATCGGTGGCGGCATGTTAGGTATTATGATGTAACGTTTGGGCCACAATATGATACTGTGAAGCGCATCGTGGAGTGTCCTTTCCCCGTCACCTCCTTGGATGTCTAGCTCTATGTCGTTAAACTTTGGGTCAACAATCTCCTCCAAACCAACTGAGGCGTAGCCAGCTGGAATCTCCATGCCGTGGCTTGTACGTCCTGAGAGATGTGCTAAAGCCATTCCGTACGCCACCTATATATATGTAGAGAAATGATGAAGTTATTAAATGCCTGAGACATGCATCAAAGGTTGAGATAATTGCACGTATAATCAGGTTTATACCGTCATTGTGATGTTGCTGATCGGCTTGTGCAGCTCACATGCGGTGCGCTGACAGAGTTCATCCACAGGGTACCGTTTGTTGTCCTCTACTTGAACATCTTCTTGGTTTGCCGCCCTTTGTTCTTCGGGGGCCTCTGTGGAAGCACAGCTGCTTTTGCGAGTGGAAGGGCTAATGACGGGATCCACCGGTGCTTGGGGCAGTGCTCTGGCAGGGGTGATCTGAGCTACCGCGGCGGCCACTCGTCGTTCAATCTCTGCATTCATACGTTCTTTTTGATCTTTAAGTCTCTGCTCCATCATTTCACGCCACCGCCCATCTTCACGCTCCCTTCTTCTTTTGCGGCTTCTGTAGGTGTCGGCGCTTCCCTTGAAAGTAAACTTCCACGGGACTACCCTTAGCCCCTGCAACGTCCTGGGTGTTCTGGATTCCCGAGCGCCAAAGTGAGCTCATCCATGTCTCTGTCAGGAACCAATCTGCCCGCTTTGATGTCTTCATTCTTTTTGATTATCTCATGTGCCACCTCCCGTAACGTGGGTGGGAATTCGAGGGAACCATCATCAGGGTTCAATCTTCCACCGCGAGCATAATACCAATTCTTCGATCGTTCTTCCCAGTCAAAGACCGCTGGTACGATACCTTTGTTGAGGAGGTCTTGTTCAATCTTCCGCCACTTGGGTGCTGCTGTCGATGTCCGCGGTGCGGGAGTCGATGTCCGCGGTGCGGGTGTCGATGTCCCCAGTTATGTTGAGGAACACGTCCGCCGGGCTAGCTCCTCCTTAGTGAAGGTTGGGACCTCGGTATTTGGACCCCTAGCAATAAGACTCTCCATCAGCCGCTCCTCGTCCTCATTGTTATCCATAACTAGAAATTTCTGAAAACATAAATGAATTTCTGAGCACATAAATGATTTTCTGAGAACAATGATTTTCTGAGCACATAAATGAATTTCTGAATACATAAATGAGTTTCTGAGCACATAAATGAATTTCTGAGCATATAAATGATTTTCTGGGCACATAAATGATTTTCTGAGTACATAAATGATTTTCTGAATACATAAATGAATTTCTGAATACATAAATGATTTTCTGAATACATAAATGATTTTTTTGAGCACATAAATGATTTTCTGAATACATAAATTAATTTCTGAGCACATAAATGATTTTTTGAATACATAAATGAATTTCTGAATACATAAATGATTTTCTGAGCACATAAATGAATTTCTGAATACATAAATGAATTTCTGAGCACATAAATGATTTTTTGAATATATAAATGAATTTCTGAATACATAAATGATTTTCTGAGCACATAAATGAATTTCTGAATACGTCATGACCTAAGTGTCGAGCGGGAGTCGAGCGAGCCGGGCGGGAGTCGAGCGAGACTACCTAAGTGTCGGGCGGGAGTCGACCGAGTCGGGCGAGAGTCGAGCGAGACTACCAAAGTGTCGGGCGGGAGTGGAGTGAGTCGGGCGGGAGTGGAGCGTGTCGGGCGGGAGTCGAGCGAGTCGAGCGAGAAAACCTAAGTGTCGGATGGGGTCGAGCGAGTTGGGAATGAATCGAGCGTGTCGAGCGATACTACCTAAATGTCAGGCGAGCGAAAAAATTAATATCTCTAAATACATATTTCATCTCTAAATACATTTCATCTAAAAACAGTAATTAAATTCAAATCTAAAATCTCTAAATTCAATTCTAAAATCTCTAAATTCCATTCTAAAATCTCTAAATTCAATTCTAAATTCATAAATAAATTAATTGAAAACATTAAAAAATTTACTGACGTCAGCCATTAGGGGCTGACGTCAGCAGATCCCCTCACCGGCCGGCAGCGACGGCGGGCTCAGGGGGCGACGTCGGCGGCCGAGAGCGGCGGTGGGCGACGGCCGGGTGCGGGGGAGATGGCGGCCGGGTGTGGGAGCCGGCGCGGAGACGGCGCCCGGGCGCGGCGGAGCGGGGAGCTGGGGCGACCGGGAGCGGCGGCGGCGGAGCAGGGACGACGGCGGCCGGGAGCGGCGGCGGGCGACGGCCGGGCGCGGCGGAGACGTCGACGGGCGTGGGGACGACGGCCGGGCGCGGGCGGGGTCGACGGGCGGTGTGCGGACGACGGCGGCCGGGAGCTCCGGCAGCGGAGGGCGCGGGACTGGATGTGTCGACGGCCGGGCGCGGGCAGGGACGGCGGGGTGCGACGGGGTCGACGACGGCGGGGTGCGAGCTGCGACGACGGCGGAGGCAGGGGCGACGGCGGGGGAAGACGACGACGGCCGGCGGAGATCACGGCCGACGGACGACGGCGGGGTGCGAGTTGTGTGAAGTGGAGGAGTTGGGGAAGAAGAGGGGTGGATCCATGGGATATATATCCCCCCCCCTCTTTAGTCTCGAGTCATAATCAGACCCGGGAGCAAAGAGCCTTTAGTCCCGGGTGGAGATACGACCCGGGACAAAAGGGGGGCCTTTTGTCCCGGGTCGTATCTCCACCCAGGACTAAAGGCCCCTTTCGCACGGGAGGGCCGCAAGGACAAAATTTCAGCTTTTAGTCCCGGGTGGTGTTACCACCCGAGACTAAAGGACCCCCTTTAGTCAAGGGTCGTAACACCACCCGGGACTAAAATATAATTTTCGACGGGAACTGTTTTTCCCCTCCCATTTCTTTTCTCATTTTCACATTCTATCTCTTTGAAATCACAAAAAATATAGTAACTTTTACTATTTTTTCCATGCAAAATTATATTTAGCTAAAATATAATAAACTGTATTTTGCTATGCAAAATTATATTTTAGAGTTGTAAACATTCACTTCCAATTTTCATTTGCAATATTGATGTGCATTCTCAGTAAAATTCAATTAAACCAAAAAAAAATAGTAAATTAATTTAGAAAAATCTCAAACTTGGTGGGTCAATCTCACATGACATATTCAAGCTTCATAAAAATTTTGAGACCGATACAACACTGCAAAGTGCATGGGCTTCAGAATCGTTAAGACATAAGTGGTATAGACATGGTTCGATGAAAGGTTCTGTATAGCTTTGTGAAGCACGTGTACTCCATCTATGTCGAAATGGTCTGAAATTTTTTTGGTTGTCATTTACACTCAAAATATTAGCTCACGCAAGATCTTAGATTTTTCTGATGACTAAATGTATTTTAAGTTTTTTCTTCGTGCTAAAGGAGCTAGAATATTGTGAATTACACATCAATAACTCAAGAATTATGATTCGGCTTCCAGATAAATTAGACTCCTAAGGCACAAGAGAACTTGTGGCCAAGTTTGGCTCCATTCGGGATCATTTCAGGGGTGCTCTCAGCTCAACTTTTAATTTCTAGGTGATGTCGCACGGAAATTCATTTAAACCGAAAAAATAGTAAATTAATTCAGAAAAATCTCAAACTTGGTGGGTCAAACTCGCATGACATATTCAAGTTTCATAAAAATTTTGAGACCGATACAACACTGCAAAGTGCATGGACTTTAGAATCATTAACTTGTTGGAGACCAATAGAAGAGTTGATCACATTAGCATTACACAATTTATTTGATCAATAATCATTACATTACGACAATAATCTCAAGCACGTAAGTACGGTGTCTCTTCACGTCCAAGCAATATGCTTGGGTCAACTTCGACAGCGAACGGAGGCATGCCATCAAACTGATCATAATCATCGGATTGATCTGTTTTGTCCTCGACTCCCACGATTACTCTTTTACCTAGAAGAACTATGTGACGCTTTGCCTCTTGTGGTCCTGCTTCTTGGGGATTTTTATTCTTCGGTATGCTAGTCATATCCTTGACATAGAAAACCTGATGCACATCTTTGGCAAGCACGAATGGATCATCTTTGAACCCAATCTTGGTAAGGTCCACTATTGTCATTCCATATTCATCTTTCTTTACGCCATTTAGTTTTACCCATTGGCAAAAAAACAGAGGGATGTTCATCGCTCCGTACTCAAGCTCACATATCTCTTCTATGATACCATAATAGGAGGTCTTGCACCCATTGTTGTTGATGGCGTCCATACGGACACCACTATTTTGGTTTGTGCTTTTGCGATCTTGAGTTCTCGTGCAAAAATTGTAACCATTTATATTGTAAGCTTGCCATTTTGTAATTGTACTACAAGGTCCCCTGGCTAACAAAGCTAGTTGTGGATGAATCGTTGAGTTACCGATGAGTTGTTCACTCAACCATGAGGGAAATGTTTCCAAGTGACGGCGTGTAATCCAGAGTTCGGATTTGGTTGGATTTTGAGAAGCAATAATCTGCTTGTGTTCCGTCCTATACGGAGTCACCAGTGATGATTGTTGCAGGACAGTTAGGTGTGCTTTATGGAACAAATCAGTATTATTGCTCAAACTTGATTTCCTTCCGATGGTACCCTTTCCCTGTAGCCTCCCCTCGTGTCGTGATACTGGAAGCCCAATCGAGTCAATTGTGTCGACAAAATCAACACGAAACTCAATGACCTCCTCAGTTCCATATCCCTTAGCAATGCTTCCTTCCGGACGGGCACGGTTAAGAACATATTTCTTGAGGATCGACATGAACCTCTCAAAAGACCACATGTTGTGAAGGTATACTGGACCGAGAATAGTAATTTCTTTCACAAGGTGTACCAGGAGGTGCGTCATAACATCGAGGAAGGAAGGTGGAGATGCCAACTCAAAGCCGACAAGACATTGAACCGCATCATTCTGTAGCTTTCCTAGCTTGGCTGGATCGATTGCCTTCTGTGAAATTGCATTGAGAAATGCACAAAGCTTTACGACTAGTAATCGTACATTCTCTGATAGAACACCCCTCAACGCAACTGGAAGTAACTGTGTCATCAACATGTGACAGTCGTGGGCCTTTAGATTTGTGAACTTCTTCTCTTTCATATTTATGATCCCCTTTAAATTCGACGAGTAGCCAGACGGAACCTTAATACTGTTCAGGCAATCAAACACGCTTTCCTTCTCTTTCTTGGTGAGAGTGTAACTAGCAGGACCAAAGTAATCAACATCATCATCATCCTCTTCCGGATCAATTTCATCATCACCCTCCCGCGGAACTTTGGGAATCTTATGAAATTCTTTCAGGTCCTCTCGTGCTTCGTTGGTATCCTTCGGGTTACCGTAACAACCCATGAAGCCTAGCACATTCACGCAAAGATTCTTCGTAAGGTGCATCACGTCAATTGCGTGTCGGACCTCAAGGCTACGCCAATAAGGTAGCTCCCAAAATATAGATTTCTTCTTCCACATTGGTGCACGCCCGTTGGCGTCAGTTGGAACAGGTTCACTACCGGTACCCTTTCCAAAGACTACCCATAGATCATTTACCATCTCAAATACGGCATCTCCATTAAAATGGGGTGGCTTCGTATGATGGTCAGCCTTCCCTTTCCAATGCATCCCTTTCTTCCGTAAGGGGTGATTAGTTGGAAGGAAACAACGGTGACCATTATACACAACCTTCTTACAGTTTTTGAGATGAATACCTTGTGTTCTATGTAAACAGTGCGTGCATGCCCGATATCCCTTGTTTGTCTGCCCAGAAAGGTTACTTAGGGCAGGCCAATCGTTGATGGTTATGAACAACAATGCTCGTAGATTGAAGTTCTCTTGCCTATCCTCATCCCACACACGTACGCCCTCTTCCCGCCATAGCAGTAATAGTTCATCGACGAACGGTCTTAGGTACACATCAATGTCGTTGCCGGGTTGTTTTGGACCTTGGATGAGCACTGGCATCATAATGAACTTTCGCTTCATGCACATCCAACCAGGAAGGTTGAACATGCATAGGGTCATAGGCCAAGTGCTATGACCACTGCTAAACTCCCCGAATGGATTGAAACCATCCGTACTTAAACCAAATCTTATGTTCCTTTCCCCGTCCTCAGAAAATGTCTTGAATTCTCTATCAATCTTTCTCCATTGAGACCCATCAGCCGGATGTCTCAGCAGGTTGTCTTGCTTACGTTCCTCGGCATGCCATCTCATCAATTTAGCATGTGCTTTGTTCCGGAACAAACGCTTCAAACGTGGTATTATAGGAAAATACCACATAACCTTCGCTGGAACTTTCTTCATCTTGTCACGGTGCCCCTAGAGATCACCAGCATCTTCATCTCGCCGAATCTTATAACGTAGCGCTTTGCACACAGGACAAGCATCCAAATTCACATAATCCTTACCCTGATATAGGATGCAATCATTAGGGCATGCATGGAACTTCTGTACCTCCAACCCAAGAGGGCACACAGTCTGTTTTGCTTCATATGTGGTGGACGGTAATTCATTGTTATCCGGAAGCTTGTCCTTCACAATTTTTAGCATCCCTTCAAATGCTTTATCAGACACACCATGTTTTTCCTTCCATTGCAGCATTTCTAGTGTAGTACCAAGCTTTTTGTGACCTGGCTTGCAATCTGGGTATAATGGTTTTCTGTGATCTTCGATCATACGTTGGAACTTTGCCTTTTCTTTTTCGTTTTCACAGTCCCTTTGTGCATCCTGTAGAACCTGGCCGAGATCATCAGCAGGCCCGTCAGCATGTGCTGGTAACTCTTCTTCGTCAGCATCTTCCATTAAAGTATCTGCAAAAGCTTGACCTGCGGCCCAGTCCGGAATACCCTCCTCCTCTTCTTCGTCGTCTTCCATCACAACCCCCTTTCACCGTGCTTGGTCCAAACCACATAGTTCGGCATGAATCCGTATTTCAACAAGTGGAGGTGAAGTGTGCCCGGGTCATGGTAGTCTCTTTCGTTTCTGCAGTCGGAGCATGGACAACACATGAACCCACTCGCATCCTTGTTTTTTTCGCCACTTCGAGAAAACCATGCATGCCGGTAATGTACTCCGCTGACCGTCTGTCGGTGTTGTACATCCATTGCCGGTTCATCTGCATCATATTAAGTGAAAAATATCCATGTTAATTCTACAACACTATCCCTAGGTATCCTTTTCTAATAACTAAATTAATAAATTCTATTTTCTCTAATATTAAATATAGCTAGCTAAAAGTAAAATTTATATAAAAACAAAAAAAATCTTAGTACAAATGAATGAAAGAAGATAATCATAACAAATGAAAACAACTTACTACCAAATCTAAAGTATACTAATATAAAAACTACATCTCTTAGCTCTTAAATCAAATTTTCTATTTTCTTAATTGTGGCATAAATTTTAAGTATAAAAAATATACACTATCCCTAGGTCTCATTTTCTAATAACTAAATTAATAAATTCTATTTTCTCTAATAATAAATAAAGCTAGCTAAAAGTAAAATTTTTATAAAAACAAAAAAATCTTAGTACAAATGAACGATAGAAGATTATCATAACAAATGATAACTACTTATTACTAAATCTAAAGTATACTAAAAACCTCATCTCTTAGCTCTTAAATCAAAATTTCTATTTTCTCCTTCTCTAAATCATAAAACGAAATTTAAACACAACAAATGAATGGAGGATGAAGAAAAATACCTTAGCAACACCATGGAGGTGAGAAAACTCCAAAAATTGATGAGTAAAAATTTGGGCAGCACCTCCCTAGGTTTGAGGCGCCATGGAGCTGAGAGGAGCTTGCTCTTTGAGCTCTCGGTGAAAAATGGTCGGGCAGGGAAGAAGAAGGGTGCGTGTCGATTTTGTATAGGGGAGGCCTTTTGTCCCGGTTGGTTTTACCAACCGGGACAAAAGGCCTCTGAAGGCCGCCCCCCTAGCCTTTAGTCCCGGGTTGGTTTACCACCCGGGACTAAAGGTCGGCCCCAATCATTGCGGCCGTGGAGGGCTGGCCTTTAGTCCTGGGTTGGTTTACCAACCGAGACTAAAGGGTCGCCCCCCAATGACCCTGTTGTTTTTTTAGTTTAATATATATTAAGGTCTCCAAAATTTGTGATAAAGGCTAATATTAAGGCTTAATCAATACTTTGGAGGTGAGAACCCTAATATTAAGGTTTCCAATAAATTGGTCACTGGCCTAACATCAATACTTAAGGTCTTAACAAAAAATATAAAAAGTTCATACATCAATACTTAATTAAGGTCTTACAAACATACAAAGTTCATACATGAATACTTAAGGTACGGTCTTAACAAAGGTAGAGGGGTGCATCAATGCACGACACATATTTTTCATACTTCATTCTTCTTCCTTAGATAGTTCATATAGTTGAAGTCTCCGATCTTGAAGTCGAGAACTTCATCGATATATGCCAGAGAATGGATCAGTGCACTCTCCATCGCTTCACAATAACGGTCACATGGACTTCCATAAATTTCAAACAGTGGCGAGGAAAACTGATATGGCCTGAAAAATGAAAGATTTGCCTGATACTTCGAACCTCTTGTAAGTGTAGGATTTGAATATGTGTAAGAAAATCCCACAACATCAAACACTTGCTCTAGAATTGCATGAAAGCTCTTTGCCACAAAGGTTTGACCAAAGATATCCTACAGTTAAGAATAATGTTATTACGACTCATAAAAAATGTTAAATAAGAAGATTAAAATAACATTAAATGATGCTCCATACTATGTCATGTTCATTCAGCCGACAAAGTCTCTCTGCGGTCGTGGTCACACTTCCTCCCTCCTCGAGTGCCTTGATTAGAAAATAAGAGTAATCCGGCACAAAGTACCCATTAGCGTAAAGTTGTTCTAAGCATGCCTGCACAGCGGTCCTTTCATAAGTCCTCCTAACCAGGGCAGGGGTACCCCACCCAACAATTGAGACCATTTGGATGGGTTCTGAAGACAGCGAGGATCGAATTTGTCCTCGAATGGGTATGTCAAACGAGATTTTTAATTGTATGTAATTGTTTGGACTGACAATGGCACATTGTGAAACTGGAGGGGTACCACCTAAATTTTCAACAACATGTGCGAGCCACTGCAAATGATTGAGAACCTGCATTATTTGAAAATAATATTATTATCCGTGTGTAGTATGTAAACATCAAATTTATACAAGGAAACAATATTACTATGTTGGGACGAGATCCCTGGCTTCGATCACCAGTAGGTAAGTCAATCACACCATTGGTGAAGTGTATGCCTGGACGACGAGCATAAGGTGGCCGTTCATCACGGCGACCGCCACGGTGACCACCGTGACCAGAATAGCTTGCCATAGTTTTCCAAAACTATTACAATCTCTGCAGGAAAATAAGAGAATGGTTAAATTTATTTTATACAAAAACAAAATATATAAGACCTATTTTCTCATTTTCTAATAACTAAACATATAAGTGCAAGAGTTCGTTCCATTGCAGTGAGGCCGGAGGCAACGTAAGTCTGTACTATACCTTTTCTAATGACCCTGGTCATTTAGGAAGTACAGCCTCACCTCACCATCATATACACGCACCTCGCTCTCCCACTTACAGTACATCGCCAAGCTACAGCCCTGCATCTCCTACCTGGCTACAGCCCAACATCACCGAGCCACGTATAGCCCCAGCTCATCGATGATGTTGGACTGTAGCTAGCTAGGATGTAAGGCTACTGGTACAGAACGTCTAACTGACTGTATATATGGAAAAAAGAAAAAAAATAAGAGAATGCCTAAATGTATTCTAAATAAAAACAAGAAATACTTAACAAAAATGAATTAAATAGGTAGGTAGTATATTTTCATTTGGTAATGACCATTTTTTTAATAAACTAACTTCTAATAAATTAAGCTAAATGTAAAATTAAATGCATCTCTCATCTAAAAGTTAAAATCAATTATCTCTATAGCAAAAACTATAAAATTAGAGGATAAATCCCTTTGTGAAACTATGCTTAAAAAAATATGTGAAACTAAATACAATGTTAGCTAAATCTAAAACATCTAAAAACATCATCTCCTCCTACCACCTAAAAATCTAAATCCATATTTTCTCCATTTCTAACCATAAAAATGAAATTTAATCATAACAAATGAAGGAAGGATGAAGAATCTAACCTTGGCAACACTTTGGAGGAGAGAAATCTTCACAAATTGATGACGAAAAAATTGGACATGATCACCTTCCCTAGGAGAAGAACTAGCTAGCTCTTCACAAACTATCTCTTAAGCTCTCAGGTGAATGTGAGCTCGGGCAGAGGAAGAAGGGAGGCAGGGATATATAGGCGCACCCTTTAGTCCCAGGTGGTATTACCACCCTGGACTAAAGATGAGCCTTTAGTCTCGGGTGGTAATACCACCCGGGACAAAAACTTTAGTCCCGGGTGGTGTTACGACCTGAGACTAAAGGCTCACAATTTAGTCTCGGGTCGTAATACCACCCGGGACTAAAGTCTGGCGCCAATAATTGCGGCTCAGAGCCGTTGGACGCCAGGCCTTTAGTCCCGGATGGTATTACCACCCGAGACTAAAGGGGGGGCGGCGCAAACAGCCTTCCGAGGCCACGTCACCCCAAAAGCATTTGTCCCGGTTCCAAAGTTGAACCGGGACAAATGCTTGGGAACAAAGGTCGTTTTTCCACCAGTGGTATTTGCACTAAGTATCTATGTATACATGTGTACTATATGTACATACACTTATATATCTACGTATATGAACAATTTATACAACAAAATAAATAGTAGCCTAAATAGATAGTATCCAAAACTTAAGATACTATCTGAAATTTACGATGTATACAACAAATATCCTTCTATTTCAGTTCATAGTCTCAACTTCTCGTGGAGGTGCTAGGTTGGTCTAGTGGATTTTCATAGTGATGTTTTCCTTTTGGATTAACTACCTTATCCAGCAGAAATCCGCAATGACCTTCTTGAACTGCCAGCGGTCGATCCTTTTCAAGGAGTTCGTCCTTAATCATATCCATCCATAATGTACAAATACGTTAATATATTACAACCTAACAATTAAATATATAAGAGGTTAGAAATTGAAGTATTATTGATAGGTTTTGTCACACTCGGTTTTTAAAACAAAACTAGATAATAAATTTACATGTGTCCAGGATCATGTTCACACATACAAACGACATAGTAAAGTACCAAAAAGCAATGTCATAGCGTATTTATTATTACAGACCGAATGTCATTTATTCTATCACACCAATCGAGTAGCTAAACAGCGGAAAAGTAAACGGGGACGTCCTCCACAGGCAGTCGACTGGGGAACGCACGCCTAGAACTCATCGAAGTCCTCGGGATAGTCTTCAAAACGTCCGTCTGAGCAGCAGTCCGGGTAGTGTAGTTGCAAGATAAAAATCAACAAGCATGATCACATGTCGTACTCAACAAGGGAATAGAACTAATACAACATGCAAGGCCTTTTCAGTGGATGGCGGACATGGTTAAAGTGGTAAGCACTTTAAGTTGGTCAAAGTTTTATTAAGCATCTGATTACTAGCAAATGAAAGTATATACCAACCCAAAAATTATATATGCAACAGGAATAAGATGCAATGCACAAATTTAAGTCCATCTTTCATAAATTACTCATGTGAGGGTTTAGTCCGCTTGTAACCATGAGCACGGCTAACCGGTTAGTTTTACACTATGTAGAGGTGGCACATCTTATACCCACAAGTTGCGTAAAAGTTCTAAGAACTTTGAACCCAAGCATGCTGTGCAAAAGTAGGCACAGTACCACACTACCTAGGTGTGGCTGCATAGGGACGCTACGAGGCCTTTACAAAGATTCCTAGTATGGGCTGCTAGCTAGGTTTCATGACAGCGCAATGCATAACCCTCTCTCGAGACTGCGAAGCTACCACAGAGCAGATCAGCCTGAGGGCCAGGCTATACACCAACTACCGGCACCCTCTTGTGGTTTCTAATTATTTGGCTAAGACAGAGCCATTTGTCTTGTGGTTGCACTGTTGTCCTGGGTGGTCGCTCCATGTTCCGATTAACATAAAGGTGGTCTTGTTTAATGATGATAGAGCATAAGTAAATCAAATTAACTTTGTTGTTCATGATAAGCCACCATAATCCCACAATTAGCGACTAAGCATGATCTACCCAACAAAAGTAAAACACCCAGGTTAACAAGGCACAACGTAATCAAAGCTAGTCGAACCTTAATCATAGGGACCCATCATATTCATGCAAGCAAAAGTAATCAACAGTGTAATTAAAATACATGTTGTATAGGTAAAAAGGGCATGCAGCAAGGACTTGCCTTCCACGAACTCTGGTTGCTGCTCAAAGTCTTCAAATTCTTCAGCTGCAGTGTATTCCACGTACGGATCATCTTCTACGCACCACATCATACACATACAAGCAAACAATGGAATAAAATAAGAAACAATCACCAAACAGTACTGACAGAACAAAATAGAGGCACAAAACTATTCTACACTTTGATACGATCACGTGGATAAAAAGAACACTAAAAACGGAGCTAAAACGTGTATTCTACGGCTAAAACAGGGTATAGGGGCTTATCTGCGAGAAAACTAGAGTTACAGGGCCCAAACTGTAAGAAACCGAGGGCTAAAACATGATTACATACAAAAACATAAGGGGTGCGGTGCAAAAACCTAAAGGCTAGACCTCGAGCGCTAAAACCAGAAAACTCAGGGTCTAAACCGTAAAGAAAAGGGCCTAGATCTAAAGATCTTTAAACTATGGTGGATCTGTTCGTGAAACAGGGAAAGTCTAGGGTCCCTTTTGCAAAACACGTAGCAGAGCAGTGTTGGTTGACCGGTACGCTCCCGTTTGACTTGGGTCCGAACAGATGTGGGCCGTAGATACGGCGGCGGATGGCGGCGGTTGCATGGGACGCGGCGCACGGCGGCGGATGGCGGAGCTCCAGTGAGCTTCGTTGATCTCGAGCTAGGGTCCACCATTTTGCACATGGTTTGTACCAGGGTGACGCCGGCAATCGATCTAGGGCAGCAGAACAACCTCAAGGGCGGCGAGGACGGCAGGCGGCTCGGTGAAGTGGACGGCAGCGGCGGTGCGGCTCCGGTGAGCTCGAATGAGCGGTGCAAGGCACGACGACGCACACGGATGGCACCTGCAGCCTCCTCTCCTCCACGCGAAGCTTCGGAGCGACTTCACGGCGACGGAACGGCGGCGGAGGCGCGGATCGACGACGGCGCGCGGCTAGGGTTGCGGCGGCGCATGCGAGCTCGGGGCTAGGGTTTTGGGGGAAAGCAGGGAACGGGAGGCGGCGACACCTTATATAGGCCGGAGGGGCCTTCTTGGTGTGCGGGCCAAGCCGGGAGGCGCGGGACGCGAGGCACGACGCGGAGAGGGCTCGGACCCGGGTTCGACACAGGTGCGGCGGGAGGACAGGGATGACGGGCGGGGCCTGCTGGTCAGCGACCGCAGAGAGGTGAGGCGAGCGCGGGCCGGTGCTGGGCCGTAAGGCCGGTTGGGCCGCGGAGTTGAAGGGCGACGAGCGAACGAAGCAGGTAACTCCAAGGGGTAACTCCGTACTTTGGCTGACGGGCCGCACACTAGAGCTGGGCTGCGCGCTGCTGCTGAGCTGAGGGGCGACGGCCGAACCGGGCTGAGGTCTTCAGGGGGCTTCGATGGACTTCTATAAGCAGGCCGCGCAGAAACAAAGAGAAAGGGGAGGGAGACGGAACAAAAGATTTTGTTTTTTTAAAGAGCTCAATCAAATGGATTCAAATTCAAATTTGAATTCAAACAACCAAAATAAATGCACCAGCATGTATGCAACAAACATCAAACCATTTATTTAAATTAAAAAATAAATAAAGTTTTCTTTTCTTTTCTATACTATATTCCTGTAAAAAAATAAATGTTGGGAAAAATTTCTAAATTGAGAGAAAATTGTTGTTTAATTTTATTCCTATTCACATCCTGAAATTCGGAAATTTCAGGGTGTGACAGGTTTATTGTACTGACACCATAATCTCCCATATTTGTACTTGCAAATACATGTATTTGCTCACAGACGTAGTATCCATATAAATTATTTCCTTGTTCCTGTCTCAAACTATAGTGGAGAAAAAATATGAACTATTAGTGTTATAGAATTTAAATTTTCTCAACTGAAGTTTTTATTTGGATTAAGTACCGGAAAATTAAATTTGAATTTAATAGTTTCTCTAAATGGTCCAGGGTTGTTACGAATGAATTTTTTCCAAGCCCTGTGAAAAAATAATGAAAGATAAAGTGTTATTAAAAGCAAACTATTGCATAAAAGAAAAGGTCTTAAAATTATTACACTTGAAACAGATCTTGAAGGTCTTGGTACTCGTCGGGGGTTTTTTCTCAAAGAATCAAACACAACAGCGTTGTTGAAGTCGATCTGAATTATAAAAAGAATCCCGTGGAAATTGTATACATGCTCAAAAAAAATTAGAACAAAATAACATTAATTAGGATCAATATTAAAGCAAAATGTTTATTAGATGGTAATCACACTTACTTAAAGTTGTAAGGTAGTAGTATGCAATCCTTGTAATGCTTCTCAGACAAGGTCCTAAGATTGTGTTGAATGTTTTCTCTGGTTGCTTCTAGACCTCGTATTGGTTAACGGCCATTGGGTCCACGAAACCAACTCTATCATAACTCTTTCTGCGCATCGTAGTAAGTTCCTGGCTACATAAAATGAAAGACGAAGTTAATTAGTAGATTGACAGACACAACAAATTAAATAATAAATATATATAAAAGTACACCACTTACAGACATCGGAGGACAATAAGATCTGTATTCAGAGTGTTTAGATGATACACTTCATAAATATCTTTGAATATCATCCAGATCACCTTCTCACGTTCCACTGGAAAAATCTTCCGGTCTAACAAGCATACCAAACATCTTTAGGCCTTTTGCTGACTTTTGCATCTACCACTAATGCAATGCGTACATCTTAGTTGGTAGCTTCTTTACCAATTCTTGCCTGACCATAGGCTGTCCTAGCTCAAAGGACCATCTCGGTACCAAATTTCTTTCCGGAGATGGTGGTTCAGCATTACCAAGAATAACATCTATAGGTATACCTGCATCTTCTGCAAAAGTAATGACCTGGGGTAGCTGTTCTGTAGGCATAACTGCAAGAGGTTCTGTTCCATTGAGGCTGGAGGCAATGTAAATCGACGACGTCGACGCTTCATTTGCTTCTTCTTTGCATCGTCGGTGGCAATATGTAACTCGCTTGCGACCCTCCCCGTCTCTTCTTTCAATAAGACTTGGTCAACCAATGGTCATAGTTTGTTTATAACTCCACCATCTTTCACTTGGCCTCTTCCTGCATTTTAATCAAATACTTGAGTTTCTTAGGATCTACTATTGTTTCTTTTCCTCCTCCCACTGTCTCCTTTTTTGACGCAAACCCCGAAAAAGTCATGGACTTGTTGAGCACAAACCTGCTTGTTTTCTTTTGTTGTCGTGTCGTATGCTAGCTTCCTTTTAATGGGCTCGAACTTTTTTCCTTTCTTCACTGGTTCTTTCTGCTTTAGTGGTTGCATCGGCTTGGAAGCTTGTGCTCGGGACCTCTTTAGCGCCTGCTTTGCGACCAATGGTAGCTTTGGTGGTGATTCAGGAGGGATGTCATCGTCATTGCTCGCACCTTCCGAATTGAATGGTTGTGGAGACGGTGAGCAAGCATGATGTGACGACGATCCCAGTGCTGATGATCGCCCTGGAGATGATGGTGGCACCTACGGGGGATCTCTTGGAGGTATTGATGCCTCGTTCTCGGGGATTATGATGTGACGTTTGGGCCATAATATGATACCGAGAAGTGCATCCTTGAGTGTCCTTTCCCCATCACATACTGGGATCTCTAGCTCTAGGTCTTCAAATTTTGGATCACAAATCTTAAATATACCTCACCGAAACCTTCCGCATTATCATCACAGTCGATTTCCTCAATGTCGTCATTGTCACCATCCTCGATGGTGGTGTCGCTGACCTCGATGACGGACATGTTGAGGAACATGTCCGCCTGGCTATGCTCTTCCTGGGTGTAGGTTGGAACATTATTACTTAACCATTACCCGCTAGCGATAATGTCCTCCATAATCCTCGCTGCATCATTGTCATCCATCTCAAGTACTAATGACATAAATGAAATATATGAGATGTTATACTAATTTCTATATACACTAATTTCTGAGAATATACACTAGTTTTTGAAATTGTAAACTAATTTTTGATAATATACACTAATTTCTGAAATTGTAAACTAATTTCTGAAAATATACACAAATTTCTATGAATATAAAATAATTTCTAAAAATATAAACAAATTTCTGGAATATACACACATTTCTAAGCATTTACATAAATTTCTAAGAATATACATGAACTCCTAAGCACATATATACTAATTTCTGAAAATATATACTACATTTCTATAGCTAAATTGAAATTTCTATTAACATGGAAAAACTTTTTTATGAATATACATGAATTTCTGAAAATATACATGAATTTCTTAGAACTTAAATGAATTTCTATGAATATACACTTATTTATGAGAATATACTAGACAAAGCTACAAGGTTTTGATGAAAATGTAGCTTTACATTGGCATAACAATCCTTTTTATGGCACTATGGCTAAGACCATCTCTGGTAAGTTCAAGCAGTTGAGGAAAGGTCTTAAAATCTGGAGCAGGGAATTCTGTAAGCTAGGCAAGTTGATAAACTACCGCTGATGGGTTCTAGCCCTTCTGGATGGCTTGGAAAAGCAAAGATTTTTGTCTCGCATTGAAAGAATATTTAGAAAGGTTGTTAAGAAGCATCTCATCTCGCTGTTAGAAGCAGAGGGCTACTATTAGAGAGAAAATTGTAATTATAGGACTCCTAACGTTGTGTCTTCGCAGTTTTACCATTTCAAACATTGCACACGTAAATTTAGGACTCCAAACGTGTGACATTCGTTTCTCATACCATTTTGTGTATTTCTTCCTTTTTCTACTCATTATACATGTATTTGACTAGTAAAAGAACATTTTTACCCTCTCTTGTTTTTGCCTACGGATTGCGTACGTGCCTGGAAAGTGGAAACTAATCGTCACCGCCCCTGGATTACGTCGCGACTTCGCGAGATCTCGCACGTAGCCGCCCTTCGGTCTCGCACGTTGCCGCCGTTCCGTCTCGCACGTCATCGCCTTGCCGCTTCGAACGTCGCCGCCCCTGCCGTCTCGGACGTCTTCGCCCCTGCTGCCTCCAAGACGCCGCGCCGGGACCGGCGGCCAGCAGCCAGCCAGGTTTACCCTCTCTTGTTTTTGCCTACGGATTGCGTATGTGCCTGGAAACTAATCGTCGCCGCCCTTGGATTACGTCGCGACTTCACGAGATCTCGCACGTCGCCGCCCTTCGGTCTCGCACGTCGCCGCCGTTCCGTCTCGCACGTCATCGCCTTGCCGCTTCGAACGTCGCCGCCCCTGTCGTCTCGGACGTCTTCGCCCCTGCTGCCTCCAAGACGCCGTGCCGGGACCGGCGGCCAGCAGCCAGCCAGGTCCGGCTGCCAGGACAGGCGGCAAAGCAGCCAGCCAGGTCCGGCGGTCAGCCAGACGGCAAAACAGCCAAGGGCAGCGCCCAGGCCTGCCAAGTGCCAACAACCACCCGTGTGCGTGCGTGCTCAGGCACATGTGCAGTACTGAAGCAAAACAAACAAAAGGGAAAAACCGTCCTTTTACTAGTCAAATACAAGAGAGAAAATTATAAAAGAGGAGAAATACACAAAATGGCATGAGAAACAAATGTCACACGTTTGGAGTCCCAAATTTACGTGTGCAATGTTTGAAATGGCAAAACTGCGAAGACACAACGTTAGGAGTCCTATAATTGCAATTTTCTAACTATTAGATGGGTGAAGTTTGGTGATGAAAACGCCAAACTTTTTTTTTTCAACTCATTGCCACTAAATTATTTTTCTCAGCTACAGCTACAAGATGGTACATTGATACATGATCACAATCTGAAAGCTGGGGAGGACGAGCAGCTCGATTGGTGCGTCTTACAGATGGGCAAGTCATCGACCCGCGTTCGAACCCCTCTGGGTGCGGGTTTACCTCAGCAGGGATTTATTCCCCGAAAAAAATTCCCTCGCCGGTGAAGCCGGGGTTCGGGGGTTTTCTAAGCCGGGAGTTGGCTTTCTTCTCTTAATGAAAATCGTGGGGGCGGTCTTACCCCCACCGGCTTAGTTTTATAATCTGAAAGCTGGTGTCCTTTGGACTGCATTTAAGGAAAAATTTGGGGTTTCAGAATACAGTTCAATGGCCTTTCATCTATCTCAACTTATTCACCAACACTGGTGGAGAACCCACCTTTGATCCAACCCTTTTGTCCCTGTTGAACTTTGTACCCGAGACATTTTGGAGCGACGTGACCTAGGAAGGCTGTTTGCGCCCCCCCCCCCCTTAGTCTCGGGTGGTTAGGCATCACATCCACAAGTTATGTGGAAGCAATTATTGGCACAACTCTTTAGTCTCGGGTGGTGTTTCCACCCGAGAATAAATGGTACCTCTTTAGTCTCGGGTGAGAACACCATCCGGAATTAAAGATTTAATCTCGGGTGGTGTTTCCAACCGTGACAAAAAGAGGACCTTTATTCCCGGGTGAGCAAACAACCCAAGACAAAAAGCCCATCTGTCCACCTACCACACCCCACCTCCTCTCTCTCTCTTCATTATCTTTTCACGCGAGCACTCCACCACCACGCATTCTCCTCCTCTCGTCTCTCTTTTTTCCTCATCTTCTCATCTTCTCCTCCTTGCTGTGTAGGCCATGGGGAGGACAGACCTGCGGCGGCACACGGAGGCGCAGCAGCACGCTCGGCGGCGCAGCGGCTGGCAGCACGGTGGCGCAAGGCCGAGGCACGGCGGCGGAACGCCCTCCGGCGGGTGGCACGGTGGCGCAAGGCCGAGGCACAGTGAGACACCCTCCGCGGCTGGCGGCGCAGGCCTACGCACATGGCGGCAGGACGCCCTCCCGTGGCTGGCGGAGCGGGCACAGGGACGGCGGCGCAAGGCCCCCAAGGGCGGCGGTGCGATGTCATGGTGAGTTCTTGGAGATAGAGAAACCGTGATTTGTAATCTGTAGTTGATTTTGTGCATTTTGGATGAATCAAATTTATGTACATATGTGTGGATGAATCGAATTTATGTACATGTTGTGAATCGAATGAAATCGAACTATGTATATGATTTGTGAATCGAATGAAATCGAACTCATGTATTCGTGTGAGATGAGCATGTCAATTCGTGAAGTGTCAAACAATTTGTGAAGTGTGTTGTTCTTGATTTGGAGCTTGAGCTCTAGCTCAAGAGGATGGGGTTGCAGAATGGGGGATGAGAGATGAGGGATGAGGGACCGAGGGGGACGGGGCGCGCAGGGGGGGGCAAAATCCCTTGAGTCCCGGGTGGGAATACGACCCTAGACTAAAGGCACCTTTTAGTCCCGGTTGCCCACCCGGTAACAAAAGGGGGCTTTCGTCTCTAAGCATTAATCCCAGTTGGGCCTTAGAGAGATAATGGCCTTCCCAACCGGGACCAAAGGCCCTCTCTCCACCAGTGCAAGTTAATCTCCCAGTGCTAGATACCCCTTTCACAAAAGAAGAGGTTGATCACACAGTTAAAGACATGCCCTCTGACCATGCTCCTGGCCGTGATGGGTTCAATGGTCTTTTATGAAAAAATGCTAGCCAATTATTGCTGAGGATTTCTACATATTATGTTGAGCCTTTCATGAGGGAAAGGTAGATTTGAAATGCATCAACAACTCTTTCATGGCCCTCATTCCAAAAAAGACAATCCTCTGACGATGAATGATTTCAGACCACTATCACTCCTTAATTACTCCTTCAAGCTTCTAACCAAACTTTTGGCAAACAGATTGCAGTCTGTTATTCTCAAGGTTTTATAAAATGACGTACAATCCAAGATTGTTTAGCGTGGGCTTTTCAGTTTCTGCACATTCGTCACCATTCGAAGAAGGAAATTGTTCTCCTTAAGTTGGGTTTTGAAAAAGCTTTTGACAAAGTTGAGCATAGGGTGATTTTGGACATGTTCAAGCACAAAGGTTTCTCTGAAAAATGGATCTCATGGATTGAGGCTATTCTTTGTTCGGGTTCTTGTTCGGTTCTTCTTAATGGTGTCCCAGGCAAACCTTTTGATTGCAAGAGGAGTTCAGCAGGGTGATCCCCTTTCACCCTTACTTTTTGTGCTTGCTGCAGACCTTTTACTGTCAATTGTCAACAACTCATGTCGAGCAGGTTCTCTGACAGACCGTCTTGGAGAAATCTTTGGTGGAAACTATCCCATTATTCAATGCTGATGACACTTTGATTGTGCTCCCAGCTGATCCAGTGCAGATTGATCACTTGAAAGCAATTTTAGGGGACTTTGCAACTTCCACTGGTTTGCATGTCAATTTCAATAAATCCTTTCTTCTCCCTATCAATATTGATATTGACAGAGCTCGATCCTTGGCAAACTCTTTGGGTTGTCAAATTGGTTCAATGCCTTTTACTTACCTAGGACTCCCACTTGGAATCATAAGGCCAGGTGTTTAGGATTACTTGCCTCTTCTAAATAGAATTGAAAGATGTCTGATTGGCCTCAATATTTTCTTATCCTATGCTGGGAGATTGATTGTAGTAAATTCAGTGCTAAGTTCACTGCCAAATTTCTACCTTTGTACTCTGAAATTTCCAATGGCTATCATTGAACAGATAGATAAATATCGAAAGCACTCTTGGTCAGTGACTCCCACAGGGAGCTCGGCCACCCAGGTTCAAAACCCTGTGCCCACAAATTTCCGCTCCTTGAGCTAGTGAGTGGGAATGGGGACACTACTCCCGGCTCAATAAAAAATCGAAAGCACTTTCTGTGGGACAAGGGAGATATTAATAGAAAGGGTGTCTTAGTTGCAAGACCTGGGTTCGAATACTGTCTCGCGCACAAATTTTTTTAATTTTCAAATGGTGCGGCTGTGGCGCGGCTAGGCTCGGCCAAAGCGCAGCCGACTGCGGCCGGCCGGGGCGCGGCGCGGCCAGCCGGGCCGTTGCGCGGCCAGGGCGCGGTCGGCCGGGGCTCGGCCGCTGCGTGGCACGGCCGAGCGTGTCCGTAGTTGGCCGGTGGCAAAACCAAGTACAAAATTGTTGAATGCAAAGGAAGAACACAAATTTGTATGTAGTGTAGTGGTAAGGATTGTTTAGTTTGGACAAGAGATGCATGGTTCGAACCTTGACTTCTCTCCAATTTTTCTCTGTTTTCTCTATTTTTTTCATACATCACTTTATTTTTTTCTAAATTTTTTAATTATTGATTGTGATGATCTATATTTCTTTTCACACGTTAGATGAAAGTATTTTTAATTTATTGATCGTGATGAAATACTGAAACACATCGTGAGACGAATTATGATGAAATTGGCACAACGTCATAGTGTTTGGACTTCATATCGGGCTTCATATCCAACACAGAGAATCTATGACGAAATCTGACTGTTTGTCATGGATGTAGTGTGATCTGTGATGAAATCTATGACGAAATTATCACAACGTCATAGTGTTTGGACTCGTATCGGGCTTCATATCCAACACCGTGAATCTATGACGAAATCTGACTGTTTGTCATGAATGCAGTGTGATCTGTGACAAAATCTGAGAACGTCATGAGAATTTCATCATGGACCACAAAGTTTTTTGTAGTGGATGTCTAGTGGCTTGGAAAAAAGCATGCCTTTCTAAAGATCAAGGTGGTCTTGGGATTATAGATTTGCGCACTCAAAATACAGCCCTTCTCTTGAAATACTTGGATAAGTTTTATAATAAAGTTGACTTACCTTGGGTACAACTTACATGGAGACATTTCTATTGAAGACATGTTCCCCCTCATGCTAGACCTCCTCAAGGCTCTTTCTGGTAGAAAGGTGTGATGTCTCACGAACAAATTCAGACTATTTTCACGCTGTCGGATCAATGATGGGCTTTCAGTAATGTTCTGGAAGGACTGCTGAAATCTTGGACTTCTTGAGCAACTGTTTCCACAACTCTTCTCTTTTGCTAGAGAACCAAACATTTCAGTCGCAAAGTTTCTTGGCCAGGATGCATATGACAACTTCCATACTCCCCTTTCCTTGATTTCTACTGATCAATTGCTCTAGTTAAGAGATCTGATCCTAACCCTGACAACTCAACCTGGTGCCCATGATTCATGGACTTACTTACGGAATTCTGGAAAATTTTCAATAAAACAAGTGTATAAGGCTTTGAAAGGTTGCCTGTTTTTAAATGGTTGTGGAAATCTTGTGCTCGTGGGAAGCACAAATGTTCCTTCTAGTTATTATTAAGAGATCGTTTGAACACAAGGAATTTGCTAAGGAAAAATATGGTGCTCCAGGATTATTCATGTGTACTTTGCTCCTCGAATGTGGAAGAAACCCTCTTCCACTTATTTGCAATGTTGGAACTTCCTCGGTATTCATTGGGACTTATCTATGCTCACCTCAGATATGTTGTTGAATGCTCGCAAGAACTTGGCAGATCTTTCTTCAGGGAGGTTGCTATGGTGGCGTGCTCGTGCATATGGACACAAAGAAATTCTATTATTTTTTATGGGGGAATTCTATCTTTCTCGGGATGGAGGATACATTTCAAAGAGGAATTAGCTTTGGTTGCGCATGGAGCGAAACCAACCTTGAGACCGGAGTTGAATTTGTGGCTTTGTAATTTACTTTAAGCTTTTCGTGGCCTTAGATTAGTGTCTTTTTTTGGTCTTATAGTCCGCAACTTTGTACATCTCTTTTGTAGTGAAAAAATATCAGTAACGGCCTCCCCTGCTATTTCGGTCAAAAAAATATACATGAATTTCTGAGAATTTCTATTATATACACTAATTTCTAAGAATATACATGAATTTCTATGAACATAGATGAATTTCTATGAATATACACAAATTTCTGAGAATATACATGAATTTCTATGAATATATACTAAGTTCTAAGAATATACATGAATTTCTATAAGCATACATGAATTCCTATGAATATAAACTAATTTCTAAGTATAAATATAAATTTCTAAGCATATAGATGAATTTTTGAAAATATATATACAAATTTTTTATAGCTAAATTGAAATTTTCTATTAACATGAAACTTGTGTACAAATGACCCTTGTGGATGGTGGCGGCGCGGTGCCGCGTGGGCCGGGGGAGGAGTCGGAGGATGCCGGGGAGGCAACGCGAAGTCGAGGAGGTCGGGCTGGTGCGGAAGAAGCGCTGGGACAGGAAGACGACGCAGAGAGGCAGTGGGGCAACGTCGAGAGTAGGCCGATGCAGCAGTCATCGACGTCAGAACTATGATATGTATATTAAAAAACTATTAACAACAAAAATATACATAGTAAAAAACTATTTAGAACTCATATTGTAAATGTTTTTGTAACCAAACATTTTTCTAACTAAAATTTTCTATTCTAAATTTCAAAAAAACTAAAAACAAAATTAAAAAGCATGTTGACGCAAGCCATCCATGGACTTGCGTTAGCAAGAAAACCCCCACGCAGCCAAAGCAGAGACGACACTGGCGAGGGGTTGTGGACCGTGGGAGGGGGCGTCGATGGGGGCGCAGCAGCGGCGGCAGCTATCGCGCGCGGCGCGGTCCTCACACGATGAAAAGACGGCGGCGGAGAGGACGACGACATAGGGCAGGCCAGGGGACGACGCTAGTATGGGGCAGGGACGCCGCAGCGGTTGGGGAGGACGACAGCGCTGGGGGCGTATCGACGGCATTTAGTCCGGTTCGTAACCAGCCTGGAGATGAAAGGGCATTTAGTCCCGAGTGGTGTTACCACCGAAGACTAAAGGGGGGCTTTAGTCTTGGGTGGTAAGACCACCCGTAACCAGCCTCGAGATTAAAGAGCATTTAGTCCCGGGTGATGTTACCACCAAAGACTAAAGGGGGGCTTTAGTCTTGGGTGGTAACACCACTCGGGACTAAAGGAGGCTTTGCACGGGAGCCTTTAGTCCCTTTAAACTCGAGCCTGGTTACGAACCAGACTAAACTGTAATTTTTAGCGGGACAACCTTGTTTTCCCTTTTTCCTTTCTCATTTTCTCATCCATTCTCTCTCTAATATTTATAGAAATAAGTAATTTGAAATATTTTGAACATGCAAAATTATATTGACCTCTATAATAATGACTTATACGGTTTTGTATTCAAATCTATTTAAGAGTGTAAATAACTACTTCTACTTTCCATTTTCAATATCAGATCCTCCTCTATTTCCATTTATATAAATATGATATTTTGATTAATAATATGAAAAAATTTAGTTAAAATACATAGAGGCATACATTCCGTGTAACATTATAGTACATAAATGAGTTGATCATTTTCATTACACAAATGAGTTCACTGTTAAGCATTATAGTGTAACATTAAAAACTCTCTTCTTGACAAAAGTTCCTTGATCATGGTCCTGACGTAAGTACGACGTCTCTTCATTTCTCAACAATAAGCTTGGGTCAACTTCGACAACGAACGGAGGCATGCCATCAAACTAATCATAATCATCTGATTGGTCTGTTTTGTCCTCGACTCCCACGATTACTCTTTTACTTTGAAGATGACGCTTTGGCTCCTTTGAATTTTTGTTCTTAGGTTTGCTAGACATGTCCATCACGTAGGAAACCTGATGCACATCATTGGCTAGAACAAATGGTTCCTCTATGTATCCAGTCTTGGTAAGGTCCACTATTGTCATTCCATATTGATCTTTCATTACGCTACCTCCAATCAACTTTACCCATTGGCAAACAAACAAAAGGATATTCAGCGGTCCGTACTCTAGTTCCAATATCTCCTCTATGATACCATAATAGGAGTTCTTGCACATGTTGTTGTTGATGGCGTCTATACGAACACCACTATTTTAGTGTGTGCTTTTTTGATCTTGGGCACTCGTGTAAAAAGTGTTGCCATTTATATCGTAACCTTGAAATTTCACAATTGTTATAGAAGGTCCCCTAGCTAACAAAGGGAGCTGTGGATAAATCATGGAGTTATCCATAAGGTGTTCACTCAATCATGAGGGAAATATTTCCAAGTGATGACGTATAATCCAGGCATCAAATTTGGTTGGGTTTTGAGATGAAAGAATATGCTTGTGTTCCTCGATATACGGAGTCACCAAGGATGATTATTGTAGAATAGCTAGGTTTGCTTTATGGAACAAATCAGTATTATTGCTCGAACTTGATTTCCTTCCAATGGTGCCCTTTCCCCGTAGCCTCCCTTCGTGTCGTGATACTAGAACCCCAATCGACTAATCGAGTTAATTGAGTTGATATATAAAATCAATGCAAAACCCAATGACCTTCTCATGTATGTATCCCTTGGCAATGCTTCCTTCTGGACGAGCGTGATTAAGAACATATTTTTTTAGGATTGACATGAACCTCTCGAACGGCCACATGTTGTGCAGGAATACTAGACCGAGAATAGTAATCTCTTTCACAAGGTGAGCCAGGAGGTGTGTCATAACATTGAAGAAGGAAGGTGGAAATACGAACTCAAAGCTAACAAGACATTGCACCACATCATTTTGTAGCTTTTTTTAGGTTGGTTGGATCGATTGCCTTCTGTAAAATTACATTAAGAAACGCACAAAGCTTTACGAGCACCAATCGTACATTATCTGGTAGAACACCCTTCAACGCAACTAGAAGCAAATGTGTAATCAACATGTAGCAGTTGTGGGCCTTAAGATTTGTGAACTTCTTATCTTTCATATTTATGATTCCCTTTATATTCGACGAGTAGACAAACAGAACCTTGATACTATTCATGCAATCAAACATGATGTCCTTCTCTTCTTTGCTGAGAGTGTAACTAGCAAGATGTAAGTAATGTTGTCCTCCATCAACCTCTTTCAGATGCAAGGCATCTTGTTCATTTGTTTCAGGTCTCTTCGTTCTTCTAATGTATCCTTTGAGTTACTGTAACAACCCATGAAGCCTAGCACGTTCATGCAAACATTCTTCATCAGGTGCATCACATTAATTGTGTTCCAGACCTCTAGGATTTCCTAATAAGGTAGCTCCCAAAATATAGACTTCCTCCACATTGGTGCACGTCCATTAGTGTCGTTTGGAACAGGTTTGCTACCTTCAACCTTTCCAAAGACTACTCTTACATCATTTAGCGTCTCTAAGACCTTTTCTCCTTTAAAATGTGCGGGCTTTTTACGATGATCGACCTTCCCTTTCCAATGAATCCCTTTCTTTCTTAAGGGGTGGTTAGGAAGAAGAAAGCAACAATGATCCATATACACAACCTTCTTACAATTCTTCAGATAAATGCTGTCGGTTTTATCTAAACAATGGGCGTAGACTCTATATCTCTAGTTGGTTTGTCCTGAAAGGTTACTCAGTGCAGGCCAATCATTGATGCTAATGAACAACAATGCTCGTAGGTCGAAGCTCTCTTGTTTGTCCTCATCCCACACACGTACACCTTCCTTCCATAGGAGTAATAGATCCTCAACCAACGGTCTTAGATACACATCAATATCATTGTCAGGTTGTTTTGGACCATGGATAAGCACTGACATCATAATGAACTTTCACTTCTCATGCAGATCCAAGGAGGAAGGTTGAACATGCATCAAGTCATAGGCCATGTACTATGACCACTACTAAACTCGTCGAATGGATTAAAACCATCTGTACTTAAACCAAACCTTATGTTCCTTGCATCCCTTTGAAAGTCCGGGAATGCTCTATCAATCTTTCTCCACTAAGACCCATCGACCGAATGTCTCAGCATGTGATATTCCTTACATTCTTCTTTGTGCCATCTCATCAACTTAGCATTTACTTTGTTCCTGAACAAACGTTTCAACCGTGGTATTATAGGAAAATACCACATAATCTTCGCCAGAACTCTCTTCTTCTTCTTAGGATCAGGTTTCCCCTCGAGATCACTAGGATCTTCTTCTTGCTAGATCTTATATCGCAACGCTCTGCACACAGGACAAGCATCCAAATTTATGAATTCTTCCTGCGATACAGGATGCAATCATTAGGGTAGGCATGTATCTTTTGAACCTCCAACCCCATAGGGTAAACAACTTATTCTGCTTCTTATGTTGTGGACGGTAATTCATTTTTATCGGGAAGCTTGTCCTTCACAATTGTTTTTCCTTGTAAATATCGAATCATTCCTATTTCCAACACTCCTTTTTTATTTGGCTTCAGTTGAAAGGTTGACTTGAGTTTTCCCGTTGCCAAAAGAGGAACGATGATTACCCCTACCATCATCACCACTCTCTCCAGCGGCGGCAGTATCCTTGTTGATTCTAGAACACTTCATTTTTTTAATTTTGACATAACATATTAGTATATTATGAATGATCATTTTCTCTAACTCTAAAGTGTAGAAACAAAAAAAACTATCCATTATCCCTAGGTCTAATTTTCTAATAACTCAAAAGTAAAATCCTATTTTCTTGAGTAATAATGCGCAAAGTAATGGTTAATAAAATTAAATGAAGAAAAAACAATGTAAGTAGTTACTATATTTTTTCTCTATCTCAAAAGAATTTTATTATTTTCTCTAAATCATAATATCGATATATGAAAGAGAAATTGGATGACCATTATTTACATGGTACTAATCCATTTTCTTTATCCTATTATTTTCTTTATATCATTTCTTAGTGACCATATTTTCTATAAACTAACTTCAAATAAAATTAGCTAAAAGTAAAATAAACTAACTTCAATTTTCTCTATATCAAAGACATAACAATGCTTAATAAAAATAAATGAAAGAAGAAAAAATGCTAGTACCTACCTAACTACTTTTTTTAAATCTAAAGTAAATAAAAAATTTAATCTCTTAGCTCCTCCTACCTAGAAACTAACATCTCTATTTTATCTATCTATAAACCATAAAACAAAACTTAATCACAACAAATAAAGGGAGGATGAAAAACCAAACCTTAGCAACACTTTGGAGGAGAGAAATCTCCACGAATTAATGAAGAAAAATTTTGGCAACACCTCCCTAGGCAACACCTCCCTAGGCTTGAGGCGCCATGGAGAGGAGAAGATTGAGCTCTCGGTGTGTTGAATGGCTCGGGCAGAGGAGGAGAGGAAGAAGGACCTGACGATTTTATAGGCCACGTGCTTTAGTCCCGGGTGATGTTACCATCGAGATTAACCACCCGTCGACGAAAACCTTTTAGTCCACGCTCCAAGTTTCAACCGAGATTAAAGGGTGGAACCAAGGTCAATTCTCTACAACTGTGCCATTGCCAAGCAACTTGGGCAAAAAGGTCGATGCCGTAGGTGCCAAAACGGGGAGGACTAGCTGCCATTGATCCACTTGGATCAATATGCTCCTATACAACGCAGGTTCAATTCCCTGTTCAAACTTGAAACCCCACCAGTACAAGGACACATTGGGATTTTCTATGGCCCTTTATTTTAGGATTTGAAGTCACCTCATTCTCACAAAATAAAAATATATGTAAATGTCTCAAAAATGAATGTCTATTTAGAATACTAGGTGACAACCTCGTGCGTTGCTGCGGGTTTTAGAGGAGATGCATTACTGTGGGTAGTATTAAAATGTGTGGTTGATGAAATTTGAGTGATGATTTTTTTTTACAACAGAGTGATGATTCTTTAAACCGCTATTTGTTAATTATTAATATCAACTGAAAAAAATACGATGAGTTACTTTATAGAGCTTATTTACGGTACTTCTTTAGTACTTGGAAGTGCTTGGAAGTATCAGATGTTTTGATTTTTCCACCACTTGATTAATTAAAAATTAAGCTAATTGAAAAAAGACATTATGATAATATTCTCTCCGCTCTCTCAAGTCACCTCCCCTCTCCCTCAGGTCCCCTGTTCCCCTGCGCCGATCCCATCCCTCTTGTCACCTCTCGCCACCTCCCAGGCCTCGTCGCCCCTCGCCACCTCCGCGTTGAGTTCCACGAGCTTGCTATCTCCGAGTATGCCTTGCCGCCGCCCGACCCCGCTGCTCGCTTGCCGTACCCCTCCCACCTCATGCCCCTGTGGGAGGCCTTCATCACCGACGTGCTCGCGGCGCTCCTCCACGGGCTCTCCGACTCCTACTGCCGTGTCGTCGTCGTGTACGACATCATCAACGCCTTCCCCGCTGAGGAGCCGCGCGGCTGCCCAACGGCGAGGGATTCGCGTTCCACTGCACGACCGTGTCGATCCTCGTCATGGCGCTGGATAGGGGGCACCAGCTGCTGCGTGATGTGCACGACCTCGACGACCTCGCTCTCAGTGCACGCCTTCGTCACCGGGGAGCACCTGGAGTTCATCGGCAAGCAGGCGCGAAGCCACCAAACGATATTCCGGCAAGCACCGGCATCAACATGAACACGTCCCGTACGCTAAGGGCCTGTTTGGTAAAGTGGCCTCATTCAGCGTGGTTCGTGAGCCAGGCCCAAGCTAGATGGGCCAGGTTCATGGGATGTAAAAAATGTGTTTGGCAATTCTGCATCTTATGATGCTGTCTGGGCCAAGATTGTGTTTGTTGGCCCGATATGAATACCTCACCAAATGGGCTAGGTATAGTTAGCACCCATCCATCCATCCACCGACACTCCTCTTCCTCCTCTGCTCACTGCCGCCACCCTCCTCCGGCCGCCGCGCCTCCGGCCACCGTGAGCGCCCGCGCTGCGCCGCCTCCTCCCCACGCGCGCCCTCCTCCTGCCCCGCCTCCTCCAGCCGCTGCCAGATCCTGTGCCCGCCGCGGCCTCCGCGCCGCTGCGGCCGGATCCCGTGCCCGCCACGGCCTCCACATCCACGCGGGGATGGCCACCGCTTCCCCTGCCTCCCGTCCATCACCGCTTCCTCGGCGCCGCCGTGGCCTCCGCATCCACGCGGGGATGGCCGCCGCCGCCGTAGCCTCCGTAGGTCGAGCTCAGCGCGGAGCGTGGTGGCGACGGCCTCCTCGGCGATCGTCGCAGCACGGCTGTCGGCTGCCTCCTCCTCGGCAAGCCGCCGTGCTCCCCCTCCTCCTCGGCAAGCAAGCTGCCACGCTCCCCTCCTGCTCGGCGCCGCCGCGATCTGCAACGTCGGCTCGCGGGCCGCCCCCTCGACGCGGTGGCGCCGCGCCTCCTCCTCGGTGCCACCGTGGCACAAGCCCTCGGCCCTTCCTCGGCAAGCCGCTGCCAGCCTCGCCCTCCTCGTTGCCTGCCTCGCCCGGCCAGCGGCAGGGCAGAGGGTCGCGGGCGCCGTCCATGGCGTCGGCTGCAGGAGCGGTGGCAACAACCGCGCGGAGGGGAGAGGTGAGAAAAAATCACTTACTTGGGTGACGGTAGCGGCCACCAGTTGCGCCGCATGAACTTGCACCGCGTGAAACGGTCGATATGGGCGTTCCATGCGATGCAGGCCAGAGGGCCTCTTTTGCATCCTCCGCGCCATGGCGGGTTGCAGTAGTTGGGCCTGGTCCAACGCTCGTGCACCCTACCAAACGTATCCTAAGGGTGAGTTCATCGACTTTGTGGCCAAGTACCTCGCCGGCGGCGGCAAGAAGGTCTTCTCGGTAGGCCCGTTGAACCTGGTGCTGGATGCGAGTGCGCCGGAGCAGTTCACGAAACGGCATGAGTGCCTCGACTGGCTCGACAAGCAGCCGGCGGCATCCGTGCTCTACGTGTCATTCGGCTCGGTGTCCTCGCTACGCGGCGAGCAAATAGAGGAGCTTGCAGTAGCGCTGCGCGGCAGCAAGCCGCGGTTTGTCTGGGTTCTGCACGACGCCAACCGCGACAACGTGTTCACGGACGCTGATGACGTGAGGCGACGGGTGTGCCGTGCTTGCAGTAGCGCTGCGCGGCAGCAAGCAGCGGTTTGTCTGGGTTCTGCACGACGCCAACCGCGACAACGTGTTCACGGATGCTGATGACGAGAGGCGACGGGCGGCGGCACACCAAATTCCTGTTCGTGTTCACCAAACAGACGGAGGGAACGAGATTGCTGATGATCACCAACTGGGCGCCGCAGCTGGAGATCCTAGCCCATTCGCCACGGCAGCGTCATGCCTGCCAGTGCTCACAACATAGAGGGGCATATGGAATTGCGCCATAAAACATGTGGTCGGGAGCTACAGATTAAGGTGAATTACTTATATACCCTTTCTAAATCTTATACTATAAAGAACGAGTTCTTTTGAAATACCTAAATCGGGGTCACCTTACCGGCCCCTCACGCCAGACCCACTTGTCAGGTCAGATTCCAGGTACGTTGGTTGGTTTTTTTTTCTTTGCGATCAGGTACGTTGGTTCTTTGAGTGTTGTTGCTGCTCTAAATTGATCATTTTTGTTGAAAACATAATGAGTTCAAAACAGAGCATCATTGTTTTATCGTATTGAAGTTCAATTAGACTACGAATATCAAACTTTAATTCAATAATGTGTGTTAATACAACTTTATGAGTGATATGAATGTAAAACACGTGTTCAATTTTGTTCTAAAACACGTGCGTGCCGCACGTGCACTTTACTAGTTAAAATAATAATAATTAAAATTTGTTGTGGGTCCCACCAAGTTGGAACTTCCTAGTACTTTCTTTAGAAACTTTCTGCCGTTAGATTTCGTGGGATGGACGGCTCATAAAAAAATAAACACCCTGAAATTTCTCACTTTATAACGTGGTGTGGTATTGACAAAAAAAAATTAATATTAGATGAGGTAGGACTATATTAAAACATTGTAATAGAACTCTTGTAAAATTTCACTTGATTTCTCATCTTAATCAATTGCACAGTGTTCCTACATGCTATATTTTTAATATATATATGCAGAGAGAGAATAGCACTACCAATAGTCTTTGTGGGACATACGAACATATAAGATAGGAAACAACTTTAGTCTATAGATGAGCAAAAGCAAATGGATTGGATGTGCATTTGTAAAGTACGAATAGTACAACATGATATACAAAAATGACGATTAAAACATTACATGTTTATATACCAATGATGAAAAACTGTGATTTTACATTATGGGGCATATATGAAAGAGAATAGAAAGAGAAAAGGCCACATACTGAATCCTTGAAGCAAAGGCCAATACAGAATGCATCAGTGTATATAGGAGCCATGATTGATGAAGTGCTTGTGGATGGAGTGGCTGAGATAGTTGAATAATGAAAAATCGAGCATGAGACGCACATACACCATTGTGTTGATGGAGTCAGCAAGAAGACATTTGGATGAGGAATTCACCAGGTCTGTGTGTATTGCCGCTACTACGCATATATAGTTGGGACAACCAAAGGGATTAGCCCTTCTCAGAATATGAAATGATTGGATTGGCAACGACCCAAATGGCATGTGGACAAAAAAGTGGAAGAGGAGAAAAAGAGTCAGTGCATGAGTAATTAAAGGTGCTTAGATCATGTTACTGGTAAAAAAAATTTAGTGGCAATTAACACAACGTGGAGGTGTTGCGGGATTGCAGCTCACATGGACGGTTATCAGAGATCCTAAGCACATGATCAAACGGTGGAAATTTAAAAGACGACTTGGCTGGTTGAGAGTTCAGAGAAATAGACATCAATGATACTTAGTGGGGTGCTCCTATATAGATATTAGATGATTTCAGACATATTAGTGGGTGGTTATGAAAAGTATTTATGTTGTCTCTAACTAGTGCTAATTGTGATAGAAAATCATGATTTCACTGTTTAGTTTTCTAGAATCCCAATAAATGTTATTGCATTTGAACCAAAGAAATGACATCATTTTTTTTATCACGAAATGACATCAATTGATGCTTCGATTTTGATGTTTCGATTGGCTCTACACGCCTTCTTCATTCACATTTTTACCGGTACAAATGTTACCTTTATTAGATAAGGTTAACTAAGACCGGTCACAATGGGATTTCATGGTATTAAATTTTATGCTATATATATCATCAATTTTGTTGATGAGGTGATGAGAGAGAATGATATAGTTTCATGGGATGTGAGGGAAGTTTCATCCCTACGAAACTCCACTGGCAGTTACTTAGTTTCCAGTCTAGGTAACTATGCCATGAAATTGTGCACAGAGACCGGCCTAAGGGAACCCACAATGATTACAGAAAGTTTGTTCTCTATAACTTATCCACCTCATCTATAGGTGGTATTTGTAGACTAGTCATCCATTGGAGATGTCTATTGCATTTATTGCTATGTTTCACGAGTCTCATGCGTCAGGACTTTCCTCTTTTTCTCTCCCTCCCCCTCTCTCTCCCTCTCCCTGTTCCCCATCTCCCCGTGCCGGCGGTTCCCCGTCGCCTAGTGGCGGACCTACAGTTGGGCAAGCCTGGGCACCTGCCTAGGCTCCTTTTTCTTACTACTACCTGCTTAGTGCTAATCGTACTCCCTCTTTTGAAGATATCTGCACTTGCATATTTGTGTAAACTTGTTATCTGTTGCAATGTTCGCCCAAGCTCTACGATTGTTATGGCTCCGTCACTGCCATTGCCCCACGTCGACAGCCGCTATTGCGCCCAACCGCGTCGCAAGCTGGTGGTCCTCCCCACGTCAAGCCTACTATGCATCGGCGGACTGGTACCCCTCCCTCCTTCCCCTGCGACGGTCGACCGAACTTGGCCCCACCTCCACGAGCAACTGGCCCTGCCTCCACGGTGCCCGGTTCCCATGGCCGAGTCCTACCAGCACGCTCACTGGCAGCAGCGAGCTAGCCTGCCTACGCCCGACAACATTTCCACCCACATGGAGGCAAAGCTGCATCTAGTCACGGTCCATGAATCTGCCTGCTTTGACTTGTGAACCACTCCCCAACCACGTCCTTGCACTCATCGGCTGCGCCACCCCCACACCCGCGCTCCCCGGCCGGTCACCACCCTGCTTACGGCCGGCTCACCCTCGATGGCACTCGCGGCGGTGACCTCTGCTCCGTCCCCATAGTGCCGAACTGAGCCTGCTCATCATATCTTGCCCATGCACCTCCTCTGCCTGTAGCAGTGTCCATGCTTCGGTGACTTTCCTGCGGAGCTCGGCTGCGTCGTGGAGCCCCAGCCCCTAGCGCCGGTGGTGTGGTGGGTCGCAAACTTGCAATGTTAGAGGCGGAGAGAGACAAAGCCGACATAGAAAGATCTAAAGAGAGCAGAGAGGAACAACACGTTCGTGGTGGGTCCCACACATGCGTGGCTTTGGCTCTCGCCAGACCTAACAACATACTATTCTCTCGCCTACCTTCTCTTTCCTAGGTTGAACCTTACACTGGTGGAGAACGGACCTTTGATCCAGGCCTTTTGTCCCGGTTCAACTTTAGAGCCGGGACAAAAGGCTTTGGGGTAACGTGGCCAGAAAAGACTCCGACGATCCCTCCCCATTTGTCCCCACCAACCGGGACAAATGGGGAGGTCTCCAACGGCTACTGCAGCTCAATTATTGGCCCCGACATTTTGTCCCGGGCGGTGTCACCACTCGGGACAAAAGGGGTGCCCTTTTGTCTTGAGTGGTGACACCGCCCGGGACAAAAGCTTTCGTCTCGGATCGTTTTTCAACCCGAGACAAAAGAGTGGCCTTTTGTCTCAGGTGGTAAAACGATCTGGGACGAAAGGCCGGCGCCTATAAGTCCCAGCCCTCCCCTTCTTCTTCCTCTGCCCGAGCTATTTGCCCATTTCACACCTGAGAGCTATTTCAAGCTTTCCATATGGCGCCTCTCTCCTAGAGAGGTGCTATCCAATTTTTTCGTCTTCAATTTGTGAAGATTTCCCTCCTCCAAAGTGTTGCCAAGGTTAGATTCTTTATTCTCTTTTCATTTGTTGTGTTTAAATTTTAATTTATGGTTTAGAAATGGAGAAAATAGCAATTTTAGTTTCTAGGTAGTAGTAGGAGCTAAGAGATGGAGTTTTTTAGATGTTTTAGATTTAGAAACAAGTAGTTATTTTGCTACTAATATTGTATTTTGTTTCACATATTTTTTAAGCATCCTCTAATTTTCTAGTATTTGATATAGAGATAATTGATTTTTTACTTTTAGAAATAATGAGCGATGCATTTAAATTTACATTTAGAACTAATTTATTAGAAGTTAGTTTATTAAAAAAATGGTCATTACCAAACGAAAATATACTACCTACCTATTTAATTCATTTTTATTAAATATTTCTTATTTTTATTTAGAATACATTTAGGCATTCTCTTTTTTTTCTTTTTTCCATATACAGTCGGTTGGACGTTCTGTACCAGTAGCCTTACATCCTAGCTAGTTACAGTCCTACATCACCGGCGAGCTGGGGCTGTACGTGGCTCGGTGATGTAGGGTTGTAGCTAGGTAGGAGATGCAGGGCTGTAGCTTGGCGATGTAGAGAACTGTAAGTGGGAGAGCGAGGTGCGTATATATGATGGTGATGTGAGGTTGTACTTCCTAAATGATCAGGGTGATTAGAAAAGGTATAGTACAGACTTACACGCCTCCGGGCTCACTGCACCTGAACGAGCTCTTGCACTTATCTGTTTAGTTATTAGAAAATGAGAAAATAGGTCTTATATTTTTTGTTTTTATATAGAATAAATTTAAGCATTCTCTTATTTAAGCATTGTTATATATATATATGTTACAGAGTAGTCCAGAATAACTATGGCAAGTTATTCTGGTCGCGGTGGTCGTGGTGGAGGTCGCCGTGGCGGCGGTCGTGGAATCATTTTTGATGACCGGCCACCTTTGGCTCGTCGTCCAGGCATACACTTCACCCATGGTGTTATTGACTTACCGACTAGTGATCGAAGCCAGGGACCTCTTCCCAACATAGTAATATTTTTTCGTTGTATAAATTTGATGTTTACGTACTACACACGGATAATAATATTATTTTCATACAATGCAGGTTCCCAATCATTTGCAATGGCTCGCACATGTTGTTGAAAATTTAGGTGGTACCCCTCTTGTTATACAATGCGTCATTGTCGGTCCAAACAATTGCATACAATTAAAAATCTCGTTTGACATAGCCGTTCGATGACAAAATCCCTCCTAGTTGTCTTCAGAACCCATCCAAATGGTATCAATTGTTGGACGGGGTACCCCTGCACTGGTTAAGAGGACTTATGAAAGGACCGCCGTGCAGGCATGCTTACAACAACTAAACGCTAATGGGTATTTTGTGCCAGATTACTCTTATTTTCTAATAAAGTCACTCGAGGAAGGAGAAATTGTGACCACGACCGCAGAGAGACTTTGTCGGCTGAATGAACATGACATGGTATGGAGCACCATTTAACTTTTTTTAATCTTCTTATTCAGCATTTTTAATGCGTCGTAATAACATTATTGTTAACTGTAGGATATCTTTGGTCAAACCTTTGCGCCAAAGAGCTTTCATGCAATTCTAGAGCAAGTGATGGATGTTGTGGGATTTTCTTACACAGATTCAAATGCTATACAAACAAGAAATTGGAAGTATCAGGCTCATCTTTCATTTTTCAGGCCACATCAGTTTCCCTCACCACTGTTTGAAATTTATGAAAGTCCATGTGACCGTAATTGTGAAGCGGTAGAGAGTGCATTGATCCATTCTCTGGCATATTTCACTGAAGTTCTCGACTTCAAGATCGGAGACTTCAACTATATGGACTATCTAAGGAAGAAGAATGAAGTATGAAATATGTGTCGTGCATTGATGCACCCCTCTATCTTTGTTAAGACCGTACCTTAAGTATTCATGTATGAACTTTTTATGTTTGTAAGACCTTAATTAAGTATTGATGTATGAACTTTTTTATATTTTTTGTTAAGACCTTAAGTATTGATGTTAGGCCAGTGACTAATTTATTGGAAGCCTTAATATTAGGGTTCTCACCTCCAAAGTATTGATTAAGCCTTAATATTAGCCTTTATCACAAATTTTGGTGACCTTAATATATATTAAACTAAAAAAACAACAGGGCCATTGGGGGCGACCCTTTAGTCTCAGTTGGTAAACCAACCCGGGACTAAAGGCCTGCCCTCCACGGCCGCAATGATTGGGGGCCGGCCTTTAGTCCCGGGTGGTAAACCAACCCGGGACTAAAGGGTAAGGGGGCCGGCCTTCAGAGGCCTTTTGTCCTGGTTGGTTATAAAAAATCGACAGCACACCCTTCTTCCCTGCCCAACCATTTTTCACCGAGAGCTCAAAGCAAGCTCCTCTCCCATGGCGCCTCAAACCTAGGGAGGTGCTGCCCAAATTTTTCCTCAACAATTTGTGGAGTTTTCTCAACTCCAAGGTGTTGCTAAGGTATTATTCTTCATCCTCCATTCATTTGTTATGATTAAATTTCGTTTTATGATTTAGAGAAGGAGAAAATAGATTAAGAGCTAAGAGATGAGGTTTTTAGTATACTTTAGATTTAGTAATAAGTAGTTATCATTTGTTATGATTATCTTCTTTCATTCATTTGTACTAAGATTTTTTTTGTTTTTATATAAATTTTACTTTTAGCTAGCTTTATTTATTATTAGAGAAAATAGAATTTATTAATTTAGTTATTAGAAAATGAGACCTAGGGATAGTGTATATTTTTTATACTTAAATGTTATGCCATAATTAAGAAAATGAAGTGTTGTAGAATTAACATGGATATTTCTCACTTAATATGATGCAGATGAACCGATAATGGATGTACAACACCGACAGACGGTCAGCGGAGTACATTACCGGCATGCATGGTTTTCTCGGAGTGGCGAAAACAAACAAGAATGCGAGTGGATTCATGTGTTGTCCATGCTCCGATTGCAGAAACGAAAGAGACTACTATGACTTGGGAACACTTCACCTGCACTTGTTGAAATACGGATTCATGCCGAACTATGTGGTTTGGACCAAGCACGGTGAAATAGGGGTTGTGATGGAAGACGATGAAGAAGAGGAGGAGGATATTCCGGACTGGGCCGCAGGGCAAGCTTTTGCAGATACTTTAATGGAAGATGCTGACAAAGAAGAGTTACCAGCACATGCTGACGGGCCTGCTGATGATCTCGGCCAGGTTCTACAGGATGCACATAGGGATTGTGAAAACGAAAAAGAAAAGGCAAAGTTGCAGCGTGTTGGCGTTTCGTAGCGTCGTCATCCTAAGAACAGATCTGGGACCCGTCCTTAGTGACAACACCAGGAAATGCCTTGTAGGCACCTCTCAATGTCACAACTAATGGCGCGGTTAGCGTGAACATCGAGACTTGCCATAGGTTAATCTAAACGATCATGAACGAATCCGCAAGCGCACATATAAACCATTGTAGTATTTCTCCAAGGAAGGAAAGTATTCCAAGGGTATCGAATCCGTGGAATGCAATGGCAGATATCTTAGACTTATGCTTTTGCTCTGAATGTAAACCAAGAGATAGATATAGGGAACAACGCACTCAAAGACAGGGGTATGATAAAATATATAAGGGTAGTGTGACACACACACTCAGATCTACCTCTACTCTAGCACACTACGGCTTAGGGGGAACATACGAGTTAGCTCTAGGTTCTAATGTATTAAACATACAAAGCTAGAAGACACAAGAGATGGGCATGAGTATTGCATGAGAGAGATAAGGTTCAGCATCCAGGTACAAATGGGGAGCTAGCCCGCGACGACCAGCACTCTGCGAAACTAGACTTTAGACTCCTACAGCAGGTACCCCAGCGCGGAGGTTGCCCTAGGATCCAACAGGGCTGTCACCACCTGAGGACCGACCTCTATCGTTACGGGGGCTATGCTCATAACTATCATAGCCAGACAACCTAAGCATCATGCCTACGTTGCTGCTAGACTCCACCCGGCCCGGGCTATTGTGACCCAGGGTGAGAGCCACCAGAAGACTGGTCAACTAGACCGAGTACCGTAGCTTGAACACAGACCTCATGCAACACTCTCATACCATCTAACAAGATCAACTAAGGCTAGACATACAAACAGATATGAACTCTCTTATGTCTAATCAATAGGATCAAAGGGTCGTGTTCATGAAGAACACGAGCCTCTAACTTATGAACAAACACATAAGGAGTTTATCACCCTTCAAGTGGATCAAAAGGTAGTGTTCACGAAGAACACAAGCCTCTAAATGATGAACAGAGGATGAACTCAAGAACATATCAAACATATAATCTACCACGACTTTATATGAAATAGCTGAATAACTGAAGTAGATCAAAGTCATACAAAGAAATAAAGATAAAAGAGAACTCATACCTAGACTTCCAAGAGGACTTGGAACCTGAATAAGAACTACTCTAGCCTACCCCCTAGCCTTGGAAATTAAAAGTGAGAGGAGAATGAGAGAGTGGTGTGTGTGAAATGGGAGCCCCTCCCCTTCTATTTATAGTCAAGGGCCAGGCTTGCTCGGAGGCTCAAAGTGCCCCTAAACACCCTGGAGTGCAGCAAGTGACCAATGAGCAACCACCACGTGGAGGGACCAGATGGGCGCCCCCTAGGTCGGTTCGGCCGATCCTAGGGTCGGCCGGCCCCCTAGGGTGGCCCCACCTGGTGTGCTTCCTCTGGTTGGCTGCCCTGTGGGCCCTCTGATCCACCCCCGATGCATGGCTTGATTTGGTATCTGAGGTGGGCCCTTTGATCCATGTGAAGTCCATGTGGTGTCGTCTGATTCGTCGGTGAGTGCCTCCCTTGGATCAATGAAGTGGAATGCCATGTTTCCCTTGGTGGCAGCCACCTCCTCAGCTGAGTTGGCATGGTTTCTTCATAGAAGGTGAGTTTCCATCTCTTTTAAGGGGTAAATCACCTACATACAAATAATCTCCAAGAACAAGTGGAACTACATTATTCAAACTAAAATGCTAGTAAATAATGCATATGCCTCCATTTATGTGAGAATATTGAGGGTTGGAAATGGTGAATTTCAACCGTCAACAAACTCTCCCAAGCTAACCTCTTGCTCGTCTCGAAGCAAGACATTAGAGACTTAGGTTGGTTGATCAGGAGTTGCTACAATGTTGTATTCTCAACTTATGGCAAACATACAGCAAAGTATTCTACCAAGAGTTGAACAAGTTGGCAATGTTCTTACGTTTCACTTGATACATGGGGCATATAGCTTCACCTGCCTTGGGCGGTTGAGAGACAAAATGGTTATATAGTATGTGCATAATCACTTATACCTTGATCTGCTTATCAATCCGGAGGTTTTGCAAATTTTTCAAAAGTAAATCAGAGTTCCTCAAATGATACTCTCGGATCGCTCAAAAGTGTATGGTTCCTCACCAAGGCATCAATATTGCCTTTCTTCACATCCTACTCCTAATAGGCTGTATGTGGAGCTGTAGGTAGGGAAGATGTGGCATACTTGTCTCTCATATATTGCTAAGTCAAAAACCGGATCCTTGGAAGAAACAAACATACATCCTGATCAAGATGTGCATATGTGTGTGATGGATATGAGCATGACAAGGTGGATACTAGGCCCGAAAATGGGTGCTAGCTATTACCATGCTTTATATGAGGAAATGAGGGATTGATGGTAAGGTGGACACTAGCCCCGGAGTAGGTACTAGTTATTACCATCTATATGGTGCAACTCTTTCTCTTGCACATATCAATCCCTTTTTCTCCTTTTGAAATTTTCGAGACTTGGGCTAGCTCTCTTTATTTATTTATTTTTTGCCATGCTTTTGAGCATGCTTTTCTCTCTTTTTTTTAGCTAGCTCTTTGTCTCTGTTGGAGATATTTGGAGAGGGATGAATGATACAAAGATACATAGAGTTTTATTTATGGAAGAATGCCTAAACAATATGGAGCAAATGATGAATGCTAACTTCCAGTGTAGAAGTTTTAGCATGAACGTGTATGTGATCTTGATCAGGGGAGTATGAGTTCTAACAAGGGTCACAACCATTTGATAAAGCTCAATGAGAGAACAAGCTGCATATGTGGAGGCTAACAAGAGCTAGAATCTACATATGGCCTTGGATGGGAAATTCTCATCATTGAGGAACTCATCATGTTTTGATTTTTTTCAAAAAGGAAAACTCTGGATGTCAAGCATCACTAAGCACAAGATCATAGCACTCTATTATACCATATCATGTCTCACAACAACTTAGGCAAGGATCATGCTTCTTGCTACCCACAGTTTTCAAGCTAAAGTTTGAACATACAAGCCAACAAACTCAAAACTTAGGTAGGATACAAAGTTGTAAGCAAGACATACGAGGAAAATAAACAGAGCAACTATTCATCATTTCAACCATAGAGGCAAAGCATTCTTACTAAGCATATCAAAGCAAACTAAACAAACGATGATGATGAAAGCAAATAAATATTTTTGATCTTCTTATTTTTGCAGATTTTTTTTGGGTTTTCATTTATAAGATATTCTGAAAACAAAGAAAGATACAAGTTACCTCAGAATGGGGGTCCTCCCCCAAGCTAGCTTCAGGCTCACTGCGGAGGAGGGTAGAAGAAACCCTGACTCGCGTAGTAAGCCCTCTGCGCCTCCATGTATCGCTGCTGATCCTGCTGCATGGCTGCTATCCTCTCACCAGCCTGACGCTGCCACGCTGAGGTAGACTTGACGTGGGTGTTCAGCGTCTCCTCCAATCCCGTGACCTGGACGGTGAGCTCTCCCATCCGCTGTGCGAGCTGAGCATCGCGTGCAGAAGCTGAAGAGTGCCGTCGGAAGGACGAAGACGAAGGTGGACCACCAGAGCTAGAACTAGCGGTTGTGGCCCACTGAGCACTGCTCGCATCCGCCCAAACCGTGCCACTTGCACTCGGGTGGTAGGTGGGCTGATCCCAACTAGGTGCATATCCAGGGGTAACCCCGGACATGTACCCCGCAGGGGCCCCTCCTGCCACCGGTGGCGTAGCAGGCTGTGGCTGAGGCTGAGGCTATGGTGGTGGTGTCGGCTGCGACAAGTTAATACCATGGTGCAAACTCAAGGAATGTCTGGGTGGACATCACTCCTGAGCTTGCCACAGCAAGAACGCAGAAAACACAAAGCAGAAGTAGATTGCTTTTCCTGAATCAGAATTTTATTGTATAGGAAATAAGGATAACTTACCGATCTTACCTATCGGCGTAGAGCTCATTATTTTAAGTCTTTAGAGCTAGACTTGGTTCCAAAGTTCTCACCTGGGCAGTGGGGCAGCCGTTTCCTTCAGATGAGAAGTCGGCTTCCTACTCACCCTCCGCCACATCCTCTGAGTGTTATGTGGGTTGTGATGTATAGGAGGTGATTTCTTGGACTGGGACTGAGAATTCCAATACTGTTTCTGTCTTGTGCCCATGAGTTGGTGTTCTTCCTTCCAAAAATTCTTCATGAATGCAATGAGGCTGTCCACTTGCCGTGGTGGTACTTCGACCTCTCGTGCCGGGGTGTCGGAAGTCGGTAAATCTTTGATCATCGAGCATGGTTCTTTTCTTGGCCGAAACTCAAACCTCTCCTCTTTGCCATTGATGTAGATGGATCACACCAGCCCCCACATCAATTTGTGCATCAGCTGTACTTAGAAATAGTCGCCCAAGTATGAGCGGCACCTCCTTGGCGATCTCCATGTCCAGTACCACAAAGTCAACGGGAATAAAGCAATCTCAGACTTTCACTGGAATGTCCTCAGCTATCCCCGCTGGGTATCGGACTGAAGAATCGGCTAGCTGCAGCTGCAAAGTGGTTGGAGATAAACTTGTGTAGTTAAGTTGATCAAAGACTACCTTAGGCATGACGCTGACGCTGGCCCTAAGTCACAGAGAGCATGGTCGAAACGTTGGGTCCCAATCATGCAAGTGATTGTGGGACACCCTGGATCCTTCTTCTTCTCAAGAAGGCGGATGAGTATAGCAGCACTGGACTCCTCCGTGAGTCGTACTACTTCAGTTGTGGGAAGAGCTTGCTTCTTGGTTAGGATGTCCTTGAGATAATGCGCGTAAGTGGGAACGTGTATTGCCTCAAGCAATGGGACATTGATATAAACTTTCTGAATGTCCACGAAGCGATTGAACTGTTCATCTATTGTTGCCTTCCTGCTCTGGGGGAATTCTTCCGAGTCGGATGATCCCTCATGGATATTCTCAACTTCTGTTATGCCCTTCTTATCTATCCCTGCATGGTTAGGATACGGTGGATCCCGAGTGGATTAACCTCCTCTCGTGGTTACCGCATTTGCATTTTCAATAGAGGGAACAGAAGCGGCCAGCTGGGCCAACTGAGTTTCCAACATTTTGTTAAAACTCAGCTAACTCTTCTGGGCAGAAGAAAAGCTATCAAGCTTAACGTTGAGACTTTCCACAGTTTTATCAAGGGCAGCTAGCTTCTTGTTAATACCTTCATTAATCTTAGCTTGCCCAAAAACAAGATCTCTTAAGGAGGGTTGGTTGGGATTGTTGATAATAAGGGCGTTGTTGATTCCATGATTGGCCTCCTTGTTGAGGTGGACAATAACCGTTGTTGTTGCCATTCATGTACATCACTTCCTCCTGAGTCTCCGGACAGTAGTTGCCTAAGTGCCCAGTGTTGCCACAGACTTCACAAGTCATGTGAGAGTCCATAGGCAGAGTAGTGGTGGCCATGGCAGCCTTCTCGCTGGTATAGTCATCCAATCTCTTCATAAGAAGATCCATCTTGGCAGTAATCATGTCTGCTTCCTTGACAGTATGAGTACCCGTCGGTCGCGGTTGGAGTCTTTCATCACTCCACCCTTGGTTGGAGACCATCTTCTCAATGAGTAATTTAGCATCATCAACAGTGAGTGAGAAGAATGCTCCTTGAGCAGCAGCATCAATATGGCCTCGGGCTGTCAGAGTCAACCCATTATAGAAGCTTTGAAGAATGAGCCAATCCTCCATCCCATGGTGAGGACAGGCCAGGACGTACTCCTGAAGCCTTTCCCAAGCCTCTGGAATAGATTCACTTGCTGCTTGCTGAAAACCAGAAATCCTTCCACGAAGAGCATTAGTTTTACCCAATGGGAAGAACTTCTTGAGAAATGCCTCTGAACACTTACTCCAAGTGTTAATAGCTTCACGATTCGCGTAGAACCATTGCTTAGCTTTCCCCAGGAGGGAGAATGGAAACAGTCGTAGACGAACAGCATCCATATTTGCACTCCTGATGACGAAAGTGCTGCATAGCTCTAGGAATTGCTGCAGATGAGCATTGGCGTTCTCATTTGGCTTGCCACAGAATGGGCTAGCCTGTACCATCATGATTAGACCCGTCTTGATCTCAAAATTTTCAGTTCTCATTGCCACCTCAGGGCCTTGCAGCACCTGGTCAGCGGAAGGAGCTGAGTACTCATGAAGTGTCTTCTGGGCCATAGCGTTAGACGTGGATGGTACAAAGGAAGCTGGATCGCCTTCTGAACGAGTACGACAAGGTGAGCCGAAATGAATTCGAGCTTTCCTCACAAGTGACTCGGGATCTTCAGTAAAATTTCCCGGTAGGTCGAAACCAGTCATACACTACCTGTCTTCATCATCCAAAGATAAAAGAAGACAATCAAGGTTAGCCTGCATTAAGAGTTGTCCTAACCTGCTCAGAGTTTATAAACAGATGCAAAGCATAGTCATGATAATCTTGTGCCTTCCCCGGTAACGGCGCCAGAAATGCTTGTTGGTGTTTCGTAGTGTCGTCATCCTAAGAACAGATCTGGGACCCGTCCTTAGTGACAACACCAGGAAATGACTTGTAGGCACCTCTCAATGTCACAACTAATGGCGTGGTTAGCATGAACATCGAGACTTGCCATAGGTTAATCTAAACGATCATGAACGAATCCGCAAGCGCACAGATAAACCACTGTAGCATTTCCCCAAGGAAGGAGAGTATTCCAAGGGTATCGAATCCATGGAAGGCAATGGCGAATATCTTAGACTTATGCTTTTGCTCTGAATGTAAACCAAGAGATAGATATAGGGAACAACGCACTCAAAGACAGGGGTAAGATAAAAGATATAAGGGTAGTGTGACACACACACTCAGATCTACCTCTACTCTAGCACACTATGGCTTAGGGGGAACATACGAGTTAGCTCTAGGTTCTAATATACTAAACATACAAAGCTACAAGATACAAGAGATGGGCATGAGTATTGCATGAGAGAGATAAGGTTCAGCACCCAGGTACAAACGGGGAGCTAGCCCGCGACGACCAGCACTCTGCGAAACTAGACATTAGACTCCTACAGCAGGTACCCCAGCGCGGAGGTTGCCCTAGGATCCAACAGGGCTGTCACCACCTGAGGACCAACCTCTATCGTTACGGGGGGTATGCTCATAACTATCGTAGCCAGACAACCTAGGCACCATGCCTACGTTGCTGCTAGACTCCACCCGGCCCGGGCTATTGTGACCCAGGGTGAGAGCCACCAGAAGACTGGTCAACTAGACCGAGTACCGTAGCTTGAACACAGACCTCATGCAACACTCTCATACCATCTAACAAGATCAACTAAGGCTAGACATACAAACAGATATGAACTCTCTTATGTCCAATCAATAAGATCAAAGGGTCGTGTTCATGAAGAACACGAGCCTCTAACTTATGAACAAACATATAAGGAAGGAGTTTATCACCCTTTAAGTGGATCAAAAGGTAGTGTTCACGAAGAACACAAGCCTCTAAATGATGAACAGAGGATGAACTCAAGAACATATCAAACATATAATCTACCACGACTTTATATGAAATAGCTGAATAACTGAAGTAGATCAAAGTCATACAAAAAAATAAAGATAAAAGAGAACTCATACCTAGACTTCCAAGAGGACTTGGAACCTGAATAAGAACTACTCTAGCCTACCCCCTAGCCTTGGAAACTAAAAGTGAGAGGAGAATGAGAGAGTGGTGTGTGTGAAATGGGAGCCCCTCCCCTTCTATTTATAGGCAAGGGCCTAGCTTGCTCGGAGGCTCAAAGTGCCCCTAAACACCTGGTAGTGCAGCAAGTGACCAATGAGCAACCACCACGTGGAGGGACCAGATGGGCGCCCCCTAGGTCGGTTCGGCCGATCCTAGGGTCGATCGGCCCCCTAGGGTGGCCCCACCTGGTGTACTTCCTCTGGTTGGCTGCCCTGTGGGCCCTCTGATCCATCCCCGGTGAATGGCTTGATTTGGTATCCAAGGTGGGCCCTTTGATCCATGTGAAGTCCATGTGGCGTCCTCTGATTCGTCGGTGAGTGCCTCCCCTGGATCGATGACGTGGAATGCCATGTTTCCCTTGGTGGCAGCCACCTCCTCAATTGAGTTGGCATGGTTTCTTCATAGAAGGTGAGTTTCCATCTCCTTTAAGGGGTAAATCACCTACATATAAATAATCTCCCAGGACAAGTGGAACTACATTATTCAAACCAAAATGCTAGTAAATAATGCATATGCCTCCATTTATGTGAGAATATTGAGGGTTGGAAATGGTGAATTTCAACCGTCAACACAGCGTATGATAGAAGATCACAGAAAACCGTTATACCCAGATTGCAAATCAGGTCACAAAAAGCTTGGTACTACACTAGAAATGCTGCAATGGAAGGCAAAACATGGTGTGTCTGATAAGGCATTTGAAGGGATGCTAAAAATTGTGAAGGACAAGCTTCCCGAGAACAATGAATTACCGTCCACCACATATGAAGCGAAACAGACTGTGTGCCCTCTTGGGTTGGAGGTACAGAAGTTCCATGCATGCCCTAATGATTGCATCCTATATCGAGGCAAGGATTACGAGAATTTGGATGCTTGTCTTGTGTGCAAAGCGCTACGTTATAAGATTCGGCGAGATGAAGATCCTGGTGGTGATGTCCAGGGGCACCGTGACAAGACGAAGAGAGTTCCGGCGAAAGTTATGTGGTATTTTCCTATAATACCACATTTGAAGCATTTGTTCAGGAACAAACCAAATGCTAAGATGATAAGATGGCACCAAGAGGACCGTAAGGAAGACAACATGCTGAGACATCCGGCTGATGGGTCTCAATGGAGAAAGATTAATAGAGAATTCAAAGAGTTTGATGACGATCCAAGGAACATAAGGTTTGGTTTAAGTACGGATGGTTTCAATCCATTCGGCGAGTTTAGCAGTGGTCATAGCACTTGGCATGTGACCCTATGCATGTTCAACCTTCCTGGTTGGATATGCATGAAGCGAAAGTTCATTATGATGCCGGTGCTCATCCAAGGTCCAAAACAACCCGGCAACGACATTGATGTGTATCTAAGACCATTGGTCGATGAACTATTACTGTTGTGGAAGAAGGAAGGTGTACGTGTGTGGGATGAGCATATGCAACAGAGCTTCAACCTACGAGCATTATTGTTTGTTACCATCAACGATTGGCCTGCTCTAGGTAACCTTTCAGGGCAGACAAACAAGGGATATCGGGCATGCACGCACTATTTACATAAAACACAAGGTATTCATCTCAAAAATTGTAAGAAGATCGTGTATATGGGTCACTGTTGTTATCTTCCAACTAATCACCCCTTAAGGAAGAAAGGGATGCATTAGAAAGGGAAGGCTGATCATCGTACGAAGCCACCCCATTATAAAGGAGACACCGTATTTGAGATGGTAAAGGATCTAAGGGTAGTTTTTGGAAAGGGTGCCGGTAGTGAACCTGTTCCAGCTGACGCCAACGGATGTGCACCAATGTGGAAGAAGAAATCTATATTTTGGGAGCTACCTTATTGGGAAATCCTTGAGGTCCGACACGCAATTGACGTGATGCACCTTATGAAGAATCTTTGCGTGAATGTGTTAAGTTTCATGGGTTGTTACGGTAACTCGAAGGATACATTGGAAGCATGACAGGACCTGAAAGATTTTCATAAGAATGAGAAAGTTCCACAAGAGGATGATGATGAAAAAGATCTGGAAGAGGATGATGATGATGATTACTTAGGTCCTGCTAGTTACACTCTCACCAAGAAAGAGAAGGAAAGCATGTTTGATTGCCTGAACAGTTTGAAGGTTCCGTATGGCTACTCGTCGAATTTAAAGGGGATCATAAATATGAAAGACAAGAAGTTCACAAATCTAAAGGCCCACGACTATCACATGTTGATGACACAGTTGCTTCCAGTTGCGTTGAGGGGTGTTCTATCAGAGAATGTACAATTATTGGTCGTAAAGCTTTGTGCATTTCTCAATGCAATTTCACAGAAGGCAATCGATCCAGCGAAGCTAGGAAAGCTACAGAATGATGTGGTTCAATGTCTTGTCGGCTTTGAGTTGGCATTTCCACTTTCCTTCCTCAATATTATGACGCACCTCCTGGTACACGTTGTCAAAGAAATTACAATTCTCGGTCCAGTATACCTTCACAACATGTGGCCTTTTGAGAGGTTCATGTAAATCCTCAAGAAATATGTTCTTAATCGTGCCCGTCCCGAAGGAAGCATTGCCAAGAGATATGGAACTGAGGTGGTCATTGAGTTTTGCATTGATTTTGTCGACTCAATTGACTCGATTGGGCTTCCAGTATCACGACACGAGGGGAGGCTACAGGGAAAGGGCACCATTGGAAGGAAATCAAGTTTGAGCAATAATACTGATTTGTTCATTAAAGCACACCTAACTGTCCTGCAACAATCATCCATGGTGACTCCGTATAGGACGGAACACGAGCAGAATATTGCTTCTCAAAATCCAACCAAATCCGAACTCTGGATTACACGCCGTCACTTGGAAACATTTCCCTCATGGTTGAGTGAACAACTCATCGGTAACTCAACGATTCATCCACAACTAGCTTTGTTAGCCAGGGAACCTTGTAGTACAATTACAAAATGGCAAGCTTACAATATAAATGGTTACAATTTTTACACGAGAACTCAAGATCGCAAAAGCACAAACCAAAATAGTGGTGTCTGTATGGACGCCATCAACAACAATGGGTGCAAGACCTCCTATTATGGTATCATAGAAGAGATATGTGAGCTTGAGTACGGAGCGATGAACATCCCTCTGTTTTTTTGTCAATGGGTAAAACTAAATGGCGTAAAGAAAGATGAATATGGAATGACAATAGTGGACCTGACCAAGATTGGGTTCAAAGATGATCCATTCGTCCTTGCCAAAGATGTGCATCAAGTTTTCTATGTCAAGGATATGACTAGCATACCGAAGAATAAAAATCCACAAGAAGGACCACAAGAGGCAAAGCGTCACATAGTGCTTTCGGGTAAAAGAGTAATTGTGGGAGTCGAGGACAAAACAGATCAATCCGATGATTATGATCAGTTTGATGGCATGCCTCCGTTCGCTGTCGAAGTAGACCCAAGCCTATTTCTTGGACGTGAAGAGACACTGTACTTACGTGATTGAGATTAATGTCGTAATGTAATGATTATTGATCAAATCAATTGTGTAATGCTAATGTGATCAACTCTTTTATTGGTCTCCAACAAGTTAACGATTCTGAAGTCTATGCACTTTACAGTGTTGTATTGGTCTCAAATTTTTTATGAAGCTTGAATATGTTATGTGAGATTGACCCACCAAGTTTGAGATTTTTCTGAATTAGTTTAGTATTTTTTTCAGTTTAATTGAATTTCCGTGCGACATCACCTAGAAATTAAAAGTTGAGCTGAGAGCACCCCTGAAACGATCCGAAATGGTGCCAAACTTGGCCACAAGTTCCCTTGTGCCTTAGGAGTCTAATTTATCTGAAAGTCGAATCATAATTCTTGAGTTATTGATGTGTAATTCACAATATTCTACCTCCTTTAGCACGAAGAAAAAACCTAAAATACATTTAGTCATCAAAAAACTCTAAGATCTTGCGTGAGCTAATATTTTGGGTGTAAATGACAACCAAAAAAATTTCAGACCATTTCGACATAGATGGAGTACACATGCTTCACAAAGCTATATGGAACCTTTCATCGAACCATGTCTATACCACTTAAGTTCTTAACGATTCTGAAGTCCATGCACTTTGCAGTATTGTATTGGTCTCAAATTTTTTATGAAGCTTGAATATGTCATGTGAGATTGACCCACCAAGTTTGACATTTTTCTGAATTAGTTTAGTATTTTTTCGGTTTAATTGAATTTCTGTGCGACATCACCCAGAAATTAAAAGTTGAGCTGACAGCACCCCTGAAACGATCCGGAATGGTATCAAACTTGACCACAAGTTCTCTTGTGCCTTAGGAGTCTAATTTATCTGAAAGTCAAATCATAATTATTGAGTTATTGATGTGTAATTCACAATATTCTAGCTCCTTTAGCACGAAGAAAAAACCTAAAATACATTTAGTCATCAAAAAAATCTAAGATCTTGCGTGAGCTAATATTTTGGGTGTAAATGATAACCAAAAAAATTTCAGACCATTTCGACATAGATGGAGTACACGTGCTTCACAAAGCTATATGGAACCTTTCATCGAACCATGTCTATACCACTTAAGTTCTTAACGATTCTGAAGTCCATGCACTTTGCAGTGTTGTATTGGTCTCAAATTTTTTATGAAGCTTGAATATGTCATGTGAGATTGACCCACCAAGTTTGAGATTTTTTTGAATTAGTTTAGTATTTTTTCGGTTTAATTGAATTTTAGTGGGAATGCACATCAATGTTGCAAATGAAAATTGAAAGTGAATGTTTACAACTCTAAAATATAATTTTGCATAGCAAAGTACAGTTTATTATATTTTAAATAAATATAATTTTGCATGACTGAAATATTAAAAGTTACTATTTTTTTGAAGTTGCAAAGAGAAAGAAAGAGAAAAAGAGGAAAGAAATAGGGGAAAAAATAACTTCCCGCCAAAAATTACCCTTTTGTCATGGTGGTATTACGACCCTAGGCTAAAGGGGGGCCTTTTGTCTCGGGTCGTAATACCACCCGGGATAAAAGAGCTAAATTTTGACCCGAGACTAAAGGTGGGGGATATATATCCGTCTTCTCTTCCCCTTCTCCCCTACGATCCACCACTGCCTCCTCCGCGTCGCGCCCCTGCCTCCGCCGTCTCCTAGTCGTCGTCGCACCTGCGCGTCGTCGTCGCCCCCGCCGTCGTCGCGCGTGCCGTCGTCTCCCGCGCCGCCGCCGTCGTCTCCCCCGCGCGCCGACGTCGTCGTCTCCGCCGCCATTGTCTACGGTGCCGCCGCGCTCGTACACCGCCACGCCGTCCCCTGCCGCGCGTCCTTCTCCGCTCGGTCCACGCCGCGGACCGACGCCGCGCCGTTCCCCGCCGCGCGCACGTGCGTCGTCTTGCGCTGCGCCGTCCCCCGGCGGTCGACGCCGCGCCCTCCCTGTCGCCATCTCGCGCCGCCGTCGTCGTCTCCCCCACGCCGTCCTTCTCGCGCCGTCGTCCCCGTCGACGCCGCACCGTCCCCCGCCGCGCCACGCCGACGTTCCGCTCGCGCCGCCATCCCCGTTCGGCCCCGGCGGCCGTCGTCGAGTCTCCCGCCGCGCCGTGGTAGGCACCCTCCCGGCCGGCCTCCAATGTGCGCGGCGCCAGCCTCCAATCCCCCACGCGGCCACCGGCGCCGCCACCTCTGCATCGGCGTGCGGCCGCGGGGGGATTGGGGTTTTGCTGACGTCAGCAATTTATTTGCTGACGTCAGCAGTTTTTTTACTTTTTTTATTTATATTGTTTAGAAAATGAAAAAAATTTATGCATTCGACAGATACCGAGTTGTGTTGTGTCCGCTGCGTCGGCCGGTCCAACTCTAGCACCGCGCTAGTGACCGGTCTCCCGACCCCTTCGACGTCTCCGCGCACGACGCCTCCGCCCACGACGCCTCCGCCCTTTGACGTCTCCGCCCTTCGACGTCTCCGCCCACGACGTCTCCGCCCACGACACGCTGTCATTCTCCGACCCCGCCGCCCCTTTGGTAGGCGCCGTTGCAGAAATTCATAGAAATTCTTAGTTATTCACAGAAATTCTTAGTTATTCTCAGAAATGCATAGAAATTCTTAGTTACTCATAGAAATTCTTAGTTATTCTCAGAAATTCATAGATATTTATAGAATTTCTTATTTATTATCCGAAATTCAGGAAATTCATAGAAATTCTTCTATATTCATAGAAAATCATGTTTACCCTCAGAAATTCAGGAAATTTATAGAAATTTATGAAAATTCTTGTTTGTTCTCAAAAATTCATAGAAATTCTCTGAAATTATTGTATATTCATAGAAATTATTGTTTACCCTCAGAAATTCAGGAAATTCATAGATATTAATAGAAATTCTTATTTATTCATAGAAAAATTAGGAAATTCATAGACATTCATAGAAATTATTGTTTATAGAAATTAGAAATTCATTGAAATTCTCAAGGATCGTTGTATATTCACAGTATTCATGTTTACTCTCGGTAATTCATGAAATTCATAGAAATTATTGTTTATTCTCAGAAATTCATAGAGATTGTTGTTTATTGAAAAAATATGTGCCCATTTTAGAAATTCATAGAAATTCGGAGTTATGGATAATACTGAGGAGGATGCGTGGATTATGGAGAACCTTATTGCTGCCGGTTCAAATACCGAGATCCCAACCTTCATCGAGGAGGAGCGAACCCAGGCGGACGGGTTCCTCAACATAACCGAGGACAGCGACACCCGCACCGCGGACATCGACACCCGCGCCGAGGACAATAATGAAGACGTTCTCATTGTTAATGCAGAAGGTTCCAACGAGGTATATATATCATGCATTAAGTTCATCATGCATTAAGTTCATCATGCATTCATTCTCGAACCCCGTGTTAATAACGAATCCGCAACTTGTAGGCTTCAACCTCGACAACCAAAAAGACAAAGAGAGGACGTACAAAAGTAATCGTCGATGACGTGAGGTTTCATATCACGGAAGTCAACAAGCTTGGTCAGCCATGGGAACCAAAGAAGGTCAGGGACAAGTACCTGTCCCAATGCGGTGCTATTGTGAGGGACAACGTGCCCATATAGTATAGAGAATGGAAGGGAAAGGAAGATAATCCATGGGTGGTTCCGGATGCACTAAAAAATATGTTTTGGAATGATATCTTGAAACACTTCACACTTCCACCGGTGTCAACCCAAACTTTGTGAAGAAGTGGACTCTATCGAAGATGGCAGAACAATTGCAAAGTTTCAAGAAGTAGCTGCACAAAAATTATATCAAGAAGAATCGAATTCCAAATTGGGATGATTATCCCAAGCTAAAGGATCACTGAGAGTCCTTTGTGGATTACAAGAGAACTAAAGAATTCGCCAAGAAGAGCGCACAAGCTCATATAAGTGCCAGTAAGAGGACTGAATACAACCATCGTCTTGGTCGAGGTGGTTACGCGGTTGCAGCACCCAAGTGGCGGAAGATAGAAGAAGAACTTCTCAACAAAGGTATCGTACCAGCAGTCTTTGACTGGTCTGAACGATCGAAGAATTGGTATTATGCCCGCGGTGGAAGATTGAACCCTGATGATGGTTCCCTTGAATTCCCACCCACATTACGGGAGGCGGCAATTGAGATTATTAGAAAGGTTGAAGATGTCAAAGCGGGAAGATTGACTGTTGACAGAGAGAACGATGAGCTCACTTTGGCGCTCGGGAATCCGGAACACCCAGGACGTTGCAGGGGGTACGGGGTTGTACCGTGGAAGTATGCTTTCAAGGGATACGATGACACCTATAGAAGCCGCAAAAGAAGAAAAGAGCGTGAACTGGCGTAGTGGCGTGAGACGATGGAGGATAAATTTAAACAACATGAAGAACGTATGAATGCAGACATTGAACGACGAGTGGCCACCGCGGTAGCTGAGATCACCCAAGCACCGGTGGATCCCATCATTAGCCCTTCCGCTCGCAAAAGTAGTTGTGCTTCCACAGAGGCCCCTGAAGAACAAAGGGCAAACCAAGAAGAAGTTCAAGTAGAGGACAACGAACGGTACCCAGTGGATGAACTTTGTCAGCACACCGCATGTGAGCTGCACAAGCCGATCGGCAACATCACAATGAAGGTATAAATATGATTATACATGCAATTATATCTCAACCTTTGATGCATGTCTCATGCATTTAATAACTTCATCATTTCTCTACCTTTGATATATAGGTGGCGTACGAAAGTGCTTTTGCACATCTCCCAGGACGTACAAGCCACGGCATGCAAATTCACCTGGCTACGCCTTAGTTGGTGTGGAGGAGATCGCTAACCCACAGTTTAACGACATGGAGCTAGAAATCCCAGGAGGTGACGGGGAAAGGACACTGCAGGATCCTCTTCACGGTATCATATTGTGGCCCAAACGTTACATCATAATACCTAAGATGCCACCACTGATACCCGAGAGTGCTGTCGAGCAGCAGCCACCGATCCCCGATAGTGCTGCCGAGCAGCAGCCACCGATACTCGAGAGTGCTGCCGAGCAGCAGCCACCAACTCCCGGCCTGTCACCGAGATCGCCACTGAGTCCTCATCGCTCACCGTCTCCACAACCTACGAATTCTGCTGGTGCGAGCGATAATGACGATGACCTCCCTCGTCATCAATCACCATCGAAGGAACCTTCACCAAAGCAATCTTCCCCGAAGCTAGCTCCCAAGAGGTCCCGGTCACGATCTACCAAGTCTATGCCCCCGCCAGATCCGAAGCCCCCGACGAAGAAAGGGAAAAAGCGGCCCGTTAAAAGAAAGCTACCATATGACATGACAGAATCTGAAAATGAGGCGGAGTGCCAAAAACAAGTAAAGGATTATTTTCATAAAGTAACTATGGATTTTAGGGAGCAGCAGCAGGAAGAAAAGAATAAAGTAGATCTAGTGAAACTCAAAGCTTTCATAGAGTGGCAGGAAAATGAAAAGAAACGGGTACAGTTGAAAACTGATTATGACCGCTCCCTGGAGAAGTCCCTACAGAAGAAGAGACGGGGAGGGTCACCAAATAGTTATATCGACCAAGTACCGGGGTCGACGATGCCACAGGATTATAGGAAGAAGAAGAAGCCAACACAAGCGTCGACGTCGACGAAAGAGCCTTCAACGAAGAAGGCAACACAAGCGTCGACGTCAGCGAAAGAGCCTTCAACGAAGAAGGCAACACAAGCGTTGACGTCGGGAGTACAGACTTACGTTGCCTCCGGCCTCACTGCACCTGAACGAGCTCTTGCACTTATGGACGTAGAACAAGTAGCGCATGTCATTCAAATGCAAGAAGCAACAGGGCTCCCACTAGAATATGTTCTCGGCCACGAATCACCTCCTCGGGACAAAAACTTCGTACCTAGATGGCACTACGAGCTTGGAAATGTCTTGTCAGGCCAGAGTTGGTGAAGAAACTGCCTACTCAGATGCGCAGATTTCATGACTTTTACATGAAGACATCTAAAGAGGGCCTGGAGATGATTGGCATGCTTGTTAGACCGGATGATTTTGCTGGTGAAGGCGAGAAGTTGGTCTGGCTGCGATTCAAGGATATTTATGAAATTTACCATCTTGACTCCCTGAATACCGATCTTATCATGGCCTGGTGTTGGTAAGTGACAGTGCAATTCATGTGCTAATTAATAAATTAATGCATGCGCTAATGTTGAGTATGGAGGACCTAGTAATGTATCATCCGCTAATAAATTAATAAATTAATGCAATTCATCCGCTAATGTTGAGTATGTTGACTTCAAATTAGTATCTTAAATATCACAAACGGACTAACAAATGTATCAAAATTGAGTATGGAGGACCTAGTAATGTATCAGAATTAAAGAAAAAGTTTGAAGTCAAAAAGGAGGAAAAAATCAAAATGTTGCCGAGTATCCCTGTGAAATACTCGGCAAAGGCCTAGACACCGAGTGTCTAGGCTTTGGAACTCGACATCTAGCATGTAGATGCGAAGTGTCCACACAGGGACACTCGGTGAATAGTTCATGCCGTCCCTCTCTGACGGCCGCGCGACGGCAGAGAACACATGGCCGGGTGTTGCCGAGTTGTTTTTGTTGCCGAGTGCCGTTGTTTTATTCGCCAAGTGTTTAGTGTATAGCACTCGGCAAAGAGGCATTGTTACTAAGTGTCTTTTCTTCGCCGAGTGTTTTTCGTTAACACTCGGCGAAGATGGGTAGACGCCGAGTGCCCGACGAAAAACACTCGGCGTATTCTGCGGCACTCAGCGTCTTTCGGGCATCCTCTCTCAGGATGTGGTGCATTACCTAATCATTCAATATTAACAATGTGATTAAGTCATGCATTGAAACTACAGCCTAAGAGGCAAAAGAACACTCTTTTTTAAAAGAAAAAATTTGAAAGCTAAATAAACTTCTTAGGGCAGTCCATATGGTAGAAACCATGTGCGAAGTCCAAGAGAGCCACATCATCAAAATTCATCTATAGACCTACCTCTCCTCAACAGTTGGTGTCTTCACCTAATAAATGTCGTTTTTCTCTCTCTCTTATCTCTTTCTTCCCTAATAAATGCGCACGAGAGGGTGGAGGGGAGGAGCATACCCGCAAAACTCCAACTAGGTCTTCCCAATGGCGATTTTGCTGAGTCTTGCGGCCTTGATTCGCGTGATGAGGCCGAGTCGGGAGGAAGAAACCAGGTCTTGTGTTTTCCTCCTCTTTCTTCATTAATTATGTTGTCATGTCACCAATTTGCTGATGTGTCACCTCATTTATTAGGGATGGACTCCATCCTACGTGGAGCATTGGGACTGCCCTTAGTACAGAGGGCTACATCATCGTCCAAATGAAAGTAAATATGCGGACATTTTGAACTTATTACCGGTTCCTACCAAAGCATTACAGGAACGATAAACTTCTTGGAATTACAAAGAAAAGATCATTCTAGTGGCGTGATATATATGTATCTCAGTGCATAATTTTATCGTACTGTTGCGAAAAAATTGTCATGTCATCTTTTTCAATGAAATTAAAAAGTTTGTTCTCAGTACATAATTTTATTAAGCATGTAGCATTTAATTTTTGTATGGAGTTATGTGGGTGTGTTTTACGGGGAAGAAACTCCTATATATGTCCTCTCTCTCCTCATAATTAGGTTACCAAGTTAGTGAGGCCTTGTTTTTTTTACTAAAGTAAGTCAGTAAGAGAAGTCTCTACCTATTTTTTATATTTTTTATCTCAACTTTTTTTTAATTCGCTTCCACAGTAAGATTTTGTTTGGTTTCATTGAAAAGTATTAATCACCTATCACATTGGATGTTTTGATATATGCACAAAGAATTTAATGTAAACAAAGAAATAACTAATTGCACGGATTGCAACTTTGCGAGACGAATCTATATTAGACTTAATAAGTATATAATTTGATAATGTATATGCTAATGACAGGTAAATGTGCTACAGTAGTAATCACAGATAGAGTTGTAATCGATAAATGCAGCTAGGTATTGGCGCTCTGCAAGCGCTGTCTTGGTCTAGTAGTAGTACTGCTTCTTGTTGGTGGAGCTGCACTTCTTCCTGATCTCCAAATTCTTGCCCTGGGCGGGGAGGCCGCTGAGCTTGGCCATGGCGGCGGCGAAGTCGTAGTTCCACTTCGCCGCGTTGTCCTTGTACTCCTGCAGCTTGCCGGCGGCGACGTCGTCTGTGCGCAGCACCCAGTCGGACTTGAAGAGCACCTTGTTCTCGAGGTTGTTGTGGTAGTAGCTGTTGTCCAGGACGTTGCTGTTCGGGCTCACCCCCAGGGTAACGGGGTCGTAGGCGGCGTCCTTCTGGAACTTCGCGCTCGCGTCGCGGGGGTTGTTGGGCACCGCCGGGTTCTGCCCCTGCTTCAGCAGGTCCAGGGGCGTCGTCTTGTTGAGCGCCGACTGGTAGTTGGAGTCGATGGGCGTGGCGCTGGCGTCGTCGCGGAGGCGGTCCTGGTAGGACGAGAGGTGCGCGATGCCGATGGAGTGCGCGCCGGAGAGGACGACGAGGTCATCGACGGTGAACCCGTGGCCGGCGAAGTTGTTCTGCAGCTGGGCGAAGTCGAAGGTGGACTCGGGGAGGTTGGCGTCCGCGGCGGCGGCGGACGACACGACGCCGTCCTTGCGGCCGCCGGTGAGCTCGTAGAAGATCTTGCCGCCGCTGAGGATGTCCGCGGCGTCGCGCGCCGCGAAGACGAGGATGTCGGCGCAGGAGGCGTCGTTGCCGACCTTCTTCTTGATGATGTCGATGAACTCGAAGCCGGCGAGGCCGATGTTGTTGACGGCCTTCTTCTCGGTGTTGGTGCCGTCGGTGGGGGTCTTGTCGAGGAGCACGGATCCATCACAACCCTATAATAGTGATGATAAGGTATATAGCCATCAAATGTCATGTCCCAAACAAGCCATCCATACATGCATGTAAGCGCGCGCCTAATGAATTAATGATCAGAAATAGAATATATATAGAGACTAATGGTGGCTACGTACTCACATTGATCCAGCAGTCATGGAACACCAATCGGATGAAGGCAGCGCCGAGGCCGGGGTTGTAATCCATGGCGTCCTTCACTTCCTTCCTCACCTTGTTCTGGACTTTGTCCGAGTAGCGGCGGTCGGCGGCCGGGCGTGACTGCCCGTGCCCGGCGAGGAAGGTGAGAACCACGCACAGAGATACCACGGCGGCGCTGAGCTTCGCCATCTTCCGGTCAGCAGATCGCCTGTATGTAGCTGTTATAGCTCGAGTGTTTTGTGCTGGGAAGCTTTGGATGGAGCTGCTGCTGTGTGCTGGGAAGCTTGGCGCCGAGGGGTATTTATACAGCGCCGAGCGAGATGTGGACGGGCGAGGCAGCGATGAGTGCATGGAGAGTGGCCTTGAATGGCTCGCATGCGGACATCGGTTAGGTATACGCTTGCTTGTCCTACGTCCATGCAGACTTGCATGCATTGACTTTTCCTGCCTAAAATTAATTAAGGCCATTATTTGACCAAAGGGAGTGGCAGAATGTGTAGCTCAATGATCAATTGTCTAAAAAAAAGTGTAGCTCAATCATGCACTATGTCTGGTGATCGAGCTAGAGGTAGCTCCTTCCTAGCAGGAAGCAGTAGCAACTAACGGCTCTGCATAATCCAGCATCTGGCGCGCTTTTGGTGTAAGTAATTGTTCCAACCCTCTCTTTAGAGTGTGCAATTAATTTCCTCCCCAATGCAAGCATATGTGCGCTGATTATATTGTTCTTTTCAAGTGATCTTGTCGTGTGTTTGTCTGGCGACTGATTGTACTCATCATTCCTATCGTTTCTTTACATACGTGTTCATGGAGATGGAGTATTAAAAAACCGTTAGTAAGGATCATCCCATATCCATTAGGGATGCTGAGCGGGGAATTATGCGCTGGATGCATGTGCAACCTTAATTAGGTTGGTTGCTGAATGATGTGTGTTGACCATGCGCACATAATTATATCAATTATATATCAACCAGAGTTGCTAAACAACTTGTAACCGTTTAGTTTTTTTAAACATGGAAAAAGTAGTCAAACGCTGCTTCAAGACTTGTGCTCCATGACATCCTAGCTTTCACGTCGATCTCTAGCTAGCTAGCTGTGGCTCTCTTGTGGTTGTGGTAGCGAGTTGCTTCTCTCTCGAGTGAGATTGGCTTCCAGCTGGATTATAAGTGTTTTTGGTTGAGAGAAATTTTTGCTCGGTTTTCGAAAAGGACGAGCTGGTGTTTCACATACGTACAATTACAAAGCCTCCACGAATCGTCCTGGAGTGGATAGGGAAGCCCCTATACTAGTGGGTTGTGGCAACACATTTGGGTTAGTTTGGCATGTATGCATGCGGTACGCACGGTGTGGCGGAAGTTATTAAACATGCCTCATGCCTGAATGCATGGCTGGCTGCTTGTGGGTCTAGTGGTGTAAATTCAGAGATAGTATATGCAGATGTTGCCAAGTTTGGTCTTGAATAGTCTTATGAGTGAGGTGGAGAGAAAGAGTACACTATACTGTGCTTTGAGATAGACACTAGACAGAGCATGGAATTCTAAATAGCTGCTCGTCTGTATACCACTCCACCTAACATAACCATAATATACATGTCAAACCCTAGTTTATAGTAGTGTTCTTCGGGTGTCATATGTTGCGGTTGTTTTCCACGCCGTCGTGAGTTGGGTCCAGCCGTGCATTAAGATGCATAGCCGGGCGATCCGTACGGGAATGGAAGACAAAACGCAAGTTTCACGCGATCGAATTTAGTAGACTAGCCGTCTAGCTACGGGCTTGGGCAGCTTCAGCAAAGGGTTCGTGGTCCTGAAGGAACGCTTCCTTGGATCTTGCTAATAATCCGTCATTGCTAAGTGATCGGAGATAGTGGACGCCAACGCGATCACTTGCATTGTAAGATTTTTCTCCATTTTTGGCGGCGTGCAAGCTTAACGCATGCATGGTGGAACGCTAGGGCCAGTATATATATAAATACTAGTTGATACCCCCGCGTTGCTGCGAAAATTTTAAAAAAATAAGACAAAATTTGCAATTTGAAACACACTACTTAAACACAGTCTTTGCACGCCTTTAGTGGTGATGGATGGATTGAGTTCCAAATGCTCGATATGCAAAAAAAAAAAAAAAAAAAACGCACCGCACTTTTGGTCAAACAGACAGCATCAGAAAAAGAAGGAATTATACGTAATGCAGAGTTTAAGAAATAAAAAAACTATCAACTTGTACCATTTCCTTTTTTTGTCGACCTTATCTTCCTGAAGACGGACGGGAGGCCGCCGCTTGCACATCGTGGCTGCCGCTGCTCGTACCCACCCGTGGCCGCCGTGGGGACGGCGAGCAGCGAGGTCGAGTGGACGGTCGGGAGGGCGCCGGCCATGGAGGCAGCTCCCGCGCTTGGAGCTCGCCCCTGTCCCGCGCCTTTAGCTTGCCTCCGCCCCAACACTACCCATGGAAGTTGCGCACCCCGCCGGCCATGGAAGCCGCCACGGGCTGACCTCGCCCCGTCAGCCATGGAGGCACCACGCTCGGGGTCGTCCAGGCGGCCATGGAGGGCCCTCACGCTCGGACATCACCTGCCTCGCCGGGCGGCCACGGAGGCTAGTCCCGCGGCCGGACCATGACCCTGCCCCGCGGGCCATGGAGCACTACTAGGGAAACGAACATATGTACCAGTTTATAACCCTCATTAGTACCGGTTTTCAAACCGGTATTGTTCGATTAGTACTAATGTGAAGTCACATTAGTACCGATTTTGGAAATCGGTACTAATGTGGGCATTAGTACCGGCTGGTATTGAGGGCCGGTACTAATGTGGCCGCCCCCGGCGACGTGGCACGGTCCACATTAGTACCGGTCCTTGTTTCCAACCGGTATTAAATTTTTTTGTTTTTTCTTTTTCTTTATTGTTTTCTGGTTTATTAATTCTATCGTATTTACGTATACTAATCCTAATGCTTGATATTGTAACGACCCGGGTTTTCGGTGAGGAAAACCCGACTCCCTGTACCCTTGTGATAGTCCTTGGATCAGTAGCTATCACGTACAGAACTCATTACAGTATAATATCATTTCCATACAACGAAATCAGAGTACAAAACAAAGTATTTACATCCGAATACAGCTCGGTATATGATTTAAGTACAAGCCCCTTGGGCTAAACGACAAGTAGAAACTCTACGTAGCGGTAGCTAAGGCTTCAAGTCTTCATCCTTGATCTTCACCACATGCATCCTTGAGCGAAGCAACGCAACCCTTCCTCCATGGATTCTTCATACATGGACTTTCGCTCTAAGTCCAATCCTGCACACTCACAAACTATCCCCAAGGAATGGGATAGGTTCACGTCACCAACCGTATGCAAGCTTTAAGTGGCCTAAAGCTAAGGGTATAAAAGTAGTCAAGGAGTAGGCTCAGGTTTTCCCTATGCAGCAGTAGCAAAGCATAAATAATAAATCTCCATAACCCACCAATTCCAAACTCATCCACAATCGGATACACCTGGTTACCCAGATCACCGTCTCCAAATCCTATCTCCATCTAGGGTCGGTGCGAGAACTCCCACTCCTCGCACCTCAATGATTGCACCCGGATCCGCGAGGCAAAGGGAGCAACTCTCCTCTCCCCGAGTACAACCACGGCTCACCATACACTCTTATCCTATAAGGGGGAAGGTAGAAATCCCAAAACGTAAGAGTCGAAGTATACAACGGGCATGTCCATGACCGAGGACGCGGCTATACGTATAGATCTAAACTCTGCAGAGCGTGTACACCTGTACCCAACTCGGAATGGCACTCGGCGGTGATCAGCCAACCAAGCCCACCCTACCGAACGAACACCTAGGAGTTACGATTCCATCCTGCATCCGGGTCTCGCTGCGGTCCTTCGCAAAGGTCCGCCCCAAAACTGTGAAAATGCCCCTGTGTGGCCACACGGGGAACGCCCAAAGGGAAGGGACTTCACCCTAACCCCCCCACTGATACCCTCTATCCTACTGGCAGGTATGGTATCGCACTTGCTAGGGTCGAACGGCCCTATCCCCACTCTCGGCGAGGTGGTGTGTACGAAAGTCCCGTGTAACAGGCGACCCACTCGGTTTCAGACCGGGGCGAGCTCCTATCCTCCAAGTCATCACAAAAAACCCCAACACCTGTGCTCCTAAAAACAGTGTACCCGCCATAGGTACCAAAAGGGAATAGCCCGAGAAGACGAACCCCTGGCCCCCGATCTCAGATCGGGTTGTCTTGAGCTCACCCCCGCCAAGTATCCCAAAAACACCTTCTCCTGCCGGTTTTTCCCACACACGCCAAGAAACTACCACAATAATCCCAACACATGCATAGCAAGCTCAGTGTGTCATCACGCATAAGTAAAGTAGTAGTAGTAGGTCAATCAAGGACAAGTATGTAAAAGAGGCTACGCACGGGTTCATCATATCCATCACTATGCAGTAAATAAAGCACTAGCAGTTCTAATAGCCATGCCTAATGGGCATTCAAAGTAAGTCGGCGTGAACACCTGTGTGCAAGTAGTCGTCGTAGTTTCCGTAGTCGTACTTGATCATCTTCTTGCTCGCCTCCTCAGCTCCGGGAAATCCTAGATTCGGAAATATAAATAAATACCGGAGCTAAATGCAAATAAACTCCAAAGAGAAGCAATACAAAACCAAATAACTCCAAAAGCTAGTCTATCGGGTACTTCATCATTTTAGAAGAATAAAGAAACTAATTTCATATTTTTCTAAGCTAGAATCAATTTATTATGGATTTTCAAATAAAGAAATATTTTATGAGTTTAAGTAATTGCGATAAAGCACAGAAAACATAAGTCAGCAAGTTAGAGAACTAAAGGCTAGGTTTTGGTTTGATCTGCAAGGCATAGTTGACTAGTCAACGACCATCGTTGACCAAGTCAAAGGAAAGGTCAAAGGTCAATCGGTCCCCACAAGTCATCTTGCGGGCCCCGTATGCCAGATGGGACCAGGTTGGATAATTAGCGGTCTCTCATGTTAGTGGGTCTCAACAGTGAGTCCGCGGACCTCTCATGTTAGTGGGACCCAACGGTAAGTTCGTGGGACCCCCTTTGGTCAGATTAGCGAGATTGTGCAGAAAGGATCAGCTAGAAGCGATGTGGTGTGGTGAGGGTACTTGGCTAACTTGGCTTAAGCTGGAACACAACAAAGATGTGATGAGGACGGTTTTATCCGTGGTATGGCAGATGGTTTAGTTAGCGCACGCGTCGTGCACGACGAAGGCGTGGCACGGCCGCGGCGAAAGGTATGGTCGGGACTTGAAAGATTTAGAGCATGCACCATGCACAAGGAATAAAGCTCGATAGAAATGGCAAGCGATGCTACTAGCAAGCAACACCCAAACAAGATAGATAAAGGGCTAAGGTTGGAAGCATAACAGGATCAGGCCAAACTTGCTATTTTCTGGCACAGGATGCAGCTCCTTGGTTGGGCTAGAAAAGGGGACACAAGCAAGCACGTTGCTGGTTGAGTTTATAACCCATGGCCTTAGGCAAACCTCCAAGACGGATTAGTGACCAAAACTGGCTTGCTCGTACCTGGCCCAGGCAAGCAGTTAGAAAGAAGACCGAAGGTTGGTTGGGCACCAACATGGCCTAGTTCAGAACATGCAGCAGCTAGGCATGCATGACCGTGGCTTGAGCACCAGCTAGGAAGCACTACAGCTTTAGCAGATTAGAGCCTTGGCTCACTGCTTGATAGCGAGCATTGCACATGACAGAAAAACTAAGGATCATGGTTAAACACTTGAAGGTGTATGGCTTGGTAACAAAACAGAAGATGATGGCTTACTAGCTTTTGCTCGGGCTGAAGCTTCATGGTGCGGATCAGATCGGCTACATGCAACTCGTTGGTAAACTAAGCTGCTCTGAAGTCGTGGGATGGACATGGCAAGGTAAAGGAAAAAGGGTTAGGCCGATGGGCTAAGCATAAGCTAGGACTGTTAGCTTGTGCAGGTCTGATTAGAGCTTCCTGCTCGTAGGCAGAAAGCAAGGTGTCGGCAAAAGTTGGTTGGGTTCTGTACAAGGTAAACAGGTAGCAGCTAGGCTGAACAAGATGGTCTCCTGATTGCACAGAATTGTGGCACAAAGAATTATTTCAGCATAGTTCTTCTCGGCTAGCACGCACTCGAGCTAAGGTGCAACAGAACGATAAGACCAACATAATTTGGCCTCACATTTGCTAACTTTCTTGTATGTGCTGCAGTACCATGGATGGGTTTCGAACAGGGCACAAGGCGAGCATAAGGCAGCACGAAGAGGAAAAGCTCTCAGCGGCTGCATGGCTTGCCTGTGCGCATTCCTGCTTCAGCGAACAGCCGGCTCGACGGTCAGGAAGCTCAGACAAGAGAAAAAAGAAGGCGGCTTGTCATGGCAAGCATCGCAGTAGTCTGGTATTCCGGGGCCGCGTGCTAATATGGTGAGGTGTGGCTGTGCTTAAGCAAGCATAACGATAAGAAAGGGTAGTAGGCTGTTGCTTGCTGTTTTTGGTTGCAAGACAGCGGTAGCTGGCTGCAGGTCTACATGCAGCGAGATCAAAAACTGGGCAACGGCAGCATGCCACACTCGGGCAAGCATGGCCAAGGGAGATGGTGAATTTTTTCACACACTTGGCCTTCATGAGCACCAGCTGTAGAAACAACAAAAGCTTCCAAAGGTTTAAGCACGGGTTGAACTTCACGGTTTAGACTAGGCAAAGGTTTGGATGGAAAAGATCACAAGAAAGGGCATGGCTGCACGAGCTAGGTGCAGGCGTGCGGTGAAGTGTAAAGCGAAACAAAAAGAAACAGCTTCGTCCCTTGGCGTGTGTGCGCGCGTGCGTGTCCGCCGGCTTGCCCACAGCGGCGCCTCGGCTATGGCGTGTGCACGCGCACGACGGTGGAAAGAACAGGGCGGCGGTGTGGATGGTTGCCAGCGTACTGGCACTTGCGTGTGGGTGCGCCAGAGACGTGCACAGGCATGGCGAAGTGGTGCGGAAAAGGGCCCAAAAAGGGGGGCCTTTGCCTTCCTGTACGTGCGCGCTCCGGCCAGGGCTTGGGCCAAGGTGGTGCCTTGCCCGGCGTGCGCGATGGCGAGGCACGAAAGGTCACGACTTGGCCGCCGGTGAGTGCGCGTGGGTGCGCAGGCGCTCGGTGGGTGGTTGGCGAACCAAAGGCAAGGCCTTCCGCCTCCCTGCGCGTGCGTGCACGGGCGTGCAAACCGGCGGTTTGACCGCGTCGGCGCAGCGGACAGGGCGGCGCGTTCGACGGCGTCGGGCAACAGGTACAAAGCCAGGCGGGGTTTGCGCGCGCGTTGATGAAGGCAGCGGCACCTACAGGCGTAAGGCTCGACTCGATGGTCGGCACACAAGTGACGGCGTCTGCGCGGCGGCGCGGAGCAGCAACACATGAAGCACAGTTCCTCGGCACGAAGGCCGGCACTCAGGGACAACAAAACAGGACTGGCAGCTCACCTCTAGGCTTGCTGTCGCTGTCGGGCATTCCGTCGAACACGTCGAGGGCGAGGTGGACGGATGCCGTGCAGGGGAAGAAGATGGGCAGCGGCTTGTGCGTCGGCTTGCGGGTCGTCAATGTCCGTGGTGCGTCGGTGGTGCGGCAGTAGCTCCTGTTCGATGTGGCTGCAGCTCGGGGTGGACGGCGGCACGGTCGTCGTCGTACACGGCGCGGTGCAGCAGGGCGCATCGACCGTGGCAGGGCACACGGTCGGTCCCTTCCTCGATGGGCGCCTCCCCCTCGAGCTCCTCCTCCTGGACTTCTTTCTCCTCTATTCCCCTTCTCAGACAGGGACAGCGAGGTGGATTTGGGAGAAAAAAAAATCCCTAAGAGCTGCGGTGGCTGCAGTGTGTGGTGGTGGCGAACAGATGGGGCGAGCTCCCGGTGGCGCAAGGGGGCAGGAGATGGCTTCATGCTTGCTGGTGCTAGGATTTGAAGAGCGCATGTGCTCCTTGCTGTTGCTTGCTCGTGCGATTCAGAGAACAGACAGAGAGAAAGGGAAAGCTGGATGATGTTTGCCCTTGTGCCATTCGATGGAGAGGATGGTTGCTGGTTGTGGATTGGGCACAAGGAGGAAGATCGCTGCTCTGATTTGCTTGCTTGATGGGGGGAAAGAAAGAATAGAGGGATGCGGCTGCTGACTTAGAAAAAGAGCAGAAGAAATTGCAATGGTGGCTGTGTGTTCTTGCGTGATGAAAAAGAATAGAGAGAAAAGAACAGGAGTGGTGGCGGCAGCAGCTTGGGAGATAGTGGAGATGGGAGAGAAGGAGAGGAGTGTATTTAAGGGAATTAGTTAGGGTTTGAAGTGAGCTTTTAGATGGGCTCGGATTTTTGTCTAAACAAAAATAAGCCCGCGAAATAAATTGATGACAATTTATTTCGTAGAAATGGTACAAATAAATTTAGACTATTTTTCGGGAACGAATCAATTAACAAGGTATTAATTCGAGAAGCTGGAAAACATCGTCGTAATTCAGATGAGCTCTCGGAAATTTAATTCGAATGAATTATAGTCTATTACCCGAAATCGAATTAATTGTAAATAATTAATCCGAAGAGTCGGAAAATAATTCTATAATCCTTTAAGAAATTCCAGAGCACTTTTGAAAGAGATTAGACCGGGAAAGATTAGCGGGTCCACTGAGTTAGCAAGTGAAGACCCGAGAGATGGTTTAGCCGGGTCTGAAGGTTAAGGAGGATAGTTAGTTTAATTAGCTTTTGATTTATATTTGAAATTAGATTTCAAATATAAATCACACTCAAAGATTCAAGAAAAATCCAATTAAGGAACAAATCACACTAACATGGAATTTATCCTTAGCACACAAAGCAATTTAATTAATTTTATTACTAAGAATTTGGAAAGGGCGCGAGAAGATAGTCTTATGATTCTGATAAAGAACATCAAGCACAAAATTTTTTTGAAAATCCACATTTTTGCAAACATTAACAGTCCGGAAAAATCCGGGATGTTACAGATACGCTATAATATATATTCGTGTGCCATATAAAATATTTGAGATTATACTATACATGCATATGTATATATGTATTAGTATAATATCTAATACTATACTAGTACATATATTCGTATGCATGTATTATCTCAAATCCGGTAGTTGATCCAATGCAAAGAACATATATAATATTGTGCATACAGAAATACGAAAAAAAATATTAGTGTATATAATACATTGCATCAAAGGTTAGCAAGGTTTAATATTAGTTTTTTTTGCTTCCTGACGATTGGTCTTTTGCAGAGCTTTTTTCTCTCTTGCTCCCCTGCTTAGTCAACTCTGCTTGTTCCGTCGACTTCCCAGTTGCTTTTGCAGTGGACTTCCCAGTTGCTTTTGCAGTGGACTTCCCCGTTACAATCACAGATGATAAGCCTGAGTAGAATTCTCCACCTGGCGTAATCACCTCATCTAGAAGAAATCCGCAAAGTTGTTCTTGAATTAACCGGATTCTTTCCGACTCGAGGAACCCCTGCTTGATGTCATCAATCTACAAAAGAATATGAACAAAGAATAAGAACTAGTACAAAAAAGAACATAGACAAATAAGAACTACATGCATGTGTCAGTTTAGTTTAGTGGACGCACCCTGTCTTCAAGGTTGGTACCTCTTCCGATGCTTGAAAAGGTATGTATGAACTCGCATACATAGTATCCACACAGATTGGTACCCGAAGGTTGTGTCAAACACTACACATGTGCGAAAATAAGGTTATGAAATATGTTTAATTATATTGGAAGACATGAGATATGCGGACTAGTAGAATACACATACAGGGAAATCATAATGGAAATAAAGGTTCTCTTTGTATCTTCCCGGGTGCTCTACACAGAGGCGAGTCCATGCAAGTTTGATCATCTCTACGACATCTTGATATGCGCTTTTGTCTGATGTTGCCCTCAAAGAGTCGAAGATGAAGACCTTGCTTAGAGACGGACAGAATGCAAAAAGAATCCAGTGGAAGCTGTGCATACGTGTAGAAGTATTAGTTTCTTGAAATATATATGCAATATCATTTGAAACAGATAAAATAGATGAGATACACGTTGCTCACCCGAAGTTGTACGGCAGAAGTATGATACCCTTCTTATGGTGTTTTTCTAGATACAAATATATATAGTCCAATGTGTCCAGCTCCCATTTTCTGACACAAGTCTGATTTATCATTAGTGGATCCATGAAGCCGACGTCCATTATTCCTCTCCTCTTGCACCGCTGCATCTCAAAGCTGCATGATTGAAATTAAATTCAAATTAAACACAAGTTAAGATAAGGTAGAATGTCTAGATCATTGTTTTCGAGACTTACAGAGTCCAGCAAGCGATGAGTCCTGAGTCAATTGCATCTTGATTGAATAAGTACCAAAATTGGTCAAATTCCACACCAAAAGTTTGTCAGCCACGGAAATAATGTTGATCATCTATGGTAATTTCCACATAGGTTACACCACTGGCTGACGCAGCCATGTACCAATCATGCACTTCATGCATTCTCGTTGGAAGAAACGACACCAACTGCGGCCACACAAGAGGTTTACCCAACTCATACTTCGGTCTATTTGCCCCTTCATGCTTTGGGATTGGTTCGTCCCCTCGGATTTGACCAGGAGTCAGACCTGATTCCTTATTGAATACAAGCATATGCTGCTCAAGCGAAGAAAGCACCTTGATGGTGGAGACAGATTGCTTTGACTGGGTGCCCAGTTGTGGAATTGTAGATTTAGATTTATTCGCCAACTTCTTCTGTTTGTCCATCTTGAGTGCCTGTCGGTCATAGTCACTCAAAGGAGGTGCCTGGGCATTTATTCGTTTCTTCTCCTCCATTTTTTTCATGAAGCGATGAAATTTGACCTGGTCAATTGGTTTCTCAACAGGTGGCTTCTTCACTTTGAATATTTGTCTATCAAGTTCAGCCCGTACTGAAGCATCTAGCTCCTCCTGAGTCTTCTCGTAAGATAATTTCGGTTGAGGCTTCTTCGGCCTGGGCTTCATCTGCTTCTTTGGAGGAGGGGGCGGAGGATGATGCGTAGCTCGTCGTTTGGTACACTTGCCCTTAACAGACTCATCATGCTGAGGGGGCGGACTCTCGCTTGGGTCCCGATCAACTAGAGGACTCATGCTTCCTGTTGGAGATGACGGTAGCTGATGATCTTCGCCTTCAGGCACGGGGTGTGTAGATGAGGCTTCAGGAAGAGGTGCTTCTGGTGAGGCTAGGGGTGCTTCCTTGACCGGTTCTGTAATCTTTATGTGAGCCTTGGCCCACAATACCCAACCGTGCACGGTATCTCCAAGCACCTCTTCCCCATCAGGTCCCGGTAACTCCAGTTCGAGGTCTTCCCAACCGGGGACCACTCGGTCGACGGCAACTTTATGGTAAAATGATTTACTGAATTCCACACCCATGAATGTTTCCCCCGGTTCCGGGACCTCAGCAACACCATAAGCCACCGGTAACATCTTGTTTCTGAGTTGAGCGTGAAGCTCACACGCTGACCTCACTGTGATGTCATCCACGGGGAACCGTTCGTGGCAGACCTCGGCTGCTTTTGCTAAGGCTTGGGGTGCTTCTGGTGAGGCAACCGGTCCTTCTGGTGAGGCTAGGGTTGCTTCTGCTTCCTTGACCGGTGCTTCTGTGTTTGCTGGTGCTGCATCCGTTGAAGCGACACTACTTTTCCCCTAGTAGATGGCGGGCTCATTTCATCTATGGGCCCATGCTGAGATGATTGTTTGTTAAGAGCAAGGGCCACACGCTCGTCAATGATGGCCTCCATTCTTGCCTCAGTCATTTCTACATGCTCTTGCAATTGTCTGATTTTCCTATCTTGTTCGTCCTTGTTCCTTTTGCGCTTCTTATACGAGTCAATGTGCTCATGCCATGCGACTTTCCATGGAATCACACCTTTGCCTCGGCAACATCCACCATGTTCTCTAGTGCCTATTGCAGCAGAAAGCTCGTCCTTCTCTCGATCAGCTATGAATGTTCCTTCGGCAGCAGTCCTGATCAAATCAACAAGCCTTGCAGCTGTCTGTCTTAGTTGCTCACCCGGTATTAATGATCCATCTTCAGGATTGAGCGTGCCACCATGTGCGTAATAGTAATTCCGTGCTCGGTCAGGCTAGTTCAGAGTTGCCGGTACGATTCCACGTGCCATTATCTCTTGCTCCATCCGATCCCATTTGGGCAGGGCCATCACGTAACCTCCAGGGCCAAGATGATGGAATTCTTTCTTTTTACGTGCATTGGCTGTGTTGGTTGCAATCAACTTGGCGGCATCTTCCGATTGCTTGTCCTGCACAAATGCATCCCAATGATCTCTTAACTTGGCATATCCCGGCTTCTTAAAATCGGGTGTAAGGCCCTCCTTGATGAACTCCTTGGTCAGCCGCTTCTTGTACGTCTGAAAGGCAATTGCACCCTTCTGCAGGGCCCAAGTGCACACATCTTTCAAATCTGTGTTTTCGGGAAATGCGAAGTGTGCTTTCACCTCGGCCCAAATCATGTTCTTCTCTATGACTGGGACAACATCTGGCCGAACCGGTACCGGGGGTTCATTCTCTTCATGTTGCTCTTCGTCCTGATCTTGATCTTCGTGCTCAGCTTCTGCTTGATCACCTTCTTCGGGTAGCAAGTCAGGTGCGTCAGCCGCTTTCCAAAACCGAAAGCTTATTGGGATGTTGTCCCGAACAAGAGCCCCAATGTGATTTATCAACTTCACAACATTTTCATGTGGAGCTAACGGTCTCCCATCGGGAGATACTTCCGTGATGATGAAATGCCCCTCTAGCTTCTTCTTTGGGCCGCGTTTCCCACCCGGCTTCTTCTTGCTGCTCGATGCAGGCTCCTAGAAATTTAAGAACTATTAACTCATTTTCTATAATTAGTAGGTTCCTCGAAAATCATGACGAGGTACTGGTTTTTATTAATTATACCTCAGATGGTTCTCCATCATTGCTTCCTTGAGCAATTGGTTGCTCCCTCTCGTTGCCATCAGCAAACATGTTGAGGTAGCTGTCGGCCTCTCTGTGATCCTGTTCTTGTTCATTCGGTGCATCATTCATAGTATTGCGAGCAATTAAATCCATAATCATTTACTCCGCTTCTCGGTCCTCTTTGGTTCGCACCATTGTAACTAAAATAATGTAACAAAAAATAATATGAGGACAAACTATTCCAATGATGAGACAATTAATATGTGGACAAAAAATTTGAGTCGGGAGCGTGGCGGGGGAGTTGGTAGCGTGGCGGTGGAGTCGGTAGCGTGGCGGGGGAGACGGTAGCATGGCGGGGGAGTCGGTAGCGTGACGGGGGAGTCGGTAGCGTGGTGGGGGAGACGGTAGCGTGGCGGTGGCGTCGGTAGCGTGGCGGGGGAGTCGGTAGCGTGGCGGGGGAGACGGTAGCCTGGCGGGGGAGTCGGTAGCGTGGCGGGGGAGTCGGTAGCGTGGCGGAGGAGTCGGGAGCGTGGCGGGGGTCGGGAGCGTGGCAGGGTCGGGAGCGTGGCGGAGGGGGGTCGGGAGCGTAGAGGGGGCGTCGGTAGTGAGAATCGAGCGAGTCGGGAGCGATTCGAGAGCGAGTAGGGAGCATCGATGGGGGCGTCGGTAGTGAGAATCGAATGTGTGCAATTCAAATTTAAATAACATTTACATGCACATATAAATAACATTTAAATCAACATCCAAATTGAATTCTAAATCAAATTCTAAATCAAATTTTAAATAACATTTACACTAAAATTCTAAATTCTAAATTCTAAATTCTAAATCTAAAACTATATTTGTAATTCTAAATCTATAATTCTAAATCTAAGTTTCTAAATCTAAATCTACATTATTTCTAAATTCTAAATCTAAAACTATATTTGTAATTATAAATTCAAAAAAAGGGCTGACGTCAGCCACCACGGGGCTGATGTCAGCCCCCAATTCGCGTGCCAGCGGGTGCGGCCGACCGGGGCGCGACGACGACGCGCGAAGGCGAGGCCGGGGACCGTACCGGTCGAGGGGAGGGGAGGCGCGGCGGGGGCGGCGCCGGCGGACGGCGGGGCCGGCGGGGACGGCGGACGGCTGGGCGGCGACGTACGGGCCGGGGCACGCGGGCGGGCCGGCGGGGGCGGCGACGGCGGACCACGACGGCGGAGACGTGGCGACGGTGACGGCAGAGACGCGGCGACGGCGGAGGCGCGGCCGGCGACGGCGGAGACGCGGCGACGCGGCGGGCCGGCGGGGGCCCCCGGCGGACGATTACGTGTCGGCGGCGCGGCGCGCGGTGCGGCGCCGGATCGACGACGACGACGATGAGGGGCGCGGATGGCGGGCGGGTGCGGCGACAGCGGACGGCACGGCGACGGCGGACGGCACGGCGGGGGCAGAGGAGGAACGGGCAGCGGCCGCCGGCGGATCGGAGAGGAGAAGAAGGCCGGGGGAGAAAATGCTAAGTGTTGGGGAAGAAGGGGTTGGGCGCCTTATACCTCCCCGCATTAGTACTGGTGCTGAGCACCGGTACTAATGTGGACATTAGTACCGGGCCTAGTTGAGCACCGGTCCTAATGTTGACATTAGTACCGGTGCTATTTGAGCCCCGGTGCTAATGTGACTTTTCATTTGCCCGCCAAATGGAGAAGCACATTAGTACCGGTGCTAGTTTAGCACCGGTACTAATGTTGTTTTCATTTTGTTGCCTACTATTTACCTTTTAATTTTCGTTTTTATTTTCTATATTGTAGTTTATTTATGGAAAATCATATACAACGCATAAAATGGTATAACAAGTTTAGTTAATTTTCTTTACATAGATACTATGACATTCTAAATTTAACAATCAAAATTAAAATTTTCTTATCAATAAGGTACTAATATCTTCTAAATTGTCTTTTTTTGTTCTTGACTTTAACAAACGGAAATAATTTTATTTTTTTCATGCAAAATCTTTCTTAAATAGTACATTCAGTGTAATTAATATAAAAATCATGATTTAGTCTTGCTCATGTATGTTTTTACGTAAATTTATTATTTAATATCTGATAATGCTAAAAAAAGTGAAATAATTGAAAGTTTTGTTAATAAAGTAGCAAAATACTAGTTCATTCAAATATTACAATACTTTGGTACATATTATACATCATCATCTAATGCAACATTAACAATCTTCCTCTTCACGAATGTCCCTTGGTTGTGATCACGACGTAGGTATGGAGTGTCCTCTTCGGCTAACAGGATGCTTGGGTCAATCTTTACTGAAAATGGAGGAAGACTATCGAATTGATCATAATGTTCTGAAATGTCAGTCTTGTCCTCAATTCTAATAATTTTTCTTTTTCCCGGTAGAACTATGTGACGCTTTGGCTCATTATTAACAACACTCTTATCATCACCTTTCTTTATTATTGGTGGTTTGCTCGACATGTCTTTCACATAGAAAACTTGAGTCACATCATTTGCTAGGTCGAACGGTTCATCTTTGTATTCAATCTTGTTGAAATCCACTGTTGTCATCCCAAATTTGTCTGTCATTATACCTCCTGTAGGGTTTTTAACCCACTGACACTTAAAAAGAGGGATTTTTAAAGGTCCGTAGTCCAATTCCCATATCTCTTCAATGACACCATAGTATGTTTGTTCATTTCCTTCGTTGTCTATTGCATCTATACGGATACCACTGTTTTGGTTTGTGCTCTTTTGGTCTTGGGCTCTCGTGTAGAATGTGTATCAGTTTATCTCGTATCCTTGGAACGTAAGTACTGAGATAGATGGACTTCTAGCCAACCATTGCAGTTGCTCTCCAATAGTGTTATCACCCATAAGTTTTCTCCGCAACCATGATGCAAAATTATCATTGTGATGACGTGTAATCCAGGCCTCTGACTTCCCTTTGTTTGAGGCCCGTATAATGGACTTGTGCTCCTCCCTGTATGGAGCCAACTAGGGATGATTGTTGCAGGACAAAGGAATGTGCTGTACGAAATAACGTTTCATCCATATCCATCTGAGTTTTCTTCCCTAGTGTGCCCTTTCCCCTGAGTCTCCCCTCATGGCGTGATACAGGGAGTCCAATCGGAGCAAGCTCATCAATAAAGTCGACACAAAACTCAATCACCTCCTCTGTAGCATATCCCTTTGCGATGCTTCCTTCGGGACGAGCACGGTTACGAACATACTTCTTGTAACTAGACATCAACCGCTCAAAAGGGAACATGTTGTGTAAATACACAGGCTCGAGGATAAAAATCTCTTCAACTAGGTGCACTAGAAGGTGGGTCATGATAGTAAAGAAAGAGGGTGGAAAGATCATCTCAAAGCTGACGATGCGTTGCACGACATCTTTCTGCAACTGCACTAGATTCTTTGGATGGATTGCCTTCTGAGAGATCTGGTTGAGGAATGAACAAACCTTGACGACTGCCAATCTCACATTCTCTGGTAGAATACCCCTTAGTGCAACAGGCAGCAATTGTGTCATCAACACGTGGCAGTCATGAGCCTTCAGATTTATGAATTTTTTCTCTTTGTAATTTATTATTCGTTGTATATTTGAGGAGTAGCCAGTCGGGACCTTGATACTGTTCAAACAATCAAACATCATCTTCTTCTCTTCCTTGCTGAGGGTGTAACTAGCAGGGGCAAACCAATTTCCCTTATCTCTCTTTTCGGGATGCAGGCTTTTTCGTTGTTTCATAAATTTAAGATCCCGACGAGCTTCAACTGTATCTTTTGGCTTTCCGTATACACCTAGGTGGCCAAGAAAGTTCACGCAAAAATTCTTCATCACATGCATCACATCAATTGCATTGCGAACCTCAAGGATTTCCCAATAAGGAAGCTCCCAAAATATCGGCATCTTCTTCCACATGGGTGCACGTCCATCCTTGTCGTTTGGAACAGATTTGGCACCAAAAGCCTTCCCGAACACTACCTTCAAATCTTTCACCATAGAAAATACAAGTTTACCATCACGGTGCACTGGCTTCTTACGTTTTTCTCCAACACCTTGAAAATGCTTTTTTCCTTCTTCTCTTAACGGGTGCTTAGGAGGAAGAAATCGACGATGGCCCAAATACACAATCTTTTTACTGTGTTTTAGATACACACTGCAAGTATCATCTAAACAGTGCGTGCATGCTTGGTATCCCTTGTTTGTTTGTCCTGATAGATTACCAAGTGCCGGCCAATCATTGATGGTGACAAACAGCAACGCTCGTAGATTGAAGGTCTCCTGTTTGTCCTCATCCCACATAGGTACACCTTCTTTCTTCCATAACGTTTTAAGATCCTCAACCAACGGTCTCAGATAAACATCGATGTCATTGCCTGGCTGCTTTGGGCCTTGGATGATTATTGGCATCATGATGAACTTTTTTTTCATGCACAGGCATGGCGGAAGGTTGAATATGCATAAGGTCACAGGCCAAGTGCTATGACCACTATTGAACTCACCGAATGGATTGAATCCATCCGTACTTAAACCAAACCGAATGTTCCTTGCGTGTTCTGCAAACTCAGGGAATTCTCTATCAATTAGTCTCCACTGCGACCCATCAGTGGGATGTCTGATCTTGTCATCTACTTTACGATCTTCTTTGTGCCAATGCATCAACTTTACATTAGCCTTGCACCTGAATAAACGCTTCAGTCGTGGTATCACTGGAAAGTACCACATTACCTTAGCAGGAATTTTCTTCTTCTTCTTCTTCTTCTTCTTCTTCTTCTTCTTCTTCTTCTTCTTCTTCTCCCCCTCAACATCGTAAGGGTCATCTCGTGGGATCTTATAACGCTGCGCTCCGCACACAGGACAAGCCTCCAATTTCTCATATTCTTTTCCTCGGTAAAGGATACAGTCATTAGGGCACGCATGTATCTTTTGAACCTCCAAACCCAGAGGACAAACGACCTTTTTAGCTTCGTACGTTGACTCCGGCAATTCATTCTCCTCTGGAAGCATGTCCTTTACGATCATCATTAACTCATCGAAGCCCTTGTCAGAAACTCCATGTTTAGCCTTCCATTGCAGCATTTCCAATGTGCTACCCAACTTCTTGTGCCCCTCTTTATAATTTGGGTACAATGGTTTCTTGTGATCTTCTAACATACGGTCAAACTTCTTTGCCTCCTTCACCTTTTCGCAATCTTCCTTCTGCTCTCGCAACACCTGACCTAGATCATCAAGCGGCTCATCTTCTCCTTGTTCAGGCTCTCCCTAAATTATTGCAACATCATCCTCACCCATTGGATCATCTCCCATTGCAAATGCACCTTCTTGAGTCCAATCAGGAATATTGTCGTCTTCTTCTTCGTCATCTTCCATTATAACACCTCTCTCCCCATGTTTTGTCCAAACAAAATAGTTTGGCATGAATCCCCATTTGTATAGGTGATCGTGAAGAGTCTTTGTCGTTGAGTAATCCTTCAAATTCCTGCACTTTCTGCATGGACAAATAATGAAACCGGACGGGGGCTTGTTCGATTCTGCTACTTCTAGAAATTCATGAAGCCCATTAAAGAATTCATTGGCTATTCTCTTGTCGGTGTACATCCATTGCCGGTCCATCTACAAATAAAGAATATATAACCGAACAAAATATATTATTATCATGTAACAAGTTCAAGTTTATATGTGTTACAATAATTCGTAGTGTTCAAATCCATATTCCACATGAAATATAAACAAAATTATAGTGAGGTGACTCTTTTTCTAACTAAGAAAGTATTATTGTAATGAGTAAACTATTTTTCTAATGAGTACGTACTGGTGTTTAAATGAAGGCAAGTGATTATGTTACATAAATCCAATCTGTTCAAATCCATATTCCACATGAAATATAAACTTTTTACTAATTTTCTAATGAGCAAACAATTTTTCTAATGAAGAAAACTATTTTTCTATTGAGGAAACTATTTTTCTAACTAAGAAATAACTATTGTAATGAGAAAACCATTTTTGACTTGGTACTTTTTCCTAATAAAGAAACTTTTTTCTTAAGAAAATGTTTTTCTTATAAGAAAACATTTTTTATAATGAGAAAACTATATTTCAATTTAAATTATTATTATTATAAGCAAACTATTTTTTTGACTAATAAATTATTTCTCTAATTCTAATATTAATATTCTAGTCGTTTCTCTTAGTAAGTACATCTAAAGCATTTAATATATTTATTTCTAAAAAAATAATGCAAAAAAAATTAATTTGTATCATCATATAGAACATCTCATCCAACAAACACGGCACATCCATTTCAATCAACTCTATTAGAACATACTCCTATTTCAAAGTGCTAAAATCCCCTATTCTTAGTTCATTTTAAAGTGCTAAAATACTCCTATTTCAACCAATGAAACTCAAGAAAATAAGCATGAATCAAGAGAGGATGAAGTAACTAACCTCTAGACCACTTCAACGAGTGAAATCGTCGAGAAATGGTCGCAAATCCGGCAAAAGCTCCTCTAGGGCGCCATGGAGAAGAAGGAGCTCGAAGTGGAGAAAGAAGATGGGGGGCTCGGCTGGAGGAGGAAGAATCTGAGATATAGCCGTTGGACATTAGTACCGGGCCTTATTAAGAGCCGGTACTAATGTAGCCACATTAGTACCGGCTCTTAATACGGGCCGGTACTAATGTCCCGCCCACACATTAGTACCGGCCCATATTTAGCACCGGTACTAATGTGGGACATTAGTACCGGTGCTCAATAAGAGCCGGTACTAATGTTTGCCACGGGATGGCTCCGCCCGCCTCCTTTTTGGCACGGGACATTAGTACCGGTTCTTGCAACATTAGTACCGGGGGACAAACTGAACCGGTGCTAATGTTATTTTTGCCCTGGGACGAAAGTCTCTTTCCCTAGTAGTGGAGGTAGCTCGTCACACCCGGAGGTCGCCGTCCGCAACCTCCGCGTCACCGTCCCGGGGCTCGCCTTCCGCAGCCACCTGCCAGATTGAGGGCGTCGCCGGATTGGGTCGGGGGCGGAGGAGGGTCATCACCGGCATCTTGAAGTGGGGTAGGGGAGAGGAGGCACGATTTTATGAAGAGATGACATCGATGGGGAGGTGAGGTGACTGGGAGGCGAGGGGACTGCGGTGGGGGAGGAGACGGGCTTCGAGGCGCGGGGTGGAGAAGGCGAGGGGGCTGCGCGGTGGGGAGAGGCGGCGGTGGGCCTGCAGTGGAGAGGGGAGGGGGTGATGTCAGCAGATGACGTGGATGACTGTGATTTGAGATAATGATACCGATTATATAGTTTTGTATGATATCCAGCTTCAGCTAAGCATTAGTTTGAGCACTTTTGTAGTTAATTAGCTCGAGCTACCGTACCAGTACCACTTGACCTCGCTGATGAGCAAGCTGGCCAGATCATCAGTAACAGTCAGCTACGACTACAGCACACGATCGACGACCAAGCACTCGAGTAGCTGGTTCAATTTCTCGTTTAGTTTGGCGTGATGGCATCAGTTAAAGCAGACACTATGAGATGAGGTCGTCTAGATCTCGATCTCGATCATGCCATTGCCGATAATCAACTTAATTGGGCGAAAGGTCGATGCCGTACGTATGCGCCAAAACACGGGAGGGACTAGCTGCCATTTGATCCACTGGACCCATATGCTCCTATACAACGGAGTTGGGATAAAGGCGGAGACCGTGTTTCGGTCAAAGTTGGGGCATATATAGGACAAATTAAAGCCTAAAACCACCGTTCTAACTTCAAACCCCGCTAATACAAGGACGCATGGGATTTTCGAGCAGGCTTGTGTTGCCCCGTTTTTTGTGGCTTCGATTTTTGTTGGCCAGGAGTAACTATGATATTTCTCATTCTCACTAAAATATCTGATGAGATATACTACAAATTGTTTACATTTTGGGGTTGAGGGGGTATTTTTTTTCTATGTATATATGCACCTATATATATAGGAAAATTGTACAGCTATCAGGGACAAAGCACGAGCACACAATACACAAATCAAAACACCTATGAGTACACTGTACACATTACAAGCTAAGTAAAATCACTACATTTCAAAAAAAATCACTAAAAATATTGTGCATGTAAATCTATTCTATAAAGGCAGAAAGAATTGAAAAACACTTCTCACCAAAGGGAAAACATACCCACCTCTCACAGAGGTCCCACATGTGAGGTCAGGTCCACCTAAAATGGGACGACGAACGACGAAACGACGAAAAAACTAAGTGAAGGAAAATGTTTCTGCCAAAAACGCCTGTTTTTCCCCACGCGCTGCATACCCTCCCGCCTGTACCCACTCGCGTCACATTCACGGTTGATTTCTTCTATACTATAAAGGCAGAAAGAATTGAAAAACACTTCTCACCCAAGAGAAAACATACCCACCTCTCACAGAGGTCCCACAGGTCAGGTCAGGTCCACCTAAAATGGGACGACGAACGACGAAACGACGAAAAAACTAAGTGAAGGAAAATGTTTCTGCCAAAAACGCCTGTTTTTTTCACCCACGCGCTGCATACCCTCCCACCTGTACCCACTCGCGTCATTCACGGTTGATTTCTTTCCTTACGGTCATCGCGGATGGGGTCTTTCCTTTCAAGGTTCATTTGTTTCCTGACGGTCATCACAGATCTTTCCTTTCTTAAAACGAAGGAGATCATCACGGCTAGTGTGTTTTCTTTCTTAAAAATTTCCTATTAGCCAGCGAATCAATCAGGGTATAATTTCCTATTATCACACGATTCAATTAATGAGGGTATAAATTTCATATTTGCTCACGATTCAGTCACGGAAAGGAATTAGGAAAAAAATAAAAACCGTGGATGGAAAGGAATTAGGAAAGAAAAAAATGCTTCATCTATATATACAACACCATATTTTCACCCCTCGCCATTCATTAGGAAACAATATCGTCGTGGCCGTGAATCAAGATGTATGCCCCTTTCCTTTTATTTTTCCAATCGTGAAAATCCAAATCTCTGGTTTCCTAAATTGCCACTAATTACACTGAGCGCATGATCACCGCATGTGTGTTTCTTATTTTGCGTCTATTCACATTGATCGCCTACCAAAAAGAGTGCATAATTATGCATGCTTTTTTTTCAATGGTGTAATGACGGCTATGGTGTTTTCTTTCTTAAAAATTTCCTATTAGCCAGCGAATCAATCAGGGTATAATTTCCTATTATCACAAGATTCAATCAATGCGGATATAAATTTCATATTTGCTCACGACTCAATCACGGAAAGGAATTAGGAAAAAAATAAAAACCGTGGATGGAAAGGAATTAGGAAAGAAAAAATGCTTCATCTATATATACAACGCCATATTTTCACCCCTCGCCATTCATTAGGAAACAACATTGTCGCGGCCGTGAATCAAGACGTATGACCCTTCCCTTTTATTTTTCCAATCGTGAAAATCCAAATCTCTGATTTCCTAAATTGCCACTAATTACACTGAGCGCATGATCACCACATGTGTGTTTCTTATTTTGTGTCTACTCACATTGATCGCCTACCAAAAAGAGTGCATAATTATGCGAGATTCCTTTTTTGTCAATGGTGTAAGTATAAAAACATACCAAGTAGTGCAACGAGTCGCAGTCACGGCAACCACAGTTTCATCAAGTTCAGGGTTCTTCTTCCTCAATTCGTCATCAGCGTCCAAGTTTCCCGTCCGCCGGGTCGGGCTTCTCCTCCAGGGTTCCCACCGCCGTGCCGGACTTCTCCTCGTGTTAGGAGACGCAGCAGCTCCTGCGCAGGGCATGACACGCCGGTGCGGGATCGAGCCTTCCTGGCGGCAACCCCTTCAACGTCATTGCGTCCAGCTACGTCGTGACCCTCCAGGTTCTGATCGGATCTTGTTGCAGGGCGCTTCCTTCTCTTCCTCGGCTCATAAGCGAATTTATATCGTCGACGTCGGGATGGATGGTGGCAGCATGCAACGATCCGGCTGACAGCAGCGATCCTGTGTAGGTGAATACGAACCAGTACGGAATCATGGACGTCCTGGAACCGACCACAATGATAATCCTGGTCATCGTGCATCGGACAGATTTAACGGGCAACACTACAGCACGCGCTTGACACCGGCATATACACCTTGACACCGGCATATACACCAGTAGGTACGTGGTTCACCTTCTCCCACCAAATTGCCTAGCATGAATAGGGGTTAATGTTTTCTAGGCACCATTCACGCAATTGCAGAAGTTGTATGCGGTATGCCAAGGTTTCGTACTATTGAACTCACCTAAAAGTGTTTTTGCCCATTGTCCCTCTGCTCATCAGCAGTACCCGTCGTTGAAGCATTTGAGTTCTTGTCAAGATTTCTAAACTTTTTCATTATACTTAAGAGATTAACCCCTGCTCATAATTGATATACTGACAAGATTGCCAGGTTCAGTTATATCAGGATAGAAGGTTATGCCTGATCCTAATTGTCGCGTTAGGACAAAGTAGAAAGCATTGACTCGCCATCTTCTCTAACAAACATATTCAGGTACTTAACTATATTCGGAGTAACTCAAAGAGTGATTCATCTATGTGTGCATCTTCAGAGTATCTCAAATCTAACATCAAGATCTCTATTTATTCAGATTCCAGATGCTAAGGAAACTGAATATCATTACGGCAGGTAGCTACCACTGAACATTGCGGTGAGCCTGTGACACATCACATACAAGGTATATCATTGTCCTATAATTACAACTTGTATCACATCTCTCTCTCTCTCTCTCTCTCTCTCTCTCTCTCTCTCTCTCTCTCTCTCTCTCTCTCTCTCTCTCTCTCTCGTGTTAGTTTTATTTGGTGCATATGCCATGTTGCCAAACAATGTACAACGTTTCACGACTGACGGGTGCTTACATCATAGCAATCAAATAATTATTTTTTTCATCCATGTTCTTCAATTAAGAAAGAACTATGATTGTAGCACTCTTTTTTTGTTGGTGCAGATAGATGAATGAATGAAATAACAAGGACAAGTACACGAGTTGTCTTTAAGAAACGAAGGTTCTGCTTTGAGAAGTTAGGTCTCTTGGGACATCCTCCCAATTTGATCAATTGTTTAAAAGGAAAATATTTTCCTAGACTTATATTTAGATGTTGTTTATATGTGTAGATCATGTGGTACCCAAATTATGTAAAATATTTTATATTTAAGTAACTGTAGAAGCTTGTTATGTTTAATTATTTTTGAAGGAAAATTTTAATAGAAGTAGGCCATTGTATTTCCTGCTACCAGGAAGGAAAATATGTTCCTAGCACACAAAATGGCACTCAATATAATATATGCCTTATTGATCAAATGGATAATTTTGCTATTTTTTTATTGGTTGACAGATTGGTAAAAGAATCTCGTCAAACTCAAGAAGTAGTTGATCATCTGCACTTCAGATACGAGAATGCACGGTGATTACATTATTGTATTTTAGGCTAAATGGCTAAATTCAAAGTGAGGATTTTTCTCAATTTGAGGTCATTATCTTGTTATGTAAACATAAAGGAGACAAGAAAACTACAAAGAGATGTTGCACCTGGATAGGTGAGCAATTCCCATAGCTTTTATCTCATACTGTTCCAGGAGATTTTTTATTAGAGAGAATGTCTCTGCCTTTCTATTCATGATAAGAAAGTTCACTACGTTAGATGGTTCACTAGATACCTCTTGGTGTTGTCCAGCTCTGTAAATTTCAATCTAATGTTTAGCAAAAGAATATTTACTACTATTGAAGTGTGTTTATTTTTGAACCATGAGATTGAGCAACCCCAGCTCAAATTAATGGATGTTTCCTTCTATTGTGGGTTGCCTTGCTTATTGAAATAAACTGCCGAAAATAGTCTAATTCATTAACCTACAATATATCTTTTGTACCAATGTGTGTCCATTGATGCCATTTACCTAGAATAAATTATTTTTATTGATTCTCTTCCATTGTTTTAAAATGCTTTTTCTTGCTGGTTAAAACTATAGCAGAGACAATTACAGTCTTGGCTTCTCTCTTTCTTTTAGTGAAGTTTATGTTTCTAGAATCTTCTTTCAACTGCATGCTAGGTAGAGTAAATGAGATTGACCTTGCTTCCATTTATTGTAGGTTTTAAAAATATTTGAATGATATTTCAATGGTTGACTGTTTTACCCAAATGTTTTTGTATCCTTACAAATGCATATATATTTTTCTTCATCCAAACTCTATGCTTTCTTAATTCTTTGTCGATACATTTTTGGTGACTCTGAACTCATAATCTTTTTTTAAGGTTGTAGTTGCTAAAGAAGCAGCAGGAGGTTTTAGGATACTTGTCAGACAACTTTGACTGAATCAGTTTGAGAATGACAGCAGAAGAAATGGCTCTGTAAAAGTAAGTGTTCTTTCGCTCAAATCATGGTGGACAATTTATTATTTTCAAGGAAAGTGCTTATTGAAAATATAATGTGTATTAAGGTATATACTTCTTGCCTACTATAAGAGCTCAATAATGCGGTTTTGAATGACAATGTCAATCTTAAATTTGAATCATCATTGTATCAACAAATAATATATGGAGTGTGTAAACCTTTTAGATAGAGAAGAATTTTATTTGAAGCATATATTGTCTAAATAGACATTGTCCATTTCGTACATTGGAATGACCAGATTATGCCGCTAATGAAAACAAAACCATTAGATAAAGTTTGACAAGGGTACCTGATACCTTTAATTTTGTTTTTTAGGAAAATACTTGTACCTGATACCTTTAATTTTTTTTTAGGAAAATACCTTTAGGATAGCCTAGAGAATAGCCTTAAACACTTCTTGAAACTTGCTGTTGGTGACTCATATTTAAGTTCACTGCTGATGCAGATTTCTGTTCTAGAACTCCCAATATATATGTTTCTATAGCGATGGTATGTGCTTGAGGAGGAAATACAAATTCTTGCCAAATGGAGTCAAAGGCCAGTTGCAACAAAGTTCAAACTTCAAAAGGTGGTACTACATCCTTTAGCCTTGGCATGGGCTCGGTAAGTTGGCATAAATGGTTATTACACTGTTCTTGGCCTTGGTCCAACTGTCTTGATACATATACTTTTAGCTAGGAATTAGTTTTATCCCTTTGTCTCATCCATTTGATCCTTGATTTTTAATCAGTCTACCAGATTTTTCTCCTGCCACTTTGTTTCAGCAAAGTTGGTGTATGGTATGCTGATTCTAGAGATCTCTGCCTCCACAAAGTGCAACGTTAGGTTTTCTATTTTATTTCCTTAATATACATTGATAGTATAAAGAAGATTTGAATAGGGAATAATGTTACTCAAATGCATATTAGGACCTCACCCCCTTATGTTCTCCATTTATAGAGGAAAAACCCCAGATAGAAAGAAGAAGAATGTCACGAAGAAAAGGAGCCATGCATAATTAGCATCTCAATGTGCTGAAAGTTCATCAAATTCATTGGTGAGCTTTGATGCCAATAAGGCAATAATGAACATTTTTTGTCACTTCTAAGAGAAATGCTTTTGAGAGTCATCATTGATCCATGTATGGTGGCTGTAAGGTTTTCTTTGTGAATTACTAAACAGTGGCATGCAGGAATATTTAAACTTGCATCTTCTTGTCTTTGTCTTTGCTGGAGCACAATCTCAAGAAGGTGTCGACTTAACATCTGAAAAGCTGCAGTTATTATGCGATAGTTTGCACTTTTGTACACTTTGAATATCTTTTGGTGACTCCAACCTACAGGCTCTACTGAAACTGATAGAACCTTGTTAGCTATATAAAATGAAGGAATGAACTGACAGTATCTGCTTGCTTTCAGAAGCTTTTTTTTGGACATTTTTAACTTTTATTGGTGTTAAAGTTACTGTGAGGATAAACATAATTTAAATTAACTCTTGCTACACTGAATGGCTCTATTTTCGTATCTGATTAAGTGATCCCTTTTGATGGCTTTGTTTTGTTGTTTGATAAGTGTTGAACAGATGACACTATAATGGTATCGCGGAAGGTTCAACCGTGTGAGTTTGGTGAATTTAAAAAAGGAAAGTCTATTTTTTGCCATCCAACTCTTATTTATCAGAAATTTTTTACAATCAAACTCGTAAAATGGTTCATTTTTTGGAGGGTGGTTTCACTGACGCGGATTCCACGTGACGGTAGACCCACATGTCAGCACCTCTACCTCCCAACTCTTTCTTTCTTCTCTCTTCATCTTCTCTCTCTTTCCTCCGCCAGCCATCGGCAGCTGCTAGACCACGTGGGGCTCCTGCTTTAACACTGGCGGTCGTAGCATCACATGCTTACGCCGCAGCCACCCGCCAAACCTACGTGGCCTCGTCCTCTCCACGCTTCATGCCGGACTGTGCAGGGGATCTAAAATGGCAGCTATGGGATTTGAAATCCCGAGCTCACTAGATGTCGTAGCGTGAGGGAGTTGGTTTGGGATTGAAGCCAGGAAGGTGGTGGAGCCACGGGTGCCGATGATTTGGAATTGATGGTGCGTACAGGGGGAATTTGGCCGGCGAAGGTCGATCTACTGTGCAGAAACAAGGTGCGGACGGTTGGGAAATTGGAGATAATCGGCAGTAGAAGGCTTGGTTGGGGATGTGATTTGTTTGTGGTCCAATTGGGTAGGTGGTGCAGCCGCGGATGCAAGGATTTGACTAACAATATGGTGAACTATTCGAATCTTGGCCAGCGGAGGAGCTCAACACGACTATATTTGCCTATCTCGACCGAAGAGCGGAGGAGCTCAGCTCGACTCTATTTTGCCTATCTCGACCGAAGGAAGAAGAAGCAAAGAAAATGGGATGGGGAGAAAAGGGTCGGGCGTTGGGGCGAGGATGAGGTCATGGAAGTCGTCGCTTGAGCAACGCCGAGCAGATGGGGTTGGTAGCGGCAACGCAACGGGCCAGTGAGATGGGTGTAGGGAGGTCACCGGGCGCACAGCTGCAGGGAGCTCGCCGGGCACGTAGCTGCAGGGAGCTCGCTGGTCCCGCGCGTGCGGCCAGGTCTAGCCCGTGGTACCCTGGGACGGGCAACCGGGCAACTGTGTCCCGCACGTGTGGTCAGGTTCAGCGGCAGACCCAGTGCAGCGCTCCTTCCGCACACACCCAGCGGGGGCACCCCACCAAAGTCCGGTGCTGTTGTGCTGAGGAGTAAGCCCAATGACAGCGGGCGATGGTATTTGCCCTTTGCGATGGGAGGCGCAGCAGAGTGATGGAGCGAGGGGAGAAAAAGAACTAGCGGCGGTAGAGGAGAAATTGTAGTGGGTGTTCTTGCTGGTGGATTTGGAGCCTCGGTAGAAATGAAAACAGAGCATGGCAGGGGTGGAGAGAGATTGATGATGACCCTGACGTGTGGGACCCACATGTCGGTGGTGGAATACAATGAGAAGTGGGGACCAGAGAGAAGACAACTGGGCTAACTCGACTTTTCCAATCTTGAACCTTGTGAGCGCCACACTGATATGCTGAAGTGGCATGTCACGTTGGACAAAGTAGCAAATGTGTAAGGTTTTCATCTTTTCATTGGAAAATATGTAGGCACAATTCTAATAGTGATTTTCGAATGAGTGGCTCTTGCAAATGTGCCAAATAGTTAAATATACTACTTACCGAGGAATCCATATTCATGTTGTTTCCACGATTTTGTCTAAGCTGATTTTATGCTAAGCAAAGAAAAAGCAAGGTGTTTGTGTGGGTTTTTGGGATTTTTTTACTGAAGTGAGCTGGGGAAGCCCCTATCTATTTTTTAAATAAAAAATTCAATCCCTTTTAGTTGCTCCCACAGGGAGTCAAACTGAGGTCTGTTGGGTGCTACTTAGGTGCTCTAACCACTAGGCTAGAGGCATTTTCACGCTCACCGGGAGAGCCTCGCGTTCTCGTAGGGAGGTCACCAGCGCGCAGCTGCAGGGAGCTCGCCAGTCCCACACGTGCGGACAGGTCTGGCCGGCGGCACCCTAGGACGGGCAACCGTGTCCCGCGTGTGTGGCCAGGTCCAGCGGCAGACCCGGTTCAGCACCCCTTCCGCACACGCCCAGCGGGGCAGCCCACCGAAGTCCGGTGCTGCTGCGCAGAGAAACAAGCCCAGCGGCGGCATTCGCCCCTTGCAATGGGAGGCGCAGTAGAGTGATGGAGCGAGGAGAGAAAGATCTGGCGGTGGGGGAGGAGAAATTGGAGCGGGGGATTCTTACTGGTAGATTTGGTGCTCGGTGGAAATGGAAACAGAGCATGGCCGGAGTGGAGAGAGGTTGAAGATGACCCTACGTGCGGGACTCAAATGTCAGTGGTGGAAGACAAGGAGAAGGAGGGAGAAGATAGAAGACAACTGGGCAAACTCAACTTTTCCAATCTCGAACCATGTGAGCGCCACGCTGATACGCTGAAGTGGCGTGTGATGTCGGACAAAGTAGCAAATATGTAAGGGTTTCATCTTTTCGCTAGCAAATATCTAGGCACAATTCTAATAGTGATTTTCCAATGAGTGGCTCTTGTAAATATGCCAAATAGTTAAAAATCCCGCTTACCCAAGAATCCTTGTTCTTGTTGTTTCCAGAATTTTGGTCTAAGCAGATTTGTGCTGAGCAAAGAATAAGCAAGGCATTTGTGTCAGCTTTTGACTTTTTTTTTACCGAATTGAGTAGGGGAAACCTCTATCTATCTTTTTATAAATTTTATGGCAGTCCCTTTTAGTTCGCTCCCACAGGGAGTCGAACTTGGAGGCCTTAGGTGCTACTTAGGTGCTCTAACCACTAGGCTAGAGGCCTTTTCACGCTCGCCGGGGGAGCCTCGCATTCGCGTAGGGTGGTCATCAGCGCGCAGCTGCAAGGAACTCACCGGTCCTGTGCGTGTGGCCAGGTCTGGCCCGTGTCACCCTGGCATGGGCAACCGTGTCCCGTGTGTGCGACCAGGTCCAACGGCAGACCCGGTGCAGCGCCCCTTCCGCACACGCCCAGTGGGGGTAGTCCACCGAAGTTCGGTGCTGCTGCACTGAGGAGCATGCCCGGCGGCAGCGGGCAGCGGCATTCACCCCTTGCGATGGGAGGCACAACAGAGTGATGGTGCGAGGATGTAGATGTCAAAGGCATGTGCGTTCAAAGAAAATTTTTTTTTGAAGTTGGATCTTGATTTAATGATTAAAAATGTAGAGCTTTTTGTTGTGTTCTTAGTAGTGGTAGCCTCTATCCGTAAAGAAATGCTAATTCAGAATAGTTGATACGGGGATGAGAATAAGTCAGTTGGCATTGTCTTTTATGGAGCTGTTCTGTTGATTTATGAATTTGTCTCTTTAATGTTATTTATTTTACTTCACAACGATTTCAATTTATTAGAGCTTCACACCCTTAATTTTTAACATCACTTTTGCTTCATCTTATGATATAGGACTATTGTTCCTAAGGCACACTTTGGTCGTGTAAGGTTTTTGCATGCATGAAGAATGATGAGAATTATTAATATTTTATAATTAGATCTATTTTAATATTTTTTTATTTTTTATATCACGTGCGTGTCGCACGTGCACTTCCACTAGTGTAACTAAAGATTTGAACCTTGGTAGGTGCATTTGTATCCCCACAGCCCCACACGCTTCTATCATCACAAAAGATTTTTTTGAGATTTATACATAAATAGTTGAAGTCATAATATCTGCCATTCAAAATGTTTTGTATAATAAAAGAGACAATACATTTTATAGATGCATAGAAAATAATTTTAGGACTACAATCTTAGTTCTAGGAAATATGAAAGGATAATTCGTTTAAAACATACATGGACCGTGAGCCTTTGATCCGTTCAGTTTGTGCAGAATATCTCATTATAAGGTTAGATTTGGTTGTTGGGCTGACACCCCAACTGAGACCACCATGTATGTATGCACCGTTGGGCTCAATCGTGAGATATAGGCCCAAATTTACTGGTAGATTTGCATACTTCTCTGCGTTGAGATCTCACATCCCGTTGTTTGTCCAAAACTAGCATAAAGTTTCTGAAGTTTCTGCTGAGTGCATATGAAAACCTAACATCTGTTAAAGTGGTGATTATTCGTATGAGAAATCATGTTTACACCTCGCAATCTCTTTATAAGATAATTAACTTTAGAACTATTACCTCTGTTCACACTACTACTATGGCTCTGAAAATTCCCTCAAGAGTCCAATTCTTCCTTTGGTTGCTTACAAAAAGTAAGGTCCTCACTAGGGATAATCTGACTAAGAGACATAGAAAAAAGACTTACTATTTTGCGAGGAGATGAAATCTTGTCAACATCTGTTCTTTGAATGCGTTGTAGCAAAACTCATATGGGAAATGATCTCTAGTGTAATAGGCTGAGATCTTGGAAATCCTTTGAATCCATTGGTGTTTGGTAGCTTAGCAATGTCGCTAATACATAATTGGCTAATTCTGTGTCCAGCCTAGAGAGAAAACGAGTTGTTAGCCTTCGCGGTGAAGCTCACCTGCTTGGCAAGAAGTTAAGGAATGTTATGAATCAGTAGGCGACAATCTGCTTTGCATGAAGCAATGAGTTATCCAGCTGCAAGAGATGGAGAAAATTATGCTCCAGGAGACTGTGGTGTTCCCGGAGGAAGTTGAAGCGCATACTTGATAGTTTGGGAATAAGATGACCAAGGAATCGGCGCAAGAATGTTTGGTGTTTCCGCTGTTCGGTGTTCGTTAGTAGTGTTGGTTACTTTTATTTTCCCATGACTGTGATGAGTGGAAGCTTTTGTTGGTTCTCCTGATGTGGTGCTCACATTTTCTGGGCTGAGAATTGAAAATACTCTTGTGTTTTAAGTAAGGTTGGGACTATGCCCTAAAACTCTAAAATTAGTCATATGAGAGCCAACATAAATGCATGATATCCTAATTTGTTGCGACGATAAGAGTTGTGGACACACGACACTAATTCCATATCAATTTAACCAAATTAAAGGATATCTTACTCTAAACGCTAAACTGTTGGTCATCAACCATGTAACTTTTTATTCAAACTAAACAACCAATTAAACGAGTTAAACAAGTGATTAAACAGAGACAACTAGGCATTGTGATTAAACGAGTTAAACAACCGTTTACCCGAAGAGAGTCAAATAGTCAATCTTCAGTTAAACACTCTCCGTTCCTAAATATTTGTCATTGACGTTTGAATAAAGTTATGTAAATATTATTCCTTTTTGTTGAGGCTCGATATATCAATAATAGAAGTATTTTATACATAACTTCTATTTTTATATTTGCATTAAGTTTTAAACAAGAAGAATGATTAAATATCATGACTCAAAGTCAACGGTAATAAATATTTTCACGAATAAAAAAAAAAGTATAAACTTGGGAATGCATGGCCCTTGTCGCCGTCCTTGAACACTATTCACCAGACGACAAAAAGTGTCGTTTGCTACACAAGTGATGCTGCATCTTCCTTGTGATCATCAATCCTCTCCATGGTGGTGCCTGAGCAACGGCGGGTAAAACTGTTTGGCTCCGGTGGCGTCCGGCATCCTCTGGCTCAGCGGCGGGCTCCCCTTCTTGGTGTTGTTGTAGAGCGCGTAGGACTGCCAAGTCAAGACCTCCGGGGCGAGGCAGGCGATCAGCGGCACCGGCCGGTACAGCGACGGCCATGTCACGTACCAGTCGCCTCTCCGGATGCCGTTGAGCGCTGCCTCGCACAGTTTGTCGACACGGGCCACTGGGAACGCACCGATCTGAACCTGCAAACGGATTGGAGGATTTTATTATTATTATTTGCTCCCTGAAACAGTTTCCAGGTTCATGTAACAATCCACATTGGAGATCGAAGCTGTATGTACTTGACATAAAAAAGAAACTGACACGCTGAATTTGGCTTTGTTTTGCAACTTACATCTCTGGCCTCCTCGTCAATGGCGACCTCGCCGTCTCTCTGGATCGCCTTGCCCTTGGTCATCTCGGACTCCACGAACCCGGCGGTCAGTATGGTCACGCCAACCTCCGAGCCGAGCTCGGATCTCAGCGTCTCGTAGAACCTGAGCTGTGCTGCCTTGGTAGCCTGCAGTACAGGTAAATTTCATACTGAGAAGCCATCAGGTTATGATTTATCGACTGAGAAATAAACGTCTATTAGGCGACGACGGATTATTGCTTCTCTATTGCTTGGTGACTTGCTGTTTGATTACTTACATTGTACAAGCTCAGCCTAGATGTAGGCGCTGTGGCCGCTGTCGAGGAAGACACGATGAGCTTTCCCTTGCTGGCCTTGAGGTGTGGCAGGGCGTAGTAGGTTGGGTAGACAGAGCCCCAGAAATTCACGTCCTGGACGCATGTCAAAAACATCACCCATATCTTACTGCTGCTTGAATCCATTCATACTACTGTAACAATTTGTAAATGCTGCATCAAGCCATCAACAGAGTACTCAGATCGGCTTACCATCATCTTGGTGAACGCAGTTATGTTGGTGATTTCGTCGAAGAAGCAGATGGACCAGGCCCCGGCATTGGCAACTAGATGGTTCACTGAACCACACGGAGTGACGGTTCACTGAGCATGTTACAGTCTCCGCTGAAGCAGAGGATGGACGAAAATATAGAGAGGATAGATGGCGTACATTTGCCGAAGTGGGCGACGGTTTCCTCGACCGTGCGCCTGGATTGCTCGGGGTCGGAGACGTCGGCCGGAACGACGAGCACGTCCGGCGCGCCGCGTTCCCGGGCGGCCGCAGCGACGCCCTCCAGTGCTTGCTTCCTCCGGGCCACCAGCGAAAGGCACGCCCCTTTCTTCGCGTACTGGTAAGCAAGCTCCTGCACATTATTACGTAAAGATATGAGAAATGATACTATTTATCTGTCGATAGGATTTTGGCAAGAATGCATCAGTTTTATTTGTAGTGCAGCACAGCAGCTGTCTAATAAAATTTGTTCTGACAGGGAAATCAAATATCCCCCAGGTAGAGAAATAAAATGTTCCAAGAAGATGCATATACAGTATGCTGAAAGATTTTGTTTTTGAGAATATGACATGTTGTTAACATCCCCGTTTAAGAAAAAAAGGGGTTCTTTCGCAAAAAAAAAGAAAAAAAGAAAAAAGGGGTTCAACAGAATAAAATAAATGTTTTCAGAAACGTTATGAGTTTGAACTTTAAGATTTCGAGATTAGAAATAAGATGGGGTGAAGTATTTTGCTATATAAAATTAGAGAAAATTTAGAATGCTTGTAATTAACATGAGTCATCGATCCGATGAAATCTAACGATGGAGTACCGGGTAGTACCATATATGGTCCCTGTGAATATTAACACACACTGATGGAATTAGCACACACAAAGACTTCACTTCACTGAGCAATTTCTTATGTTTCCTGCTCCTAAAATGTTTTATGTTCTGCTTATCATCTACATTGCAGTGCCAGATTAAGAAATTTATAAATTTGTTAAGACAAAATTAACTTAAAAACTGTGGGTTGGAATCATGTGCACTCTTCTGAGCTTCTTCCTCGATTGGACGCCACACCTGTTCATGGAATCAAGGAGACGCGTTCTGCAGTCAAATGACGACAAACAGGAATCCAATGATCCAGTTGATCATAGAGTAATACACACTGTTGAGGCCAGCTTGTTGTAATTAAACTAAAAAATATTTGGGAGAGGGTCATTAAACAAACTGTACACATACCTACGTACCTACTTGCTTGAATAGTTACAAATTGTAACTTACAATACATCTCTTGAGCATATTAATACAAATGGCTGCTAGTTTTCCATTGTATTGACCGAGAGTTGGAGACAAACGTGAGCAACTCCAAGAGTCTCTCTAAAAATCACTAGGTAAAATCCTGATTCGACTATAGTATGTTAAATGAAATAGCTAGCAAAAAGTTGATAGAATCCAACAAACTAGCTAAAATCAACGGGGAAGGAGGAAGAGGAAGTGGGACCGGAAGGGCGCGAGAGAGGGATAGCTAGCGGGACCGGCTAGCCAAAGATGACTAGCGAAGCCCCCGGTTTAGCTAACGGAGGATAGCAAAGGCATGTTTAGCTAGTCTGTTGGATTGAGTTTTTGAACAAATTTTCCATTTTTTAGCTAATCAAACCAAGATAGCTAGCCTCTTGGAGTTGCTCTCGTTCTTTTCTAGGACATGCATATGCCACACCCTATTTCCCCCCACAAAATGGTTTCCAATAAGACATGTTAACTCTTGATTTTTGTAGCAACGAAGGAAACGAATCATTTAAATTCTACATTTATAGTATGTTGTAAAGGGAGGGATCGATCCTCGCAAAAATAAAGGGGGAGGAATCGAATACTAGCAGGAGCACAACATATTCTGGGAGGACAAGAAAAATTTCAAAATTTAGCCACACAAATATAATCATTTATCTACCATTACTAGAAAATTGACCTTTCGTCCACGGATTCATCGGTATCGTTGCATTTTGACCCGGTACTCACACGAACACTGATGTCCATGGAACAAATCACGCGGCGATGATCAGTGATGTGCTTATAAGTTCCGCGCACGACCAACGAGATCTATCGAGTGCCTGTGCAAGCTCAACAATAATAATCCATGCTTAGGGTAGTCAGAGATGGTGTCGACTAACCTCGCCGATGCCGGACGAAGCACCGGTGATGAGGATGACCTTCCCCCTCAGGTCTTCCTTCCTCAGCGGCTTCACGAACGCCCACACGAACAGCTTCACCGGTATGGACAGAGGGATGTATATCAAGATGACTATTGCAGCAGAGATATGCATCACCACGGTATGGAAAAGAAGATAAAGATCCATGGCGCGGCGGCCCCGGCCGGTGTGTTGCTCGGTCTCTCCTTTGCAAAAGCTGAGCTCTAGCCGCCGTGTCCTGACTGCTTAATTGGATATGCAGGAGAAGGATGACGAGTAGAGCTCGGTCAGTGCGATTAAAGTTATTAGAATTGTTGGACCTGTTCAGCTGCGTCGGCTACCCTGCATGAGCATGATGGCCAATGATTAGCCAGTCTAACATAAAAGTACAGTATGATGTAAGTAGAAACGGTTAAATTGAGACCTGAGAGTTTTAGACAGGCTACCCGAAAAAAAAGTTTGAGACAGACAAAATACCATGTTGAACTTAACCCTCAGTCAATCACCACCATGTACATAGCTTTAGTTAGTTGATTTCTTTCCTAATTTTAGCTTCAGTTGCACACGTTCTAGACCCTGACGCATGCTGCGTTCGTGCGGGGTGTGTTCCTAGTCCTAGGGACGTCATGCGGTGGTGCGGAGGCCGTGGGATGGCGCGGTCAAGTAAAGACGTGCTCACCGCACGTTCTGGGAGATTAGCTCCCTTCTTTGCTTTGTAACTCCCTTTAAATTCGCAAGCATATCAGAGAACACGCTGCCAGTTTTCCGCAGCACCAAAATACTCTCTTTCTTGACTTAGTTCTTGTGTGCGCGCTCACCAAGGTTCGCCGGCGACTTCCAGTCCGGCGTATCTCCGACAATTGGCATCAGAGCCGGGGTCTAGGAACTCGGTGCGGCGGTCGCCATGGCCACACCGCCGCCCAAGTCACGCGGCAACACTCTGCCGCGCAAGCCGACCGGCACCACGCCGCCACCGGAGGTGAAGAAGACGGAGAAGCCGGGCACGTCCGGCGACACCGACGGGAAGAAGCCGGACGGGCGCAGGCCGTCCAGCCGCAAGCCATCGCACAGTCGATCCCCTTCCCGTAGCCGAGGTTCATGTCACTACAACGCTGACAAGCCCCGGGAGTGTGTCATCGAGCACGTCGTCAAGGACTCTGGTAGCTCCGACACCTGGCCGCAGCTCACGAAGACGAACTACACCGAGTGGTCCCTTCGCATGAGGTTGATGCTTCAAGCCCGAGACCTCTGGTACGTGATCGAGTACGACGACGGCGACTACCGTGAAGACCGGAACACCCTCGACGCCATCTGCAGTGTCGTGCTCGCCAAGATGATTCCCACGCTCGTCGTCAAGGAGTCTGCAACGGAGGCGTGGGAGGCAATCAAGACGCTCCGCATCGGCGACGAGCGTAGGAGGGCGGTGACGGCGCAGACACTCTGCACGGAGTACGAGAACATCAAGCTCCGTGGCGGCGAGGCGATCGAGGATTTCGCCCTTCGTTTCTCCGGCTTTCTCCAGCGCCTTGGGGATCTTGGCGACGCCGAGCCAGATGAGAAGGTCGTGAAGAAGTATCTGCGCGTCGTCCGAGCCAGGTACAAGCACCTCGTTGTTTCCTTGGAGGCTTTTGCTGATCTCTCCAAGCTTTCGATAGAGGAGATCACCGGGACATTGAAGTCCTCTGATGACGTGGATGAGGAGGCGGTGTCGCTGTCCAACTCCTCGGCCAAGCTACTCTCACCCACGAGGAGTGGCTAGAGAAGAGCAAGACACAAGACGTAGGGTGTTGTGGATCCGGCTCTGGTGAGAGGAGATTCCAGAAGAGCCGGCGGGGAAAGGGCACCGGCGGCGGCAGAGGTCGTGGTGAAAGCTGCGACCCAACAAACCACCGTCGACACCCTGCTTCAAATGCCACAAGACCAGCCATTGGACCCGCTACTGCCCCAACAAGCAGCCCAAGAAGGAGCAGGCCCATCTGACCCAAGGTGAGGAAGACGGGCCCACACTCCTAATGGCTCACACGTGGTCTCCGCCGGGGTCAACTCCCCATTCAGATCCAGCAGCGCATCTTCCCCATCGCTGTCGACACCACCACGTCAACCTCAACGAGGTACAAGTCTTCGCCCAGCTCGGTCCTCAACCTGATCCGGAGCCCCATCGATGGGTTCTGGATTCAGGGGCCACGAACCACACGACTGGGGAGAGGAGCGTCTTCTCCGAGCTCAACGCCAATGTCCACGGAACCGTCCATTTCGGGGACGGGTCCGTGGTGGAGATCAAGGGTTGCGGCTCCGTCATCTTCAGTTGCAAGAATGGTGAGCATCACGCACTCACCAGCGTCTACTTCATTCCGAGGCTGCAGGCGAACATCATCAGCCTCGGTCAGCTGGAGGAGGCTGGCTGTCGCATCGTCCTTGACCACGGCGTCCTTCGCATCCAGGAGCCCGAAAGGAAGATGCTGGCACGGGAGAAACGCTCACCGACGCTCCTCTACATGCTGGAGCTCAAGATTGGGCGCTCGGTGTGCCTCTCCACCCGGAGGACCAAGACGGCCTGGCGCTGGCACTCTCGTTTCGGGCACATCAGCTTCCAGTCGCTGCACCGCCTCGCCAACCACAACATGGTGCTCGGCTTGCCACAGCTAGAGCAGGTGGAGCAAATCCGCGATGCCTGCCTCGTCGGCAAGCACCACCGTACTTTCTTCCCCGAGCAAGCACACCGACACGCGAATGCCATCCTTGACGTCGTCCACGGGGACCTCTGCGGGCGCATTACCCCCCACGACTTCGAGCAGCAACAAGTACTTCCTGCTGCTCATCGACGACCTTAGCCGCTTCATGTGGCTGGTGCTCCTACCAAGTAAGCATCACACCGCGTCCACGATCAAGAACTTTCAAGCGGGCGTGGAAGTGGAGACAGGGCGCAAGCTGAAGATCCTCCGCACTGATTGTGGGGGGGGGGGATTCACCTCTGTTGAATTTGGTAGGTACTGCGCGGAGTGCGTTGGCAGCTCACTACCCCTTACTCTCCTCCACAAAATGGGGTGGTGGAGCGCCGGAACCAAACCGTTGTCACCATGGCGCGGTGCATGCTCAAGGCCAAGAACTCGCTGTGGTACTTCTAGGAGAAGCCATCACCACCACTGTCCACATCATGAACCGGGCGCCGACGCGTGCACTCGACGACAAGACGTCGTTCGAGGCCTGGCACGACGAGCGGTCACGCGTCCACTACCTCAGGACTTTCGGTGCATCGGCCATGACAAGAACACGCGCCCAAATTAGGACGACGCCGACACTGTTGACACAGGGTCCTTCACCATCGAGTACACGGAGGAGTAAGTGCCCACGACACCCACGACAGAGTCCGAGAGCGCGACGTCGCGCACCCCGTCTCTGGTCCACGTTCCCGCGACGCCCGAACCTGCTGCTCCAGCCACATCGATCCAATTCGTGTCACCACCGCCGGACGATGACCTGGACCTAGACGACGACCACGATGACGATGACCCGCTCCGTTTCCGCGCCATCGACGCCGTCATTCCTGCCGGATCCACGACGTCCGGCCCTGTATCGCGCATCCTTGACGTTGAGCTCCACTTCACCTCTGCGGAGGAGCCCGCCACTTTTGCCGCCGCGGAACACAAACCGTGCTGGAAGGCAGCCATGACGGAGGAGATGAACTCCATCACCGACAACGACACCTGGGAGCTTGTCGAGCTTCCGCTGGGGCACCGAGCCATCAGCCTCAAGTGGGTCTACAAGGTGAAGAGGGATGAGCACGGGAATGTCATTCGGCACAAGGCATGGCTCATGGAGTACGTCCAGCGGGCCGGCATCAACTATGACGAGATGTTCGCTCCCATCGCGTGCCTGGAGTCCGTGCGGTTGATGCTGGCCGTGGCGGCGCACCAAGGCTGGGAGGTCCACCACATGGATGTGAAGAGCATGTTCCTCAACGGCGAGCTCAAGGAGGAGGTCTACATCGCGCAACCCTCCGGCTTTGTCATCAAGGGTGCTGAGCGCAAGGTCTTGCGCCTGCGCAAGGCGCTGTACAACTTGAACCAGACGCCCAGGGCCTGGAATGCCAAGCTCGACGCCACCTTGGTGGCGCTTGTTTTCCAGAGGAGCCGCTCGGAGCACGGCGTGTACATGCGGCTAAAAGGTGAACACCGGCTCATTGTTGGCATCTACATCGACGATTTGGTGATCACTGGAAGCTGCAACAACGACATATTCCAGTTCAGGAGGGAGATCAAGAGGTCTTCCGCATTAGTGACCTGGGCCTCCTGTCCTACTACCTCAGCATCGAGGTTCACAAGAACAACGATGGCATCACACTCCGCCAAGCCGCCTACACTGACAAACTCCTGGAACGCAACGGGATGAAGGACTGCAATCCCGCAGCGGTGCCCATGGAGTCCTGCCTGAAGCTGAGAAAGCAGAGTACCACTCCGGTCGTCGACGCCATGGAGTACGGGCAGATCATTGGCGGCCTCCGGTATCTGGTACACACACGGCCCAATCTTGCTTTCGCCGTGGGGTACCTGAGCCGGTTCATGGAGTCGCCACACGAGGAGCATCTACCCGCGGTGAAGCAACTACTATGGTATGTCACCGGAACTCGCAGCTATGGCCTCCCCTACACGAGGAAGAAGGCGAACCACTCAAGTTGATCGGCTACAGCGACGCCGACATGGCCGGGGACATCGATACCCGGAAGAGCACCAGCGACATCATCTTCTTCCTCGGTGATAGTCCAATCACTTGGTAATCTGCCAAGCAGAAGGTCATTGCTCTGTCTTCTTGTGTGGCGGAGTATCTTGCGGCAGCAGTAGCCGCATGCCAGGGCGTCTGGCTTGCTCGTCTTCTCAACGATCTCATCGGAGTGGAGATAGCAGCGCCAGAGATCAGGGTGGACAACATGTCCGCCATCGCCCTTGCCAAGAACCCTGTGCTCCATGACCGTTCGAAGCACATCGAGGTACGCTATCACTACATCAGGGTGTGCGTCGAACGGAGCAGGATCGCCATCAGCTACATCACAACAGAGGTGCAGCTCGCAGACGTCCTCCCCAAGGCGCTTGGGCGCGTGCGCTTCCAGGAGCTGCGCGCCATGATCGGCGTCAAGACTCTATCAGGTGATTTGATCAAGGCTTAGGGGGGGGGGATTGTTGAACTTAACCCTCAATCAATCACCACCATGTACATAGCTTTAGTTAGTTGAATTCTTTCCTAATTTTAGCTTCAGTTGCACACGTTCTAGAGCCTGACGCATGCTGCGTTCATGCGGAGCGTGTTCCAACATAGCTTTAGTTAGTTGATTTCTTTCCTAATTTTAGCTTCAGTTGCACACGTTCCAGAGCCTGACGCATGCAGCATTCATGCGGGGCGTGTTCCGAGTCCTAGGGACGTCATGCGGTGGTGCGGAGGCCGTGGGATGGCGTGGTCAAGTAGCGACGTGCTCACCGCACGTTCCCGGAGATTAGCTCCCTTCTTTGCTTTGTAATTCCCTTTACATTCGCAAGCATATCAGAGAAAACGGTGCCAGTTTTCCGCAGCATCAAAATACTTTGTTTCTTGACTTAGTTCTTGTGTGCGCGCTCACCGAGGTTCGCCGGTGACTTCCAGTCCGGCGTATCTCCGACATACCATTCTCCCTTAACTTTTTCCCCAGATCTTGGCCACTATCAAGTCTTCCAGCTTCCATTTTAGCTTATTAATCTAGCCTTTGCTCGCTCCTACATGATGATGTGTTCTATTGGTCTTTCAAAAAAAAAGTGTTCTATTATATATCGTGTTTTTCATTTTAAAAAATCAATTCAAAAAGGGAAATTTTAGGGTGTTTGTAATTAATGTGAGCCATTCATCCGGTGAAATCTAACGATGGTAGTACCAGGTAGTACTAGGTAGTACCAATGGGGTAGTACCCGGTAGTACCATTTTGGTGGACCCGGTACTAGGTACTATCTGGTACTACCTAATTAAATTAGCTGGTGAAAAAAATATTACTACCCGGTACTACCCAAGTACCAGAATGGCTTTTTCTTCACTTATCAAATTGATTAGATAAAATCTAACTATTAGACCTCAGCACGGGCGAGGACGGACAGATGAGAGAGAGTGAGGTGGGCGGCGGCGGCGACCGGACCGCTGGGAGAGCGCGGCGGCTGACGCACGCGCCGCGCCCATGGACGGCGGCGGAGAGAGTCGGGCGGAACGCTGAGGTAAGCACTTTGGTGTTTGCAGATTCAGGCGGGAGCGACGGGAGTGACGACGAGACGACGACAGTCGAAGAGGGTGGGAAGTTCGGTGCGAGCTCGAGTGTTGGCTCGTCGTCGAGCATTTGGCCGGTGACGGGTTCACGCTTTTGGGCTCTGGCCGGGGATGAGAGCTCCGACGACGAGGAGGTGTCCATGGAGGAGGCGAGTGCTGCTGAGGAGCTGGGCGGCGATATTTCGTCGAGCTCATGCAGTAGACCCGCGTAGGAGGCAGAGGAGAGAGGTGATGGAAGTGGCCCGAGGGCGTCCTCGGTGCAAAGAAACCCCGGACGGTCCAAGTGTTCGCCGGACTCGCATCCTAAGACGATGCAGCGGCACACAGTAAAGCCATGGCGGGGACCTCTGCCGCCGGCGAGGTGCATAATTCCAAGGTCACTAGGGGACCTCCTGGTTTCAGATCGAAGGGCCGGACGTGGGGGCTTGCTAGTCAAGCTGGTGGATGTGGCCAATGAAGGGGCGCCGTCGCCATCCGGCAGGTCGCCGAAGAAGGTGATGACGGCAGAGCGAGATTTGTTTTCGAAATTTGAATCTCGTCGACCTGGGACGGTTGAGCTTTCCGGGCCGAACTCACGTGTTGTACTGGGCCCGGGATGTGGCCCAGCGGGCTTTTCGCTTCACAGAGGGTTTAGGCCTGTTGTTTCTGCGGGGTGGCAAACCTATCGGCTTGCATTCCAACTCCTGCTGCCGCGAGACGGTTCGTACTCCTTCCCCGCGCGTGGTCTGTGCGGCTACGCCGGATATGGCGGACTGGCGGCGTGAGGGGGGAGAGTCAGGGCCGGTGGCGAGAGGGTGCAGGGAGAAGGCCAAGATGGAAGGAGTTTCAGGCCGGCGCGTCCTGGCGTGGTCCCCTGCGATCACTGGGGGCCGCCGCACGGAAGGGAGAGGCTGTTCAGCGACGGAGGAGGCAGAGCAGAGGGGGCTCATGCGGGCTTCCAAAGGGGCCTTGAAGGAAGGGTCGATGGTGCTCTGGATGGTCGTGGGAGCGGCTTCTTTCATGGTCGTGGAGGTCGGGGCGGTGGCAGAGGCACTCGTGGTCGCGGCCGCCCTAAGTTCCATGGTGATCAGGAAAGAGTTGCTGCTATGGAGGTGCAGAGGGAGGCTCGCAGGGAAAATGAAGGGCCGGAAGACAGGAAGACAATGGACGAGTTGGGGGCACAACAGCAAGCTCAGGATGGTGTCGATGTGGTGATGGGAGATGCTACAGGCAGGGAGGAGGGTGATGCAGGGGAAGCTAAGTCAGGTCCAAAGTGCTCTCGATGCACAAAGCGAGGGCACGTTGCGGCTAATTGCGCAGCGGAAATTTATTGTGTTATTTGCGACAAGCGCGGAGATCATGTGAACTACAGATGTCCTATCTTAAAGATGCCAAGGCCGGTGGCTCATGCCGTTGGATATGCAGTTCACGGTCTGGGTTTCTACCATATCCCTCGGCCACCCTTGGCTCGGTCGAGGAAAGACTCGAGGACTGCTATTATTTCAGTGGAAGGGGGCATGTTATCGAGGGCGGAGGTGCAGAAACAGTTGGAGAGGTTATTCCCAGGTAAATGGGTGTGGCAGATTAAGGCTCGTGAGGACAATACCTTTCTTGTCAAGTTCCCGTCTAAGGTGGACTTGCAGAGGGCGGTGACCTTTGGAGGAGCGGATATCAAGGGGGCTAATGTCCCGGCGGGGGCAAGGATCAATTTCGACGTGTGGCATGAGAAGGAGACAGGTTATCTGCTGCCTAAGGTGTGGATTAGGGTGTTCGGGATGAGACCGGAGCTGAGAGAGTATCTCAATTTGTGGGCGGTCGGGTCTATGCTTGGATCGACACAGATAGTGGATATGGAAACCACTAGGAAGAGTACCTTCGGTCGTGTTCTGGTGGCTGTCCTAAATCCAAGTTTAATCTCGGAAGAGTTGGATGTGGTGTTTGGAGATCACTATTTCGAGCTACAGTTTGAGGTAGAGAAGTGGGGGTTTGATGAAAATGGTGAGGAGGCGGCTTTTGACTGGGGAGGCGGTGACCCAGAAGGGGAAAAGGAAGGAGAGGAGGGAGAGGGACAGGAGAGAGTGTCAAAGAAGCAGAAAAAAGATGGGGGCAGCAATGAGAGGGAGGAGAGGGGAAATGCCACCAAGGACAGCTCGGACCAATACACCACTTGGAAAGAGCAGGTCCTGAATATGTCCAAGGCAGAGTTTGAGGCTTTTCTAAAAGAGAAAGCGGAAGAGATCTTAAATAGGGCTGCTGATAATTTTTTTGAAGAACTGGTGGACAAGGTGTTGGGTGAGGAAGATGAGGGAGAGAAAGAGGCTCAGGGAGTCGAGGGGATGAGCGAGAAGGGAAAGGAGGGAGAGGTGCAGAATGAGCTACAGATGGCTGCTACAGTGCCGGATGCAAGTAAGTTGCAGGTCCGTGCTAGTCCAAGGCTTCCGCAGTCTAGGGATGAGCATGTTTTGGCCAAGGCAGAAGACCGGGTGGCGAAGAAGAATCTGGAGTTCCGTGGAGGTAATCCTCAATCTAACTCTTTACTTTCAGTTAATAAAGATGGCTATTGATTCCTTACAACAAATAGGAATCAACTTAGGGGAATCTAGCAAATATAGAGAGAATAATTTCCTTAGCTTGATGACCTTAGAATTAGAGAGGGATGCTGTTGAGTTTGGAGATTTTGAACAAGAATGGTTGGATGGTGATAGTGATGAAGAGAATATTGAAACCTTTGAATTAAAAGCTTTAAAGAGCTTATGTGGTGAAATGATGGATGAGGTTTTTAATGAATCAAGCTTCCCTTTAAACAGTGAGCTTGAGGGTTACAAAAGAAAGGGCAAGTCTCACGCTAAGTCGTGCTTGAAAAAGACTTGCAAGATTAGGAATGCAAAAACATTAAAGAAGGGTTGCAAATGAAGGGAGTCTTTTGGAATAGCAGAGGTCTTAGTGACTTGGCTAAAACTAGTTTCCTGAGTGATACTTCTAGAGAGCAGACCTTAGATTTCATTGCTCTTCTGGAAACTTGTAAAAAGGATTTCTCCCCAACCGTACTTAATAATTTAAGTGGGGGTAGAAATTTTATATGGCATTGGACAACACCACATGGAATGTCGGGAGGGATATTATTAGGAGTTAATATAGATACTATGGATGTGGGCAGCATCGACGATGGGGATTTCTTCGTGAAGTTTAGATTGAGAGATAGGAAGAGTGACTTTAAATGGGTTTTGGTGGCTGTTTATGGGGCAGCTCAACCCGAGTTCAAGGAATCTTTCCTTGCTGAATTGGTGCAGTCTTGCAGAAGTGAAAAGCTTCCCCTATGCATAGGGGGGATTTCAACATTATGCGGAATAGCAGTGAAAAGAATAATGATAAGTTTGATGAAAGATGGCCTTTCCTCTTTAATGCGGTGATCGATAGTTTGGATCTACGGGAAATTGAAATGTCAAGTCGTAAGTATACCTGGGCAAATTCTCGTAGGGTACCTACCTATGAAAAATTGGATAGAGTGCTAGTTAGTACCGAATGGGAGCAGAATTTCCCGCTTGCCACTGTTGATGCACTTGGTAGGGAAATTTCAGACCATACACCTCTCCTACTGTCCACGGGGGCAAAGCCGAAAGCTGGGAAACAACCACCCTTTCGGTTTGAGCTTGGTTAGCTCTTAAAGGATGGTTTCTTTCAATTGGTTTCGGAGGTGTGGAATAAAGAGATGAGAGGTGGAACCCCGATGCAAAAATGGCAAAATAAGATTAGAAGGCTAAGACAGTTCTTACGAGGGTGGGCAAAGAATATGTCGGGTGCCTACAAGAAAGAGAAGCAGGAATTGATGAGGAAGGGTGATGAGCTTGATAGAAAGGCGGAGACCCAGCTGCTAAGCCAGTGTGAGTGGGATCTCAACCAAAGCATTAGCGAAAGGCTTGCTCGACTCTTGAGAGAGGAAGAGTTAAAATGGTTCCAAAGGGCGAAAACAACAAAAATTTTAAAAGGTGATAACAATACTAAGTATTTTCAGATGGTAGCGAACGGGAAGCGAAGGAAAACTAGAATTTCCAGACTTGAGCAAGAAGAGGGGGTTGTAGAGGGGGAGGAGCAATTGCTCAAGTATATCACAGATTACTACAAGGGTCTCTTTGGTAGTTCAGAGAGAAATAATTTCTCGATGAATGAATCAATAAGAGAGGACATCCCACAAGTCACCCCCACAGAAAATGATCTGTTGACAGCAGAATTCTCGGAAGATGAGGTGCGGAAGGCTATTTTTTAGATGAAACATAATAAAGCCCCGGGACCGGATGGGTTCCTGGCTGAGTTTTATCAAGTTTTTTGGAGTCTCATAAAGAATGACCTAATGGCTCTGTTTAGGGACTTCCATGCGGGTAGCCTCCCACTTTTCAACCTTAATTTTGGAATTATTACTTTGCTTCCAAAAGAACAAGAGGCCAGCAGAATCCAGTAATACAGACCCATTTACATGCTTAATGTTAGCTTTAAGATCTTTACTAAGGTGTTGGCTAATAGATTATCGTCGATAGCATGCAAAGTTATCAAGCCTTCTCAAACGGCTTTTCTGCCGGGGAGGTATATCTTGGAAGGAGTGGTCATTCTACACGAAACATTACATGAGTTACATAGAAAGAAGCATAAGGACCTCATTCTCAAGTTAGATTTTGAGAAGGCTTACGACAAGGTTAATTGTTCCTTTTTACAACAAGTCCTTAGGATGAAGGGGTTTTCAGGCAAGTGGTGTCAGTGGATTGATAGTATTGTCAAAGGCGGAAGTGTGTGTGTAAAGGTGAATGATGAAATAGGGCATAATTTCCAAACCAAGAAGGGGTTGAGACAGGGTGATCCCTTGTCCCCGATTCTATTCAATCTGATAGCAGATATGTTGGCAGTTTTGATCAAAAGATCCAAAGAGCTGAATTATTTCGATGGCCTATCCATCTTGCAATACGCGGATGATACGATCCTCTTGTTGGATGATGATTTAGAGAAGGCTAAGAACTTGAAATTAGTACTAAGTGCTTTTGAAAAGTTATCAGGTCTTAAGATCAACTTCCATAAGAGCAAATTATTCAGCTTCGGGGATACAAGGGAAAGAGCAGCGGAGTATGTGGAATTGTTTGGGTGTAAGGAAGGGGCTTTACTCTTTAGGTATTTGGGAATCCCGATGAGTTATCGCAAGCTCTCCAATAAGGATTGGAGGCAGGTAGAGGAGAGGTTCCAGAAAAAGTTGAGTAGTTGGAAGGGGAAGTTGCTTTCATCGGGAGGGCGGCTTGTCCTAATCAACTCGGTGCTCTCGAGTTTGCCAATGTTCATGATGTCTTTCTTTCATATACCTAAAGGTGTGCGTGAGAAGCTAGACTATTACAGGTCTAGATTTTTTTGGCAATGTGATGAATATAAAAAGAAATATAGACTTGCTAAATGGAGTATTCTCCACACACCAAAAAGTATAGGGGGATTAGGTATTATTGACTTGGACATTCAAAACAAATGCTTGCTTAGCAAGTGGATTTTTAAGTTATTAAATGAAGAGGGTCTCTAGCAGCAGATTCTTAAGAGAAAGTACGTAAAAAACAAAACTCTCTCCCAAGTGGAGAGAAAGAAAGGCGACTCACACTTCTGGTCGGCCCTGATGCAAGTCAAAAAGCTAGTGTTGGAAAGGGGTAGGTTTAAAATTCAAATGGAACCCAAACTAGATTTTGGGAAGATTTATGGATTGGAAGGGAGCCTTTGATGACAAAATTCCCATCCCTTTATAATATTGTGAGAAAGAAAAATGCTTCGGTGGCCCAAGTACTAAGTACAACACCGCTAAACGTTTCTTTTAGAAGGGTTTTAGTGGGAGATAATTGGGCTAAGTGGCTACAATTGGTGGAAAGTATTATTAATATGCGCCTTGGTGAGCAGACAGACTCATTCATTTGGACTAAGTCCAAGAGTTTCTCTGTAAAAGCCATGTATAATGATCTAGTGGCCGGGAATGCCTCCCACCTTAACATGGAAGCTTGGAAAGCAAAAGTGCCCCTAAAGATCAAGATATTTCTTTGGTATTTGTGGAAGGGTGTTATCTTGACTAAAGATAATTTAGCTAAGAGACAGTGGAAGGGATGTACTCGTTGTTGCTTTTGTAGTGAACATGAGACTATTCAACATCTCTTTTTTGATTGTCCAATGGCTAGATTGATGTGGTTTGCAATCCGTGTCACTTTTGGGATTACAAAACTTGCTAATACTGCTACCCTCTTCGGCCCTTGGCTTAGAAGTTTTGTGCGTAAGCAAAGGGCTTTAGTGATGGTTGGGGTAGCTGCTTTTTGTTGGGCGTTATGGTTCAGTAGAAATGATGTTGTGTTCCAAAAATCAAAATCAAAGTCTATTCTGCAGGTGATGTTTAGGGGAACCTTCTGGATCAGGAGTTTGTCCATATTATCCAGAGAAGAAGGAAGGAGCATCTTGAAGGAAGGATGTTGGTGGTTAGAGACTTGTGCTTTGGAGTTTCTCAAGAGCAACGGGTGGAACGTTGTAAAGTGTATCCAAGCCTAGTTTATCTTGCTTTTAACTACCTTTCTTATCTTTGTAAGTTGATGTCTGGATGCTTTGCACCGAGGGTCTGTGCAGTCTGCGTACTGCTAGTGTTCGGTGTTTAGGCTTGGATGTAGCGTTATGATTGTTGGCAGTCTATGTACTGCAGGTCCTTTAGTTCGTGTGTGGTTGTAGGCAGTCACTTGTGGCTGTTGAGACCGGAGTTTCTCCTTAATCTAAAAAAAAGTTCCGGAACAAAGCTCAAAAAAGTTATATATCGTGTTTTATGCTCTGTTAGTACAGAAATTAGCTGCAGCTAGCCCTGACCCATATTCATATCTCGTGATCAAACCATCCTATACATGACATAGATGGTGCATTTGTGACACATGAAAAAAACATGTGAATCAAATGTCATAGATTGTGAATTCGCACCAGAATTGTGGAACATGATGCAGGTATTCGAATGCCACACAGAAATGATAGTTAATTAACCTGCCAATGCAACACTTAGTTTGGGTAACAACCTAGTACTCCCTACGCGCATAATACATGTTTCGGAAAGATTTGATCAAACTTAGAAGAAACTTTTACTATCAAAAGATTATAAAATATTTTGTTTGGAAAATAAACATGAAAATCGTGGATCTGCATTTCTCTGCAAAGATATTTCCGCATAAATGTCTTTGGTTTATAAATATATGTGTTCAAATAAAAGATAGAGGACAAAACATTTGGTCATGTCCTGTCCTGTATATATATATAAGCTGTGGAAGTAAAAAAAACAATTGTACATCACACAGTTCATTAAGTCCAAAATCTCTGTCCCTAAAATCTGTAGAGTTTTACTAAACCTTAGTTGCTTCTACATAAGCAGAGTTCCAGGGTCATCTTCATCAGGAAACTCTTCAACTGGACTAAGCCCATCGTCACCGCTCTGAATTGGCTCCCATGGTTCATTTTCTTGACCCTGAGCGCTAGCCTCAGATATTGGAAGCTCGCATTTTGATGCAGCTGCCTCACCACCTGATGAAATTGCAATGGCAGCGGCGATCCCAGGTTCAGTGATGTCATGTATGCTCGCTCTCTTGCAGTTGTCGAGTTCCCTCTGTTTTTCCCTGTTTCGGTACTTCTGGTAATGGCTGGCGATCTGGCTCGCAGTCCTGGTCGGTAGGTACTCCCTTGACATCGCATTCCAATTGCCTCTATAGAAGGGCAGGCCCGCTAAGAAAAGTCTGCGAGCGTTTAACAGATGAACAACATATATGCGTTTGTTAGCATCGTTGATGCCATAGCCATACATGAAAATAACTACTACTTTTCCATTCTCTATTTTGAATTTTGATATCATACAAGAGATGAAGTTATTGAGACGATGTACATACCTGTGCTCATATTCCGTCCAATTCTCAGCTTTCTTCTTCTTGCGTTTACCGCCCCCGGCACCAACTGCCCTCACGGCAGAGTCATCCACCGCCGGAACTGGTGGATCAGCGGGCACCACGGCCTCAGCCTCAGGTGAAGCATGTACTACTACTGCTTCCTCCTCCTCCGCCGCCGCCACGGACACAGCAGCAATCTCCATGTCCCACACCGGCGGCGTCAACACTTCCAGCGACTCGAGGACGTGCCTCAGCTCGGCGAGCATGAAGGTGCACCGCTGGTGCATCTGCTCCGGCGTCTTGCCAGTGATGCCGGAGGCGGCGTGGAAGGTGACGGTATTGCGGGTGAAGAGCAGCAGCTCCAGAAACTTGTCGTCCCTGCGGGTCCACTTTGGTTGCTGCTCCGACTCCGGCGCTGGCGATGCAACAAGGGCCGACGACGCCGCCGCCGCTGCGGCGTACCCATCGTGGGGCATTGGGGCTCAGTTGAACTCCTGGAGCTCCCAGCAAACAGAACGTAGTCTGCAAGTGCCTACGAGATGTCCGTGCAAATTGGGCTAGGGCAGGCATTCTATTTTCTAACCAACAAGAGGAGGTGGAGGCCGACGGGAGGCGCGCACGACAATTGCGGAGTTTAAGGAAACCAGTTGGGGAAAGCTACCGTATGAGCAATGGACTCTGTCCGGAAAAAAAGTTAAGTTTGTTAAATCTTTCACTTGACTAGCAAGATGGCCCGCGCGACACGCGCATGCTAGAATCTAGATACATAATAACTATAAAAAATCAATATAATTATTTAGTGATCATAATGTGATGATAATGGTTATTTCAAGATACCTAGTAAAGTGCTCGTGCGACACGCACGTGTTTTAGCAAAATTTATAAAGAAATTCCCTCACCAGTGAAGTCAGAGTTCGGGGATTTTCTATGCCGGGATTAAGTTTTCTCCTCTTAATGAAAATCGTGAAACGGTCTTAACCCCACTGGCTTGCACCATCACATTATTGAACTCAAGTTCTACCGCAGAATTTGCATGATCTCATTAAGTAAGAACAACACGGAGGCAGTTTCAAAATTTACATCATTCACAACTACTCCCTCCGTCCCGGAATGATAGTCGTCGTTGGTGTTCGTGCCACAAGTTTGACCGAATTTGTATAAAATATGCACAATATTTGTATATCTAAATAATTTTGTTAAAAACTAGATTCAAATAGAAATCTAATAATATTAATTTTATATCATAAATATTAATATATTTTATATATATTTAGTCAAAGTTATTTCTCGGGAAGCGAAAACGACAATCATTCCGGGACGGAGGGAGTACGTTATTAAAATTGAGTTCTAGTAGTGAATGTGCTAAGGTCTTCATTCTACGTGCATTCATGAAAATAAAAGGTGTTTTTTTAAGGCAAACAGTAGGGGAGACCCCCACTGGTAATTTTTATATATATGAACAAAAGGTATGTACAGGTGTGGACTACAAATCCAAAAATAAAAAGCTAGCCGAAAAAACTAAGTGAAATTACATAGCCAAAGTTTTAGCTCCTACTTCAAGGTAGGTCTAGCTCTGAAAAGAACTAGTTGAAGTTCCTCCCTGAAGATATTCTTCCATCGCCTGAGGGAGAGGTGTACATTATCAAATATCACCTCATTCCTATGCTTCCAAATGTCCCAGCATGCAACTATGAGGACCTCCCTAAAGAATTTTTTCCCAAACCCACGACGAGCCTGTATTATGTTACGTGAAATAAAAGGTGTTATGTACTACTCTCTTAATTCTAATTATAGGTCGCTTGATTTTTTTTCAACTTCAAATTTGACCGTCCATCTTATTAAGAAAAATTATGTAAACATATAAAGTCATTTTTGAAGAACTTTCATTAATGAAGCAAGCCACAACAAAAAATATGATATTTTGCACAATTTTTTGAAAAAGACGAATAGTCCAACTTGGAGATAAAAAACTCAAACGAACTATAATTTAGAACGGAGGAAGTATATACTATTATCTAAAACTTTTCGTCTTTGTCTCGGCCATTTGACCATGAGAAGGAATGAATGATGAAAGGAAAAAGTGACATGCCCACGAATCTATTAGAGCCTCATAAGTATGGCCTCATCTCATCTCTCCATCAGTAACTGGTCATGACAATCCTCTCCCAAAAAAAATGAAGAACAAACGCTAATCCTCCTACTAAAAATTAGCAGCAAAAGACAATTGGGGAAACTAAGCAGACAACCTCTGGAATAACCTCTGTTATAGTCACATCATGTTTGATACTTGTATGTTGTGAGATAGTTTCTAACTTCCAAGTTGTCTAGCAAGAATATATAGTAGGAGGCCGGGTGCAAGAACACACCAGCAGGCATTCTGTCACCAAGATTCAGATACAGTTTTAACCTCACAACAAAACCCGGTTCATATTTATAATATTAGGTCTACAACTCTAACAGTCAGTTACAAAAAATTTAGCATAGGAATACTTCCACCTACAAATAATTTTTATACAATCAATAGGTTCTCTGTGATATTAGTTGATTCAAGTCCTCAAAAGTGAATTTGATCAATTTATTTCACCCCAATTTGTTGAAGAAGACTGAGAAATTATGCTAGTACTATGCATGGATGTTGGAAGACAAATCAGTTGACAGTTGTCCAGTAAAGATTTTTGAAAGCAGATATCTATGACCTATTCACAGGGTGAATGCAATTCAGTGGGACCATGGACATCTACATAATCTGAAAAAACAAAGAGATATGCTCAATAATTTATCTCTGAAAACAAAGATAAGTGGATCATCCTGGAGAAAAAAATAGAGAATACGACAAGAGATTAGGAACAAATGTTTTTACTGAAACATAATACATAACTGTACCAAGTATTTGACACTGTATATAAACACATTATTACCTATATATAAATTTAGTTAGCACCCATTATCACATAAAAATTGGCACATAGGCGCGATTCATCCTACTAATAAAGCGTCTGTCGTAAGATTTACAACACTGCTGTTGACACCATTTTTTGACACGTGTCAGAGAGTAGCCGAAGGGACGGCGGGAAGACTTCAAAACCGACGAAGAAAGGAAAGAAGCAACCTGCCGATCCACGACCGGCCGATTGGTAAAGAGGAAACGTGGCAAAAGAAAAATACGCTAGAAGGAAGGAAGACGGAGGCGGGTCAACAACCAAGTTGACAACAGGTCAAAATCAGTTTAGAGAGTCCGATTATTATAGGAATCGTTAAGTTTTTAGAAGTTTTGTTTCTTTAAATTCAAGTAAACGTTGTCGTCATCGACTAGGAGTCAAGTTGTCCTCATGACATAAATAGCGACCCTGCATGGTCATAGAAAATTGTACACACCAAATCAACAAAACCTTTACTTATTCAAGTCGGCGACTTCGCCACCCCTTTTTTTACTTCTTCTTGTTTTCTTGTTTCTTCAAACGTCGTTCTTCTAGCTCGTCGGGCTGCATTGATCGACCTCCGGCAAGCTTCTAAGTACCGTTTTATTGAATAACAACTGAGCTTTAACCTCCGGGCGCATCACTGTGGTTTCGTCTAAGTTTTATTCACAATTTATCGATATCAGCTAGGTTTGCAAGTCTTTTCTTGTTTATTTAGCTTTTATCACCAATTTATCCAGCTTGTAATCTCATCATATTGGCTAAATCTCGCTCCTACGTCGTTCACTACGATACAGCCGATTCAGATCAGGTTTCGAGTGTTGTCCCGTAGTGCTTAGTTCGCTCTGCTTTTGCTTGCGCTTTGCCTACGTCATCAAATCGGCTGATCTAGCCGGTTTGGTTATACTTGCACTTCGGCTGCTTCAGCTAGCCGATTCGCTCTATAGTTGTATCGGCCGATCGGGCTGTTACTTGTTGAAGACCCATATCGGTTCTCTAGCCGATCTGACCCGCATCTAACGTTTCATATTCTTTCTGTGCTGATCAACAGGTCAGGTCGGCTGGCACGCCTTGTTACATCTCGGGGATCCGTTACGTGTTGCCGTTGAAGAACTTTATTTCGTTTTTTGCGTCAACACATCTTGGCACGCTCGGTGGGACACGAAGAATCAGTCATGTCAGGACCAAAACCTACTAAAGAGGCCGGTGCAGACAAGACCCAAGCTATCACGTTAGATCAACTTCGTGAAGAAGACAAAGCTGAGTTCGATGAGCGCATGGCAGAATATGGTCAACTATTGATGGGCAGTTTCGGCTTAACCAAGCAAGGGGCTATCAAGAAAATTCCTCTTCCAAGACCTCATGAGTTGATAATACAAGCCGATCCTGTGAAGCTGCAAGATATGATGACAAAGGCTATGCATGGATCCCTGATTGATCAATCATCTGTCTTCAACAGCACAGTAAAAAATTCTGTGAGAAAAGTGCTCAGAGATGAACTCGCAAGTGGATACAAAGGACCAGTATATTACCAACCTGGTACAACAATTCCAACCGTTGCTGCCATGAGGTTTTCGGCTTTTCAGCCAGGACAATCTACTTCAGGAGATGCTGCTCATACAACACCAATTCTATTGGCAACCACGACTGAAGTTGATGATCCGTCAAATTCTCCGAGCAATGCACCTATTGTCCTCGAGGTGCCGATATCAGAAAAGGACATAAATGGGAAAGGCGTTGCAACAGAGGCGACTCAAAAGGTAGAAGAAACTACTACTGGTCCATATGCTGCGAAATTTGGAGATTTAGTCAGAACTGTAGTTCAACATGATGGAGGAATCACATTCACGTTCATAGAACCAAAGACTCTCAAGGTGAAGCATTATGATATTCAGCCGATACATATGCACATGGTCATGCCTATTCAATTGGCTCAAGAGAATTCTAGCATGCGAAAAACTCCAACACAAGTAATTGCTAGTGGGGCAGCAACTGGTCAACCTATCATAAGTCATCCATTGACACCAGAGCAGATGAGCCCAGCTGATCAAGCTTATGCAGTTAGGACCTATGCTGCGAATTTGCAGGAACAATACAACAATGACATGTATCAGGCAGCATTGTGGGAACAAATAGCTCAACCTGGGAATTTGCAATATCAGTTGCCAGAACAGCGTATACAAGGTACTCCAAGCAGGCAGTACACACAGCAAGGAACTCAGCATAGAACACTTCATTCAGGTGAGATTCCTCAATATACGGCTTTTCAGTCACCTTTGGCTTCACAGCCAATTATACATGAACAGTCGGGAACAGGTGGAATTTTGCAGAATCGGTCAAATCCTTCTGCAGGTAATCAGCCGATTGATCAGAATAAGAAATTCATGGCTGAGATTACAGATTTGATACAAAAATAGTTCGGGTTAAAACCAAAGCAGCAAACCAACATGTATCAGACACCATACCCTGCTTATTTTGATCAGATTCCCTTTCCTCAGAGATATAAAGTGCCTGACTTCATCAAGTTTAATGGTCAAGATGACACCTCCACTATCGAGCACATCAGCCGATTCATTATTCAGTGTGGAGATGCAGGATCGAATGAGGCATTAAGGGTTCGGTTGTTCTCATTCTCTTTATCAGGATCAGCCTTAGCTTGGTTTACATTGCTACCAGCTGATTCTATTCTAAGTTGGGAAGATCTTGAGAAGAAGTTCCATGGTTATTTCTTCTCCGGAATACATGAGATGAGGATCACTGATCTCACCAGCCTAAAGCAGAGGAACGATGAATCGGTAGTGAATTTCATTCAGAGATTCAAAGAGACAAGGAACAAGTGCTTCAACTTATCTCTGACCGATAAGCAGCTAGCAGAATTGGCTTTTCAAGGACTCCTGCCTTCAATCAAGGAGAAGTATGCTTCACAGGAGTTTGAGAATATAAGCCAGTTGGTTCACCGATTAAGCCATGAAAGTTCTTCTCAGCCCTACGAACTTCGAAAGAGTTATCAGAAGAAGATCTCGTATGTAGAGAATTCCGATTCAGAAGAAGAAGCTGAGGTTGATTTAGCTGAATGGGTGCCAAACAGGAAGCTGATCGCGTGTCCTTTCGGCAAGAAAGAACCTGAGAAATTTGGCTTTGATATAACTAAAGCCGATAAGATATTTGATCTCCTTCTTCAGCAAGGGCAGATTAAACTCTCTCAGAATCACACTATTCCAAGTGCTGAAGAGCTTAAGAAGATCAAGTACTGCAAGTGGCATAATGCCACATCCCACAATACTGACGAATGCAAGGTGTTTTGTCAACAAATCCAAAGTGCAATAGATCAAGGGAAGCTTAAATTTGAGACACCTTCCAAGTCAGGAGAGCCGATGAAGATTAATCAACATCCTTTCCCTACCAATGTAGTAGAATCAACTTCACAAACAAAGGTGTTGACATCCGAATCGGCTCAGAATAAAAAGTCATCGATCCAAAGGCTCAGATAACAACAGAAGAAGCAAAAGAAAAAGGACTGCTTGAAGAGAGTAATCCAAGAGTACCCAGCAAAGTTACTCAATCCCAGTTTCTTCTGAACAAATATCAACGCCATCAACAAAGGATCAGGGAAGGAGAAGAATGGGCAAAGCGCAATTCAAATCACTGGGGGTGCCCGTTTTTCAGATATTGTTGGGAGGAAGGGATTAAGCTTCCAACAATGGATAATTGTTCAGAGTGCAATGGTTTTTATTCTGAAGGACAATCTTCCAAAAAGGCCTGCTTCGATGACAGAGGAAATAGGTCAGCAAACAGCCGAGGTCAACGGATCCCAGTACATGATCGGTTGGGGGGCAAGATCAGCGTTTATGATCGGCTAGGAGGCAAAGTCAAAGAGAATCGGACAAACCCTGATTGACTAGAAGAGATGGCTGACAGTAGGGTCCCTGATGAAGACATATTGGCAAGGAATCCAGAGAGACGTAATGCTACGTACGAGGACAGAAGCCAACACATTGTTCATCAACCTAAATGGTGCCCAGAAGGTTTAACTAAGTCTTAGAAGAGAAGAATCCAACGCTTGCGACAATTGGAACAACTAGAAGAGATTGAAAAACAAGCACTTGATAAAAAGAAGTTCCGATCCCAAATCTGGCGATCTAAACCCAAATTTGACAAGGGAGAAAGTCAGCCGGTAGCAGATGTTAACATGGTCTTCATGTTACCCAAGGAGTTTATGACTCTTGAGGACAACTCAGATGAAGATTCAGATGAGGAGTTAGGATCAGCTCAGTTAACCTTGGATCCAATGCTAGCCAGTTTTGAGAAACCAGATGAGGAAAAACGTCAACATATGAAAGCTCTGTTTCTCAAAGGACTTGTCAATGGGAAGCCAGTCACAAGGCTCCTGGTGGATGGCAGTGCATCGGTCAATCTCATGCCATACTCAATGCTTCGAAGATTTGGGAAAAGTGAACAAGACGTAACCAAGACCGACATCATGCTACTTGATTTCGAAGGAAACTCATCATCTGCAATGGGTGCTATATGTGTGGATCTGACAATCGGCAGTAAAACCCTTCCAACTACCTTTTTCATGATCAAGGGGAAGGGACCATACAATTTACTACTTGGAAGAGATTGAATTCACGCCAACTGTTGCATTCCGTCTACCATGCATCAATGCGTGATCTAATGGATTGGAGATTCAGTGGAAGTAGTAAATGTCGATTCTGCCTTCCATATTACGGCAGTCGATACACACTGGAATTTTGATAAAGTCGTCTGCATATCAGGAAAAGTATGGGAGACAAATTTCCTCAAGATGTCTGACTTCGAGCTTCAGCCGATCCAGATCATCGGTTCTCAAATATAAAGAATAAAAGTTACATTGGCCGATTGAGATAATTGGACTTCAGCAAGAAACTAGGCCGATGCTCGTCAAGACCAAGACAAGGTTGGAAAAGTGGATTTAATATTTAGCCGATTACTACTTCTGGCTCCTTAGCCGATTTAGATTTCGGATGATAGCCGATACTAAGTTATCGCCTTTAGTGGAAAATTTGTAAAAATAAAGGAGTATTCAAATATTTATAGCTGATACAAGATTCGGATAATGGCCGATGTAACAATCGCCCTTAGAACAAAATATGAACATATATATATATATATGTTTCTCTCTCTCATATTTCAGTACATGGTGATATTACAAAATCTAACGAGGGCAACAAATCAGTCGACTACGTTCATCATCACTGGGCAATCCATGATTGCCAGGAAGGAGGGTATACAAGGGAAGCAGATACTAAAAAGCAAAAGGAAGACATAGGCGTGTTCTTCTTCCTGATGCCAAAGGGACTATACGCAAACTCTCCTCCACCAACTGATGAGCCCAAGACGCGTAACAAGAGTTCTTCTAGTTGTTGGACCTCCTGGCTTCACGAAATAAGACCAGGGAGAGAAGCGTGCCCCATACTACTTCACAAGAATTCTTCTAGCCATTGAGAAATAAGAAGAAGGAAAAAAGATGAAGAGAAGAAGTCGGCAATCTATCAGACTAATGTTTTGAGCCATGAATAAGAGGTATGCTTCTCCTCAACAGATGCAGGGTCTATTTATGGCCCAAACGCCAGAAAGAGATAAGGATGAAGAAGGGTGGAGAAGATAGGAACAGAAGCGCCAGATCCGGTCAAAAGGGGAACAGACGCTCCGTGAATGACGTAGTGTTCAAGAGGCTGACATTGATTCAGAGAAGCAGCTCCCGAAAAATAAGGCCAACATTAATACATCAGATTATTATGCACGTCAACAGATTGCAGAGCATGCCTTGGTGTTCATTTCCTCTCGAAGCCGCAGATGAAGGCTGCAATCTTTATAGTACCATCAAGGAGCAAAATCAGTCTAAATACAAGCCTTTTCTTCCTGGGAACTCTTCTTAAAGTGGACGCCTCTCATTCCCAAAGAGATGAGATGGCTGGTCTAACCCATCGGCTAAAGACTTGTTATGATTCTAGCGGACTTCTGAAGAGATTCCTAGACAAAGAAGCACATTTTATAGGGAAGAGAGAAACAAGACAGTTCAGAGTCACATGACCGGCATTTATCTGTCATGATTCAGAAAGATCAACAGTACATATTGTCAGAAGGAATACATGGATCATACGGATGGTTAATCTTAAATATAAAATACAACGAGAAGGAAAGCATTGAAAGAAGAGCGTTGGAGGTTGGCCAAATATTCAAGACAGCCACAGACTCCTGAATCACAGGTACAAAGGGAGGCTAAGCTATGCCAAGCGAGTGGATAACATTAATGGCATCTAGGCGAAGCTGATCAACTTTTGCTATGTTTTGCTGATCGACATCGGCTGAACCAGAAATCGGTCGCTCTTCCCGACTGATGTTTTGGGCCTGATTGACAAGAATGGTTTTTTGATGCTCCATGCTAATAATCAGGTTTGGAAGATCTAACAGTTTTTCTTCTTCCAAGGATAAATCTTCTTCGAGTTGCTTTAACTCTACAAGGAGATCTACTCGCCTATTCTTCATCCGGTCAACAGTAGCAGTAATCTCAGGGCGAGAAGAAGACAAAATTTGGATTCTATTATCCAAATCGGCCACTTGAGAATCGAGAACTTCTCGATCCAAAATCGATTGCTCTTGACGGGTCCTTTCCTCCGGACAATATTGTTCATGTTCAACCTGAAGCTGGTGACTTTCTATGAAGGTGACCGGATGGAGCTTATTCTTCACTTCAGTTGGCAATTGTCCTCTGATTCGTTTATAAATTTGTCTGATTGGTTCCGCTTCTTGAACCAATTGATTGATATTCTGGTCAAGAAGAAGCAACATATCTTGAAGACATGCCCGAACATCATCAGGTAAAACATGGGAAGAGTTGCTAATGGAAGGATCATTTTGGATCTACAAAAGACAAGGAGGCACATCAAAAAAAGGGGATAATCGAAAAATATATGGCGATATTAATAAAAGAAGATACTTACGGCTGAATCAGGTCTCGGTGTGACTGGTTCATCTTCATCAATCAAGATAACATTTGCAGGATCATTATGAAAAGCTGATTCTATGTCAACATCGGCTTGATGTCCCTGGATAAAGTCAGCTGACGTTGGATCTTCTTCGGTTTGTTTTGACTCTGATACAATATCTTGCATTGACAGAACACTGACTTGGTCCTAAGAAGAATTTGCTCGAACAGATCAGGACATTATAAACAGAGAAGGATAAGGTAATAGAGAATATATCAGAAAAGGAAAGGGATCCGCACCATCGTAGATCCAGTTTCAACAGGAACGTCACTAACAGTAGCATCGGCAGGCACTTTGTTTTTCTTCAAATCAGAGATCAAGATCTTCCTAGCAATTGCCTTTCTTTTCTGAGGGGCTTTAGGAGCTGTGGCGCCTGAGATATCAGCAAAAATCTTTAGGATCTCATAAACTAGAAGAGTTAAATGAGTCAAGAAGATCAATGAAGAGGTTACCGGAATCATTACAACAACCATCATCAGCAGAAGCCATTGAATTTGATGAAAAGATCAATCGTAGGTTTAACCAAGGCAGTATGTCCAGGAAGCCAAGAGGTGTGATATTTATGGCCTCTATAAACTCAAGGTTTAAAGAGATATATTTGAAAAAAGGAAACCAAAATCGAGAGAATTTCGGAGCAAAAGATATTTACTTCGAAACTGGGGGAATGTGTTGACACCGTTTTTTGACACGTGTCAGAGAGTAGCCGAAGGGACGTCGGGAAGACTTCAAAACCGACGAAGAAAGGAAAGAAGCAACCTGCCGATCCAGGATCGGCCGATTGGTAAAGAGGAAACGTGGCAGAAGAAAAATACGCCAGAAGGAAGGAAGACGGAAGCGGGTCAACAACCAAGTTGACAACGGGTCAAAATCAGTTTAGAGAGTTCGATTCTTATAGGAATCGTTAAGTTTTTAGAAGTTTTGTTTCTTGAGATTCAAGTAAACGTTGTCGTCATCGACTAAGAGTCAAGTTGTCTTCAGGACATAAATAGCGACCCTGCGTGGTCATAGAAAATTGTACACACCAAATCAACAAAACCTTTACTTATTCAAGTCGGCGACTTCGCCACCCCTTTTTTACTTCTTCTTGTTTTCTTGTTTCTTCAAACGCCGTTCTTCTAGCTCGTCGGGCTGCATCGATCGACCTCCGACAAGCTTGTAAGTACCGTTTTATCGAATAACAACTGAGCTTTAATCTTCGGGCGCATCGTTGTAGTTTCGTCTAAGTTTTATTCACAATTTATCGATATTAGCTAGGTTTGCAAGTCTTTTCTTGTTTATTTAGCTTTTATCACCAATTTATCCAGCTCGTAATCTCGTCGTATCAGCTAAATCTCGCTCCTGCGTTGTTCACTACGATACACCTGATTCAGATCAGGTTTCGAGTGTTGTCCCGTAGTGCTTAGTTCGCTCTGCTTTTGCTTGCGCTTTGACTACGTCATCAAATCGGCTGATCTAACCGGTTTGGTTATACTTGCACTTCGGCTGCTTTAGCTAGCCGATTCGCTCTACAGTTGTATCGGCCGATCGGGTTGTTACTTGTTGAAGACCCACATCGGTTCTCTAGCCGATCTAACCCGCATCTAACGTTTCATATTCTTTCCGTGCCGATCAACAGGTCAGGTCGGCTGGCACGCCTTGTTACATCCCGGGGATCCGTTACGTGTTGACGTTGAAGAATTTTATTCCGTTTTTTCGTCAACAACTGCATGTCACTGCGATTTAAGAGTGAAATTTCAAAATACTGTTTTGTGATGTCCCCAAGCGGCATACTACTCTGCATCCATCCTGATGGTTCCACCAACACAGTGGGCCCTGAAAGAATGAGAAGAATAGCAAATATATTTGCATCTTAAAATCAACCTAATGGCATAGTTCAACACGTTGACTACAACTACCTAAAAACATATTGGTAAATTGCACATCCAGGGAAAACGACCCTGATTTCATTAATGTATTCAGCGGTATCTGGATTGGGCCCTGCCACACGATGCTCTCCTTTAATCTTAGTCAATTTATTACCCCTATGGAGCAATTCGTTGTTATCCTGTTCATCCATGCGTACAAAAACATCTTCGAGTTGTACAGAATTTTGTCCATTATAAGTTCAGCGGGCAGTTTATTAGCCATACGCCTCTCACTTGCTTCATGTTCCTTTCATTCTATTTCTCAGCTGACATTGGTGCATACCGTTCTCTCTCTCTGTCTCTTACGAGCTTGACGACCATCAGCTTCTATCACTGAACTTTGAGGTGTCATGGTTAACTGTCACGAATGTTCTACACCAATGCATGTGAAAAATATTAAGGAATGAAAGGAGCATAATACTGTTTGTGAAGTCCCCAAGAGGCATACTACTATGGCTTGATCCTGATGGTTCCATCAAGTCATGGTGCACCCTGAAATAATTATGGCATTAACGTTACCTCCTACTATGGCTTGTGTCTGTCAAAACTCAAAACATGCACTGTTCAGAATATTCAGAATCAAACATGCATTGTGACAAATATTCAGAATCAACGAATTGCTAAATTCAGGGTCATATCGAGGACTGGGTTTGAAAAGAAAGAACTACATGGAGTTGACTGTGACAAATACTCAATTTTTATTCATCACTGACGTTTTTTTTAGAACAATTCATCATCATCACTGACGTTTCTCACTCTCAAGTTTACCTTATCCTCTCATCAAATAGAAACTTATGGAAAAGCAGAGGCTACGACGATTTCATCCACACTTTTTTTTAAAAAATTGCATCTACACGTCACGAAGATTGCAAAGAAATCCTCCAGATGTAATGATTGCAACTCGTGGAGGCGACAGCGACCGGTGTAAGGCCGATGGTGGCGCTGGCGTTCCAATCGCCGGTGATTGGCGTGGCGAGGGGCTCGGCTGGGGCAGGGAACAGAGGAGGAGGTCGAGAGGGGACTGCAGATGGGCTTATCGGCAGCGAGGACGGAGTGCTCCGGCCCAAATTGAAGGCAGGCGGTGGTGTTGGTCGGCACGGGCTCCGCGACACGGCGGTTGCTTGCCCTGTCACTTCAACACCGGTGGCCGCAGAATAGGAAGGCCACAAGCGACATCCTTACTCCGGCCTGCTCCCTCCCTGTCCGGCCAGCGCAAGGGCTTCGCGGCGGGCTCCATGGCTGGCGCGGCAGCCAGCGCCCGGCGAGCAGGGAGGCTGGGGTGCTGCTGCCATGGGGCATGGCCACGCCCTCCTTCTCCCTCCCCAAGCTCGCACGGAGCCTCGAGCTTGGGCGGAGGCCGTCGTGGATGCGGTAGCGGCAACGCGCGGAGGCTAGGCTGTCACGGTCGTCACTCCGGACGAGCGTCGTTCTCGGAGATCTCGGAGGCGGAGCACGGCCCCCTCCCTCCCACAGTGGTAGCTCGATGGTGGCAGCGTGGCAGAGATCTCGGATGACCGGCGGACGGCTCGTTGGGCGGTGCGAAGGCGGCGGGCCTCTCGGCAGCAGCCCCGAGCATCCCTGGCGACAGCCCCGAGCATTCCCGACGGGTGCGGTGGAGACCGCATGGAGCAGAGGCGGCAGTCGACAGCGCCCGTGGCCTCTCTCCGTGGCAGATCGACGACAAAGCCTCCATGGCGGGCACAGCGGGGGACAACGGCCTCGACCTCGCATGCTCGTCCTCCTCTGCGGTGGCGGGATCCGGGATCTTGGGCGACCACGAGCTCTCGGCTCCCTGTCTCTGTGTCTCTGGCTCCTTTTTTTGGGACACTCTGTCTCTGGCTCCCTGTGTGCATGCCCTCACGGTAAAGCGATTCGAGGGTGGGTCCACCCAGCGGGTACGCGGGCGGGTAGGGGTGCCGACGGTGAGACAAACAATTCGTTTTGGCAGAAACACTCTCCAAATTATGATTTTTTGGTCTTTCCATGGTCCTTCCACCCTATCCACTCCCAAAAACATATGAAGGGTCGGTCCGACGTGAAGAGTACGGTGGACCTGATTTGGGTGAGAAAAGCTTTCAATTGTTTTCGCTCCTTATAGTATAGAAATCTAAATGTTTTCTACTATAAAAGTTCCCACATTCAAGGATAGCAATAGATATTTACCTTCTCACAAAACAATGTGATAAGGACAAAATAATGACGGTATTTAGAAAGATTATAGAACATGTGGGTCAAGAGGACCCACAAGCATAAAGAGAAAATTTTAGAAGAGAAACTCTATCTAATCTTTCAAATTTTACCTCTTACCCTTCTTATATAAGGGCCTGTCAACCGCATTACAATTTCCTACTTCTTTGCACATAATAATATGTGTCTCCCTATTTGTACCTTTATGTTATAAATTGATTTTAACTAATAAGGATCAGGTTATACATAAAAATATTTTAATTGCTAAATACATGTTTGAATGGAAGAATCGAAGATAGAGGAATAGTAGATTGGTAGGGAACATATGAAAGAGGTAGGGATGAATTGATAAAATTGAGGATTTAAAACATACTAGTAAAATGTATGTGCGACACGCACGTGTTCAAAAGATATGTATTTTCAAAAAAATATTAATAATCAAATTAAGACTATTAGTTAAAATATTTCAGAAATCATCCCATGCAATTCAAATTGAGAAGAAAAGGTTGTGCTTAGAACACATACACATAATAATTTGTTAAAAAAAATCAATTTCAACTACTAAGAGCGACTCCAACAATCTAGCTAAATCTATTTTATAAACAATAATAATTTCAGTCACCAGACTCTCCATCTGGCTCGCTAATCTATCTGACCTGGTATACTCAGTTTCCTGCTCTGCTAGCCTTTTTCTTGAGCCTCCCCACCCGCCATCCGCGGCATACGACGCTCTTGCCCTCCCATTTTAACGTGTTTCCTTCTTTTTGATAAATTTTATAAAAATACTTAGATTATCTAAAAATTATTATTTATTGTAAGCATAGATTGCAGCAAGAGCAACACATTTTATTAGGATTTGGCATGAAATCTATCACATATTTGAAATAAAAATTCTCCAAAAAATGCTATATTTTGGAACTAAACTAAGCTATTTGCCTTCAATATATGGTCTCAATAAATCTAAGAAAAATCACATAGATTTATGTCTCAATGACAACTAATTTATCATACCCATTTTTACCATAGGTGCTATAGAGAAATCCGAAGTTCCAGTTCCTTCACAAATCTTCTAGAAGAGTTTCGCGGTGGCGTGTATAGAAGTCGAATTTGACTGAATTTGGCTAGTCTTTTGGAGTATATCAAAATATCGAGATGAAATATTAGCTAAATGAATAGCTATACAAGAATATGAAGAGTGATTTAGCTAGATCATTGTAATTGTTTTAATTTCAAATTCATCTCATTGTTGTAAGCTTAATTAGAGATTGGCAAAATAGGAGATAACTCGATTTGTTCAAGAGGCCACGACCAAAAGCGGTCACCGCCGCCTCGTTTTGCATCAGCTAAGCTAACTCACGCATGGCAATCTCGATGCAGATCGCATTGGAGTTCACGGCGCACCGTCAGTCGGTGGTGCTGGTGGCACCGGCGGCGCGGGAGTTGTAGCTGCTCTCGGACATCGACAGTCAGGACGGACTGTGGTTCGTTCCACATGCCCATCATCCAGTTCTACCGGCGGGACGCGTCCACGGGTGGTGACGGCTGGGACCCGCGTCGGTCATCCGGGACGTCATCACCGGGGCACTCGTGCACTACTACCCGTTCGCCGAGCAGATCAAGAACCTCGAGGGCCATAAGCTCGCCGTCGACTGCACCGGGGAGAGAGTGTTGTTCGTCGAGGGCAACACCGACGTCCGTCTCGAGCACTTCGGCGATACCGTGCACTCGCCCTTGCCGTGCCTCTACGAGCTCTTCTCTTCTCTGTTGTCCATGTCTCCTCCGCCATAGTCAACTCCTCTCTCCTCCTCTTGCAGGTACATCTGTACATGTACTACTCACTATTGATACTACTATGCACGTTCATCTACGTGCTGGCCGCGAGGATGTCCCGGATGCCGCGCGTCTGGCACATGTACGCCACCGCGCTCCTGGACCAGCGCCTCCTCACCTGTGCCCGTCGCGCCCTCCCCGTCACGCAACACCACCGTGTGTGGCCGCTCCTCCACCGCCTCGCCTACCTCCCCGGCTGCCCTGTCCCGACCGCCGTCAGCATCCTCCACTGCTACCTAAGGTTCGACCCCGCTTACGTCGAGGAGCTCGTCGCCTTCCTCGTCTCCGCTGGTAGGTTCCCGGACGCGGCCGAACAGCTCACTGCGACCATAGACGACGACGGCTTCTGCTCGGCCAAGGGCGCGACCAAGCGCCAGCTCCTGCTGGACCTCTGCGAGCTCCTCGCTAAGCACCCGGACGACGTCGTCGTGATGCCTGTGGAAGCCATCATCTGCACAGCGCCGCACACAAGTTCCCCGAAGAGGCTGGCGTGCTGTGGACGACTCTGGCAGGCCACTTCGCGCGGAAGGGCATCCACGACAAGGCCAGAGACGTGTTCGAGGGGCGCCGCCACGACGACCGCCGTCGAGGACTTCCGGCTGGTCTTCGACTCCCACCTGCACTTCGAGCACGCCCAAGAGGAGAACTATGGTTCTGTTCTCCATGGCTGCTGGCTGGCCGACAAATTAAAGAAGACACCGACCTGAGCATGGCAAGGCTGGAGCGGCTGCTCGAACGCTGGCCGGAGCTGCTCAACTCCATGCAGCTGAGGCAGAACCCGCATGACGTCCAGGCTTGGCACGACAGGGTGAACATCTTCCACGCATGCAGACCCGGCGAGGCAAGCGGCGACCTATGCCGAGGGCATCAGGACCGTCGATCCGATGAAGGCGACAGGGAAGCCGCACACGCTCTGGCTCGCGTTCGCCAAGATGTACGAGGGCCGCAGCATGCTTGAGTGCTCGACAGCGCTCGAGAGGTCTTCCAGCGCACCACGCAGGCAAACTTCGTAAGTCTGTATGCGGTAAAAGGAAAGAGCGGGTTCCATGGACATGTGGCGGGACGCGACAGATTGGAGCTGTGGAGATTTTGGAGGATAGTTGTACCCGTGCAGGACTCCCGGGTGGGTCAAGAAGTAGGTATGGAGGGCGGGTAGATGCAATCATGGTGAGAAAAACAATTCGTATTTGGCAGAAATGTTCTCCAAATTGCGATTTTTCGGTCCTTCCATAGTCCTTCCACCCTATCCACTCCTAAAAACATATGACGGGTGGGTCCAGCGTGAGAGGTACAGCAAATCCGATTTGGGTGAGAAAAGTTTTCAATTGTCTTCGCTCCTTATAGTATAGATAAGGTGAGCGTTTGCAATGCAAGTATTGAAGAGTATGAATTTGAAATATGTAGTAGTTAAAAACCTTAATGAAACATATATGTGAAAACTATTAAATAAAATAAATAGAATTTGATTTTTTTTAGATAACACACCCTCATTCATTAAGTAGCATAAGAGTTACAAACGCCTTCCGGCGAGGCTAAAAACCAAACATGTCTACCTAGCGAGAGATAAGTGGAACTCTTCGCTAGTCTATCAGCGTCAGTATTTGACGATCTTCCTTCGTGCACAAGCTCAGCCTTCCCAAAGAGCTGCAGCATCTCCTGGATTTCCTTCACGACATTTCCTTCAACTCCGAAGCTCCCTCCCTGGATGTTTCGCACTGCATTGACACAGTCGCTTGCCAGTCTGAAGTGTTGCAGACCCACATCGCTTGCTAAAGCAAGACCTTCCCTACATGCCAAAATCTCCATAGTTTCAGGGTCTGAAATTCCTTCCACCACCATAGCTGAAGCTCCCAAGAAATTCCTAGCCATGTCGCGAGCAATTGCAGCAGCTGAGGCGACCTTCAAGTTCTTAGAAACCGATGCATCCACATTAACCTTCATCATCCCCTCTGGTGGTGGAATCCACAGGGGCAACGATCGCCTCTGAGCCGGTGCTTACTTTCCCTTTGGATGTTGTTCTTGAAGCAGTTCGAGCTCTTCTATGTATCTATCAACAAAGCACTTGGTAGACAAAGGACTTTGAAATAAATCCCCATGAACGGCCTTTGATATAGAGTCACGTGTGGACAGGACCATGGGCCTTGCCGCTGCTACCTGGGCTATAGTGTGCAGGCCTATATGTCTATTCGCTGCTGCTAAATCGATGGATAGACAAAAGCATGAGCGTGTACCGCCTCAATTTCTCAATGATTCGGCAGTGACGGGGATGATGATGTCCCAACTGCCGTCCCAGGCGTTGTTGATCTGGGTGACGTCCCCGATCGATCCCGTTCCGAGTTTTGGAACGGTGAATTCAGGACGCGGAACGCCGTGTCGTAACTGGTTCGGACGTCTCGACGCACAAGTGGGGTGGACGTGGGTACGCACGCGGTAGGTAATAAAAACATTAACTTTTTGGTAGAAACGCTTTTCAAATTGTGATTTTATGGGTCTTCCACCCTATCTACTCTCAAATTAATTGACGGGTGGGTCCGGCGTGAGGGGTAAGGCGGTCTCAAATTAGATGAGAAAAGTTTTCAGAAAAACTCGTTCTTTGTAGTATAGATAGATGAAAGATAAGAATATTCCGTTCAAAATCTGCTGGTTTGGCCACAAAGCTAACTCAAGATGTGATCTTGAGCTGCCTGCCTGCGTCACGGACCCGCGCAAAACTCTGAGTTGACTTCAATTTGAAAATGATACATCTTCATGTTGGCCAGTTCGGGTAGTAGGAGCCTAAGAGTTTAACATTGCGTTTAGCTCTATGCAAAAGGATGACTTCTGCCGAGAAGATTGTCATAATTTCTCGCCTAGGAAATGCAAGTTAATTTTTCCTTTGAGTGCTGCATAGGCGAAGACTGAGTTCGAATGCTTGCTTCAGACATTGTAACATGAGATCCAACAGGCAATGTCCATTCTGTGCTAGTGAAGGGGATTGCTTTCATCACCATCAGGTGCCAGCGAAGTTCTAGCTCCTGCCCCTCCATCGGTTTTGATCTGACTTCCTTAACGGCGGCAGATTGAATTGAAGTTCTTTGGACTCTAAACTCCGGCCCCTACAGGAGTAAGGAGTTAATAAAGCCACTGTTTTGATTTGCATCCCTTGGGATGTATGGAAACTGCAGGAATGCAAAAATTCAGACATGAAGACGAGACTAGTTTGCAGATTTCAGGACGATGCCGAGATGTTCTCCTCTGCTGGAGAAACAGATGTAGTAATTCAGTTGATAAAGATAGGGTACTCCCTTGGAGCAATTTCTTTTACCCATAGATTTTTCCTTTATAATTTGTCTTGTCTCCCTGTCTTCCTCTTTCCCTCTGTGGGTTTTTTTTTCCTTCTAGTCAGTTTTTTCCTGGCTTGTAATTACTACTCCCTCCGTTCTTAAATATATGACGTTTAAGACAAGAAATTTAGTTCATTTTGAACTAATTTCTTGTCCTAAACGTCATATATTTAGGGACGGAGGGAGTAAGATGTAAAGTGTTTTTGCTGCTGAAATAAAGTTCGTCAGGCAATGCTAGGGTTGCCATAATTAATTTCACTTAAAAGATTTTATGGCTTGCCACAATAAAAAAAGGCTGCAATTTGTGCTAAATGCCTGAAGCAATTCATCCCAGGAGCCTATAATAAGTTCTATTGAGATTTTTTATTTTTTTCTTTTTGTATCACTTTTTTTCTCATTTGTACAGTTAGTGTAAAATCTTCCTCTCTAGCATTACATAATTATTTGAACCTTCTATTCCACTTGTAATCTTTTTATTCCACTTCTAATCAAATGAATTTGAACCTTCTATTCCACTTGTACTTCATATACATCTACAGTTTTATATTGTGTTTTTTTAAAGACGTGCAAAGCACATTTTTCATTAAGAAAAGACAAGTTTTACCTGAAGCCAATTAGGAGGGACCTAAAAGGCAGAGAAACATGACCAACTAACAGCACAACACGAAGAACAACCAGAAGAAAAGAGCACCACCACACCACCACCACACCGGAGAACTAGCCAAGACGACAACAACCTGCAGGGCAGAGAGACACCTGGGGAGAACACGCACATCACCGCCAGGCTAGCAACCTAGAGACAAGAGACGCGGAGAGCGAAGGTTTATGCAAGACGATGCCTTCAGGAAGGAAGCGACGTCCACGCCGCCATCGCCCGCCTGCTGACGAAGCAGCAGGCCAAATTTTCACCTGGCAAACCACCACAGAGACCTGGAGGCCGCATCAACACCCCGAACAGGGAGGGAAGTTGCGGAAGAGGCGCAACCGTTGACAGCACCGGCAGACGCCAGGCAGAGCTTTCGCCAGAGGCCTCCAAGTCCCATCCTCCAAGGGCCGTTGCATCCGGGAAGGGAGCCCGCACGATGAAAACAGCAGCGTGAATCTCCGGCGACGACGAAGAAGGAGCAGCTGCAGGCAACTTGACGAAGAAAGAGGAAGGAGCATCACGTCGGGGCCGGAGGGTGAGGCAGCGCCAACCAGAGATGCCGCCGAGCGGAAGCGTAGCAGGCGCAGCCGCACGTGAGGACGCAGTAGAGCACCGCCGGCGCCACGCACGTCCACGTCGTCGCCGCCGTCGTGGAGGCCAACGGGCCGCGGCAGCCCAACCTGGCCCCCAGGCGCGCGGAGGCGGGAGAATGGGCGTCGGACCCCCAGAACCAAGGGGCCGCCAGCACCGAGCCCGCCGGCACTCCACATCTCAGGCCACCTTCAATCCACCACCGGCCGCCGGCCCCACCCGCGCTCAGAAGAGGGGAGGGCGCCGGGAGGGAGGAGGCGGCGGCCCCGGCGGGGAAGGCAGAGCGAAACCGAGGGTGACTGACGGACGTCGAGGGGTGCAGGCCACGGTCGACAGTGAGGCGGGGGAGTCGCGGTCGACGGCGGGGTGGAGGGAGCCGCGAACGCGGCGGCTCCGACGGAGAGGAGCTGTCACGGCCGCCGACAGGGGAAAGGGGGTGGCGGAGCCGCGACTGCCGCCCAGAGAGGGAGCCGCGGACCATGGCGCCCGAGGACACCCACTGACGTCGAGGAAGGAGGAGTCCCCGCAACTGCCCAGATCCAGGGCATGGCCGGGCGGAGGGAGGGAGGGAGGGAGGAGGGAACCGGGAGAGGAGGGAGGAGGGGCGGAGAGGAGGAGGAGAGCAGCGGTGTGCCGTCGACAGCCGCACCGGAGAGGAGCAGGGATGTCAGGCCCACGCAGACCCGCCGCCCCACCAACTGTCGGATTCGCACCGGGAGAGCCCCCCGCCGGCTGCCGCCGGGTCGACGCACGTCTGCCGCGACCCAGATCTAGGGTTCCTGGATCCCGGCGGAGGAGGGCTGATCGAGGCGGAGGCGGGGGCCTACGAAGAGGACGGGCGGGTCTGCCGACGGGAGGCACGCGACTGCCGGTGACCAGGAGAGACGACCTTGAGGTTGGTGGTGGTGGGGAGAAGGGAGGGAGGGAGGGAGGGAGGGAGGAGGAAAATAGGGGTAGGAGAGGAGGACACGGCGACGCCGGTTGTGCGGCGCCGTCGCTGGCCACCGCCGCCGACGGTGGGGATGGCGGCAGCAGCCGACGGGAGTGGTGACGAGGGTTCTGACGGCGCGGAGGCTCGGCCCCCTCGAGTCGCTTCGCAGAGGCGACGCGAGGATCAGGAGCATTTCGTCACTTTAGATATCTCAATTTTATATTGTGTTCTTCAATTCACATGGAGGTATAACCTTTTTAGCAAGGTCAATCGTGTTGTACAGTTGATAACTAGCAAAGTCATGGTGTAGTGATTGATGAGACGGATTTGAATTATTTGATTAGAAGCTCGGATCATATGAGCTTTCAGCTTTGGGTTGTCCACCACTCGAATCTGTACTACCTTTTCAAAGATCGGACCAATGCAACCATAAATTTCAAATAGATACCCTGTGTATATGATGGAATGATATGACTAATCGAAATGCACTTGCTCCGCATGTCTCAGAACCGTACCCATATGTAATGCTTTCCAATACAAGTCCAACAATTCTAATTTCTCATCACAAAACAGTCAAACTAAAATTATAATTTCTTATCACAAAATCTATATGTGTTGGTTGTTGGGGCGGTAGAAAACATATCTCTTGGCACCGGGAGTTTGTTAGAACGCAAAGATCATTTGGCTCCGGCCTTTTTCGAAACACCAACAAGAACCTTGGACTTCGCACCTTCAGAGCTAAAAAGTCAACCCAAGCGAAAGAATGTGAATCGGCTCGAAGATTTTTTTCCTCCTTCGTAGAGGACAAGTGCTAGGCTTCGGGATGTTTCGTCATCACCGGGGCTCCAAAGAAATATTTCGTAAAGACATCCAGCTTCGGTGATCTTTTTCTGAAGAGACTAAAAAGCCTAGGCTTCGCCAGGATCGTCGTGTTTCAGGAAACATAAGTTAACCCATATCAAGCCTTTTTGTTACAGGGAAGAGTCCGAGCTCCGGGAGTTTTCTCGAGGAAAAAAGAAGGCGAAAGTCAGAGCTCCGCTGAGACAGTCCCGCTGGTCCGATGCTTCTTGGTTTCGAGGCCATACTTCGAAGCTGTGAAGTCTTCAGGAAACACGTTGCTAAGAAGGACAAGATCGCGAAGCCCATAATTCTCCGAGGAATGGGCCGCAACGACTTGGTCAAAAGCTATTACAACACGGAACTGCCTCCGGGTTTTCCGGCGCGTCGCCCGCTCCGCTGTCTCCGGCATGTTTCGCGCTCCAGTTCTTGACCTTCGGGGGTTGTGCCCTCAGCCTGCGGAACGTCCTCTGCTGCCACGCCTGCAAGCCGAATGGAATCCCTTAGCTCCCAGAGCACAAGCGACTCCACTAGCCCCCTCTTCTTATAAAAAGGCAAGCAAACAGATAATAAAGTTTTTAGATCCCTCATACCAACAGCCTTGTTATAGGAATAAGTCGAAGGCTCGAAGGTGCTCTTCTCCGCAAGAACCATCTCCAGAGTGGGTCATTCCACAGCACCTGATGTGCTCACGGTTTCGGCAAGAGACTTCATAAATTCGGGCGACGCCTTCGCATCACCCGAAGCTTCGGGATTGTCACCCGGGCCAGAAGAACTAGCACCCTTATCCCGATTATCCTCGGCTCCGAGAAGTTTGACATTTTCTTCAACCTTGTCCGAACCTCCGGCGTCTCCCATATCAAGGGTAACTACAGCAGTGTCCTTCGGACTGGACACAATAGCTTTTTCCACTTCAGGATCAGTCAAATGACCCCTGGTTTCTCCATCAGCATCAGCCCTTGAGTCCAAGAACTCTAGAGTATCAGCGGAGCTAAGAATATTCACAATTCGGCACGCATGCCTCGGCTTAGAGCCAGATTTCTTCCGCCGAAGGCCGGGCTTCAACGCTTTCTCACCGGCAGGATTGGCATCTTCACTTGCAACCTGCTTCTTCTTAGCACATTTAAGTTGACTCGTCTTCGTGGAAGACGCCGGAGCCACAGTCTTCCGCGACTCAACAACCTTAGCCTCGTCAGCCGTCTCCGGTGAAGCCGCAGATTTCTTCTTCTTCTTCACAGCGTCGGCCGGATCCGCCACAGCTTGAGCAGAATCACGAGTACGCTTAGAAGACGCCCGAGGCTTCGGACGATCGTCCGCTTCAATCCTGAGCTCCGAAAAAATCTGGTTAACCCGGCGACCTCTGGTTACCAACTTTCGCGAAGCCTGATACTCCGCCTTGGTATAGGGGCCAAGCAAGTCCACCACATGCTGTTCAACCTCCCCCACGAATTCATGGGCGTTCTTTCCCACAGGCATTTTCAGCCCAAAACAAGGAAAAGGAATCTCTTTCGCAAATCAATCAACTGACAACCACTTAACCTCCCGAGGGTTCCAACCAGCAGAGAGGGGCCAAATCTCAGCAGCCACAAATTCTTCCGCAACGTCACGACCAGGGATAAACTGCGAAGCTAAACAGAAAGCCTTCTCACAATCTTTAAAACCCTCTGGTCTTCGCGAAGTCTGGGCCCATAACATAACTCAGGGGTGTCATAGTCGAGATGCTGAAAGGGTAGTATGCGGTCCCGTCGGAGCCGCGAGGCATGTTCACCTTCACATAGAACCAATATGACAACCAATCATCATACCATTTATTTTTGTGAGCCGGGCTCACCTCTACTCTCTCAATGTCTTTCTTGGTATTCTTCCTCCGAGTAGTGAAGGTTATGCACCCAAAATGATTCTCATAAACGGTGGCATCCCCATCCAGCCAAAAACTTTGTTTCTGGACGTGGAGCTCGTAGAACTGGACAAAGGCTTCGGTATCCACTCGTCCATCACACGAGTGCACAGCGAAGAAAAACTTGGATAGTTGAACGAAGGGATTCGGTGTCAGCTGATGCAACTTAACACTGTACCTGTCAAGGATCTCAGGGAGGCACCTAGAGCAAGGGAATCTCAAACCAGCATTAAAGAAATCACGAAAGACCACGGCTTCGCCAGTCCTGGGCTTCGGAGTTGTTTCCCCTTCCGGAGCCCTGGCAACACCTTCAGGAAAGAATCCCTTTTCCTCATAAAACTTGATCAGGTTCTCAGAAACAAGCGAAGCCCTGAGAACAAAAGATGGGGTCTTGGGCTCTCGACCAGCCATGAGATCCGATGGCGAAGCCTCTACCGCCGAAAGATCTTCACCACAGGAGATGTCCTTGACCTTCGGTGATGGCTCGTAGTCAACGATATCACCAGCAGGTTCTTCCGGAGCTTCGGGGGGAGCAACCGAAGCAGCTATCTCCTCCTCCGTCATTAGCCGCGTAGTCTGCTTGGTACGAGCCAGAACTCCTAGAAAAGTCTAGGCTTCGTAAAAGAATGAGGACGAAAATCTTCAGCTAAGCAAGATCGCGTAGCGAGCACGGATCTTAAAGCAGCTAGGCGCGGCACACCGGGGGCTGGAGCTTTGGCGAGAGTAAGGAAGCAGGGGACCCCGACCCCCCCCCCCTTATATAGCCTGACGAGAGAGAAGAAGTGTAACGGTCTCGAAATACGAACAGGCGCCTCGGGAAGGAGTGATTCGTGTCGATCAACGGGCCAACGCGCGAAGCCAAAACAAAGGAAACCTACAAACTTCCCGTCGATGAAGGTGACGTTTTCTTCAACTTAAGTTCACAAAACAAATCAAGGAGAAGGATAACCTTGTTGCTTAACGCTTCTCCTCGAGGGGCTACTGTTGGGGCGGTAGAAAACATCACCTCTTGGCACCGGGAGTTTGTAAGAACGCAAAGATCATTTGGCTCCGGCCTTTTTCGAAAAACCAACAAGAACCTTGGGCTTCGCACCTTCAGGGCTAAAAAGTCAACCCACGCGAAAGAATGCGAATTGGCTCGAAGATTGTTTCCTCCTTCATAGAGGACAAGTGCTGGGCTTCAGGATGTTTCGTCATCACCGGGGCTCCAAAGAAATATTTCGTAAAGACACCCAGCTCCGGTGATCTTTTTCTGAAGAGACTAAAAAGCCTGGGCTTCGCCAGGATCGTCGTGTTTCAGGAAACGTAAGTTAACCCATATCAAGCCTTTTTGTTACAAGGAAGAGTCCGAGCTCCGGGAGTTTTCTTGAGGAAAACAGAAGGCGAAAGTCAGAGCTCCGCTGAGACAGTCCCGCTGGTCCGATGCTTCACGGATTCGAGGCCATACTTCGAAGCTATGAAGTCTTCAGGAAACGCGTTGCTAAGAAGGACAAGATCGCGAAGCCCAGAATTCTCCAAGGAATCGGCCGCAATGACTTGGTCAAAAGCTATTACAACACGGAACTGCCTCCAGGTTTTCAGGCATGTCGCCCGCTCCGCTGTCTCCGACGTGTTTCGTGCTCCGCCATCTACGGCGTCAAATCCGCATCAAGTGTAAAAGCCCAAGTTTGTCCCCGAATATTCTTTTTAGATGTTGGGGCTGTAAGGACAAGCTTGGGATGTAATTTTAGTCTTTGGACACTATAAAAGGAGACCCCCTCCTTATTGTAAGGGGGTCATCATTTTGGAAAGTTGAATGTGTAATGTTCTAAGGAATGCCATCTAATTAATACACGTGATTGCGAACGAGTTAATTGTGTAATATTCATCAAGTAGCCCTATCTCTGTTTGGGAGTTTTGAGTACCCAACATTGGTCAAAGATCACAAATTGTGGATTTTCAAGTAAATGTGGACACCAAAAAGTTTTCTTACATATGGTATGCTTTTTTGATATGGCCTGAACAATACTACCATTTTACATCATTAAAAATATATATAGCATGGTAGATTAAATCTATAATATAAGGATCAAAAATAATTGAAACCCTTCACGTTAGACCTAGTTGTCATGTATTTGGAGGAGTGGATGCATGAAAGGAACCGGATGCTCATAGCCTAAAAGTTGAATTAGCCAACTTAAAAACTTAAAGCCTATGGCTACCACTAACTATGACTTCTTCTAGTGTGAAGGCCTCGTCTCAGAGAGTTTTGCAACCTATAGAGAATTGTATCAAGATTTACTCTATGAAACTAAAGGCACACAAAGATTGCAAGAATAAATGTGGAAACATAAAAAAGAGGATGAAGAGGAAGCAAACTCTTGACACAAGATTTATCTCATAATATCGGTAGACACTAAGCCATCACTAGTCCACGTTGTTGAAGCACTCACACAAGAGTATTGTCGGGGTTTGTTACCGCCGGCTAGTAAATTTCTCGAATTGCGTGTCGGGTCTCGGACGGTGTGTGAAATGGGACACAAGGATTTATACTGGTTCGGGCCTCCAAAGAGTAATACCCTACGTCCAGTTCGTGTTGCCTGTGTTATTTGCACTGATTTGTAGTAGGGGGATACAAATGGGCGAGAGAGGGAGCTCGGTCCCAAGTCTCTGTGGTGTGTGTACGTGGTTCATGTAGCAGAAGTCTGCGTACGCGTGTGTGTGAGCCGAGTTCGGCTAAAGGTAGAAGAAGAACAGTAAGAGAGAGCTCCTCCGGAGAGGAGAAAGGAGTGAAAAGGAGTCCCCTCCCTGCTTGCCAAGGGCTGCTTTCCTTTTTATAGATCAAGGGAAACTTACCAGCCAAGCAAACAAAGAGAGAGAGATATAGATCAAGGGAAACTTACAATCCAAGCAAACACAGAGAGAGAGAGAGTGAACACCGGGAGGGGGGAGAAAAAGTCTCACCCCTTGCCATGCACGCATGCACGCATGCGCACTCTAGTGGTGGCCTTGTTTATTGTGCCTTGTTTATCCATGCCCACCACCGCAAGCCAAGGTCGAGCCCGGTCCTTGCATGCCTGCATGCATCCTCGAGTGGTGAGAGGTGGCCTCCTTGTTGCATGACTGTGGGCCCCTCCTCTAGCATGTAGGTGTCCTGTTTGATGTGTACTTGGCATGTAGGTGTCCTGTTTGATGTGGACGGCATTGGAGACACGCGCGCTGTTGTAGATTTTGCAGGTATTCACCACCCGATTCGTATAGGTCGGAGGCTGCCCGAGCGAGTCGGGGTCTTCTCAGAGACTGGTCGTGCGAGCCGCTCCTTAGTCGGAGGCGGAGCTTTGGTCATGTGAATTGCCAGCTCAGCATGGCGAGAGCAAGTACTCGGAGGACTTGTGCACGTAAGGCGCGGGCCGATCCATCTCATATTAGTTGTGGGTCCCACTCGTGTGGGTCCCACTTCCCGGAATACCACTTGATTTGCGACCGTTTTCCTTCATGAAAATAAATCCAGAAAGCCACAAAAAATACTCCAGGGGTCTTCGTGACCGTGAGATTCGCCCGTATTTACCGTCTTTGGGTACCCGTAATATTGGACCTCGTCAGTAGCCCCCGAGCCTGGGAGGGAGTCACGGACTTGTTCCTAGGTTCAGTTGTCGTAGTGGAGAGGTAGATTGTGTTTTTTCCGGCGGGGGCACGCGAGCGCACCCGCGGGTGGTAGCCCCCAAGCCCACGGGCAAGTCGGAGACTTGCTCGTGGGGTTAAGTTGCGATTTGACGTTGTACAGATTTTGATTCGTCGCACACTGTGTGCCTTCACCTGGGTTTGCGAAGGGAAGGTGAATTTTGGTGGCCCTGCATGACGCGGGGCACCAGTCGGGGAGTCGGTTTCCCTTTTCGTTGCGTCTCCCTCGCGCATCCATTTCGTTAGGAAGGAGGGGTCGGGTGACTGTTGGTATTTATTAAGCCTACAGAGAAATTAATGATCCGCAAGCGCACGGATACCGGTGAGCACTTCACCCAGGGAGATGGGTTTTAAAAATATCGTATCCACAGGGAAGACGGGATGGATTTATCAGTTGACTAAGGATGGCAGTAGACTACTATATGAGACTTTGATAGAATGACACATACTTTAACAGGGATAAGCCAATAATAATATTATATATATATATATATATATATATAACTCAGACAGGTAGAGGCACACGTGGAACATAGAATATACTACTTCCTAGTTAGATTAGAACTGGATAACATAAGAGGCACAAATTCTATATAGCATACAAAGACTAGTTATTCATCTATTCTATCATAGCATATCATCACATATAGCATAATCATGAGTAAATGTGAGCACCCCGAAGATTACCCAAGAAGATCAAGAGCGAAACTTGATCATCCCAAGAACCATTATCGACTAGTCTTATGCTCGGGGGTGGATTGCAAAGGACTCAATAGGCCTGTCACACCTACAATCTACCACACGACCCGGAGCATAAGGTGATTCTGCAAGTAAATCATATCTAAGCACCATGCTTACATAATCTCTACTACCTAGCATACTCGAGTAATATACTAGGAACTCTACGAATAAGTGCGTGAATTTATCATTAATCATGACTATATCAAATATACTACTAGAACAAAGTAAGAACTTAGCGATTGCATACATAATATTGAAATAGCACAAAGTCATTGAGAAACAAAATAAGAACCGAATCTTGATGACTTACAGATCTGGAATTGGAGCAAAGCTCAACTCTACTCGAATCTAACTTTCTATCTAGAACTAGGTTCTAGATCTAAGAACTAGATCTAGAACTATGAAGTAGCTATCCTATTTCTTGTGTCTCCTCTTCTTCTCCTGTCTTGGCCTGATGATCTGAGATGAGATGATAGATCAGATGCCAGATGCCTCTAGAGGGGGTCAGGGGGGCTGCTTATATAGTCCTGAGGATGTGCTATGCGTTGTACGATCAAACCGACCTAATAGGCGGTTTAGATTGCTCCTCATAGGCGGTGGAAGAACCTTCCGGAAGTAGGGCTGAGGTGGCGCCCGGGGGGCGGTCGGCCCCACCACTAGGCCGATCGGCCTGGGGTGGGCCCCCCTCGGGGCCTGTTCTGGCGTGGTGGTTCCTTTCTTCTTCCAGAAGCTTCTTTCTTGCAAGTCAAGTCGCTTTGGGTTCTGGAGTCTTCTAGTTTTGATTCCTTGCGTATTTTCCTGAGTAGTCCCTGAAATTATATAATTCACCAGAACTCGTGGAAATCATTATTCTAAGGCCCTATATTACTGTTGAATTATTATTTTGGTCCTTTTTCCTGCATTGTTGATGCATAAAAATAAGAGTTAGTGAGTATCAACAGTGACGTCAAGTCTTGCCTCGCTGGCCGAGCCCCGGCACCCGGTGAGCTGCGTGCGGGTGAGCTCGAGTGAAGTCTCGGAATCCCATTCGCCGGGTTCCGAACGGATCAGCTGATGATCGACCTCAGACTCCTAATGGCGAAATCATCTAGTTACAGAGCCCGTTCGGTTAGACTTGGCGGCTCGTTGCCTTTCCGTCGGGGAAAAACCATGACCTCATTTTCCATCAAGACTCGAACGCAGTTCAGGATGCTCAGAGCGCTCGTGCGCCTGAGTTCTGGCCGCTGGGGCCCATCCTTCGCCGCCCCTCGCTCGGGTGCCCAGGTGCGACTGTCGAACCCCGCGATGGGCCAGCCTTCGAACTCCTGGTCGTCGGTGTGTGGCGCCAGCCCCCGAGCGTAGAGCTGCGAGGGACCGTTGGGGCCACTGGAAGCACGTCACGTGGTCGTTGCGACGGCCGAGTAGTCGTCGTCCAGCCCCCGAGCATGAGGTCCGAGCAGTCGTCGTCTCCCAGCCCCCGAGCGTGAGGGCTGGGCCGTCGTCGTTGTTCCGGTGGAGTGAAGTGCCAGTCCGAGTACAGAAAAGTACTCAGCTGGTGATCTTTGTGGAGCGTCGTGCCAGTCCAAGTACTGGGAAGTACTCAGCCGGTGGTGAGGGCAACCTCTAAGCGTAGGCTGCGAGCTCGGGGATCCAAGACTCGTTCCTGGAAAAAGAAAATCAGAGGATAGTAGTATGTGGTGCGACAAATACCGATTCTGAAGAAAAAGCATTCGACAACGTACAGCAAGACATCTAATTCCAACCCTCTAAAGTCTATTAATTTCCTCGGGTAGTTATCCTATTTCGTTTATGCACCTGACCCCCGACAGCCCCAACCGTAGCGCAGGGAGCTGACCGCATGCACGCGTAGGAAGTGTAGGTGTAGGACCGAGGTTTCACGGGTTTAAGGTGTGTGCCCCCCCGAGTACTTTTAGCGACTCGTGCGAGAGAGGAACACTGGTGGAAAAAGGGCCTTCGGTCCCGGTTGGTAAGAGCAATATCTCTCTAAAGACCTCTAGAGACTAAAGACTAGAGACAAAAGGCACCCCTCTTTATTACCGGGTGCACAACCGGGAATAAAGGGGGTCCTTTAGTCTCGGGTGGGATTCCCACCCGGGACTAAAGAATTTTTCACGAAACAAAAAAAAATCCCCCCCACCCCTCCCGTGCGCCCTCATCCCCCATTCTCCATCCATCCTGTCCCTCATCCCCCATCCACCATGGACTTCGAGCTCAAGAACAAGTTCAACATATTCATCACAAACATACACAAACATTTTCACAGCACTTACATAGATCCACAACATACAACAGAATTTTCATTCACAAGAAATGAATCCACATACACAATCAACTTTTTACACAAGAATCTTCATCGAAATGAGTTCATGTACTCACAGCCAAAAATCAAGAACAAATTCATGTACAAGCAACAGATCCACTGGCAAAAATCAACAACAAAAATCCACTCACGGGCAATCTCGCAGTCGTCAGGGCCTCCAAGCTCCTGGTCGTGCGCCGTAGCGCCCTCCCGGGGCCGGCCGTCGCGCCGCCGCGCGCCCAGCCGGGGCCGGCCGCCGCGCGCCCCGCCGGGGCCGGCCGTCGCGCCTCCGCGCGCCCAGCCGTCGCCGGCCGCCGCGCGCCCAGCCAGGGCCGGCCGCCGCGCGCCCCGCCGGGGCAGGCCGTCGCGCCGCCGCGCGCCCCGAGCACCGACGATGGAGTTGGCATGCGGTGGAGTTGGAGTTGGAGGAGAGATAGGAGAAAGAGATAAGGAAGAAGGGGGAGTGGCTGCGGGCTGCGGTGGAGAAGAGATAAAAGGAAGAGAGAGAGGATGGTGGGGCCACTGACGGTGTGTGGGAGGGAGGGTTTTGTCTCGGGTGGTTGTTTGACCCGGGAGTAAAGGCTCCCCATTTAGTCCCGGGAGTAAAGGCTCCCCATTTAGTCCCGGGACTAAATATTTAGTCCCGGGTGGTGTTTCCACCCGAGACTAAATGGAGAGCCTTTAGTCTCGGGTGGAAACACCACCCGGGATTAAATTCCTTCTCCCACTATAGTGTCTTGGACGTGGAGTTTTTTGTCCCGGTTGGTGTTACCAACCGAGACTAAAGGGTGGGGGCATTCACATCCATTAGAGGCCACGTTCATGCGAACCCTTTAGTCTCGGCTCCAAATTTCAACCGGGAATAAATAGTTGGATCAAAGGTCGTTTTTCCACCAGTGGAAAAAGAAAGTAAGCTGGCGAAGGAAAAAGTACACGCGTGCTATGCTCGTTGGCCGTAGCCCGACTGCCCGTGTAGCGCTCGGGCTGTAAATGCAGTCGGGGCCATGCTAAGAGTAGCCGGCGATAACCCGGAGACGTGTGCCGAGGTATGCAGTAGCCGAAAAATGGTGGTGCTAGAATATTACTTAGCTTGATTCGTGTTTATGTCGGAGGAGTCAGCGTGTCGTTCTTGGGCCTGTTCTGATAAGCCCCCGAGTTTCGTGTTGCTTGTGGTGCCCGAGCGGGCAGCTGCCGAGGAGATCGGCGATTCGTTGGGGTCGTCGTTGGTTTCGTGTGCGGGGGACGTCACAGGCTCGGTCGGGGCGGTTGCCGGACGGCCGCTGGTGCCGTTCGCCATCGTTGTTGATGGCGGCGCCGCGGTCCGTTGGCGGCGAGAAGAAGGGTGACGAGGACGAGGTATGACAACGGGTGGCGGTACAGCCGTTGGTCGTGGCTTGCCGTCATCCGGCCGCATCGTCCGGAACAGCTCCATTTTGGTAAGAATGGTGAACTGATGAAGCTGCAGTTCGTGACCTGCTTACAACAACCAAGGTACCGACAAGAAATTTACGTTATTGGTTAGGGTGGTAATTTTCCCGAGTAGGAGCTCAATCATACGACTTGAGTCCCGTCTCCGGGCAGCTTCCCGAGCAGTTTCAGTCTGCAAGCAGCGAACTTGACTCGTACGAGTAGTTCTTCGTCACCGAGCAGTGTCTCTGAGCAGTTCCTGAGTAGCTGCCCCGAGTAGTAATTCAACTAGAACGACTTGTTTTCCGTCATCGAGCAGTTGCTCCCGACTAGTTGCCTCGAGTAGCGGTTCGCACGAGCTGTTTTTCCGCCTCCGACTTGTTGGTTCGCACGAGTTGCGCCTACCGTCTCCGACTAGTTTTTTCTCTTTGTGTGAACGCTCGGAACTGCATCCAGCGCTGGACCCGCCTCCGCGGGGATGGGATCAGAGCAGGAGGAGGGCCTGCGGGAGAGGAGATGCGTCGCCGCTCGTGGCTGGAGGAGACGGAGGCGAGCTGCGCCGCTACGCCTCGCCACCGGCCGCCGTCCTCCCGGCGGGTTTCTTCCGCCTTGCGTCGTCCTCTGGCCCCTCCGCCGGGCGCCGCACCTGCGACGGGGCCGATGAGTCCCGCCCCCGGTGCCGCCTGATTCAGGCACGCATGCCCTGCCGCGGCCCGCACCTGCGAGCCCCGTGGCCGGGCACGCCGGCGGGCTCCGCTTCTGGTGCCGGGAGAGAAGAGGGTGAAGCGCCGCATCGCTGAGGAATTCCTCCGCCGTCGGACGGAGCACCGCACCTGGGTGTCGTTACGGAGGAGCCGCTGCCGCCGTGCCGCGAGGCCTCCTGGGGTGCTCTGCTTTGCCCATGGTCGTCTAATTCCCGCCACACCTCTGATGAAGGAGGCAGGCGCGTCGTGCCGATGTGGAGAGGGGACATGCGAGCGCGCGGGACGCCGGAGATTGCCGGAGGAGAAGGCGCCGCGCTGCCGGCCGTGGCGGGGGAGAGGTCGCCAGCCGTGCAGGCGGAGGGCAGGGCGCCAGCCGCCGCGCCGCCGCGGAAGTTGGAGTCGAAGGCGAGGGCGTGCGGCCGCGCCGGCCGTGCTAGTTGGAACGCACAGACGCCGAGGAGGTTGTGGCGCCAGCGCTCGTGGTCGTCGGAGGGAGCCGCGTCGCCGGTTGGGGCAGTCGGAGCGCGTGGTCGGCGAGTTGCGCTGCTGTCGGATACCTAGGCGTCGTTCTCGATGAGCCGCCGCCGTGTGCCATGGGGCCCGCCGGGGGCCTCCGCTTGATCGCCGCGGCCTCTGCTGCGCACGCCCTCATCTAAGAAGAGGATGAATGGGACCGGGTACGGGGACGGCGCATCTGGGAGGAGCCGCCACTGCTGCCCGCTTCTCCGCCAGCGGCTGCCGCAGCCTCTGCTGTGCGTGTCGGCGTCGAGACCCTGCACATGAGGGAGAAAAGAAAAGAGGTGCCGCCGAGGTGGCCAGCTTGGGGAAGAGAGAGAGCTACGCTGTTGTGCTGGCGCTGCGAGCAACAGCGGCCGGAGACGAGGGCGGCGACGCCGAGCGCCTGGTGGTGGTTGGCGCCGGAGTCCTTTCATGGAGGCGTGCACGTAGAGCCAGAATGGACCAAGCTCGGTGTCGAGGGTGCAAATAGGTTGGCGTGGAAGGTGCCGGTCGTCGTTGCCGTGGTGGTGGCACTCCTCGCCGGCGATCCCAGAACGACGCCACGACTTCAAGGCAGCTGCTTGGTGGCGGGGGCGTCCTGCTGCTTGCGCCGTCCGTCGGCGGCACAACGGCGATACACTCCTCTGACTCGCGGTCGTCAAGGTCGTCGTATGCGGCCGTAGCCCCGGCCCGGCGTGGTCCTCGTAGTTCCCGGTGACGGCCTCAACTTGACGGTTGCCGCGGTGTCGTTGCCAAGATCACCAGTTCGTCGGCGCGGCGCCGTTCCAACTCCTTCTTGCGGCGGAGGCGTCGTAGGGAAAGGGAGACAGGGTTAGCAGCTTGACGGTGGCGTTGTCATTCTGCTCTAGTTTGGTGGTCGCGGCTTCGTGCTCCCGGCCGGCGGCGCAGCACGGCAGGACGCAGCGAGCTTGGCCGGCGGCCTCCGACGCGGCCCCCTTCCATTCTTCGCTGATGCGGCGGCGCTGGTGTCGCCGTCGTCCAGACTACGCCGGTGGGTGGAGCCTTCGCAGGTCGGGGCAGCTCCCTCCGATGGAGCAAACTGGCTAGCTACAGGGATCTGAAAGCCAGAGCGAAAATGATCTGGAAAGCAGCGCACAAAACTGTGTGATTGACGGGCTCGCAGCAGCTTCGAGGTGTGTTTAGATTCCAAAAAATTTAAAAAAACATCCCATCATCTATCACATCACCTCTCACTATTCATCTGCATTTATACCAATTCTTTTCCAATTCAGCCAGTTCATCTGTATCTAAACACACCCTAAGCTGCGAGGCATGATGAGGCCCCCATGTTTCGCCCCCATGTTTCTTTTTTTTTCTTTTTCATGTCAGATGGTGCCTCGCAGCATGGCATCGCAGCGCTGTTGCCGGCACGCACGGCCGAGCGTACGTATTCGTAGATCCGGGACTCGGCGCAGTCGTATTCGTCCACCACGGTCGTCACCGGCAGGGCTCGTCGTCCTTGTCACACGCCGCTGCTCGGGGACAAGGCCGAGCTGCTAGTCGACGTAGTGCAGCTCGGAGGCGCGGTCGAACGGAGGAGTGTCGCTCGGCAGCGAGGCCGAACGGTGGGGCGCCGTGGTGATGATGAAGCTCAGGCCATGCATGTGCATCCAAGCGCCCAGCTCTCGACATGGTTGGTCGTCGGCGTCGCTGCCGCCGTTGGCGTCGCGGCTGCCGCCGCTGTTGTCGTCGTTGTTGGCGGAATCGTGGTTGCCGTCGGCGTCGCTACGGCCAATGGCGCCGCGGCCGCCGTCGTCGTGGTGGTCGTTCGTGGCTCCAAGGTTGTCGCCGGCGGCGTCATCGTTCCCCTGTTGCTCCCGTGGCCTGCGACTTGCCCTTCGATAGTCTTGACGGTACGGCGCAGAGGAGTTGGGGTCGTGCCAAGCAAGCCCTCTGTCCGTGGCGACGATGAAGCCCGGGCTGCCGGAGCGCGTATGTCGTCGGCGCCCGATTCTTGACGTGGTTGGCCATTCGAGACCTGCAAAGAAAAACGACGTGACACGCAAAAGGTCTCTACCTGACGCGCTAACTGTCGGGGTTTGTTATCACCGGCTAGTAAATTTCTCGGATTGCGTGTCGGGTCTTGGATGGTGTGCGAAATGGGACATAAGGATTTATACTGTTTCGGGCCTCCAGAGAGTAATACCCTACGTCTAGTTGGCGCTGCCTGTGTTATTTGCACTGATTTGTAGTACGGGGATACAAATGGGCGAGTGAGAGACATGGGTACCCATGGGTCCCCACCGGCCAGGGTCCTAGGGGGTCCAGACAAGTGGACCCGACCTTCTAGAAGACCCGCCGACCTGCCGAGTGGGACCACCGACCTTATCCTCAACACTGACGGCCGCGGGCGACCTCGTCAAGATCCTAGAAGACCTGCGATGCTTGGCGTGCAAATCAAGATACTAGGACCTGACGCGCCGCCGCCTGTAGCTCCGAGTATCACGGGATACTCCTTGTAATCCGGGAGATAAGCTCCCCACAGTTGTAACCGACCTCGACACGGGTCAACAGACCTTGCATGGAAACCCTAGCCCGTCCTCCCCATATAAGGCGGCCTGGGGCTCCATGCAAAGGACAACTCATTCTCGCATAATCCACCACAACTGGACGTAGGGTTTTACTCTCCGGAGGCCTGAACCAGTCTAAAACTCCTTGTCTCCCCGTGTTCTTCGCCATACTCGCCTAGTTCCGAGTTCACCACGTGGACTACCACCTACTCTCTTATGTCCCGTTCCTCCATTAATCTGCAAACCTCTAGGGTAACCCCCTATCGGATCTGTCCAGGTCTCACCCCCTGACAGTTGGCACACCAGGTAGGGGTGATCGGGAGCTCGCTGTGCAGCATGGTGGCCGGACCCAGCGTCATCTTCACCGACGGCACGAAGAACTTCCTCGACAGCGACCTCCTCACCGCCGCCCTCCGATCTAATCGCGAGGTCGACGTCTTCGTTCTGTGGATGGCTCGCAAGAAATTTCCCCCGGCGGCAACCCACCCACCACGCCCTCGATCTGTTTGTGGGATCAGCGTCGTCGGGATCAGCGTCGTGTTCTACGGCGAACAAGTGTGTACGTCCACGGGACTGCGTGATGGCGTAACTCGGCGTGAGGGGCCATCCGGCAGGCGGCAGCTACGTCAACACCACCTCGACGGATCACCAGATGGACCAGATCGTCGCTGAGTCGTCGACTTGCCCAATGCTCATCAAGCAACGGGGGACGGATCGATCTTACCGGCAGCAATGACACCGACGGCCACCTCGAGTGCATCGGCCACCGCTTGAGCTTCCGAGCTGCACTTGTTTCTGCGACCCAGTATGTCGCGTTCGCCACTGCTCAGGAATTTATCTACGTCGACAACGAACACAGCGTCGATTCGTGCACGTGACGTGCGGCCAAAAAAAAACAAAATCCATGTACTAATGGATACGCGACCAGGGAAGATTCTTCTGTTTTCTTTTCTTTTATTATTTTCCAATCTAATCTGTGCTTTCCAATTTGTTTTTTCCCATCGTGAGGATTATTCTAATCCAATTTCTTTTTTCTGCAACGTATGGTGCACTTACGAGATCGGTTTGCTCGTGCAGTTGTGCATGTGGCCGACGTGCCCGGGTTTCCTGATGACGGGTCGTGCTACCTAGTGAATCCGTATCGGCGACGATGATCATGGCGCTCGGCAGCACCGATGAGATGGCTGACCTCATCAGCCCGACTTGCTGCCCTGCGGCACCGCCGCCACCAACGGCTTAGTGCCGTCCTCGTCGCGACCCCGCGTCACGTTGTCAACTACCTCGATGGCTCGTCACGGCTCCGATTCATCACCGACCTCTTCGATGTCCGGACAGTTTGGCACGTCTCGGGCTCGCCACGTCGACCTCGGCGACCTGCTGTATCGCCGACCTCTTCCGCGTCTCCAGCACGGCGACCACGCCTACTCCGACTCTCAGCATGGCGACCGCGACTACGTCGACTCGGCAAGCTAAGTGTTATTTTTTATTAAATATTTTACGGTTTCAATTTCTTTCACCGACCTGTTTTACATGTTTTTTCTTACTTTATTTTCCCTCCTCCTTCGACACGCTTGGGGGCATGGTATAGCCGACCTCGATACGCTCGGGGGCTCGGCTTTGCCAATCTAAAGGTCGCCAGACCTGAGGGACTTAATTAACTTCTGTGCGTTCTCCTTTTAAATGTCATTTACTTGTTATGCGCATTCTTAAGTCGTGTGGTTGTGAGGCCTTGGGTCCAAGGCCCCCCTCCGCGCGCCGGCTGCACCTAAGCCTCCGCGCTGAGCTGTGCAGTCGGTAAGCCGTTCCTCCACTGAGTTGGGTTAGCAGAGGGGACACGTTTCGCAGCTTCATAGTCTTTGAGTTCGCATAATTTGTGCTTGGCATGATGAGGAGAATGCTTTCTTAAACAAAACACATTGCAAACATGTCTTAAGATCAAGCTAAATTTTTATTATATTTACAGATTGATACACCGACCTGGTGTTTATCTTGTTTCACAGGCCCAGCTCTACGACGACCTGGTATGTCTCCCAGCAACCTTTGTGGCTCACGATGGGATGCGACTCAGCGCTTCTGCGACTTGTCCGGCTTCCACGCTCGGGGGCTGGTCACCTTCTTCAAGGTCTTCGGACCTCCTGGCGGCTCCATCGTCGTCTTCTTCAAGGTCGCCAGACCTCCCGGCGGCTCCATCGTCGTCTTCTTCAAGGTCGTCAGACCTCCCGGCGTCTCCGTCGTCGTCCACTTCAGGTCGCCAGACCTCCCGGCGTCTCTGTCGTCGTCCACTTCAGGTCCCCAGACCTCCCGGCGTCTCCGTCGTCGTCCACTTCAGGTCGCCAGACCTCCCGGCGTCTCTGTCGTCGTCCACTTCAGGTCGCGAGACCTCCCGGCGTATCCGTCATCGCCTACTTCAGGTCGCCAGACCTCCCGGCGGCTCCGTCATCGCCTACTTCAGGTCGCCAGACCTCCCAACGTCCATGGACTCGTTATGCCCTACTTCAAGCCCCCACACTGACATTTTCTTCAAGGTCTCTTGATCTCTGACGACCTTCGGGTCCATCACATTATCTTTGCAAGGTTGACAAAGCACCACTGCTTGATAGGTCGCCTCAGCCAGCAATGGCGGGCTCACACTCCGGCTCCTAGGTCCTGCTACCTACTGGTTTGCCTTGGCCTTTATGGCTGGTTTATACCAACGGCCCCGTGCTTAATGGCTCCACTGCCCGTTGGCGACCCCCTGGTCAAGTTGCACCTCCCTGAGGTCGCTAAGGCCCCGCTGCCTTCTAGTTCGTTCGGACCTAGATTTTTCAGGCTGACTACCTACGTTGTGTCACTGCACAACGGCCATGTCGATTCAGGTCGACACGGGCTCCCCGTCTCGACTAAAGGCCTCCCGAAGGTCGGCGTGCTACCACAGCCCCGCTGGGACCTTGGTATCCATACCATTGTTGCCCAGGCGCCCTCCAACTATTTGCAAAAATGACATTTATCAAGTAAAATACATATTTAAAGCTTCATAAGCTACAAGGAGTTTGGCCTTCGCCAATTACAAGATACAAAGATATTAAAGGTCCTGAATTACCTTCCAAAATGCTTACAACACAATCTACACTAATAAGGCGCTTCGCAAGTTTTCTCCTAACTTCAGGACCTACTTGAAGACCTCTATAGTCACTCTCAAGGCAGCTGCCACACAGCCACCTCTACTCGAGCTCCAGCAGGTTTTCTGTGGTACCCAGCATTAAGTCTGAGCTTAACCACAAGATTCCAAGTGGGACAAGCTTCAACACCAGCCTCGCTGGGTGGAGCGTTGTCTTCACCAGCATCACATCCGGCTTAAGAGTGTTAGGGCCGACGATACATCTGCGGCTTCATACTCCGCCTGGGTTCCTCAGCGGGACTAGGAGAAGAGGCCGATAGAGTTCTTCGAGCTTCGCAAGCATTCTTCTAGCTTCAAGTCTGAACTACATCGACTCTGTGCTCTGGTGGGCAGACATAAGTCCCTAGCATGAAAATATTACTACACTGGATCATCTTGGTTCACCCTTCAAAATTGGGCTGTTCGGATCAAGGTATGAGTGCCTATTTATACCGCCAGCGCCTGCCGCCTGGTCTTATCCGCAAGCCAACATGTGTGGCGTCCTCATCCTCCAGATCACTGTACCCTCGTGGGACACGATGTCACTGTTCGCCCGTGGGAGGCATTGGCGCGCCTGTCCCCTACCTGACGACATACTGGGCATTTTTGTCTCTTACGAGTGATAGCGATCTGAGCTTTGTCTGAAAGCCGGCCCGTGACCGTATAGTGCACTCGTGACTCTGGCTGTGTCAGCCCTGGCACCTGATGACCTCTGCAAGATTCTGGAGCTTTTGTCCTATTGAATTGACATCACATGAGCATCTATTTCCTAAGCAGAAGGTCGTAGGTTCGGCTATTTCTTTCTTCTTCTTCTTCGGAGCATCAAACCAGCCACTCTGGTCGTTTTACTGCTCGAGGCCTACTACACTAGTGCGTCTTTCGACGCCCTATTTTCTTCAGGTCGCCTCGACCTAATGGAAGCCTGCTTCCATCACATCTCCGCTCGACCTACCCTTGGTAGGCATGGCGACCTTTTCGAAGGTCGCAGCAGTTGCTACATTGCACCTGATTCAGGTTAGGTCGGCGGTTCAACAAGATCTACGCCTCGATTCTTGACGTGGTTGGCCATTCGAGACCTGCAAAGAAAAATGACGTGACACGCAAAAGGCTCCTACCTGGCGCGCCAACTGTCGGGGTTTGTTATCGCCGGCTAGTAAATTTCTCGGATTGTGTGTCGGGTCTCGGACGGTGTGTGAAATGGGACACAAGGATTTATACTGGTTTGGGCCTCCAGAGAGTAATACCCTACGTCCAGTTCGTGCTGCCTGTGTTATTTGCACTGATTTGTAGTAGGGGATACAAATGGGCGAGAGAGGGAGCTCGGTCCCAAGTCTCTATGGTGTGTGTACGTGGTTCATGTAGCAGAAGTCTGCGTACACGTGTGTGTGAGCCGAGTCCGGCTAAAGGTAGAAGAAGAACAGTAAGAGAGAGCTCCTCCGGAGAGGAGAAAGGAGTGAAAAGGAGTCCTCTCCCTGCTTGCCAAGGGCTGCTTTCCCTTTTATTGATCAAGGGAAACTTACCAGCCAAGCAAACAGAGAGAGAGATAGATCAAGGGAAACTTACAAGCCCAGCAAACAGAGAGAGAGAGAGAGAGTGAACACCGGGAGGGGGGAGAAAAAGCCTGACCACTTGCCTGCACGGATGCACGCATACGCACTCAAGTGGTGGCCTTGTTTATTGAGCCTTATTTATCCATGCCCACCACCGCAAGCCAAGGCCAGGCCCGGTCCTTGCATGCATGCATGCGTCCTCGAGTGGTGAGAGGTGGCCTCCTTGTTGCATGACCGTGGGCCCCTCCTCTAGCATGTAGGTGTCCTGTTTGATGTGTACTTGGCATGTAGGTGTCCTGTTTTATGTGAACGGCGTTGGAGACACGCGCGCTGTTGTAGATTTTGCAGGGATTCACCACCCGATTCGTATAGGTCGGAGGCTGCTCGAGCGAGTCGGGGTCTTCTCAGAGACTGGTCGTGTGAGCCGCTCCTTAGTCGGAGGCGGAGCTTTGGTCGTGTGAATTGCCAGCTCAGCAGGGCGAGAGCAGGTACTTGGAGGACCTGTGCACGTAAGGCGCGGGCCAATCCATCTCATATTAGCTGTGGGTCCCACTCGTGTGGGTCCCACTTCTCGGAATACCACTTGATTTGTAGCTGTTTTCCTTCATGAAAATAAATCCAGAAAGCCACCAAAAATACTCCAGGGGTCTTCGTGACCGTGAGATTTGCCCGTATTTACCGTCTTTGGGTACCCGTAATATTGGACCCCGTCAAGTATGCTTCCCGGTCATCACCAAGTCTCTCCAAAGATGCAACTTAACTTGCCACAAAAGGTCACCACTAAGGCACTCGCCAAGATCCTTGGTCTCGTTGATGCCGTCTCTACTACGGAGCTTCTCCACCCAAGGAGAGGATATCCACTTCCCCATACACAATCGTCGATGCCGCTCCACACCAAGTCGGAGGGTCGAACACTTGCCGGAGAGCCACTAATATCCCATGGCTCCAGCAGCAGCTTTTACACATTGATTCACTTCCTCACAAGGTTGGCACACCTTACATACACTCAGCTCAGCCTATGCTTACACTAAACACTCTCACAAAGTATGCGCTAACTGCTAAGCCTTTAGATGAACACTTATGCACTTTGCTTGGATGTGATCTTAATGTGTCTTGCACTCTAATGGACTCGTGCACATTCCAGTACACTCAAATGGACGAGTGGAAGAGATATAAATACCCTAATGCATCAAACTAGTCGTTGACTGAAAGTTGATGAAAAACCAAGCATCGGATGAACCGACGCTATGCTTTTACCAGGCATCGGTTCATTCGGTGCCCCCTCCTACATCACATAGCTGTTGGATCTGCTGATATCATTCATCCGGTGAATGCACCGACGCTTCATAGTTGACCATCGGTTCATCCGGTGTTGATGCTCCTATGGCCCAAAACTCTCTGGAAGTCTCTGATGTAATTATGCTTCGACTGATGCTTAATCCGATGTTTGCACCGCTGGCCGTCGGTTGATCAGATGCTTTACTTCTCCGCATCTTATCTTCTGAAACTGCTCCAACGCATGTAGAAAAAGGTCATCAGTTCATCTGATTATCCATGTTGACTAGGCCTTCAACACAACATACTAATTACACCGATGCTTGCGCTGCTGCATCTTCCAAGTACCATTCGTTCATTCGGTGGTCCAAAAATCTCCATTTCTCTTCTTTTTGAACATACCATCTCAGGATTTTTCTCTATATTTTGGATGCTTGATTACCATATAGAATAATTCTAGTAGCCATGACTTGGTCACTTGAATAGCATAGCTTAGATTCTTGCAAACCATGACTCGGATATCAAGAATACCGTAGCTTGGATACTTAAATACCATGGTTTGGTTCGCATTATTGGAACCTAAAAAACCTATGGTCACATACTTAACAAACCATTAGTCCCGATGATTACGTTGTCATTCAATCACCCAAATCATAAATTATTGTCTAATGGGACCATGTTTGCTACATTGGATAAGGTGAACACCCATAAAATTTAGGAGTTAGAAAATGTTTACGCCGAAAAACAATTTCTTTGCTCACCTATCGCTGTTGTACCCTTTGTACCCGCCTGCTTCCCTCTGGCATGGCGTGCCGTCTCTGTCTCTCTTGCACAAGAAGAAAATGAAACAACATTTGTCAACAATATATAGTCCCCACATGTGCGATTAATTCGTATACCCAACAAAGATAAAATTTCAAATGTTACAATGCACACATGTTATAAAGAAAGATCACTACTGGTAACCATCACCTAGAGTAACATGTATCACTTCATGATAACTTCTCCTTCCTTTTGCCCTCTTCTAACATTGGAGATCCCGTATCTAAGCATCTTAACTGCTGCATCACTGATGCATATCCTCTCTATCGGTGCCAACGCCTTCATTTCCATTTCCTTGATCCCACATATTGGTTTGTTGCATAAGCTTCTTTGCTTAGTAGGATTAGCTGGTTAAGAAGAAGACACCGGATTATGTTCAAGATTGATCTCGCCAAGGTTTTCAACTTAGTCAACTGGGTCTTCCTCTTGGAGCTCCTTTCCGCGGTCGGCTGCCCTCGTATGTGGACTAATTGGGTTTCCAAGGTGCTCTCCACAGCTAGCACCAAGATCGGATCTGCTATGGTCGCAGGATTCGCCAGGGTGACCCTTTGTCACTGTTGGGTATTTTAGCGACACACAAATAAATCCGCAAGCACACAGATACCATTGTAGCTTTCACCTCAGAGTATTCCAAGGGTATCGAATCCAAGGGAATGTGTGCGCACTAACTTCGTACTAGTCAGTCCAAGGACACACCTAGATAAGAGTGAGGATAGAGAGGATTCATAAAGATAGCACTACGGAAGAGATTAAATGTCGCTCTCTAGATAGAACTTGGCTTAGGGTACCGATAGCCTTGAATTAAGAGGTGACTCCGACACGTGATTCTATGCGGAATGTAGCTCTATGTTGTATCCACGATGGAGGATCCACAAGGACCAGAAGGGTTGTCACCACCTACTGGACTGCTTCTACCAAACTTTGGGATAAGCCGAACGAATGATAACCGGTGGTGTGACACTACGTCTATGTTGTGGTTACTGTCGTAGCTAATGAACTACGGCACTCTGTACTAGCAGAACTATGACCACAGAAGAGAATTGATCTCACTCAACTATAGGTACTACTAGCGTATATTAAAGGCATGCAAGAGAGCACTCAATCCCGTATTATGCTTGCACCGTATACGAACATTGTGCAACACGCAAACATATAAACGCATGATCTACGCATTAGCAAAGGAAAACGACTACTCATGCAACCAAGCATAAATCTATTCAAAAGGAATCACGAACACAACTTTATTCTAATCAGAGCATGCAAGAATATCCACTTTATTCTAAATGAAAAATAGAGGCATCCAAACATGAACACCACTTTAGTCTAAATAGAAAACGTAAAAATACTCATTTTACTCTAATTGAAGAACGAAGCATCCGTAGAGGTAAATACCACTCACTCTCTTCCTATTCTCTACACTAGCAAGAAGAGGTCTCTCCTTTGAAGGGAAGATCTCATCCTTGAATGAAATGGTGTCTCTAAATGACCCTCCTCCCCTTGTATTTATAGGAGGCACCCTTGATAGGCGGTGTTTTCCTCTTGTTTCCCTCCTTCTTCAGGCGCCACCTGGAGAGAAAACGCAGGGGCCACCACACCTAGAGGCGGTGGGATGGAAAATCGGGCGAGAACCACGCAGGACCGTTGCGAACCGGAGCTAAATCGGGGAGAATCAGAGAAAACTAGGCGTTGTAGCTCGGTTGTGCAGAAAACCAACTGAACCGCGGCTCCAGGGCCACACGCATCCAGCCGGGTTCGGCTCTTGTGCAACCCACGCCCCGCGCTTGGGACCGATCCGCAGCAGTGCCCCTCGGCCATTGTAGCGCTAACGCATGTCGTGGCGGGACGCATGCACGCTCGAGCGAGCGCTCGTATGTGGCGCTCCGTGGGTCTGCCTCACGGCCTGTCATGAGGTGCCGCGTGGACCGACTGGTGGTGCATCCTGTGTTGACCCACGCACGCACGTGCCAGGCGCTGCGCCACCATGGGTCCCACCTTGCTGACGTTATTTCTATTATTTTGTCTATTTGATATCTTTTCCATCCAAGATCCAAAGTAGGCAAATCATATATCCATTTCGATTGTCTCGACGAGAGCTTCACAATGGTGCAGTCCAACTTGGCATTTGAGACTGTTTGGGGCAACATCATATTTGTGCAATTGGTTTAATTGCTCTCAACTATATCATTATGTGCATTTTGATTCATCCTGCAACATAAGATAGAAACACCAACACTCGTGGAATTTGTTAGTAATAACTCCTAACACTACTGTTGATGCTCATTTTCATTTTATTTATGCAGGAATTGACGGCATAAATGTGGTACTTAACAGCCGTCAACAGTCACCCATGTTCTTCGTCTTGGTCATGGAATGCTTCCATGCCATGATCAACAAGGCTGAGTCGATTAGTCTCCTTCAGATTCAGCGCCTCCCTCTATGATGACTATGTGGTCGCTTTTTTTCCTCGGTCGAGTGGGATCTGAGGGTCGTCAGAGGGGATTTTGTCTATGTTTGAATGAGCGACTGGCCTCGTGGCAAATTATGCCAAGAGCCAGGTTTACCCTGTCAACTTCTCAGCATAACAAATCACCTTGGTTCGCTCTATCCTATCTTGTCTAGTTGTGGATGTTCCTTGTACCTACTTAGGGGTGGTCCTCCTTATATTAAAAGGTTACCCAAAGCAGCGATGCAACCTCTAGTCGATAAGGTCGCGCGACAGCTACCGCCCCAGAAGGGAAAGTTGATGAACAGGTCCGGTCATTTGGTTTTAACTAAGTCCACCCTAGCAACCATCCTGGTGCACATTTCTATGGCTGTTTCAATAGCACCTTGATCGCTCAAAGCCATCAAAACTCTCATTTGAGGTTTCTTATGGTGCAGAACTGAGGTAGCCATAGGTGGTCGCTACTTGGTTGCTTGGGTTAATGTCTCCTGCCCCACAAGTTTTGGTGGTTTGGGGATCGTCCCTGATCTTCGCATCTTGGGGACGGCCCTCTGGTTGAGATGGCAATGGTTGTCACATACAGATCTGGACTGAACCTGTGCGACGTTCAAATTTCCAGTCGATCCTGAAGCCAAGGCCTTCTTTAAGACCTCTATCCATGTTGAGGTCAGGGATAGAGCCAGTGCGCTCTTCTAGGAGGACAACTGGATCTCCGGCTGCTCGATCAAGGCACTAGCCCCCAACCTTTGTGTGGTCGTCCCTTCGAGGATAAGGCGTCTACATACCGTCTGGGAAGGCCTGCTCGGAGATGCTGGATTGCTGATATTACCTATGCTCACACAATTTAGGTTCTTATCCAGTTCCTCACTATTTGGGACATGATTGCTGGTACGTCACTAATGGCGGACAAAGATAGGTTCGTGTGGAAATGGTCGCCCAACAGAGTTTACACTTCGGCTTTTGCCTATTCTACTCTCTTTCTCGGTCATGTGGAGATCTTGGGGGCCGATAGATTTGGAAGGTACAGATGCTCGGGAGGTGTAAATTCTTCATGTGGTTGGTTCTACATAGTCTTTGCTAGACTTTAAACCATTTATGTTGGCACGACCTTCGAGATAGGGATGACTACGCTCGATCTATGTGAGCCAAAGATTGAGACACTTGACCTTTCTGATCGATTGTGTCTTCAGCCGAGAAACTTGGTTTCAAACGCTAAGAGACCTCCTCCTACAGGACCTCATTCCCGCTCAATCCCAATCCTTTGCAATCTGGTGGTGTACGGCCAGAAAACAAGTCGCTAAAACCCGCAGGAAGGGTTTCAACGCTTTAGTATGGTTGGTCGCTTGGTCCATCTGGAGGGAAAGGAACAGGCAGGTCCACGACAGAGATGAGCTTATGCTGGTCTATTTGGCACCACTCATCTTGGAGGAGGTCAAGACTTGGGCGTGCACCGACTTTCTACCTCTAGTGCATCTTCTAGGCTTCAGGACTTTCTAGGGCCCCCCTTTTCTTATGTTTTTGTACATTTGCTTTTGTTACCTTTCCCCAGCTGGGCGGACAAGGTTCTGTTGTATAAACAGTCTCTCTTCTCTTAAGGAAAAATATTCTTTGCACATCTTCAAAAAAAGTAGGACTGACCGTTCAACAATGTCCAGGAGACTGTAGCATCTGAGGAAGTGTCTTATCAACATACTTCTGCAAGGTCAACCCACCTGAAGCATCTCAAGGATGATGAATCCGAAACTGTATATAACCATCTGGAGAAATTGGACCAGCTTCCCCAAATTTTGCATAGCATAGATAAACATGAGTGACATAACACAAATATTCTTTTTGACAAGAATCGGCAGGGGAGCCCCTACCCCTATATATATACACACACAGGTTACAAGGCCCAAGGCCCAAAGAAAAATAGAAGCAAGCTTTACTCAGCCAAAGATTGATTTTGTCACACAACTGCGGTTCAGCCCTAAGGGTCAGCGCTTTCAACTCCTTCACAAAAAATCTTCTCCACTTATCAAAAGATAGAGAAGCAACATCAAAGATAATATCATTTCTCTGGCACCACAAGGACCAGCGGTATGATGAATACCTCTCTGAAAATCATAGAATTGAAGTTCAATCTTGCATTTAGCACCATTACCTAGAAATCCAGCGAAAGATCCCATTGTATGCCCAAATAAGTCCAGTAGGCATACTAAAAGGACAAGAGAAGAAAAGGTGTCGAATGTCCTGCTCAGAATTTTCCACACAGAGAACACAAGCATATGACTGTAAAAACATATTGTTTCTATGTAACAAATTCCTTGTGTTAATCATGTCTCTCAGAAACAACCAGAAGAAGAATTTGTGCTTTTTCTGCACTTTTGATTTCCACATCCACTTGAACAAAGGTGAGGCTGGGTGAGAGCCCTGCAACTGGATGTAGGCCTTATGACTAGAAAAGAAGCTAGAACCCCAATTATAAAGCCATTCATCATGTCTATCAAGATGTAAATTCAGGGCATCCATATCAGCTTTGAGCTGTAAGAGCTGATTGTAGGCTATCTGAGATAGAGGTAAAAAGAGAGACCTGCTTTCATCCCAAGCAAGGAACTAACTCAGAGAGTAGCTCTTTTTCCTGGCAAAAGAGTGGAGTTGTGGAAATTTAACTTTAACAACACCCAAATCATAGTGATCATTCCAAAAAGCCACAGAAATCCACTGTTGGCTTTGCATCTGGCAATTGAGAAAAAGCTGGTGGCAAGGGACATAATATCTCGCCACTAGAAGGACCCAATATTTTTTCTCTCATGTGGTGGCTTTCCATTAGAATAAAGTTTCTCCCAAGTCAAATGGACCCAAGGCAAATCCAATCTGTTGTAAAACTTATGTAGGAACTTGAGCAAGAGAGCAGTGTTATGATTCCTCAAATTGATAATGCATAGACTTCCATCCTCTTTGCTTCGACAGGCATGTTTCCAAGCAACTAAACAGCCTCCTTTCTTAGACACATTCCCACCGTGCCAAAGTACATGTTTCCGGCATGTACTTATCAATCTGTTCCAGAAGGTCCATTGGAAGTTTAAGGGAGCACACATAAAAAGTGGGTAATGTAGAGAAAACAGAATTCACAAGGATGAGTCTACCAGCATATGACAAATGCCCAGAAATTCCCATAAGGTGTTTCTCCATCCTAGTCAAAATAGATGATAGCTCCTAAATAGAAGGCCTAGGGGTACCCAAAGGCAAGCCTAGATATGTGAAAGGTAACTTCGTTAGCTGACAACCCAAAGCATTAGTAAGGGAGAGCCACTTGTCTTCATCAACATTAATAGGTACCAAAAAAGATTTCTCAAAATTAACTTTCAGTCCAGTAGAGGAAGCAAAAATTTGAAGGACAGATTTCAGGTGCGCCAGCTGGAGTGGATCAACAGGGAGAATAACCAGAGTATCATCAGCACACTGGATGACAGGAAAATCACCTCCAAAATCAGGTCCCAAAGGATGAGAGAAATTACACAGAAGTGCTTCAGCATTTATCACTGATTGAAGCAGATCAGCACCTAGAACAAACAACAGGGGTGATAAAGGATCTCCCTGCCTCACCCCCTTTTACATTTGAATTACTTTCCCGGGATGCCATTCAAAAGAACAGAGGAAGACCCAGAGGAAAGAATAGCTCTAATCCAAGAAATCCATTTTTCTGAAAAACCCTTATGCTGCATGACTTGTAAAATGACTTCATGCTCAATTTTGTTGAAAGCCTTTTCAAAATCCAATTTGAGTAGAACAATCTCTCTTTTGGATTTGTGACACATGTGTAAGAATTGAAAGGCCCAGGCTAAACAATCTTGGAAATTTCTCCATTTGATGAAACCATATTGGTTGGTGTGGACAACTTTTAGAATCACAGATTGCGGTCTATTAGCAAGGAGCTTTGTAAGAAATTTGAGTGAATAGTTCAACAAGGATATGAGCCTGAAATCATTGACAGTCTGGGGGTTGTCCTTTTTTGGGATCAAAGATATCAAAGAAGCATTGATGCTCTCTAGGTTCAAGTTATATGGAAGTGTAGAATGCCAGAGAAAATTTGAGTTACTTGGAGCAACATATCAAATTGTTGCTCTTAATCCGACAGTGCCTTTTGAGTTAATCAGTTGTTCACTTGCTGGCTCAAAAAAATCTTTGCAAGGCGTTGTGGGCAAAAAAAAATCCTGATTGAGTTGTTGGTTGTTGCTTGGCTCCGTTTCTCCAATGCATTCACATCAGGATGTAGACTCCTATTAGGCATAAACTCCAACATGTTATAAATGTGTTATATGTGTTCGCAATTTTTGCTGCAAATGTACAATTATAAATGCCACACATTATATCAACTCAAGTACATAGCTCTCTCCACCGGTGGAAAAACACCCTTCTGTCCCGGTTGGTAAGAGCTATATTTCTCTAAAGGACTTCCGAGACTAATCTTTAGAGACAAAAGACCCCCCCTTTGTCACCGGGTGGGCAACCGGGAATAAAGGGGGGCCTTTATTCCCGGGTGGTAGCCCCGCCCGGGACAAAAGGGGGGGTTAGCCTGTGCGCCCACCCTGCTCCCGGTCCCCCTCCTACATGTGTCCCCCATCCTTCATCCATCACCCATCCTCCTAGAACATGAGCTCCAAATCAAGAACAACAAGAACACTTCCTCTTTCACAAATTGACATGCTCATCACAACACATAATATATACTTATCTCACAGGAATACATGAGTTTGATTTCAATTGAATCACAACAGAGTTCAATTTGATTCACAACATACAAACATTCACCAACAATCAAAAATAAATCTCTACAAATTTGCCCACCCCTTCCGGAGCGCTCGGAGCATCTCGCGCAGCAGCCCTGCTCGCCAACGCCGCCGGGGCGCCGCGGCCCTGCTCGCCAGCGTCGCCGGGAGGAGGCCGCCGCCGGCCGGGAGCCGCGGCCCTGCTCGCCCGCCAGCGCTCGCCGGGAGGAAGCCCGCGCTGGCCGGGAGCCGGGGCCCCGCTCGCCCGCCAGCGCCATCGGGAGGAGGCCTGCGCCGGCCGGGGCCACGCTCACCCTCCAGCGCCAACGGGAGAAGGCTCGCACAGGCCGGGAGCGGCCCCGCTCGCGCGCTAGCACCACCGGGAGGAGGCCCCTGCTGGCCGGGAGCCGCGGCCCCCCGCTCGCGCTCGCTCGACGTCCGCACCGGAGCGCCCGCCGGAGGAGCCTCGCCTCGCGTCCGCCCCTGAGCCCTGAATGAGGAGGAGAGAAGAAGATGAGATAACAAGGAAAGATAGAGGAAGATGAATGAGTGGCTCACAGGGAGAGAAGAGAAGAATAAAAGAGATGAGGAAGGAGGGTTCACACGGTGGGAACGGGACTTTAGTCCCGAGTGGTGTTCCCATCCGAAAATAAAGGGTCACCTTTTATTCCCGGGTGGGAACACCACCCGGGACTAAATATTTACTCTCGGGTGGTGTTTTCACCCGAGAATAAAGAGGGACTCTTTAGTCTCGGGTGGATATACCACCCTAGACTAAAGTGTTGTAACAATAATTGCTGCTGCACTAGTCTTGAACCGAGAGTCTTTAGTCTCGGGTGGGGGGCGGCGCAAACAGCCTTCCGAGGCCACGTCGCCCAATAGCATTTGTCCCGGCTCCAAAGTTGATCCGGGACAAATGCTTGGGAACAAAGGTCGTTTTTCCACCAGTGCTCCCAGCCTTTTATTCCTCACCATATATCTTTTTACCCCAACATCAATTTCTAACGTGTGAATGACTTGTTTGCTCCTTTTTTTTTTGTTTATATTTAAGTGCTTGGAAAGTGGTTTTTGATTGACATGCCAAAATACAAATCAAATGGATTTACATAAAACATTTCTAAGGATTTGCAAAAGAAATCTTAAGAGAATATAGAACACACACACAAATGTCTTAAGAGAATATATCATACTATTGGTTTAGTTATATTGTATTAAAGTTCAAAGTGGAGAAAAGGTTTAAGTATTTTCAAACATGTGTGTGCCGTATGTGCACTTGACTAGTGTTAGTAAAGATCATTAAAGTGCAAGCAGGTCTATTATTTCTGTATTTTCTCACAAAAAAGTTTTGTCTTTAGCATTTTAATAAGTACTAGCTGTTAGTAACTACTTCCTCTGTTCCACAATAGATGACGTTCTAGCGTTGATTGTAAACGTCTAGATTCATATGGGAGTCCAAGCATCCAGAGTGTACAGCTGTCCAGATTCACCTCATCGATGAAGCACTTCATCGATGACTAGAACGACAACTATATTGGGACGGAGGAAGTATATTTTTTTCACAGAAAAAAAATGTATGGCTGGAATATTGGCAACAATCTGCATGATGGCCGAGACATTAAATTCGGAAACTGTTTCCGATATCCCTACAGTTATTCAGTTGGCCATCAATTCGAGATATAATAAAGTTTACTACATGAGCAACTTCAATTGTGCCTTGGTCTTGAATATCATAGGCAACTTCCATCCACGCCTGGCTAGCATTTCATATATATGTCGCTGTCAACTACTCGTACCTGTGTGGACTTCAGTTGCACTCAGCTAAAACGTAAGGTCTGTTTGGATCAAGTGTAAATGTCTAAACCGATGGGAAGTATGTAATAAATGAGGGGCATGATACCGAACTCCTCTTAGCTACTTTTGAGTGTTATTACTCACTCCGTTCTTAAATATATGACGTTTAGGATAACAAAAATAATTCATTTTGAACTATTTTGTTATGTCTTAAACGTTATATATTTAAGAACGGGTGAAGTATTAAAGGTGCTATAACATTTTAGACATGTTTTAGACATTTTGCTTTAGCACATGTATCCGAACAGACTTTAACAAAGGACGACACAGAAACATCTGGTTCACGGCAGAGAGCAACGCTGTCATGAGTGATTGGTATTTCCTAAAGCAAGTACTCAGCTGCCGCGTCGCATCTTCTCTCTCCGAGTCCGATCCCTACGAGAGACCAGCTGCTGCCTGCTGGGATCGCGAGTCTCGCCCTCGCTGTCCTCTCCCGCAACAGCTCGATGGCTGGCCGCTGGTGGCCTGGTGCCCATTTATATCCCTGCCCGCGCACGGGAGCTCCGATCCAGCAACCAACCGAACCAATTCCGTGGGTCGCGGCGGCAGCGTGACCATGCGGAAGAGGGGAGCGCTGCTGTCCATAAACGCGCATGCGCAGGCGCGTGCCCCGGCCGAGGCGGGGACGACGGTGGGTGAGGGGTGGTGCGCGGCGCCGGCGGCGGGGCAGGAAGACGAGGAGGAGCCGATGAGCCCGACGGGGCGGCTGTTCCGGGAGCCGCACTTCAACTGCTACATCGTGTGCGTGCTGGGCGTCGGCAGACCGATCGACCTGGCGGTGGTGCGCCCCGGCCTGGAGGCCACCCTCGCACGCCACCCGCGCTTCTGCAGCGTCCAGGTGAACGGCAAACTGGCTGGTGTTTTCTTCCTAATTTTAGTCCTCAAACTCTCACACAACTTATAAACTAGATTAAAACTAGTGCCACGCACGAGCTCGAACAAATAAAGACGGCAAATAATTAAACAGTCCTACGTACCATTGATGTCGACAAAGCCCGTTACCATGATACCATCACACGACCTGCATCCTCCACTCCGGTGTATAGTATTCCAAACGGGCCGCCCGGCCCGAGCACGGCCCGAGCCCGATTTGGCCCGGCCCTATGCGGCCCGACCCTATGCGGCCCGATGGCTTTTTCGTGCCGGGCCGTGTCGGGCGTCGTGCCGAATTGGCGGCCCAGGCACGGCCCTATGGCCGATTTTTCGGGCCGGGCCGGCACGGCGTCGAGGACGGCCCGATGGGCCGCGACCCGGCACGGCACTATCACCGGCGGCGTGGAGGCGGAGGCCGCGGCACCGGCGGCGCGTGGAGGTCGGCGTGGCCGGAGCTCCGGCGCCCCACGGCGCAGGCCGGCGCGGCCAGAACTCCAGCCCCCGCGGCGCATCTAGACAGGGGCGGCCGGAGCTCCATCCCCGCAGCGGCGCAAGGAGGAAGAGCCGCGCAGGTCGACGCCGGCGGCGTGTGGAGGCGGAGGCCAGCGGCGCGTGGAGGCGGAGGCCGTCGCGGCGGGAGTTCCGGCGCCCCGCGGCCCAGGCCGGCGCGGCCGGATCTTCGGCCCTGCGGCAGCGCGGTGGTTCGGGGAGAGGAGCAAGGGCCGCCGGCGGGATCTACAGGAGGCGGCAAGGAAGGGGCGGTGGCGGGATCTGCAGGGCGCGGCAAGGCAGGGGCGACGACGGGATTTGCAGGGGACGGCGGCGGGTTGGGGAGGGAGATCGGGAGGAGGAGGAGAGGAACTGAGGAAGGTTAGGGTGGTGAGTAAAACTAGGGTTTCATATATTTATGTGATTGTGAATTTTTATCGGGCCGACGATCGGGCCGCCAAAAATCGGGCCGTGCCTCGGGCCGGCCCGCCGTGCCAGGGTAGCGGCCCAGGCACTAAAAGGCCATCGGGCCGGGCCGGCACTAAGCACTATTAATCGTGCCTCGGGCCGGGCTAGAGTCGTGCTTTTTAGGGTCGTGCCTCGTGCTGTCAATCGTGCCTGGCCCATTTGGAATACTATACTCAGGTGAGGCAGGTTCTTCTCTCATATGCTGCCACGCGTTCCAAATTTAAACACTTAGTATGCATGCATACTATATGCGACATGGCATCACTAGTCTAGTATATACAGTTAGTGTCGAATGAGTGCCGGCATGAGCATTAGCATCCTCAAACTATAAGCCTGTCCTCGACATTGATTTTAACTGGAGTCAAAGAAGACTCGCCCAAGCCAGTCAAGAATTTGAGTGTGGAATGGAACAAAGACCCAAATATATGTGTTTCCTTTATTTCCTCATCCAAAATTACTGAGCAATTGTGCTACTGAATTTCCAATTGCAACAATTTGCTGCAGCATAATTATAACAATGCATGGTTCTACATATTCGTGGTATGGTTTCAGTTAGGTTGTCCAGATTTATGGTTTCTTCTAGAGAAAATTCCTTATATGTCATTGGGAAATGCAACTCATGTGCTCTATGCTATTGGAAATTAGGACTTGAGCTCTATGCTATTTGTTGTAATTTTTTATGTGCCCTATGCTATTGGTTGTATTTTTTGATGGCATAGAGCACATTAAAAAAATACAACCAATGACATACAATACATCAAAAAATGCAACAAATGACATAGAGCACATCAAAAAATGCAACCAATGGCATAGAGCACATGAGTAACATTTCTCAATGGCACGTAGGGAATTTTCTCTTTCTTCTATGTGCCCTAGTGTCCCCATAAGAAGGAAACGACATTGTGGAGCAATAAATTCCCATGAGCTTCTTCCCTCGTCGATAGCTCTATATTGAGTGGGTTATTTTAGAGTCAGTGAGGGTAAAGCATTTTGGATTGGATTTCCTCAAAAACTAGATATTCAGTATTTATTTTTTAAAATGATCAGGCACAAGACAATGCCTATTTCATTGATAAAGAGGAGATTTACAAACCGGCTAGCCGGACAAAACAAGGTGGAATAATTACACTCACGAGCTCAAACACGCCAAACACTTGGCACCCGCCGTAATCCAAAGCGAAAGCTCACACTTCATCTTATTCACAATTGATTGTATCGACAACTCTTTGCGGTCAAAAATGTGGTTTGTTTCTCTCTTTCCATATCACCATGAGGAGCGTGAAGGAGCTAGAGGCTTTGCGGGGATGTTCGACCATGATGTTATATTCACCCACCATTCAATCGGCGAAGTACTATGTGGCCATTCCGCGGGTTGGAGGACAGGGTGTCCAATCCACCTGGCCATCTCACTCCATATGTGTCGCGTATATGGGCATTCTGAGAGTAGATGGTGCACAATCTTCATGGATCTCCGGCAAAACGAACATGTTGGGATGCCACCCTCTGCGTGCAAGTCTGTCTTAAGTCCATACGCGGTCCTGGAGGATAAGACATGTAAAAAAAACTTGCACTTATGGGGGAGCTCATGTTTTCCACATAGACGCAAGTGCAGGCATGGTGGAGCGATCAGTGAATTGGGCTTTGTATGCTGATGTTGTGTTGTTGTATCACCCTTCTGGGGTTAGCATCCAGGTGATCTGGTCTTCGTGTTGCGGTCGAAACTCCGTTGGCGCTACGAGATTCCGGAGTGTAGAGAATTGAAGGAGATGCATCGGAGTGAAGCCGGTCCAGTGGTTAAGTTCGCGGATCCGTTGTTGTTATGTAGTGTTACTATAGAATCTTCTAGAAGTAAGCTAGGCTGCCTTCTGACTAGCTCTGCCATCTTAGAAAAATTCCTTCACGCTTAGCTTGGTAAGATAAGTAAGGATGCGACCAACCCTTTTTTTCTTCTGATTTTGGCGAAGAAGAGTGGTGTGATATTCTTAAACCTTTTGCCTTGTTGCCAGCCTGAAAGCCAAAAGTTGGTTTTGTTGCCGTCTCTCATAGTGATGCGTCATTTATGAGATTATGCTCTTTTTATGTGGTACCATTAGTAATGGTATGTGGTGGGAGTGGGTTTGGACGTATTCAGGGCAACTCCAACCGGACCCTTTTTTGAACCCCTACCTCATATATGAGAGCTGAAACACAAAAAACCCACTCCAACCGGGCTCTCATCCCACCCCCGATGGATGAGGGGGTCTCATTTTCCCCCTCCGGACTCTCACTTGTGGGAGTCCCTCACCTCAACTCTCATCCAGCCACAGGCCAACCGCCGGCACTCCCGCGCCACCACGGAGCCTTCCTCACCCTGTCCATGCGCATGGGGCCAGCGGCGACCCGCCCCACGGCTGCGCTCATGGGAGTCGGCGGCCGCTCCCCGTCTCCGCGCCGCTGGTGGCGAGGCGGCAAGCTCCCCCGCGGCCGCGCCATGGGTGCAGAGGACCACTCCCCGCCTCCGCGCCGATGCTAGTCGAGCGGCGACGCTCTCCACCCCTGTCGTCCCGCCCTAGGGTCCGGCGGCAGCCTCCACCTCCAAGCCGTCGATAGAGGTCGACGCAAGGAGGGAGCAGATAGTTACCTGTGGATCTGCGCTGATGGGATCCGGGTCGATGCCTGAACTCGTGCTCATGGGGACGGCGGTGACCCGCACCACAGCTGCACCCATGGGAGCCGGCGACCGCTCCCCTCCATGTTGCAGGTACTCCTTGCCCTTGCGGTCGCGCCCATGGAAGCCAGCGGCGGCTCCCCGCCTCCGCGCCGCTAATAGTCCGGCGGCGGCCTCCCCGCCCTCGAGTGCACAGCGGCCCCTCCGCCGACAGTCGCCAACCGCGGCGCGTCCTCGCCCCTTGCAGTGACGGTGGCTGGCAGGCGGCAGCGCCCTGTCTCGCTCGATTGGATAGAGTTGGTTGATGTGTGTAAATAAGAAATAGATGAATGAGAGATGACGGTTGAAGATAAGGCACCGGTTGGAGTTCACCAAAAAATGAACTCCTATTGGCCGTGTTTGGATTGTAGGTGTAAGTGTTAGTGGTAGTTTTTAACACCTTCAAATTAACACGAAACAAACTAACATCTTAGATGTTTGGATGGGGGTGTTAGTTTGCATTTAAAGTAACTTTTCCAATCATTTGAGGATACAGGTGTGGGAGAGGGAGAGAGAGAAAAAGTAAATTTGGGTGGGGTCCACCAAAACTAACATCAATTACCACCTCTTGGAGGGGTTAGTTTTCTAGGGGGTGTTAGTCCCAACTAACACCAAACTAACACCTATGTTTGGCTCCAAAATGTTAGTTTTGGTGTTAGTTTACTCCAAACTAACACTAACACCCCCATCCAAACATAACCATTATAGATGAGAGGCCTCCCAAATAGGAGAGTAGGGGCTCAAAAATGAGAGTCCGGTTGGAGATGCCCTCATGAACACATAAGTTTTAGTTTATGAGGCTGCAAATTCAAACCAGTCCTGCTGCACGATGTGGGCTGCAGCTACAGGGTATTGAAATCTGAACCGTCTGGATGGGCTGTGTGGGGTTGAGATGGCAACATCAACCATCAAGATGGGCAGTGGCAGATCTTAGACGGGAGTGAGCTGTAGCCTGATGTGACATTTCAGCATGTTACGATTACTAGTGAATACTAACATATTAATATCCTGTAAAGCTGGGAAATGGTTTAAAAAGGTCTGCACTCCTAGGCACCTTATGCAAATTAAGGCTGGTCGCACCGCGCACCTGGAAAGCATACGGAACCGTAAATATCCCGCTCCACACCCCGCACCGCGGACCTGGAAAGTGATCGTTATGGTTCAGGTGGCTACAGGAAAACGCCACAGGCAGCGCTTCCAGCGAGCAGCACTATCTTCTCTCTCCGCGGGTCCCACTCTCCCTTCGCCGGACGCGTGGAGTCACTCGCGCCGGAGGTCGATGCGGCGGCGCTAGCGGGAAGGAGGCACTGGCGGCAGATCGAGCGCTTCGGTCGTCGATTCGTCGTCCCCGAGCTAGAGACGGGAGGTAGGGAGGCGCGCGCTGTCGAGGCTGTGCCCCCGCCGGGCCTTGACCCCGCCGCCACAGAGGTGGTGGAAGGAGGGCGACCTTGGGGACAGAGGGAGCCATGGCCGCGACGGGAGGAGCCCGTCCGCTGCCGCCCTCGTGCGCGTCCGCCGCCGCCGCCGGCCGTGGGAGGGAGGCATGGAGAACTGCTGTGCTGGAAATCCGCCGCAGCCGGAGAAAGGAAGAGGAGGAGGAGCCCACCGCCGGCCTTGACCCGCCGCCGCCGGGGAAAGGAGGAGGAGCTCGGGGGCGTCCATCCGCCGCCGGGGGCGGAGCCCCTGCTTCTTTCCCTGCCTCGTCGTGCCTCCGCGCCCGTCCGCCGCAGTCCATGGCGCCATCCGTGGGGAGGATGGGGCCGCGGCTGCCGCCCTCGCGCTAGCTCCGCCGTGGCCCGTGGGGAGGATGGTGGGGCTCAGGGTGGCTTCACGTTCCTTTTTCAGATCGGACGGGTGCGGGGTTGGGCTTTACGAGCACACTAAAGGACGCCTGACGCGTGGGCCCAGCAGCGGTGGCGTGCCCTTTACAGATCGCAGCGGTGCGACCAGCCTAAGCTGTTCATTAGCTTTGTTGCCTATGCCCATGGCTTTTTATGTGTACTACAAACTGGCATTTCAGCTCAGGGTCTAGGCAAAATTAAAATAATCAGTAGGGGTTCAAACCCCTCCTGAAAAAAAAATATGAAAAGGATATAAGATGGGATCTATGTGCATGTAAAATCTGAGCTAGTACAAGTTTTGGTTGAAGCTTAAATTTTGCATACATGGACTACTGCATCCTTTTTTTTTCTTTTTTCTTGATATTTTTTATTTAGGCTTCAATTTACTTGCATATAGATTGCATCCTCTCTCATCATCAATTGCCTTATTTTCGGTTCTATTTTTAAAAAAAAATCTGCCACATCATCACACCAACAGAAGAGTCCTCCTGCTCTCCTCCTTTTCTCTGGTTACACTACCGGAATCGCAGTCATCAGTGCCGTGACCCTTAGACTTTGGCCACGCTCACGGCACACAGCTTCTTTGCCGAGAGCCCATCACCGTACCAATTGACCGGCCGCTGGCAATCTGAAGCAAGGTTGTGTTTAGTTGGTAGAAAAATTTGCATTTTCAACACACTGTAGCAAAAGGTATGTTTCGACTTTTTGTGGTAAATATTGTCCTACCATGGCCTAACTAGGCTCAACAGATCCGTGTCGCAAAGGCCATCCTAACTGTGTAATTAGTTTTTGATTTCATCTACATTTAGTACTCCGAACATATATCTTTTGGTGTATTTAATGTGGTGAGAGAGAGTGGAAAGGAGGAAATTTTGCCCAACTAAACACGGCCCAAGACAATGAGGAAATCCCTAAATCTTACTCGAATCTACAACAGCGAGGACTGCATACATCAACACCATCATGGACGATCTCCTCGGCCTGGAGGGCGTAGATCGTAGTGGAACAGCGTGGCGCGGCCGGCCGGAGGCCATACCGCGGCAGGCGGCAGCAGCGTACGAGGCAATAGCACGCGGGGAGAAGGTGTGTGCGCGAACTGCGGGGGTGGCGCTGAGGCTAGAACTAGGAAGCCCTTAACTTGCGACTTGCGTTCGATTTTGATCTGGCGAGAATCAGCGAAATCGCGATTGGGAGCTGAGTGCGCGCGCGGATATCTGCTGGATCCGAAGCCGGCTAGTTTTGGGTGTGCGGGAGTATTGATCGAGCATTGCTATTGGGAACTGTTGGGGTAAGATTTTTATGATTTTGGTCTGCTAAAAATCTGATTTTGGGTATGTATTTTGGGCGTTTTGGGAGATGCTCCGCAGGTGTTGGACACGACAGAGGTGGGCGCCAAGCCGAAATGGGTTCGCACCAAGGTGAATCTAGACGACCACATCGTCATCCCGGACCTGGATGCGTCGTCTGCCGCCGCCGACCCGGACAGGGTGCTGGAGGACTACGTGTCGTCGCTGTCCGCTCTCCCACCCATGGACCACTCCCGGCCGCTGTGGGAGCTCCACGTCCTCGACTTCCCCACGTCCGAGGCCGCCGCCGCCGTCGCGATCCGGATGCACCACTCCCTCGGCGACGGCGTGTCGCTGCTCTCCCTCCTCATCGCCTGCACCCGCAGCGCCGCGGACCCGGCCGCGCTGCCGGCGCTGCCCCCCGCCGGGCGCGCAGGCCCACTCTACGCGCTGCCGCCTCGCCCGCGCCCCCTCTCCGCGGCCGCCGGACTGCGGGCGCTGGCCGCGTGGGTGGCCTCGCTCCTCGCGCTGGCGTGGCACACGGTGGCGGACGCCGCGAGCATGGCCGCGACGGTGCTCTTCTCTGCCGGGGACCCGCCCACGGTGTTCCTGGGGGAGGAAGGCGCGGAGTTCCGACGCAAGCACTTCGTCAGCCGGAGCCTCAGCCTCGACGACATCAAGTACATCAAGAACGCGATGAACTGCGTACGTGCTCGATTATTGCCTAAATGCGCTGTGATTCCATTCACGATGGTGACTGCTGACTGCTAGTGTATTCTTATCTTGTTGCTTGGCACCCTTTCGAACAGACCGTAAATGATGTGCTGCTTGGAGTGACTAGTGCTGGATTGTCCCGGTATCATTTTCGAGGGGCAGCAGGTAATACCGAGAACGTGGTGTTGTTAGATAGTAATACCTACTGCCACTTACCAAGCACATTTCTTGAAACTGTTTTCTGCAGGCGCCAACAATTTGGGAAGAAAGAACAACAGGATCAGAGCCACTCTTTTCGTCAACATAAGGCCGACCCCTGGCCTACAGGTACTAGCGCCATCTAGAGTACTCCCTCCGATTCGTTTTAATTGACGTTTCAGACTAGTTTGTTGAATTTAAAGATAGCATGTAATTATCCTTTTACCCCTGAGAAACCACAGCTTTTGCTTCATCTCCCTGCCACCTGCTGGTCAAGCGGATGGAATTAAACAGCTGACACCAGGGGCACAAACGGCACTCCACTTTTCCTCTCAACTGCAGCGACAAATATTCGGACTCGTTTCATTTTCAACCACGGCCGACAAACAAAACGATACGGAAGGAGTATATTTTAATTTGTTGATGAACGACTGTGTGCAAGTGCAACGACGATATGCAATGATCCGATTCGATCAGAAATTAATCCATTCAATTTTCTGTTCCCTGATGTACAAAATGCTGCAGACACTGTCTAAGATGATGGACTCCGGCGGTAGCAACAAGGATAGCGGCGCGAGATGGGGAAACCGGCTTGGCCTCATGATGATCCCGTTCGACCTCGCCACGCACGACGACCCTCTCGAGTACGTCCGGCGGGGCGCGGCGGTTGCTCGCAGGAAGAAGAGCTCGCTCGAATACGTCCTCACCTACTGGACCACCGTGGCCGTCGACAAGCTCTTTGGCATCAAGGTAACTGATCTGATAAAGCTCTTCGCCTCCATGCGCGCGACAAAACCTGGCATCCGTTGTCCGTTGATCCTGTTTTGGATGGGCATGGCATATATAATAGGAAGAACGGCACGCTTCGCAGCGCCCATACAGAGCGTGTGCGTCGATAAGATGAGTATGACCTGTGTATAATATAAGTATATAACAACACACATCACACGGGTATAATTCACATGTTAGATGTATGGACATGGAGGAACTCTATAATTTTGGATCAATTAAGCAACCTGATATGGTGGAACCTAACTCATTATAGTAAATTTAATGTCTCTAGTTACCATCCTGAAGAATAAAAATTCTAACTTTTTCCCAACTTAACTAAGAAGATAGATAATATAGCACAGTGATTTTTAAATAGTGTATACCTCAGGGAAGTGATAGATGTGAGACCAAGCAGACGGTGACGATTTCGTAAGGTTCCTTGTGGTAAAATCTGCCCACGGGAGTTCGAGTCATCGACTCAGCACTAGTACTTGTATTTTTCTATATTTATTCCAATTTAATGTGGTTATTCTTTCAGTGATAGGTGACGTGTCCTTCGATAGTGTGTAGATTTTCTTAATCTTAAGGATTTGTCAGCTCAATATTTCAAAAGTGCTCATAGAGGTAATAATTCTGAATCAAAGAAGTAACCTGATTGGTGGATTCGAACTCATCATAATAAGTTTAATAGGCCTACAATCGCCATCCTTAAAAATAAAATATCTTATTTTTCACAACTAAACTAAAAAGACAGAGAATATAACATCATGAACTTTTAGATATTGTATGCCTCATATGTGCGGAAAGTGATGGCTCTGAGGTCAAGCAGAGGTATTTTGTAAGGTTTCTTGTGGTGAAACTTCCCACCAGAGTTGTTCGAGTCATCTACTCGGCACGGGTGCTTGCATTTTTCCATATTTATTCTAATTTAATTAGGGTTATTCTTTCAGTAGACAACACGTCCTTCGATAATATGTTGACTTCCTTAATCCCAAGAATTTGCCACCTCGATCTTTCGAAGGTTCTCATAGTGATAGTGATGCGTTATATGTTTGTGGGAGCAAATCTGTATAGTGTGACTAAGTAAAAATAAAAGGAAAAAAGAATGAACAGTAAAAGAAAAAGGGAAAAAGAAAGGAAACGTAAAAAAAAGGAAAACTTGGCACGGAGCAATCCTTTGAGCGATATACATATCTGTATGTTGGCATGGCAGGCGGCAGCGTCTCTCTGCTACAAGATGTTCACCAACACCACCTTGCTCTTCTCCAACACCGTCGGGCCAATTGAGCCGGTTGTCTTCTACGGCCACCCCATCGTCTACATCGCCCCGGCAGCCTACGGCCTCCCAAAGGTATATTGATCAACTGCCTACTAAACAAATAATGTATTCTTTTAATTGCTCAGCAACATTTCACCTCTCTTCTTTCAAAAAAAAAACATTTCACATCTCTTTTGCATCGATCTTTTTTAGATAATAGATAAAAAAATCTGACTTCAACCACCTCGTAGAGGAGGGATCAGTTCACAAATTATTATACATAGCATGCTTGCACTACATGTGAGCATGACTATTGTTTATATATTCATCACACATGATTAAAAATCAGTCCATAAACTAAAAAAAATCATCCATGAAAGGTAAAGAAATGAAGCGCTGAAGTCTTCAACGTCCAGCATGTTTGGATCATCAAATTCTTTTGCTCATCACGACACGTGTGCCTTGAGTGGTGCTCAAAAGATGAAAGAGAAAATTTGAAGCATGACTCTTCTCGTTGTGGCGGAATAATTGGGAGATGTGAATGTTCTTGCGCCGGTGCTCCATTCCTAAATAGTGATTGTTTTCCTTAAAAAAACAATGATTTTCTAATGCAGAATGAGAAACGAGGCACAGAGAAAGGGGATTTTTCTTGCTCGGTCACCTGAAGCGGTGAAGGCAAGCAATTTCTTACTTAACGTGTGGGTCCAAGTTGCATATAGGGTTTCATGGACATCACTATGGGAAACCGTGAAGATGTCGTGAGCCCGATACTCTCGGCAAAGAACGGTTTACTTTCGGCAAAGGGTTTGCCAAGAGTAACTCTCAGCAAAAGACTCTCGGCAGAGATTCTCTCGGTAAAGGGGGTGTTTGCCGAGAGCCGCCCCCTGACTCTCGGTAAACGTGTGCCGTAGGTCGTGGACAGCTCTCGGTACAGTTGTGTACGGGCCTGCTCCGCTGACGGTGAAGGACCGACAGAAACGGCAAGCTTTGCCGAGAGCCGTAGATCTGGCTCTCGGCAAACATGTCATGACGTGGCACCTATGAACGCGGCTTTGCCGAGAGCTGAAGATCTGGCTCTCGACAACCTTTCAAATATTGCCGAGAATCGTAGACCTGGCTCTCGGCAAAACCGCCTCCACAGTGCCACGTCATGGCACGTTTGCCGAGAGCCGAGGCTTATACTCTCAACAAAAACGCACGTTTGCCGAGAGCCATGGCGTCTACTCTCGGCAAACCTTTGCACATTTGCTTTTTTTTTGCTTGTTCCAGTTTCTCATATGGTACCCCAAAACATCACAGGCAGTTCATAAACATCACATGCAGTTCATAAGCATCACAAGCAGTTCAAATATCACCGTAATCATCACAGGCAATAATCATCACATGCAGTTCAGGTATCACCATAAACATTACTAGAAGTCCACAAATGCAAATAAAGTCTAGAATCGTTCATCCACATCCACAAGTTGTCCACAATAACAACCACAAGTCCATGAAAGTAATGAGGTGTCCAAATGCAAAGAAAACATCCAAGTTCAAGACTCACTGCTCCGGCGGCCCCTACGGCGACTGCGATGCCGATCCCCCGATCCCTGCTCCCGGCTGCTGCCCCGGAAAAGGACCCGACCACTGACCCGTCCAAGTGTAAGCCGACGCTTAACCCAGTGACGGCCCCGGTCTCGACTGCTGCATCCACAGGCCTGGCCATGGCGTGGCACCAGAGTCGTGAGGCCATGCCCCCACCCAGGAGAAGGCGGTAGTGACATGTCCACAGGCCCATATTGTTTGATCCTGTCGATTGATTCCGCACAAGATTTCAAGTCAAACATATTCAAACAAAATCATTCTATCTTTATCCCTCATTGTAAGTTCTGTATCACTATAAGAAATGTAAGTAAGGTTTTTAGCGTGTATACCAAGTCATTTAGCTTTCTAAGTCATTCTAGTGATATCCATTATTCTAAGCTTTAAGTCACTATGGGAAATGAAAGTACAAAGTTTTCTAAGTCATTGTAGCTTTCTAAGTGATTTTAGCTTTATCCATCATTCTAAGATCTAAGTCACTACGAGAAATGAAAGGGGAAAGTTGGAAAGTAACTCACCAGGGTATTTGCATCCAGTGGAGGAGGAGCGAAGAGGATCTGCGGTGGTGGAGGGAGTTGCGCCTGTGGCGTCGTTTGAGCAACTACCAAACCACATTCCAAAATTATTAAAATATTAATTTGCCTCAGATATGTTGTCTTTCATTGACTTTGAACTTGGAGCATAGAACATCAAAAGAACTAAAAAAGAGGATTCACAGAAGTCATGGAACCGTGAGACACACTTATCCCAACTAAGTTGTTGCTTAGGAATGGATGTGTCCCACGGTTTGATGACGACCATGAGAAGCATATAAGTAGACAACACAAGCTCAAGGTCATCATATGTTACCCAGCAAGAACACTAGGTAAAATTTCATATCATCATAGGCATGCCAATAGTAAAATTGAATTTCATGACCTAGAGCTAACTACCTAAAGAAATTTGCTAAGTGCCTAAATCAATTGGCTAACTAACATTTCTAACTAAATTTCCTAACTAAATTGGTAACTAAATTGGTAACTAAAATTTCTAACTAAAATTGATAGCTAAATTTGCCAACTAAAATTTTTAACTACATTTGTAAGCAAAAATTTACCTTAGGAGCCCGGCGGTAGGGTTGGTGGCAGCGGCAGGGGCCGGCCTCTCCCCCGACGGTGGTGGGGGCAGCGGCCGGGGCCGGCCTCTCCTCCGGCAGTGGTGGGGGTAGCGGCAGGATTTGGGGAGGAGGGCGCAGGTGCAGGCGTAGTGCCGGGGGAGAGGAGGTGGGCGTGGCCGGCTCGAACTTGCCGGGGGACAGGAGGTGGATGCGGAGGAGGGCCGGTGGCGGCGGCGGGGAGGACGGCGGGCATCGGCGGCGGGGAGGACGACAGACGTCAGTAGCGAGGAGGGACGTTGGGGAGGACGGCGGGCGTCGGCGGCGGGGAGGACGACAGAGAGGATGGCGGGCGTCAACGGCGGGGAGGAAGGCAGCCTCAGCAGCGGGGCGCGTGTGTGTGTGTCTGAGTGTTGCTAGTGTGAGTAGTGTGAGAGTGTGTAGTGTTGTGTGCGTGACTGCAGGTGGGATCAGCCGAGCATTTGCCGAGAACCCTAGATCTGGCTCTCGGCAAAGGAGGGGTTTGCTGAGAGCCCTAGATTTGGCTCTCGGCAAAAGCGTGGGCGGGCCCATGTGCAATCACTTGTGTGTTGTGGGGGACTGCGTGTGGCCCCAACACGGGTTTGCCGAGAGCCAGATCTAGGGCTCTCGGCAAACGTTTGCGCGGTCCAACGTGCAAATGTGGCAAAGTCGGCTGCCATGTGGGACCGTGACACATTTGCCGAGAGCCGGCTCTCAGCAAACTTTCACGGGCCCCCATTCCAACGTGGCAACCAGCTCTGCGGCTGCCATGTGGGGCTGGGTTGCGTTTGCCGAGAGCCGGCTCTCGGCAAAGCTGCGTGTGTGCCGTGAGCTGGCTCTCAACAAAACCAATTTAAATCAATTAAATTATTAAAATTAGCAAATTGATGTCAAAAAAATCCAAAACTTGACATGACACGAGTTATATTGTATAGTACTTATAGAATAAAATTTGAAGTCAAACCCAAATTCAAATTTTACTGACACTCCAAACCTAATGACTTTAGTTTGAGTTCTCTGAATCTCCCTGGGATATTTTCTGGTTTCTAAACAACATACATGTCGAGTTGTTCAAAACATTGTCATTTTTTTACCACAGCGTCCACATATGATATCACGATCTCCTAACAAGCTTGATGATTTTCAAACTTTGTTTGGATTTTTTACAATTAAAACACTTTTCGACGGCACCTTCATCATCATGCTTCGGGAACCAAATATTTAAAATTTTGTCTCATTTTGTGGTAAAGGTCTCAAAAAGGATTGAGAAACATGAATATCAATTTTGCACAAACTTTAGTCTATGATTTCATACACTTCCGGTTCAAATTGGATGTATACGAAAAAAAATACATCGAATGAAAAAACTGTTAGTATAGAAAACAGAGTTATAATTGTGACAAATTTGAACATGTGGTTTCTAGAGATGTGTTTGAAGGTAAGAAAAAGTTTGGAGTAGAATGAAAGTAATTTCTGTTGAATGTTTGCCGAGAGCCGCTCCTAGACTCTCGGCAAAGCCGCATGTTTGCTGAGAGTTAACGTGTGGCGCTCGGCAAACTAGACGGCCCAGCCAACAACCATCTAGGGACGTATAGGTTCCCGTGAGCCCTCGTGTTTGCCGAGAGCCTCTTTTTCTGGCTCACGGCAAAAATGTTTGTAAGTTGTGTGATATGTTCTTTGCCGAGAGCTCGTCCTCCGGGCTCTCGGCAAAGAAGATGTTTACCGAGAGTCTTATGTTTGCCGAGAGTCGTCGCTTTGACTCATGGCAAATCAGCTGTTTGCCGAGAGCCCGATGTTTGGCTCTCGGCAAAACCCCGCGCCTCACGGTAGCGACACGATTTCCGATAGTGCATTAAATAGGCTGTCATGTCAGCACTTTTGATGGGGTGGTAGTGTATTAATGAAGAAAGAGGTAAAATATTCATGAGAATGACACCCTCTATACACAATTACCTAGACAACTTGTGTCTTGCATGTAACCTAGAAAACAATAATAGATGAAATTATGCATTGAGAGGGAGGTGTTTCATTATAGTTTCAAACATTTTTAGATAATGTGTCACTCTAGGTAATCGTGTCCATGAAATCTCCATTGATAATAGCCTAAGCATCGCTACTCAATTTTTGCACACGCGGCAGCCAGAGACAGCGGTGCTCATTTTCTAACAGTGGGTCCCGTATTTTTCTGGCACAACTACCACACTGTGGAGTGCCTAACTGCGCTTATTGTCGGAGCCAATAAGTTCCCCTGAATAAGATCTGCATAAAAGTTTTCGGTTGACATTTATCAAAAACCACATCGTTTCTAGTTAGCCAAATTGCCCAAAATAAACCTGCCACCCCTATCAATAAGTTTATGTTTGGTTTCTGTCTCCTCTTTTTTATCCAATTATCGAATAGATCATTGATATTTAAAGGAGGAACAATACCAAACACAATATATACAGCCCTCCATAGGAACCTAGCATAAGGGCAGTCAAAGAATAGGTGTTTAATGGACTCTTCCACGTCACAAAAGCAACAAAATTTACTACCGTTCTAATTCCTTCTTGCTAGATTGCTTTTGTAAGTATAACCTCATTCTTTAGGTACCACATAAAAATGTTGATTTTTAATAGTAACTTGGTGTGCCATATTTCTTGTGTGAATCTTATTCCACTACTGACAAAGTACTTATACATAGAGGGTACTGAGAAAGATCCATTTGCCTGTAAAGAGCATATAAAGATGTATTTGCCTTCCTGCTAATTTAATTTACTAGTCTTGACGTCAGATTATGTCATTCATGTAACTTATCACCTACTAAAGCCCTTCTAAAGGAAATAAATCTGAAACTGATGGAGAAACTGGATGTGAATAATATGGATAAACTAATTCAATTTTGACATTATTTGCTTGTTTTTCCAATTCGGATCGCGAACCAAAGGCGCTAAGCGTCCACTACCAGAGTTACGTGAACCCCATGAAGCTTGTCATCGCGGTGGATGAAGCGCAGTTCCCTGACCCTCACAAGCTTCTGGAAGACTTTGCCGAGTCTCTCAGGCTTATTCGGGAAGCTGCTGCTGCTGCTTAGTTACTCAAGAGAATCATCATAGGCGGCATATGAAGATGGGCATATTCGATTTCCGGCAGCTCATTGCACATATATATGCTATATATGTTTACGTGGTGTCGTGTGAAAACAAAAATAAAAGGATCTGTTAACTGGAAAATTATATATAGTAGTATATGTCAATTCATGTAGTTTGGGTACAGGTTAACTTGGAACAGTGTACTGTGCTAATACCAAGTTAATAGCAGTGTATAAGATTTTCAAAAACAAATAGCAGTGTATGTATAAGCAGAACGGAAAAAAAGGTGTGCTCTGGTGCACCTCATCATGCTGCATAATAAGAGGTGTCGTCTATACTGATGAGTGATGAGGACTTTCAGAAGAAATTGAGTCCTAGCTCAGTTGGTGCGGGATGTGTCCGTGTACATCCCCACTGCCGTTCCAATGCTCAAGTTCTTTTTCGTCTCGAATTTTATCTGTAGCATAGCTCCTATACCCTAGACAGCTGAAAACATGGACGTTTTCCCTGGGATCGCCATGATATCCGGCTATATTGACAAGGTTTTCTTTGGGAGAATGGGCTGGTGACCGGCTAGCCAGTGGGTGCGGAAACAATGGATCTGGCAGATTCCCAATGCCGCTAGAGGTGGCGAAGAGATCGGCGGAACAATGTGGAAATGATCAATGGGAGGAACAACACCATTGTGGACTGTGGAGACGATATGATCAACGGGAGGAACAACAGTACTTGAGGAGAGGAACAAGATCCAATCCCATCCAATTGTGTGTGAATAACATCGTTTTATTTCTAATGCTAATTAGTTCCTCTTTGTGTGTGATGGAGCCGTGGAGTAGATTTGAAATAACTAGAACTTGTGGGGAGCACACACACAGTAGGGCAGTAATGCGAAAAGGATTTGCCTATTTTGTGGTGTGTGCTTGCCTGGCACTGAGGCTGCTGGTGGGGTTCTAGCACTACGGGAAAATCGTTCTTTGCCGTGCGCCAAGGTCTTTGCCGTGCGCTTTATTTCGGGCGTACGACAAAGAGCTCATTTTGCAGTGCGCTTTGGAAAACGCACGGCAAAGATTGTTTGCCGTGCGCCGAAAAATAAAACGCACAACAAAGATTCTTTGCCGTGCGTTTTATTTCTTAGCGCACCGCAAACATTTTTCTCCCACCGGCCATTAACGACCGTTAGCCAGCAAGTGGAGGAGAAGTGCCTTTGCCGTGCGTTTTTGGAAAAACACATGACAAAGAGGTATGTTTGCCGTGCGTTTTTAGTATGGCACACAGCAAAGTTTTTTTTTCATATATATGTCCTCCTAAGCCCCAAATCTAATAGCCCCTCAAAATAAATTCTCCTCACTTTGAAATTTTTTCTACTCTATACATACAACATGTGATACTTCATGGTAAAATTTGGTAGATTTTTGTATTAATTTGCTATATTTAACTAATTAATTGCATTTCAAGCAATTTTTCAAAGATACCAAATTTGAACTACAAGTGATTCAAATAATAAAATAAAATGAGTTAAAAAATAATATTCATGTTATTTAGCCTAATTTAATACCTCTTCCATGAAATTAAAAGAAAATTTGAACATCTTGACTAGGAAACACGACCATGATCGTGTGTCCAAATGATTTAAAAATCCTAAAAAGTGCAAATAAAGTATGAAAACTATAAGATTCGTCAAGGGCTCATGATATCATATGTGGAGGCTGTAGTAAAAATTTGAACAAGTTTTGAACATTTTGTCATGTACGGTGCTTACAAATCGAAACATCTGCGAAGAAATTTCAGAGAGTTGAGAAGTAGATGGTTAGGTTTGAATGAAAAGCGATGATCAAATTTGAATTTGAATTCAATTTTATTTCTACAAGTAATAGACAATATAAGTTGTTCTACGTAAAATTTTGGTATTTTTTCGAAGTCATTTGATAATTTTAGTATTTTTCTATGTAAAATTTAGATTTTATTAAAAATAGATATGGTTAGATTTGTAGGTAACGCGACATTCAAATTGAATTTTGACTTCAAATCTTGTTTCTACAAGTACTAGACAACATAACTTAGTTTGTACTCATTTTATAATTTTTTTAAATTCATTTGATAATTTTTATGAATTTTACAAAATTGTAGAAAACTACTTTGCCATGCGCTTTTTTCGAAACACACGGCAAAGAAATAGCTTTGCCGTGCGTTTTACAACTGGCGCACCGCAAAGACCCGGGGAGGTCCACCGGCACATCCCACTCCCACCGGCCCAAATTAAAAGAACAAAAAAATCAACCGGCCGTCGGATCCCATCCGGGATCCGACGGCCAAGAATCATCCTCCCGCGTATAAAAGCACCTCCAAACCCTACCCCTCCCTCTCCTGCCACCGCACGCCCCCTCCTCTCCCTCCCCGTCCCCTCCTCTCCCTCCTGCCGGCGCTCCTACCTCCCCTCCTCTCCACCGATGCCCTACCTCCCCTCCTCTCCTGGCCGCGGCGGAGGACGGAGCTCCTGGCCGCGGCGGGGCTCCCGACGGTGCCCCGTCCTCCAAGATCCGGCGGCGGAGGTGCCGGATCCGGCCGCGGAGGCGCCGGCGGAGGAGGCCGGAGCTCCTGGCTGGCGGTGGAGGTTGGAGCTCCCGACGGTGCCTGTCCGATCCCATCCGGCGGCGGAGGCGCCGGATTTAGCCGCGGTGGTGCCGGCGGCGGAGGCCGGAGCTCCGCCGGAACCGCACGCGGCCGCCAGATCCGATCCGCGCACGCCGGCTCGAGCTCGAAAGCTCGCGGCACGGCCCCACCCTCCTCCTCCCCACAGCGCGGCGCCCGGCCTCCTCCTCGCGAGGTCGGCCTCCTCCTCCCCATGGCGCGGCAGCCCGGCCATCTCCTCGCAACGTCGCCGCCCCCTCTCTCCCATCTCCGGTCGAATCTCCCTAGCACCGGCGGCCACGGCGCTCTCCCAGGCACCGGCGTCCACGACACGGCGACCACCACTCCCAGGCGCAGATCCGACTCCACCACGGTGCGGCGGCTGGCTTCCCCGCGGTGCGGATCTGACTCCCCACGGCGCGGCCACTTCTTCTAGTCTCCTCTCCCGGCGGCGGCGGGCTTCCTCCCAGATCCGCTGGCGTGGCGACGACAGCGGCGGGCTGCTGCTGGTGGTGGTGGCGGCGACGACCCCGGCATGGTGGTGGCGGAGCTGGTGTGAAGGTGCTGGCATGGTGGTGGTGGGGGCAGCAACATGGGGCGGCGACGCGAGGCCCCTGTAATTATTTTTTTTTCTATGATTTACTTTGCCGTGCGTTTTCGATAGCGACGCACGGCAAAGGCAAAAACTTTGTCGTGCGTTTTGGAGGGCGACGCACGACAAAGGTGCACCAACGCCGTTCCGACTGCCTGCGTCGTCAGCTGCTTTTTTTTGCCGTGCGTCTCCTCTGACGCACGGCAAAGCCTTTGCCGTGCGTGCGACAAAAAAAGCACGACAGAGTTCCGTTGTCGTGCGGTCTTTGCCGTGCGTTTTCGGGCCTTTGCCGTGCACCCAAAACGCACGGCAAACGTTTGTTTTTCCGTAGTGTAGCTAGTATGCTCGTGTGGTTCCAAAACCTTGGAACATAAAATACACATGCTATCTACTAGTAGAGGTACAGGAGAGTAGCTCATGGGGGATCTAGGAATCGAGAGCAACGAGGTCAGCTTCATTGGGAGATGAGGTCATTAGTGTTAATGAACAGTGATTTTTTTTAGTTTACCAGATATTATCGGGGTCAGCTGACCTCGATGAGCTGGAAGGATCTTTCCAATCTCGATCCGGTCACCCTTTTTCGCACGGCCAGCAAGGCCACGCCACGCACGCATCTCGGTTCCTCCTCTCTCACCAAAGGAAAAAAGGCTCTGATGAAACTGATGGGATTTCCCCCAGTCAAATCATGGGCTGTGCTGTTGTTGTGGGGCCTTGTTTAGTTTGCTAAAAATTCTAACGTTTTCTCCACTCTCTCCATCACATCACATTAAATACGTCAAAAGACATAAGTTCGGAGTATTAAATATAGGTAAAAAAATAACTAATTACACAGTTTTGATGTACTTCGCGACACGAATCTTTTGAGCCTAGTTAGGCCATGGTAGGATAATATTTACCACAAACAAATGAAAATGATACAGTATGCTACAGGAGTTCAAAACGTAACATTACTGTAGCAAATCATTAAATTAATGATACTATTAGATTCATCATGCAAAGTTGCACTCATACGTGAAAAAGTTTTGCAAATAAATTTCATTTAGTACTTCATGCATACAAGATTCCTTTCTCCGAAATTTTTTTCCAAGTAATCTAAACAGGGCCGCGCCCAAATACTTTTGGGGCTCTGTGGCCTGCCTGCGTCTTTCTATGCAGATCATCATCATGCATGATTGGAGTAGCCGAGAGCCTCGATCGACTCATCAGACATCAGCCTCACTCCTCCATTGTTGGCCCTACACATGCAGTACTGCAAGCGTTCCATTACACAGACCGTCGTCGTCCGTGAGAGAGCCTCGATCGGTCGACTCATCAGGCAGGTAATGCAGCAATGAATGATGCGATGCTTGACCTCGTACATACCGTACGTGGCTAGTGCGCATCGAAAACGGTGCCCTGAAATGTTGCACTGATCATCGTACACCAACATATTGCATTGCATTGCATGCGAGGCAATGCGGATGGTCACCATTTCCACTGCTAAAAACACAGTAGTATATTCCATAAAGCAAAGAGAACAAAAGTGCACGAAAAAAAGAAAGGCTTGGATGACTCATTTCTTATGTGGTAGTCTGGGGAGGAGCTAGCACACTAATGTTATACATCCAAATCTTTTATTTCTTTTCCATTTGTAAATAAATACAGATACATATGTAGTAGAGACGGACCCAGGATTAGATAATAAGGGGATGAACACCTTCTTCTACTGGTAGACACTAGAAAAACTTCATCCAGAACAGAAAAATTTAATGACAGTTGAAAAAAGACTCCCTTGTCCTGCCGCTAGTAGGGGTGGTTGGACCCCCACCAGCCCCCCTCCTCCCCCGCTGGATCCATCACTGATATATAGTTATACAAACACGTACGGGATTTATTTTGTGTCGTTGCTACAAGAAACGTCAAGTATGTACGAACATTGCGGAAAAGAATCTCAGCATCATCTCACTCGTCCCTACACATTGATTACACACGCATTCCTATCTCTATGAGCATCTTAAAAAACTGAGCTGACAAATTCTTAAAATTGACGAAGTCAGACTAGTGCCTAGCTGTCGACGGGCATGTTGCCTACCACATAAAGAAAAACACCGGTCAAATCCAGGAAAATACAAGCACTAGTGCCGAGTCGTTATACATCCAATTATTTTTATTTTTCCCCTTTGTAAAGAAGTATACATAATTATACAAACATGGGATTTATTTTGTGTGGTAGCCACAAGAACCGTCACGTATGTATACGTGCAACACTGCAGAAAGGAATCGCATCATCATGAGTAAAATTCCCAGACGGTGTCCTTCTCTACGAGCGTACACACACAGACGACACACTACCAAGCAGCCATAGATAGCACTGGCACGGGCATTGCAGTAGCATAGCAAGCAACAAGCATATCTACACGGGAGTCCCCAGGACATTTGCCAGCAGGGCAACAAGGTTCGTTCGTCGTCCTTGCGATTCGGCAGCGTCATCGCCGTCATCATCATACCGGCAGAACGTCGCCGGTACCGGATTCCGGGCGGCGAGCATGCACACACGTTTTCAGCGCACGAAAAAAACCTTCACATGCCTATAAATCCGATCTGCAGGGCGTACGTCGGTACGTAGCCGAGTACTCAAATTTTGTTCCTTGTTCCAGTTTTGCGAGGACACAGCACAGAGGGCACAGTCAAGGTTATGTGTGCACATGGACGTCCGTACACATGTGCGAGTAAATGTGTATATTTACAGCAGAATCTGGATTAGTTTAATTAGGGGACAAGCGCAACCTCTGCAAGCGAAGGACGACGCCATTTGATTTGGACGAGGTTTGAATTGGAAATTGGATCGGCTGATCGAGCTTAAATCCTTGGCGAAAGTAAGACTGTCTCCAGCAGGTTGCCAATCTACATCTGCAAAAAACGGGTTTTGCAGAAAGCAGAGAAGAAAACTCCCCCAAACAAAACGGGTGTTCCAGCAGCTTTATGCATCCCTTTGCGCATCCGCCCCAGCAGTTGGTCCCGCGACCGCGAGGAGGGGGGAGAGGGGGACCACGGGCGAGTGGGTGTGCGGCAGAGCTCAAGCAGCTCGCCGTGCCGCCGCACAAGTCTTCGCAGGTGAGGAGCTCCAGATGGAGGAGAGAAGGGAGGCGGCCGCGGAGGGAGGGAGAGGAGGAAGCGACCCCGCCGGATCCAGACCTGGGAAGGGGAGGGAGTGGTTCCCGCCGGCTGGATCTGCAACACCGGCGAGCTTCGCCCCAACGACGAGCACGACCGGGTGGCACGCGGCGAAGGCCTCGAGCTGGGCGCGCGTGCCTCGAACTCGCCACTGAGCTCCACCTCGCCGTCGCGCACCCCACACCCCAAGCTCGCCGCCGTGCACGACGAGGAGAGGGGCTCCACCTCGCCGTCGAGATCCAAGACGGCCTGCGCGGCAGCGCCCTGGAGCAGGGGACCCGTCCGCCATCGCCGGCATGCCGTACCCGCAGCGGCAGGTCGCCGGTGAAGGAGGCAGCGCGGTCGCCGAGGTGGGATGGGAGTGGATCCGGTGGCGGAGGGTGGAGGCGCACGGCGAGCTCCGCCCCCCGAGTCCACTCCAGGAGGCCGCCGCCACTCCTCTCTGCCATGGCTCACCCGCAGCCGGATCCACGCGTCGACCTCCCTCTTTGCCGTCGTCCGCGAGGTGGGGAAGAAGGAGGCGGAGCAAGGCGGGTGGAGGAGGGTAGCGGCAGCTAGCCCTGCAAATGGGCCGAAATCCAAACTGTATCCAAACTCATCCAAACCTTGCATATACATTTAATAAATCCAACCCAAACCAATCCACCATCTATATTAACCACACCACACCAGACCGATAGTTTTTCATCATCTATAATAAACCAAACTGTGGGTCATCAATAGACTTACAACTTGTTTAAAACCACTTCCCAACCACGGATTCTCCCCAAGTCCAAGCAAAAGTGCAAGTGCAATTACGACAAAGGTTAAAGTAAACGCATATATCCCATCCTCGTTCCTTATTTTCTCTCTGCGTCCTTTTCGCCATCATCGTACAACTCTCTCCTCCGTCCAAATCAAGCTGCAACCATGGCACTCATGAAGGCGCTCTGATCCTAATCGGAGAACAGGGGTGCGCGCGAATTTGCCTCTAGCGGCGGACTGTAGGAAGGAGCGCAGCAGACTGTGGGAAGGAGCGCAGCGTGGAGAGGCGGTCGTTGAAGCGCTTGCGGCAGCGGCACTCGGCGGCCATGAGGTTCTTGGATGGCGTGCCCTTCACTCCACACGCTTCTTCTTGGACGCCGGCAGCGCGGCGTCGATGCCGAACGCGCCGCCGCCCTCCGCGAATCAGCGAAGCGGGCGGAAGCGAAGACCTGCCTCACCTTGCCACGATCCGTGGCGCTCGGCAGCCTCGCCATTGCCGGCGTCACTGGAGGATTGGCCGCGTTGTCCCCGGCCACGTCGATGCGCACCTCCGGCGGTGCCCCGTCTTCGGCGGGTGCGGACGGCGCATCAGCGTTCGGCGGCCCGACGACGACGACGTCAGCGCGGCAGAGCGGGCACATGGCGTTGCCGCGGAACCAGGCGTCGGTGCACTCGACATGGAACCAGGCGTCGAGCGCTCGGCGAGCTGAGCGGCGGCTTCGCGGAAGGTTTGGTTGGGTGTCCGGTGCGCGCGCGGCGGACCGTGGTGGTTCCGGTGAGTGCGGCGCGGCGACCAGCGAAGTGCAGGTCGTCTGCCGTCGGTCGTGCGGCTCCAGCTCGCTGCAGACGACCCATCTGATATTCTGAGGAAACCACGACAAACAATCCAAAGTTGCAACCCGTTAGGAATCCAATTATTACTATCCATAGTCACACCGCACCAAACTGCCAGGAGTTAGAGTCCAAACCAAATCGATTTGCCTACAGAGTTGACCCATTAACAACCAGCCTAGATAAACCCACAACAAAACCCAAACTATTAAAACTATTACAGCCCAAACCATTTGCATGGCTAGCGGCAGCGGTAGGGAGGAGGCGCGCCGAAGGATGGGACCGCCGGCCGGAGGGGCGGCCGTGCGAGATGGAGGCGGAGAAGGGCGGGGGGCGAGTGAGGCAGAGCCGCAGAGGGCGACGGAGGGAGAGCCGTTGCTTTGAACGAAGGAGAGAGAAAGGAGCGGAGACCCCAGGAATGCGCGAGCGGGGAGGTCTCGCTGCATTTTGCAGCACCTTTTGCAGCAACCGCTGGAGCTGGAATAGTGGCTTCCGCGTCTGCAAAACCCAGTTGCAGCACGGGTTGCAGAAACCGCTGGAGACGGTCTAAGTACCCGGCCGGCCGCCGTCCCCCGGCCTGACACGTAAATCCTTGGCGATCTTACGGCTCTGCAAAATACTGGAAGCTAGGCGGCCGGACCACTGCTGTGTGCTGGCCGCTGGCGTGGTCCATCAGCTAGCTAGGGCCGGCGCAAGGCAAGGGATTGCCTGCTAGCGATCGCCCGCTCGGCAGCATTCCCGGCCGCCGTCGCTGTCGAGGACGATGCACTAGCTAGCTCGATCGATCTGTCCACCGCATATGCTATACCTGCTGATCGATGGTGGAGGCATGCATGATGATTTCCTTTTGGCCGCAGTCTCGCTCGCTCGCTCGTCCTCCCCTCCACAGCGTCTCTATCCATGCACGTCAGCTAGCCGTAGCTCCATGCACGCCCGGCCCGGACCCCGGCCGGCACTCTCACGTTGCTGCTGCTGCCAACATGGGCACACACTCTTGCACGCATATGCACACACACACACTTGCCTAGTTGCCTGTACGAGTGCTCCACGTTCATCTGTTTGGTCGTCAGCACTCAGCATGCAGAGAAGGACCAGCGGCGCTTACTCGCCCCTGCCCACTGGTCCAAGCAGCCTCTCCCTCCCACTCATTCCATCCGTGGTTGGATGCACCTGCTTGGGCTTCCCTCACATGTGTCTAGACCAGGTATAGTAGGAGCAGAATCCATCACTGTAACGTCCACGTGAACGACTTCAATAACCAACTCTACCAAGAAGACCACCACTAAACTTCAAAACCACTCCGATCGAGTGCCAAGTTGACCACAACCTTTGTGAGTAGCTTTTAATTTTTACCCGGTCAAATTAAAGGGCCAAATTCAAACATCGATCCCATAGTTTTTCCACTTATATGAAGGTTGTTAATTTGGACTGTACACAGAAACCAAGCTCAAACCATTGTTAGAATAGATTTAATCCTATACACCTTCGACAGAAAGTTCAAATATAATGGTCTTATTGATCCTACCTTTAATCCTACGCCGGTGTACTCTGAAAAAAAGAGAACAATGTAAACCTATGGTCGAGCGAGGTTGTACACTAGTACGTACGGTGGACGACACGGCACACTATAGCCGCATTGAGTGCGGAGCAGTGGGAGCGGGGCGCGGGGCGCGGGGTGATCACGAGACTTTGATGCACGCTACCACTACCACCACCTCACGAGCCTGCAGGGTCAAGTCGCTGGCTCACTGCATGCATCCCAACCCTACCTCCATGGCGCCATGCCTCTTCTGTTTCACCGTCAGGGCCAAGAAACGGCCACAGACCTGCAGACTGCAGTGCAGGGCCACTGGATGTTTTACAGCAAAGCTGCAAAGCTCTCCTGCCGGCGGTTCAGAGGGGAAGCCGTTTGCAGCAACCGCGGAGCCACGCCGCCACATGGCTGGCTGGCTGGCTGGAGGCTGAGCCTGACTCACCACCAATATCACCGCCCCCGTTTCCTACTAGCACGAAGCTATCTATGGTCTACCTGGATTTCTTTTGAGAAAAAGGAATGGGTGAAAGGGATCGACTGGTTGGGTTCTATATATGTGCCCTGTGTTTGTAGCCATGATGGTGCCCTGGAGCCTGGGTGATGGGTGGATGGATGGACCCATACGCACATGAGATGTACTTGTCTCCTCTAACTGCTAGAGTACCTTTGAACCCTGACCACACATGGCACCAGTGGCCGCCGTCGTCAAACTTCTAATCCTTTCTAGTACTATGTTGCTAATCTACTTCATCGGGCAGGGAACAGACAGGCTTGCAAAATTTGTTACTCCATTGCAAACAGCGGGGACGATCCTTAAATTTTCACTGTTCTTTCAAAAATCCTTCTGCTGTTCTTTCAAAAATGGCACTGAATTAGGTCAGACTGAAAGAAAGCAAGAAAATGAATCCACATTAATGTTCCTCATATAGGACATATATAGTTAGCAGAAAAGAAAAACTAAAGCTATGGATTTTACGATGGACGCTAGCAATGTTAACTGAGAAAGCCCACATCTATTCCTGACGACAGACTACTGAGCAGCAGCAAGCTATATCAAAACTAGCATATATAATACATTTATTTACAGAAGGGAAAAAAGGCAAAGGGTGAAAAGGTACAACGCAAAACCCTACTAACCATTAACACTTACATAATTAACATGTTGTCCATAAACAAGCCCAGAGAGTTTACTTTGTACCAGACAAAAAGTTCAACCAAGGAAAGAAGAGAAAAGTTTTAGACTAGTAGCCAAAATAGCTCGGCCCACTAATTTCCTGAAGCAAGCTGCCAATATCACTAACCCTCAAGGGTTTTGTACCTGCATTACGCCTCCAAAATCAGGGGATAACTCAATCCCCTTAAAATTTTCGCACTTAAGATCACATGGTGTCCTGGCGCTCACAATCTCACATCACAGAGCAGGCATTTGGGTTCTCGTCACTGAAGAGCTGAGGTGGGTACTGGTAGCCGTAGCCGTATCCACTCGGGTGGTTGAATCTTGGGTAGTGCATATACAGGTTAGCCATGGCTGCAGGGTCCTTATCTTTCTCTTCACCATCACCACCATTGCCACCATCCTCCTGTTTATCGGCGTCTTTCCCATCTCCACCGGCATCTCCACCATCCTTCTTTTCCTCCTTGCCATCATCCTTCTTCTCCTCACCGCCTTCGGCTGCCTTCTTGTCATCTTTCGCGTTGCCATCACCACCACTCTCAGCTGCAACAGGCTCAGACTTGACAATAGCGGCGTGCTTGCCGGTGCGCCTATGCACATAATCAGCTAGCCTGGCCTCCTCGAACACACCCTTCACAGTGACTTGAGAAGCCTTCAGGTCTGCCTCTACAGATTGCACTCCTGCAGAACAGCATGCAAATTATTTGGGGGATTACTTGACGTTTGCCAGCATATTATACCTTAGGAACTGCTAGTATACCATATACAAAAACAATTGCACTGTTCTAATGTAAAAAATATTTTTTCCTGTTTTAAGAACTAGTGCTGCTTGTTGAACTTGAAGAAGTAAATCTGTTTGAAATTTTTATGATACTTTTACTAGTAACCCATGTTAAGTGTAACTGTTAGTAGAACACAATATACAAGGGAAGAAAAACAGAGCATATCTCGTATCAAGCACTAATTGCAACAGCAGTTATCAGGTTTTCACAGGCAGACTATCATCCTTGATTGGTCCAAGCATGACAGTATAATGTAACTTGCTAAAATATAAAACATCATCCATCACGAAACAAGACTTTAGAGAGCTAACAGAAAGCTACATTAGGATGGATGGACCATAAGAGGGAGATGTGGCAACAAATCTGTACCTTTCATCTTGAGGATCCTCTTCGTGATCACTTGTGCACAGGCTTCACAATGCATATGCACCTGAAGCACCACAGCAAGCACCGTGGGCTTTGGTACAAAACAAAAACATCAATGTCTCAGTTCCAAATCATAGAAACAAAAACAATACAGAATGGAAGCGAAATTGATGTTGCACCAAACTGGAAGTAATTTGCCAATGCCAGTATGTTCGAGAACTATCTAGGTAAGGAGAACCACCTCCTCTTTCTTCTCCTCAGTTTTGGGGGGCTCAGGTTCTTCTTTTTTCTCCTCTTCCTTCTTCTCCTTTGGCGGTGGCATTGGCGAGAGCAGCTCAACCTTGCGACCTGTCTTCTTCTGCACACGCTCCACCACCTTCATTGGGTCAGCAGCTGCCTTCTTACCCTTCACAACAACCTTGTGTGCCTTCGAGTCTGCACTAACATCTTCCACACCTGCATGTCACAAGACGAGTGTTCAGGCTTGGGCACTCAATTGATGAAGTCACACTCACACATTTGTTAGAAAAGAAATACACAATTTTGTAACACCTACACAATGAACTGGTGCATGCATATTTCAGATGAACTCATGAACTTTAGTTTCCAAGTTGAGAAAACAATAATTGGTCAATTTACCACAGATTCAGAATATTCACCATAATCTATCATCTGATGACAGACAGAGCAATTACATTTTTCTTAAAGCAACCTGAACATCCTTTGAATATATACTGCACAAAGAGATATGTACTAGAGGCAGTGTGGGATATCTGATTGGGCGTTTAAGGTTTCGGGATCTGAATTGTTTCACCACTAACACAGGATGCACGTGTGAGTCAGAGTGGTCTCCTACAGGCAAGCATTTGTTCACCAAACCTTTTCAAATGTAACTAAAACGTCCACATTGTTTGGCTTCAAAAGTGTTCAGGCTCAACTACTCCAAATTTTTATTTCAAACTTTGAACTCTAATGGTAAAGTAATACAAATCATCCGCAAACAAGTGGCGCGCCCATTTGCTGAATATGAAACATGATGCACAAGTGAAAAGAGAAAAAGGGGCAACAGACCCAGAAAAAAAAAGGCAAAATTTTCAAACTGGCACCTTGTGAAAGACGCGCATAAGCGTTCCTTTAAAGTGGTGCAGCAAAGAAATACTTGTTACATTTGAAACGACCTGATAGACTACAAAAGCCACTCCGTAATTCAAAAAACGGAACTGGATTTCAAATAGAACAAGGGCAAGACAACCCCAGCCAAAAAAGTTGTGCAGATTTCAACATCATTTTTGTAACCATGAAATAAGAACCAAGCCACAAGTGCAATGCCCTGTTACAAACTCGGAAAGGAAAAATAAATAAATCCAATAAACAAATAGTATACCACGAACACTTGCCGTTCAAAAAAAAAAAACATGAACACAACGGCACTATAGCACAGCAGGGGAGAGAACAGCTAAATCCATTACCTTCAAATCCCTTGAGGCTCTTCTTGACCTTGCGCGCACACCCCTCGCAGTGCATGAACACCCGCATCACCACCTCCTCCGGCGGCGGCGACGGAGGCGGCGGCGCGTCCTCCTTCTTCTCCTCCCCTCCTCCCCCGTCGTCCTTCTTCTCCTCCGCCTCCTTGCCCTTGTCGGCCGGGGCCGCCGCCGCTGCCGCCTCCTTGGCCTTCTCCTCCTGCACCAGCACACAATCAAAACCACACACATCAAGATCTCTCTCTGAGAGAGGCATATCATCGCGACCAAGCAGCCGCAGGCATTACCTCGCCCATGGCTTTCCTCTGCTCCGCCCGCTCTGCTCTGCTCTGCTCTCAGCAACGCACTCGGTCAGTCGGTCACGCCTCCCGGGTGAAGTGGTGAGTGAGTGGTGGCTCCGGCTCTTGGGTTCTTGCGCCCGTTGGGGGTGAGCTGTGGCCTTTGGTGTGGGTAGCTTTGGATGGCCTGGGCTGCAACAGCTACTGCTACTTGGAAACGCGCGCCGCAAGGTCCAGCGGCTAGCGGGCGGGGAGCCGGGGACGACGGTGCGGCGGGTCCGTGGGGGTCAGGCCGGCCGGCCCGCACGGAAAATGCGTTGGAATTGGAACTAATCACCTCTGTCCCTGTCTCATCTGCTAGTATTTTTTTTAGACCTTCTGCTAGTATTCTTTTAGATTTTAATTGAGGATTTGGCCCCTTTTTTTCTCTCTTTTGGAGAACTGGAAATGCGTGAGAGTAAGGACAGGTTTTTGCATCTGGGTCCAGGTCATGGCTAGAACAACAATTCTGTCTTTTTGTCGAGTCACTGAATTCAATTGCCAGCCTTTTGTGGCATATGCAATTTTTGAACGTTGCACAGAAATTACAGCTGATGAATATTAATGTACTAACTAAATGCTATTTAACATACCCCAAAAGATACTCCTAAGGTCCTACCTAGTGTTTGGTTGGAGAGCCGCGGGAGCGGAGCGGAGCCGACCCGCTCCAGCGGTTGTTTGGATGAGGAGCAGCGGGAGCGGAGCGGCTCCAGGCCGAATATACCCGCAAGATACGGGTTCGCTCCGTCCATCAAAATTCAAGGGACGGAGTGGCTCCGCTCCCGCAGACGTGCTTAGCCCCTCTCCCGTTAGCGTGCAGACGCGGGTGGAGGCACGGCCGGTCGACGTTGGGCGGCGGAGGCCAGGTCGGGCGGCACCGTCGCAGTTGGCCTCGGCGGCCTGCACGCGCTCGGCGTCGAGCGCGAGGAGGCGGTCGCGGAGGTAGGGGACACCTTCCACGCCTCGTCGATCCACCCGTCGATCTGCCCGGCCGTCGAGGAGGTGGAGGCGGCGGCGGATGCTGCTGCTACTCCGCCGTCCTCCGAATCGAGAGCGGCGCGGCGGCGGAGCTCCTCGTTGCCGCCCGTCCTCCCACGCCTCCTCGCGGCCGCCTGTCCTCCCACGCCTCCTCGCGGCCGCCCGTCCTCCCACGCCTTCCCGCGGCGGCAGAGCTCCTAGCGGCGGCGGATCTCCCCGCGGCCACGCCTCCCCGCGGCAGAGCTCCTCCCACCGTCCCACGGTAGAGATTGAGGAAGAAGATAAGTAGAGAAAAAAGAAAAGGAAAAAAAGAGAAAAGGATGAGAGATTGACAGGTGGGGTCCACTGATGGCAAGTGGGATCCTCACTAACGATGTTATGTTGTCCTACATCCCAGATTTTCAGTTCCTTCATCCAAACAAAAGTTGGAACGAACTCATCCCCAACCCAAAAGCCTGAACCAAACTTAGGAGGGGTTGGAGCCGTCCCCAAAATGAGAGTCGGCTCCGCTCCGCTCCCGCCGCTCTCCAATCAAACACACGGCTAGTACATGATTCGCTGTTACATACCATGAGAAAGACATGAAATTATACTTAATTTAAGCTAGGGGGTCATGCAAGAATAACATGGGTCCTATAGTCCCAAAGTGAGACTGCTCTGCCATTTTTGTGAGTAAGCACTTAAGTGTCCTTTGGGCCATAGTTGTACTTCATTTGTTTTTTTCAAGGGTTTAGATCTCTTTTGTAAATATTTTCTTATGAAGAAAGGTTAAACTCGTACTTGTATCGTGGCTTTGAGATTCCCTTTATGTACCGTGTTTATTTCATAAGAAGCTTGTCCATATATGATAATTAACGCAATTTTTATTTGGAGCCCATGGTGCCCAACAAGTAACTTTGACCATCAACTGCATGCAAAATATGTTTTCAAGAAAACATTATGTCTATTTGACTTTTTCTATTTTAAAAATGATCTCTTTAATTTGTAAATTATTTATACGATTTGGAGAATAGCCAATACATGTGGTTATTTTTAAAGAGTTTTGTTCCGGTACTTGGGTAGTACCGGGTAGTACCAGGTAGTACTTTGTGCTAATATTTTTTTCACAAGCTAATTTAATTAGGTAGTACCGGGTAGTACCTAGTACCGTGTCCACCAAAATGGGACTACCGGGTACTACCTCATTGGTACTACCTAGTACTACCTGGTACTACCACCGTTAGATTTCACTGGATGGATGGCTCACATTAATTACAAACACCCTAAAATTTCTCTTTTTTAAAATGTTGATTATCCCATTTACTATTTGCATTGTGATAATAATTTACAAGACTCAAGTCGTAGATCCTTAGTTAGAAGTATGCCCAATGGGCATGCTTGGATGGTGGTGTTAGTGTTAGTTTGGTGTAAACTAACATCAAAACTAACACTTTGCTTCCAAACACATGTGTTAGTTTGAACTAACACCCCCAAAAAACTAACCCCTCCAAGAGGTGGTAATTGGTGTTAGTTTGGTGGACCCCACCCAAATTTACTCCTTTTCCCTCTCTCCACAGCAAATGATTGCAAAAGAAGCATTAAATGCAAACTAACACATGGAACCAAGCATCTAGGTGTTAGTTTGTTAGGTGTTATTTGAAGGTGAAAAAAACTACCACTAACACTAACACTAGAGAACCAAGCAAGGCGAATATCACAACCTCTCAGCATACTAGGCTACTACAGATTTGAGTAGCTGCTTAATCTCTTTCTTTTACAGTTTTCTTGCAGAGCCCTCACACTCCCAACCGCTGCTAATACTACTCAAATCGAACGAGAAGTCAGAAAGAAAAGCGTAAAGAAAGGGGCAAAGGGCTCCTAGATGACGGGAAAGTGAGAGCACCATTCTTTTTTACTACTTCTGGGTTGCCTGAACAAATAGTTAATGTTGTGACGGCAAGGTCGGTGAAGTGTCACCGAAGGCGACGCTTTGTGTCGTTCGAGAAGTTAATGTGGAGTAGTTTATTTCTGTCAGTGACAAATTCTTTCACCGACCACCAGCATGTTTTTGCAATGGCCTAGCCACTGCCAGGGGTTGGTGTTGTCACAAATGCCTGTGGTGATCGTCTGTTCTTGTACGGCTGTACTTGTGCCCAATTTCAGTAGACAAAACTGAAAAGAGCCGTTGTCATTGTCAAAACATGCATTTCAGTTTTAAGTGGTCTCTTCTAAATCCAAATAGAGTTTATGGTTTTGCAGAGCAAATTTTGAACTCTCGATCAATCAATATTCTAGTTGGGCAAACAGCAACAGAAAGGGCATCTGTCCGAAGACCATTCGTATAAATATCCTAGAAGGCCTCTTTTTTTTTTTTTGAACGCTGATAGAGTTGTATTTTATTTCTTCAAGCAATTATCTGCTTATTCAATCCTCTTCATAAGAAAACATTTATAGTTATTCAAGTTGAATAGAACCAATTCCCTTTCTGGAAACATTTTTTTAATATGCAATCCTCTCTTATTATGAGCTTTGTTACAAGATTGTTAAGTGCATTTTTTAATTTTGTATGACCATTGATTTGAGGAATGTAATTAAGAAAATATTTGTTTTGGTACTTGGATAGTACTCAAAGGTACTTGGTAGTACCTTGTATTAAGATTTTTCTACCAGATAACTTAATAAATAAAATTAGTTGTTGGGTCTACCAAACTGGTACTTCCTAATACTACCTTATTGGTACTTTCTGCTACTATCGGGTACTTTCACCATTATATTTCATCAGATGGATGACTCACGTTAATTACAAGCATCCTAAATTGTTCCATTAAAGAATAAATTAAATTAGAACTCGTTCTACTTATTTATGGTATTTTGTCCTACCTTAGTACTAGTACTTTTCTTTATCTACTTGTTAGAATTTTTTATTGTATTTCCACTGCACAATTTCTCTGGATGGATGGCTCTCATTTATCCAATTGTTATAAAAATCATCTCTTATAGGTTGACATAATACAATGTTACAAAAAAAGTTCAAAGGTGTGCCTTAGAAGAAATCCAAAATGAGGGTAGATTTATTTTTGAACATGTTTTAGGGCCGTGTAACTTTACTAGAAATTTTATTAATTCGACAATTTATCATATTTTCATGGGTAGGAAATTTAGAGAATATACTAAAAGTAGTTGTGGACTTTATATCTTTGACTCAACATACTACATCTCTATGCACGGACTGGTCTGATAATTACTTGCCATAAACTGTCATTAGATAGTAGTAAACCATTGTTAAATTGAAGTGACAATGATAAATGCACTAATTTAGTATTAAGAGTTTGATTTGCACCAAATAAAACATGAGGAAATGAATGTCACTTTTGCGACACCCAAGCATGAAATCAATTTTCTTTTCTTTTCTTCATGCTGGTTTACTATTTTTTAATTCTAATAAATATTGAGTTGCATTTAAGGAACGAGGGTTAAGAGCATCTCCAAGAGCTTTTCTAAAATCTACTCTTAAAATCATCATTCGGAGAGTCATTTGAGTAAAAGTCATTTTCTATATCTTTATACTCTCCAATAACTTTTTTTATATCTTGTGCGCATTCTAGAGAGTCATGCTTGTTCTCCGTTTTTGGCTAGCGAGAAATCTGGAATAGAGAATATCTATATTTGGATATCCAGTTGAAGATGATGTTGGAGAATACTTTTCACAAAATTTTTATTTCTGTAAATTAGGAAATATATAAAATTAACACAAATGCTAAACAGAGAGGGCTCTCCATTTAGTGTTAAATGGAGAGCCCTCCGAGGTTACTTCCCGCGACACATAAGTTACTTCCCGCGACAAAAAGTTACTTCCCGCGACACATAAGTTACTTCCCGCGACAAAAAGTTACTTCCTCCTGTGCACTTCTTTTTGTTGAGGGAAGGAATTTTGTGTCGCAGGAAGTAACCTCGGAGGACTCTCCATGTATGACAAAAAGTTACTTAGTGTGTGCTTTTTCTGTTGAGAGAATTAATTTTGTGTCGCAGGAAGTAACCTCGGAGGGCTCTCCATGTAGACTAAATGGAGAGCCCTCTCCGTTTAGTCACCTCCTAAAATCTTGAAGATACTCCGATGACTCACTAGCTAGTTTTTTTTCTTTTTGGAAATAAAAACTCACTAGCTATAGTTGCTATACAAAAGGTGGGGGAGCACTTCGACGGTTGGACACTTGGACCCATGCCTTTTGCTTCTTCCGTGGACTATGGTCCAGCCACGTCAACATGTGTCAGCCGACATGCACCACATGGTGCACTTCCGTAGCTCACAATAAGTTCTATCACAGGAGGAAATCCAACGATCGAGGTCCAAATTAAATCTCCGTAACAACGCGCACACACGGACGACGACGAACATCTCAAGGCGATCAGCTCCTGACGCAGAGGATGTTGGGATTTGGACATTTTTAACCTCCGGCGCACCTTATTCTAACCACTGGCCAGCGACCACCGTGCGGTGCATCATTACAAAAAGATCGGTGCGCACACATTGCAGTGGTAAACACTACAGTGTAGTAACGTGAGCTTGCACGACTACAGAGAATGTTGTTGCACCACCACGGCACAGACTTATATGACTACAGTATTGTACGTATATGAGACGTTCTTGATTTTTTTTTTCTGTTAATTTTGTTTAATCAACGCACACGCTGGCATACTACATGTATGATAAAAAGAATAACGCTCGTAAATCTAGAAAAATACAAGCATCATGTAAATCTAGGAAAAATATATAACGCCCATAAATCTAGTGAATCTAGGTAAGTTTCATCATCATAAAGAACCTTATTAGTTGAGCTACGCTCGGTTCGTTTGACCCTGTGAAATGTTCTATTTGTAATATCTTGTTAAAAAAATAGAAATGTCGATATACGAAACTCTTTTCTGCTGGCATGCTTGCAGGCAACCGTTCTCTCTTTGAAGAGGGAGTCAGACGCATGCTGCAAGCATGAGGTGATCGGCTGCTGAAAAGTGAAACGTGGCGCGAGATAAAAGGTGAAAAGCGGATTGGAACGGAACAAGGGAGAGAGATGGAGCGTGCGTCAGCTTTTATCTGCTCGTCTTGCATGGGTCGAGGTGCGTGCTCATCGATCACCAACTGACTGTAAACTGTGCCCTATCATTGCTGTGAAGATTGAATCATGATTGCGATTGCTAAGGGTTGGTTTGAACACATTGGGCCCCGGATTCAGGCATTCAGTCCACCCAAGATTGATTTGTCCAACGACGTCGGGTGCATACATACCATCATGATGCAACAACACAAATAGACCGCATATTTTGCATGCCCTGCTCACTATCAGCAAGCCTTTTGAGTTTTGAGTGGTTTTTTCATCGAGAAGGTGGTTTCCATCGTATTTTCCCTTTGTTTGATTTGTTGGTCACAATCACCCCAAATATCCACTCATTTAAATCCGTTCTCTGTGTACTAGGAATCAAGGCACCAAAAAGTTTGTGTTCGGCAAAAAGAACGACAAGACTGAAAAACCTACTCGTGCTGGTGCGACTTTGACCTGCATCAGACATTCAGACCCAAAGTCTAAAATTCCCAAGCACGAGGTGCTCACTCCTATTTCCTTTGTCAGCAGGGAAGCACAGAACAAACGGATCGGTGGATAATGGGGGGAAACCGTGACAATCGAAGGATGTGGCTGCTGTTTCCTCTCCTAATCCAACTCCTGGTAAGAACTAAATCTGCTACGTTGGGGCCAGCTGGGGCGGCTGCCCCAGCTAGATTTGGGATTACACAAGTACACCTCCTTCTACTTCGGCGAAAAAATCTGAGCTCCGGCAGCCGTCTCAGCACCTCCTGGCCGCCATGGCGGCTGCCTGGTTGTTGACCAGACGGAGGTAGAAGAAAACCCTTCCACCTGGGCCTTAATTTGCTACCTTCTTAACTCCCACCTTCCGGCCCACTGGCCAGGAGCCCAAAACGTCTAAAATAGGCCCACTCAACACATAGACAGGCAGCAGACGTACAGTCACGTAAGCTGGGGCTAGTGGTTGTAGTGTAAATTTATATTTTTGCACCAATTGATTTCTACTTTTGCATGGTCAAATGCACCAATTGATTTCTACTTTTGCATTTTACCATGTATGGTGGGTTGGTGCAATTCTTCAAATTTGAGGTAATATCTTAACTTCGCATTAAAATTATGTGATTGTGATATATAGATGCATTGATGCGATCTGAATTGTTATGTTCTTTGATTTTGGTTTAGTCGTTAAGTTCGCCCCAACTCTATTTTTTTTTCTGGCTACGCCACAAAAAGGTAATCCCTCCATTCTGAATTGTTGGTCATTTTAGTATTTCAAAAAGTTCGTAATTTTTGTTACGCATTTACTCTGTAGATATACACTTATTCCAGATGAATCCGAATTTGTTAAAACGGAGGAAGTATAGGAATGAAATAAACATTTTATATCTGCTTGCAAACTATGAATACGCCCGCGCTCTAGTCGATATTGAGCAGATGTTTTCCCAATTTTTCCCGGTCCCTGTTGAGTCGACACGTGCACGAACGTACGGCCGCACGGTAGCTGCGGTTCACATCGTTGTTTATGTGAAGCCGTGTGCCTTCAATTCGTCCCCGCGAGAAATGTATGAGGAGCAGTGCGCGTACATGGCATGCACAGTTGTACATAGTGCAATCATGACGATCGATCGATCGACGCTACGCGCATGGATGGATCGGAGCGTTTTGCTGTACGTTGTCCGATCGACGAACGGATTTGAGATTTTTTTTAGAAGCTGAAGATCGTAGTCGTTGCCAAAGGGCCGTTGTACGGGCCCGTTCGGTGAGCATCTAGAAGCCTAGTAACAAACAATTATGATCTAGTCACCCACACACGCACGTCCAAACTTCTCATCGATCTATGGTTCAAAAAACTTATCATCGATTCTCTCTCTTCAGTTCCGGTCCACGAAAGCGAGTTTTTTATGGATGTGGCGCCCATGGTAAATGAGTTTTTTTAATTTTTTACAATTTTATAAAAATAATTGCGTGTAACGAAACTTTGCTAAAATAAAACTCAACCACTAAATGAAACGGCGGTAGCACCCCATGTCAGCCGACAATTTTCAGTACTGTAGCAAAAACAATTGGATGATCCGATAGTTACTTAAACTGTTGGATGAAACCGCGGTAGCATCTTACTGCCATTTCATCTAATGGTTGGGTGCTATTTTTGTAAAATTTAATTAAGCACAATTATTTTTGCAAGATCATAAAAAAATTACAATTAAAAATAAAAAAATCGTAAATGAGCTTGGCCAGATGGGCCTTCCATGTAATGTGTCTTCTTGAGCGTCCGGCGGGGCGGAGGAGGAGGAAATTAAGTCCCGTGTCTTTCTGGGCTGGATAAGAAAGCCCAATTATTTGGCCCAGGAACGTGACAACTTTTAAGCCCAGGTTTATTGTCTCAACATGACAATTACAAACTTCAAGCTCCACCCACCCAGTCCCCAGTCTTAACACTTCACCAGTCCAAGGCGTAACCTGGCCTCCTGCGTTGCAATGAGAAATTAGACACAGTATATGAACAAATTGTTTGGAGATTCTGTCTTTGTGTAGCTCAAGTTGATTGAGGTGGTGCCATGCGGACTGTAGCCCCTTTCATGCACATTTGCGGTTGCTTTCACACAACATATGTTGAATTAGAATCGACTATAGGAGAACCATATATACTACTGTAGTATATAAGAAATAAGGTAAGGAGATCACGAACTTCATAGGACTACAGAACAGAATTCAGAACCCACTGCATAGAAGCACTTATTACCTTATTTATTGTAGGCACTTACATGATCTCTTATGACGCATATGCCTGCATGAACGAAAACAACAGACTACACAACTAGAAGGTTCCAAGCTACTTAAGATTACCATACCAGAGTACATCAAACAAGCACACTAGAAAATGAAGGAGTACAGAGTTGACGCCCTAGAAATCGACACACAGGAGAACATCGCATAGTTAAGACATAACCACTCTTGTACTAGCTCATATGCATGTCAAAGAAAGGCAAGGGCGGCGCTCCCTGAATCTCGGATCAATACACGGTCCTGCCATCACCATCCAGGATCATGTCCTTGAAAGCGCCACCGCTCGGGATCATAGGCAACACATGCTCCTGATGCGGGACAATGATATCCAACAGGTACGGCCCTGGAGTCTCGAGCATCTTCTTGATTGCTGCACGGACCTCGCTCTTCTTCGTCACACGGGCTGCTGGAATGTTGAATCCTTTGGCAATTATCACAAAATCTGGATATATCTCGCTCTCATTCTCTGGGTTCCCCAAGTATGTGTGTGCCCGGTTGGCCTTGTAGAACCTGTCCTCCCACTGCACCACCATCCCCAGGTGCTGGTTGTTCAGCACAAAGACCTTCACAGGGAGATTCTCAATGCGGATCATAGCCAACTCCTGAATGTTCATTTGGAAGCTACCATCCCCGTCGATGTCAACAACTGTGACACCTGGGTTGGCCACAGCAGCACCAGCAGCAGCCGGCAAACCAAATCCCATAGCCCCAAGACCAGCTGAAGACAACCATTGCCTTGGCCGCTTGTAGGTGTAGTACTGTGCCGCCCACATCTGGTGCTGCCCAACACCTGTTGCAATGATGGCCTCTCCTTTCGAAAGCTCATCCAGAACCTGGATAGCATACTGTGGCTGGATCTCCTCATCAAAAGTTTTGTAACCCAGGGGGAATTCCCTCTTCTGCTGATCCAACTCATCATGCCATGAGCCAAAGTCAAAGCTCTTCTTTGATGTGGTTTCTTCCAGAAGAGCGTTCATGCCCTGCAGAGCAAGCTTGACATCTGCACAGATGGACACATGTGGCTGCTTGTTCTTGCCAATCTCAGCCGGATCAATATCAATGTGCACAATCTTAGCCCTGCTTGCAAAAGCCTCAATTTTCCCCGTAACACGATCATCGAACCGCACACCAAATGCAAGCAACAGGTCGGCCTTATCCACAGCATAATTTGCATATACGGTACCATGCATACCAAGCATTCGCAGAGACAATGGGTCGTCACTGGGGAAGTTGCCGAGGCCCATCAGAGTAGTTGTCACTGGGATTCCAGTCATCTCCACAAAGCGGCACAACTCCTCACCGGATGCAGCGCAGCCACCACCAACATAAAGAACAGGGCGCCGTGATTCACCAACAAGACGCAGCACCTGCTCAAGCAGTTCAGTTGCAGGAGGCTTGGGCAGGCGCGCAATGTACCCCGGCAGACTCATGGGCGTGTCCCAGACCGGCACTGCCATCTGCTGCTGGATGTCCTTGGGGATGTCAACGAGCACTGGCCCCGGGCGCCCAGAGGAGGCCAGGAAGAACGCCTCCTGCACGACGCGAGGGATGTCTTCGACGTCGAGGACCAGGTAGTTGTGCTTGGTGATGGAGCGGGTGACCTCAACGATTGGCGTCTCCTGGAAGGCGTCGGTGCCGATCATGCGTCGGGGCACCTGGCCCGTGATGGCGACCATGGGGACGGAGTCGAGCAGCGCGTCGGCGAGCGCGGAGACGAGGTTGGTGGCGCCGGGGCCCGAGGTGGCGACGCAGACGCCGACGCGGCCGGACGAGCGCGCATACCCAGAGGCGGCGAAGGCCTCCCCTTGCTCGTGGCGGAAGAGGTGGTTGGCGATGACGGGGGAGCGAGTGAGCGCCTGGTGGATCTCCATGGACGCGCCGCCGGGGTAGGCGAAGACGTCGCTGACGCCGCAGCGCTCGAGGGCCTCGACGAGGATGTCGGCGCCCTTGCGGGGCTCAGTGGGGCCCCAAGGACGGAGCGGGGTGGCGGGGGGAGCCCAGGCCAGCGTCGGCGCGGCGGGCGACGCCGCCGAGCACCTGATGGGCGCGGCGCGCCGGGAGGCGGACGGGAGGTGCGCGCGGCGCCTAGGCCTGGGCGCGGCGGCGGTGGTGGCACCGGTGAGCGCCGCGGCCGCGGCGGCGGCGGTCGTCGTGGCCATGGTGGCGGCGGCTGTCTCGGAGGCGGCGGCGAGGGTTTGGGGCTTGGCCGCTTGGGGGGCGAGTGGCACGGAAAGGGAGAGCCGGGTGGTGCGCGTGGGGACCTGGCTGTTTCGTTACGAGATGTGGGGCTCATATGGGATGGGAGGAGGAAAGACACGTTCGTCGCCGGGAGCCGTACACGCCAAACACTGACCGGTAGGGCCAATCCTACGTGGGACCGACGTGTCGGCGGCATTGGATAGGTGCTTTCCGCCGCGCTGGTACACGAGAAGTGTGAGTGAAAAGCGATTTGGACTCGTCTGGGGTCTGTGGACGCGGACGGGTACCCTCACTGACATGTGGGTCCCGGACTAAACGGGTGGACCGAGCGAGGTCGGCACGAAGGATCCGGCCGGAGTCCAAACGGGTCGCACCCGCCCGTGACCGTGATCCGCGAACGCAGGGACTGAGGGAGGGACCCAAGCGCGCAACAAGATGAGCAGCAGCGGCGGCGGCAGCGACAAGTCCGGCTCGGGCGGCGGCGGGGCGGTGAAGACGCCGTCGGACTTCCTCAAGTCCATCAGGGGCCGTCCCGTCGTTGTCAAGCTCAACTCCGGCGTCGATTACCGAGGTCACCTCCCCCGCCCTCCTCTCCGTTCCATCCCCTTCCGTCGCATCTACAGCCAATTTTGCAAACCCTACATCGAGAGGCACAGTCATGCTCGTTTAACTCCATCAGTTCTTAAATTTCTGGGGAAATTTAGGCCCTTTCTTGTGATTAGCTGTCCATAGGTCTCAGCTTTGCAATATTATTAGGTGCTCTATAACAATGTTGCGATTTTTGTTTATTGTTCCTTAAGATAACTTGTGCTTGACGGAGCGAGACAACGGAATAAAATATGGTATTTGTGATCCCCTTGAGATTTTTTGTCTGGCTCAAGTGATCTTGATGCGCCTAATCACATGCAGAATTTACGCCTGGTATTCACTTATTCATATAAGCGTGTCCTGTTCTGTCTTGTTGGCCTGATGGATTATTTTACCATTTCAAAGCATAAAAATCAATCCTAGTAATATTAACTGGTATCAGTATACGATTTGTGCTGGTTATGGAGAAAATTGTGAGTTGCTCTGTTAAAGGTTATGATTCAGGGCACAGGAGAGCTCTGAAGAGGTGCAATGTTCTTACAAAAGTTGTGATTTTCAGTAGTCACATATGGTTAACATTGTAGTTGTGGTCATTGATATGTCTTCCACTTTTATATTGACTCCCCTGTAATGGATATTAAATTACGAATTAGTATTAGCCTGCAAGACCCTTGTTGCAAACATATAACCTAGTGTATATTGATCCAAACACTTATTAGGCCATTCTTTTCAGTTTTCATGGATCGTGTACTCTAGTATCCTCTACCTACGTTAGATAGAAATTGAAAACTTCTTCTTTACCAGAGAAGGGTAGACAGTGGATTTTATAACCATTTCTTCAGTTATGTGTGTATCTTTCATTGAGGAAACTGAATATGCCCGAAATGGAATCACGAGTATTTGTTTTGTTTGTTAAACTATCTGTAATGGAATGTGAACATATAACCACATGAAGATCCGCTGCTGTCAGTGGATCTCAATGCATGATTACCATACATTTATATTCTTGAACCATGGTTTAGATGCATTGTATCATACTCTTCATAATTGTTGTATGTAGCCCTATGATGTATATTTATTTTTAACAATCGTTGAAATAGACATGATAACGTGATACTTAGAAGTTCCACACTCGTAGTATTTTCCAACTTCAAACAAAAAGATGGATGCTCTGATTCTGCTGTTGAGTCCTATTACTACAAGTCTGTCTACTTGTGGTGAGTATCCAACCTGCTCCCT